>JAXCLP010000161.1:7736006-7785187 GCA_035584035.1 Lepidocolaptes lacrymiger
TCCTGACCACTCTTTTCTAGTTTTCCAACTTTTTGCATCAGATCTCTTCTTACTATCAACGCCGCTTGAAGTTTCTTTTTCAGATTCTCTTTTTCCTTGCCCATTTTCTCCAGATTAAGCTGCACCTCCTCTTTTTCAGCCATTAAATCCTTAAGCTCAGCTTCTCTGCTGTTTACCACCACCTGACTGTGCTCCAGTTCTTCCCTACAACTCTGCAGTTCCTGCACCACTCGCTTCAGCTCTGCCACAGAACTGTCATGAGCAGCCTCAAGGTCTCGTAGTTTGGCATTTAATGCGTTTTTCTCTTCAGAGAAATTCAGCATTTCATTAGACAACGACTCCATGACCTGGGTAACAGAAGAGTCTTTTTCTTTCAGCTGCTGGCTCAGGCCAGAGATTAAATCCTTCTGCTGATTTACCTGTGAAGTTAAGTTTTTGATGAGCTGATCTTTTTCCCCCACTTCTTCAAGGAGACTTGCTACCTTTTTACCTTCAACCTGCAGCTCTTCTTGACGGGCTCTTAGTGTTTCTTCTGATTTATTTATCTTGTCTTGAAGAAATTCCACCTGCTTACTTATTTCTGCAAAGGCCTCTTCCCTTTCCTGCAGGAGAGACTGTTGTTTACATGATGTTTCCTTGAGTGTGAGCATTTCTTTGGACAGACACTCCACTTCAGATGTGTATCTGCCCTTCATCATTTCCATGTCATTCTGCAGCACCTCCTTCTGCTTCTGAAGCAACTCCATCCTTTTTAATTCTTCTTTCATGGTGTCTATTTCTTTCTCTTTTTCTGAAACCAGCAGCTGCAGTTGCTCTCCTGTTTCTTTGCTCAGAATAGAGTTTATCAGAGCGCAGAACGTTTCCAGCTGAGTTTTACTATCCGTTGGCTGCAGTTCAGCATCTGAAGTCTGCGCCTTCTTTTCTTTACAGGAAAGCCTACTACTAAGTAATGGAGACAAGCTCTGAGTTAACTTCTCTTTTATGAGCTCCAGCTCTTGCTGCAAAGACTGGATTTTCCTATCCTTTGATTTCATTTCACTTTCTAAACTGGTCAATTGCTCAGTAAGATTATCATTCTGCAGACTTGCCCTGTCAAGCTCTGTCACCCATTTGTTTTCTGACTCAAGCAGACTCTGTTCCAGAGTCTCACACTTAAGTTCTAATTGAGAAAGCTCTTCACCCTTCACACTAACCTGTATCTGTAACTTCTCTTTTTCAGTCTTCATCTCCAGTTTGACAGCATCTATCTGCATTCTCAAATAATTCTCACTCGTTTCTAGTTTTTCATGGACTTCCCGGAGCTCCTCCAGTTTCTTCTGCAGATCATTCTGAGCTGCACCCAGTTGTGTGTTCTCAGCCACCAGCTTAGCAACATCTTCTTGTAACAGACTTTTTTCTCTCTCCAAAGACTCCACCTGCCTCTGGAGACTGTTTATTAAAAGCCCGTTGTCACAGGAGGCTTGAGATGATTTGGAGCTGGCATTGCTCAGCTCTGCCCTCAAGTGCTCCAAGCTCTCTGCCTGCTCAGTGCACCTCACCTGCAGAGACTCCACAGCCTGGTCCCTTTGCTGCAGCTCCTGCTCCCCTGTCTTTATTTGGTCTAGTGCTTTTTGGTGCGCACTTTTAAGAGCATCCAGTTCAGCAGTCAATGAATCGACTGTTCTCTGGCTGGCATTGAGCTTCTTGCTCTTCTCCTGGAATTCCTCGCTGAGGTTTTTCAGGGCTGTTGCACTTTCCCCTAGTTTGCCTCTGAGAACTTCAATCTCACTGGAGAGGACATCAGCATTCCTCTCTGCCAACTCTACACTGGCATCCTTCTCCTTTATGGAATTAAGTAGTCCAGCAATTACTTCCTCTTTCTTCTCAAGAGCCACGTTCACCTCAGTCCTCAGTTCATACTGAGCTTTGATGTTCTCCTGAAGAGATAAAGAGGCATTTTCTTTCTCCTGGAGTAGTTCTTTAGATTTTTGTAGTTCCTGCCTTAGTTCATGTACCTGATTTTGGAGCTGAGAAATTAAATCTGACTTCTCCTCATCTTTCTTTGCTTTCTCCTCCAAAGTTTTGAGGAGACTTTCATTTTCCCTTAGAGAGGATTCCTTTTCTGACAGGGACTGCTCCAGCTCAATTATTACATTCTTCTGCTGCTGCATTTCTTTTTGGAAAGTCACTTTCACTTCCTCCAGCTCCACCGCCTGTTTCTTTAAGACATCACATTCATTCTGCTTCTCATGAAGCTGCACCTTTAAATTCTCGCTGAATATTGAAATATTGGCAATGGCTGATTCTTTTTCTGAGAGAAGTCCTTTTAACTGTTCTGCCTCAGAGGTTAAAAGCTGTAACTGCTGCTCCTGCAGAACAGCAGATTCCTGTACCTCAGAAAGCTGTGCTTTCACACTGATGTATTCATCTACCTTTTGCTTTAGAGAAACATCTTTCTGCACAATTGAATCATTCAGCTGGGCTGATTGTTCTGTCACGTTTTTAAGCTGCCACTGAAGGTCAGAAATCACCTCCATATTCTCAGACAGTTGAACCCTAAGTACATCAGACTCTTCAGATTTATCTTTTAATAACTTTAATTCCTGGGCTTGCCTCTTACATTCACTTTCCTTTTCCTGCACTGTGTGTCTGAGCTGGCTGGTCTCTAACCCCAGGCCTTGGATTTGGTTTTGCAGCTCTGAAATGATTTGCATGTATTGCCCTTCTCCTGCCACTTTACTGTCTTTCATTTGCTGAATCAAAGCCTCCTTTTCAGAAAGGAGAGTTTCTTTTTCTTCAAAGGCCACTTTTAAGTTTTCTTTCTCAATCAACAGGCCATCAATTTGGTCCTTCAGAGCTAAAATATTATGACCTTGTTGGGACAAGTGTGAAGTCAAAGCAGCTACTTCCTCTGACTTTTTCATTACTGTAACATTAACTGTTTCCATGTCTGCTTTCAATTTCTCATTTTCTAGAGCTGCTGTTTGTGCTTGGTGCTTTGCTGAAGTCATTTCAGACTGAAAAACTTCGCATTCATGTGATTTCTCCCTCAGTAAGCCTGAAAGGTCCTCCTTTTCATGCCTAAGCACCTCCATTTCTTTGCTTAACAGCTGTAGCTGACTATTTAACACTGCAATTTCCTCCATTTTTTCAGAAACTTGCCTCTGAAACTTCTCCAGTTCTGAACCCTGACTTTTCACAGCCAGGTCTCTCTCCTCTACCAACTGAGAGAACTTTGCCTTTTCATCTTTAAGATCTTTAATTTCACCCTGCAATTCTACAACACAAAGCTTAGTCTCCTCCATTTCCTGACGCAGCGATTCATTTTGAAGGTTTTTCTCTTCTAGACACCTGTTGGCAGCCTCAAAATCCAAAGTTATGCTTTGAATTTGTTCCTGCAGGAGTAAATTCTTTTCCTTAGCATGGCTGAGCTCTTGGGTTAGGCCACTGCATTCAGAGAGTTTACTGTTTAACATTTCTTCCTTCTTTGTTTCTCCATCTCTCACCTCCTGCAGCTGCAGGAGCAGTGACTGCACTTGGTGCTGCAGTTGCTGGGTCTGGTCCTTGCTCTCAGCCAACTGCCCAGCCAGCACCTCACACTCCTTTGCTTTCTCCCTCAGCTGCTCTGCACCTGAGTTTGCCTTTTGCTCTGCAGCCACAGAGAGCTGTTCCACCTTTTTGGCCAGGGTGTTTTTATCACAAGTCAGTGCTGAGAGAGTTTTTTCGTACTCAGCAGTGCTAGCAGATAACTTGTTCTCTATTTCTGCCACAGCCTGGCTTTTCTTTGACAATTCACACTCTTTGACATCCAGGAGTTTGGATAAATTCTCATTTTCCCTGATTAGCTGCTCCTTCTCTTTTTCCATTGTATCTATACTTGTTTTCAGGTATTCATTTGCTTTTATTTGCTCTGCCAGTTCTTCTTGTTTCCCTTCAAGATCTGCCTGTAATTGGTTATTAGCTGAGGCTTTCTCCTGTGTCTCAATTTCCAGTTTGTTAATTTGTTTATGTATTTCATTTAATTGGTTATTAAGTTCTTTGCAGCACATCTCTTTGGCTTTCAGATCTCCAGTTAATTTAAGTTTAGTCTCTTCATTTTGCTGCTCCAAAACCCCGAGTTTCTGCTCTAATGAAATAACAAGCTCTTGTTTCTCCTGCAATTCTTTTTTAACTGTTTCCTGGTGTTCAGTATGTTCTATAAGCTTCCTGGATAACTCAGCCAAGTCTTCATTTTTTTTAGCATTTTCCAAGACCAGTTCGTTGTATGAATCTTTAATTGATTTTAACTCATTTTCAAGTGTCTCTGCTTTACTCTCTTTCTCTTTGAGCAAACTGTTCCATTTTTCCTTCAGAGCATTGTTTTCCTCGAGCTGAGATTTCAAATACTCAGTTTCTTTTCTTTGTTTATCCTCTGTTTCTTGTAGTTTTTCAGATGATTTAGTAATTTGTTCCTTCAGCAATGCAATCTGTGACTCACACTCTGCCAGCCTGTTGTGGTAGGCAACGCTGCTGGCCTTGATTTCAGCTCGGAGATCCTTAATTGTCACACTGTTCTCAGTGCTTTGCCTTATTAATTCCTCATTCTCTTTGGTTTTCGCCTCATTCTCAACTCTGACTCTCTCCAGCTCTTGTCTCATTGCGTTGCTCTGTTCAGAAAGCACAGAGATCTTCATGCTTGCATCTCTCACATCAGCTGTCTGGACCTCCTTCAGTGAATGAGCCTCCCTCTGAGCCTTTGACAAAGCCTCCTCCATCCCTCTCATCTCATCCTCTTTGCACTGCACTTGGTGCTTCAGGATCACAACCTGCTCTGAGTATTCTGCCATGTTCACTGACAGGACAGACACCTCCCTGTCCTTCTCTGCCAGTGCCTCTTTGAGGTTATCGATCTCTCGTTCCCGTTTCTGGAGGTCTTGGATGAGCTGAGACCTTTCCTCTAAATGGCTTGAATTCAGTTTGTCGAGCTCTTCATTTGTCTGGTCCAGGTCCAGCTGCATCGACTCCACCACGCTGTCTTGTTTCAAGGTCTAAACACCAAGAAAATGATGTTACAACAAGAACACCCCAAATGTGTCAGAGGGACAACAGAGGTTACATTCTGCATGTAGATGGACTATTTAAAGTAAACAACCTGTCCCCAACTGCAAAGTCACAAGGAAACCACATTGTTCTACAGAAGGTTCAGTGTATAACATTTGAAGCAGCTAATGCTGTTACTTCTGCTGACATTTAAACAGGTCATGACAAAGGAGCATAACATTTCTTCTCTTGCCTTATTTTTATGGGTTACCTTTTCCTTCAGTGTAGCAACTTTTTCTGTGAGGTCACTGATGACTGTTTTCTGCTCAGTGCTCTCCACTTCATACACACTGCATTTCTTCAAGGCTTCATTCAGCTTAGTAGTAAAAAGAAAAATTCATGTGATAGAAATAAATAGAATTGTATTAAAATCCTGATGTCTCCAGTTATAATACTGAGTTTACACAACAGTGAAGCTTATACTTTGGAATTAATACACAACAATAACTTATCACCCCAATAAAAGGCAAATACTTCCATGCAAAGCTGTGCTGGGTCTAAAAAATCCTAACACCAAACTTAAAGCAAAGCATTTAAATGAACAAAACTGCAAAGACACAGCAAAAACCTTTAGACTGGGAAAACAGCAATGTTGCCGCAGGGACACAAATAGGAAGTTATGGCTACAGTTCCTCAGTTCTAATAAATCAAATGCTAACAAGAAGTTTAACTTACTTTTTGCTCAGTATGGACAAGCTTTTCACCAAGCTCTTTGTTGAGAAGATCCTTTTCCTGAAGCTGTTTCCTCAAAGTTTCAATTTGCTCCAGTTTTTCTGTTGTGCTCAACAGTTTTTGTTCTTTTTCTCCAAGTGAATTCTCAAGGAAACTGTTTCTGTCACTTAATCTAAGGAGAAAATATTTAGACATTTTGAAAACAAAGCTTAAGTTTTCGAACCTTACTAGCCCCAAACTGTTCTCCTAAGAGAGTAATTATTTGTATCCTTCCCATTTAAACTCTTGAGTACAAAAATAACAAGACTGAAAGCAACTTCCAAGTCCAAAACTAAACTCACTGCAAACAGCAACATGAATCAAGCAACTCTTTTTGAAATGTTTTAAGAGATTAGACTCCTCATTAGAAATTTAAGCTTAAAGCAAAGCAAGCTCATCATCATACCTGAAGTTGTAAAGAACGTCCACCTTACCCTTTCAGCTGCTCATTCAAGCCAGAGATGAGAACCTGATGCTTCTCCACGTCCCGCACTTGCTGGGTGCGTAACTGGGTGAGCTGAGTTTGCAAACGTTCATTTTCATTCTACAACAGAACACCAAGGGAGAGCCTTCACAATGAAAAGGAATGTCCACACAGCTTGGCTGGGCTTTAAAACACAGAACAAATCTCCTACTCTAGTCAGATCCACTGCACCAATTCAAAATTAAAACCACAAAAGAAAAAAAAAAAAAAAAAAGATAGTTCAACAGCAACCAAAAGCAAAACACATCCAGAACCAACAGCAAATAGGACAAACATGGCAAACTTGTCACCAGTCATGAAAATAAGGTGGCATTTTGGAGGAGGCAGAACACACCTGCACCGCCCTCAATAGCTGCCCTTCTTCCTCTACACCAAACGTTACCTGTATTGAAAGGCTTTGTTACAAGATTCTCAAGGAATAATTAATAAAGTTCATCTTAGACTCATTCATTCCCTTCTATACATGTGCAATTTAACAGATAAAGAACTGTGAGTGATGCACCAGCAGTCTGAGTCACAGCAGGTGTCATTTAGCAAAAATAAGGTTCACAAATTATCACTGGAATTTGTCACTCAGGCAACATTAAAAATAAGCTTTCCTTTCAAAAGAACTTTACTTTGTGGGGTCTTCACTAAATCATTTCACAATATAAATATACCTATTTAATATCAGGGGTGTAGATTGGTCACATATAAATACTACAACTTTTATACACTGTTTCCTTTCTAGAAATGTGCTCGTATATATTGATGTATAAAATATTAAACAGACACACACACTTACAGAAAAGAAACTTGAGGGAGACTTATGCCAGTCATAACAAAATCTAATTCTGAAACTTCTGGCAAAGCCCTCCACAAAGAATAATGCAAGTCATGTTGTCTTTTACTAGGTTTCTAAAACGAATTTGAAAAGCTCAATCCTAAATACATTTCTCCATGTGCTGAACAGAAGCAACAACTTCAGAGCACAATACAGTAAGTGTACACTCTCTACCAACATGAACATAAATTAGGCTTTAGCCACTTTTTGTTGGCTGCAAATTGAGGTTTTTGACTTACTGTAGGCTATGATTGTAAGAATATAAACTGAGAGTAAAATTGTCTTGCACCATCAGCCTGACACAACTCCAAAGCTCACCTGCAGAGCCTCCATTCTACCTTGAAGCTGAAATCTGTCTTCCAAATCCTGACAACGCTCTTCCAGAAAGAGAATTTGTTCCTGCAGCTGATTTCTTTCCAATTCCAACTCTTCAACCACACTCCGTAAACCTACTCGAGTCCAAGAAGAAAAATTATTTCAAGAAAAGTCAACTAAAATTCCTGAAGCCTAGAAATAGTTTCAGCTTCTTGTTCATGATTCTCACCAGTGCTGGGCACACCCAGATCTCACCATTTCTAGGGGAAATGTCCGAGGCCCTGAATTCCCAAAATTTACATGGCAAAAGTGCCCTAAACTACTGAAAAACCAAAAGAGAGTTGCAGAGCTCAAGAACTCAGAGAACCTGGCAAGAAAATTCTGATAATACTGGGACACAACAATAGTGGCTTAATAAATAGTGTGGCTCTTGTAACTTCAACCACAAGTTAATCAAGTACTTAAGTAACTATTAATAAACTGGTGTGTATCAAAATTCGCAAGTGAGTCCATTCTATCTTAACAATAAATTGTATTTGCAACCTTTCCCAGTGCTATAAAAGCATCAGCATTAAGAACTAAGAACTGTGTTTTCAAATTAAAAGCAAACAGCAATGGGATGTGATTCTGGTTTGCAACAGAACTATGATATAAACTGGGAACACATTCACAGGAACAAGACTCAACTCAAAAGAACACATGACCTTGCCACAGAGGAGATCTGATGGGCACCAAGGCTCATCCCATCCCAGTGCCATATCCACAGCCATGTCCACACTCTGCTCCTGAGCCAGAACTAGGCAGTTCATCCAGCACGCACATGCTTTGAAATGAGAACGGGGGGAACACAAGCCAAAAAACTTGCACAAAGATTAGGGTACACCACAAATGGGCTGTTAGTTGAATTTGCAAACAAAAGTGGGCACGAGCTACAGGTGCTGTGTGCATGCTTTAATAAACTGTCTAGTCGCTGTCACACCTGCGCCAGGGGCAGTGCACTCTGGCCACCAACCTCCCATGTTCTCTCCTTCAGCTGAGTCAGTGCTGTCCAAGGGGACATTCAGCTCCTGAAAGCATTGCTTGCCATCCAAGTTGTATTCTTCCTGCACACAAAACAGGAGGATGAGGTTGAATTTAAAGAGGAAAGGCAGCAAGGGTAAAGCAGTCCTGTTATTAAAAGCACAGTTTCAATCACAAGGCCTAAAACTCAGCACATGATTCAGGTGCCTAAATGCAAATGTATGGGATTGCTGTGAGCATTGGAGTATCCTGCCCAGCTTCCAGCTATTATTGCCAGAAAAGCCAAGTCTCACGCAGGTTTTTTAAGGTATCTGCCAGCCTTTGAAAACACCCTCAGGCACCTGAGAAGCCAATGTTTGGCTATCTGAATTGGTCCCCTGATTTCCACAGTTATTAGAGTTCTCTTAATATTAGAGTTAACTAAACATATCCTTCCAATGGTTTGTTGATGTGACAGTGACATTCTAATTCTTACAAAAGGTATCATTTTTTGTGCAAGCTGCAGCACAAACTACCTGGAAGTCCATCTGACAGTGACAGATATTAATTATTCAATAAAGCTTCACCCACACATTTGTACCCATTTCATCTAAACCAAAGCTGGGCTTAATAAATGAGGCAAACACAGAGCGTCAGGCACTGGAATGATTCCTGGGGGAAGCTTGTCATCTTTCAGTGTAAAATTAGGTGGACTCATTACTCCAGGAATAGGGTGATGCCATTGGAATTCTCACCTTCTGGCTACAGACACAACCATTACATTTACCAACATTACCAGCTCCATAACTATGTTCAATACTTTCAAGTCTAAAGCACCACATAAATAACAGCCCTCTCCATGCTTTTATGAACGTAGAGGTAAAGCCAAACTCTTGATTCTCCTCACCCACCTGGAGCTTCCTGCTGGTGTGGCTGCCCTTCCTCCGTGGCTGCTGCAGCCTGCCCATTCCTGGGGCTGTGGCCAGTTCCTCCTCCAGCTCCTGCTGCCCTGAGACCATGGCTGGATCGGAGCAGCCAGGAAAGAACCAGTCATCCTCAATCAGTTTTGTGCCACAGGAAAGCATTTACATTTATATCAGACAATACTACATGAAGAGAGACCAGGGACAGAGTGAAGTCCCTATGAGTGACTGACAGGAACACGATTAAAGGTTAAAATCCACTGTGTCCTCTTTGTGATCTCCCTCCAGCACTGCTATGGAGAGCACAAAGGCTGAGGATCTTGCTAAGAATAAGCAAGCTGAAGTCTAACCTCACTTCTTCACCAGCTCTAAATGAAGGCTTTACACAGGAGAGTGGAAAGGAAGAGGTTATACCAATACAGAAAAAAATTCCAGTGCCAAATTCCATCTCCATTCAATTTACCAGGTTAAAATACACCTAATTTGCGTGATAAAACCCACCGCTTTTTCAGCTGGTGACTTTATAATCTGAGCAATCACAGTGATTTTTACAGAAATGACATGTGTCCCGTGCACCTAGGATTTAGTAGGAGCTATAAAGCCAGATAATTTGAGGGAGTCACAAGCACATGTTACTCTGCAAACTGGCATCCAACTACCCAGCACTAATTAGTAACAGCATTCTTTTGAAGACAGATACAGAATCACTGGTAAACAAACACACTGAATAAACTGAGAACATGAGAGCTTAGGTGTGCATCCTGTTCAATGTTAGAAATGATTTGTCACTTAAAGTACATTCCCATCTGTTTTGTGACACAACAAGACACGTTTGGGGGGACAGATTAGGAAATGAACGTTTCATGCAAAGCAAGACGACAGAACAGGTAGGGAAGAGAAGGGAAGGCAAAGGTGGCTCCATACTTCAGTTGAAAGTGAATTAATTAGTTAATTACAAGTCTGGCTTGGAGTTTAAGCACATCAATCCACAGTGGTGCGCACAGCATGCATCATCCAGAGAACTTATGCTGAGGCATCTGTGAAACCACTGGGAGATTCAGCCCTACTGGGAATACTCTGCTTTCAATGGAGTTGTCCAAGGATCACTTATGCCACAGATTTAATTCCCACACAACTCCCCAACACCTGCCAGATTTCAATTCTCCCTGTGACATTTCAAAATTCCACACCTAACGTGTTGTCAGAAAAAAAAAAATCAATGATTCTTTTAAAGTGGGGTTGATAAATTGGATTATACTTCTGATTTCAATTACACTTTGGCTTCTCACACTGTTCATTTATCAGCATTTGTTTTACACACCTTTGTTTATTTTCTGGGTTCTACAACTCTATCCTTATATATAATTTTTCAAAGCTGTAAAAATAAATGCCAAATTTTGATCACAAGCCTTAAATCTGTGTTTACAAGAGCTGCCAGTGAAAGGGTTCAAAGAAAAAATATTATTCCAGATAATAATTTAACCCCTTCTTTGACACTGTCATTTAGCAACACAAAATATTCAGGCTTCTAAGCAGTTGATACTGAAAAAACCAAAATTACTATTGTTCCATGAAAAAACAAAGGCTAGAAATCAAAGCTTTAGAATGATTTAGAACACTGAGACAAGTGTTAAAACACTTCCAGTTAAACTGAGCATTTCTTTAACAACAATTAGTAAGTAAATGCATTTTCTAAAGTTTTACAGAAGCTTTGGGAGCTTTTCATTTGCAATGATATTAAAAAAACCTGGAAAACTTCCCAGAGCCCCTTCTTCCAGGTACACACTGCATTTAAACTGAGTGATTATGTGCCTATATATTCCTATATCCATGCTCAATATCACAATCTTCAGTGATTTGCAGAAAGAAACAAGCCCCAGTTTATAAATATCATTGATATTTTCATCCTCTAAGCTTGTGCAGCTCCCCACACATTCACCCCAAAAGAGACAACTGTCATTTATGGCAATTTGTCCATGGCATGAGTAGTGGGATGACACACTGCTTAAATTATTGGTAACTCATATTAATGCACCCCAACTTGTGCAGTTTAGGGCATGGAAGGCAATTGTGTGGAGTTTTTGTAAATATTACAGAAGGAATTGTCATTCTTAGTCACAACCACTTGTGGCAAGCCAAGAAGATGGAGAATACATAAATACGGAGTCAGCTGTTCCCCCAGAGGAAAGTGGAGATGATTTGGTTAATCCAAAGGAAGAAAAAAGGCACTGAAAAGGCAGGAGAAAGTGCAGCTAAAACCCAGCACTTGTTACATGTGTTGCTAAGAACCACATACCACCAATGGCAAACTTTATAAGGCACTGCTGGTGATTTTCTCCAGAAAGAAGCAACAAAAAGAAGAAATCAGCAGCAGTGCCTTACACTTGCCATTGCTGCAGGAACCTGCATGCACAAAACTGATGGGAAACTGTGGGCCCTGGCTGCCCAAATCGCAGCAGAGGGAGCAGTGGAGGGGGAAAGGACGCTCAGGGCTCACCAGGAACGGCAGGAAAAAAAGAAACACGAAGGTCATGCTCATCCCAAGGGGAAAATAAAAGGCAAAATTCAACCTGGACTGAGGCAGAGGAAATTTGACAGCTGTTATTAGTGCTGCCTGTGGCTCTGGAGGCACCACAGGCAACAGGCAGATTTAATGAAATGATGTTATCCTTTCAATCCCAAAGCATTACGTGAGAGAAGCCCTCAAAAAGAAGAGTCGTGGTCCAGAAAACATTTCTGTGCTTACACACTGAGCTTCAATTATTTTCCATTTCTGTGATCAATTTGCAATTAAAAATAGAAGGCTCAGATTTACTAACTGGAGTAATTATGATGGCAGGCTCTGTGCATTAAAATTTGTCATTAATCCACACACAGTTAACTCAGAGGACCAAAATTACAGTACAAGTACCAGATGGCTTGGAGAAAGCAGGAAAAACCATCTGAAATTTAACCAGACTTTTCTAAGTTTTAATGGAAGCTGCTTCAGTTTCTCATCACCTGCTTAATTAATAATTTAGAAAACTCTAACAGCTGACATTACTTGGAATGTTATTTTCTGTAGATAATTTAATATTTTTAACTAGCTCCAAGCCATAGCCAGTTAAAATTAGTGAGCTGGCCTGTTACAAGGGACGCTTACTGACATTACTGAACATTCTAAATATAATTAAGGAGGAATTTCTTAAAGAGAAACTCCATCTCAAGCACAGGTTGCTAAAGCACCACCTTCATTCATCAGATCCAACCACCACCTTCACCAGCTGTTCTACGCAGGCAGCTTCAATATTTCAATAGGAAGCTTTTTATTACAGGCTTTTTTAGAATTTTTATCACTTATCATATGCAGACAATAAGCTTTTGAAGGCAGTTTGAGGAGTCTTACAGAGCAGCAGCTCGGATGACAAACAGAACAAGCACACCTACTCATAAAAATGATGCAAATAAAGATGTGTATCAAAAACAAACTCAAGGAAACAAGAAAAAGCAGAAATTGCAAATTTAAGCAACTTCACTCACTATACAAATTCCATGACTACAGAAACGAGTCGTGGTGGTGTGCTATCCATTCAGGCTGAAGCACAGCAGACACACACACAGAGATATAAAAACTACTATTACTGTAGTGTAAATGAAACAATTCACCTTCTCTCTCCTCCTCAATCTGAGCCATCCTCAAGGCCATGGCAGATTTCTCTTCTCTGACTTGATCACGAGACTCCTCTGACTCTGGGACACTCTCCTGCCATTCCAAGAGCTGGCTCTGCAATTCATCCACACTACCTGATTCACTGGCCTAACGAGAGAAATTGTACTTTAAAATACATTTACCAAACCCCACTGCCAAGGTGAGTAACATTCTGAGTTGGCAAGCCATTCTAATGCACCACTTGGCAAAAATGAAACCCTATGAAAGTGATAATTGCTGTCAGAGATCATGTGAAAAACGAGCCCCACCACTCCATGAAACATCAAAAAACATTTTGCCTACAAAATAACAGCCACACTTCGATGATGGCTCATGTTAAACATAACTAAATAAACAGTAACCTGCTTGGAAAAATGTCATTTAAGGTAGGTGGCAAAGGAGGGAGAAATTAATCTTTTTAACTCGTTCCGAAGGTGTCATCTTGTTACCCAACTGAACAGCTCCTGACACTGACAATTCCACCCATCACTAAATTGATTCTCAGCTTCAAAATCCAGCTGACACTTTTCAAAGTCTAATTAGCAACATTAATCACTAACTCTTAGAAATCAATTTGCAAGTTCACCTGGGAAGCTGCTCTTTTTGTAACTTGATCAAGATCAGCCTGCAGCTTCCTTTGCTGCTCTTCATACACCTCCAGCTTTTTCAGCAGCTCATCTGCAAAAAACATAAATTTGGTTCAGGAGGACAGACAACTAACAGGAGGATGAACGAAAATGGAAAAGAAACATTCAAAATCAAAGTTCAGAGCACATGCAGTATTGGTAACAGGGCTCTACTTTAAACTACCTGAGGTTTGCAGCTAAAATTCCCTCTCAAATCCTTAATAATTTCTGAGTTTACCCACAACTCACAGCTCTCAAAGGTTTATTGTATATGTTCTGATAACCATTCCAGGTGTATTTGGTCTCATTTTTCCTCCTAAGATGCCTCTTCCTGAAAAGTTTATGAAAAGTTTACACCTATTCTGCTAAGCCTAAATGCAACAAGAATTAGGCACAGCTAGATGTAGGGAAGGAAAAGCTGAGCTGGAACTCAGACATCAACCCTCACTGCTGTTGTTTAAATTTCCATGAAGTTACTTCCGAAACTGTTTAAAAAAATAACAGATACACTTTGAACATGAAAAACTGCATTTGTATCTCTACTTTGAATCACTGCAAAAGAAAAGGATCTTCTTTTACCATTGTGAGCTCTGATTTCATGCAACGATTGCAGCTTTGACTGTAGCTCTTCATTTTCAGCTTCCAACTCTGAGACACGATGGTTTAAGGCAGATACATCATTGTTCTTTGAGGAAAACTACAAGAAAAAACAGTTGTGGGGTTTTCAAATGCAGCAAAAACACAGCAAAGTCAATGCAAACCTTTTTATATCTTGTTTTTCAGTAAAATTTCGAAGAGCTATTTTTGTAATATTTAAAGTGCACTAAAGTAGCTCATCTCTAGTGAGTTTACTCCTGAGTGCTGTTAATACCAGCTTGTACTATTTTTGTTTAAAATTCATACTGTATCAACATCTTTTGTCGATTCCATTTTTATCCATGAATTCACATATAAAAATACTTTGAGTAAATTATTTTAACGTTCTATTTATCCCATATTTCACTTTTTTTCCAATCAAAACTATAAGCACAGTAGTCCAAGAAAGACAGTGTATTAAACAAAGTTGCACATACACTTTTCAGTTCCTCCTCCAGCTGTTTGATTCTTGATTTAGACCAGGCCTTCATTTTCAGAAACTTGGCTTCAGATTTGCTGGCCTCTTCTGTTTTCAATTTCACTTGTACTAAGAACCAAGCAGCAAAAATGATTTAAAACTGCAGGAAGGTTATTAAAACCTGTGTTAAAGCCTTTAGCAATTGGAACTTAGATACTTTCAGAAGAAAATGGCATTTACAGGAAAACATAACCATTAGGAGTGTAGTGAGAAATTTATAGTTCATGAGATTATCTTGGTGATCCTCCAACCCTCATTACCATTGCACTTGATCATAGATACTTTAACAGGGGTGGCAATAATATTCCACTGAACTGAATGTAATCCTGCTTGCAACAGGTATGAAAGTGGCCTACAGTCCACAAGAGCCTGGGGCAAAGAAACCCTTCCCACTGACAACTGTTTGAACAGGATACCTTCCAAATCTTCCATCTTCTCTTTGGTTGCAGACTCCACATCTTTCACTCCTTGGGAGTTACTCTGTGCACTCCCATTCAGTTCTGCCACTTGTTTCTGCAGCTGGATCAGGGCCTGGTCCTTCTCTTGCAGCTCAGTTTCGTGTTTCTCTTGAATTTCATGCAGTTCAGCATCGTGTTTCTCCTTAACTTTGGTCATTTCCAGCTCATGTTTCTCCATCATGTCTTTTAATTGGGCTCTCATTACGTGTTTCTCAGCATCCAGTTTAGACTGGAGGTTTTCTTTTTCAGACAGGACACGTTTCAGGTTTTCATTAATCTCCTGGTTAAAACAAAAAAAAAAAGCACAGCACACAAAAACATCTACATTTTAATACTTATATTTTAATACTACCACTCCCAAATATTATACCTGTACTCCTACCTATGTTATAACCAGAAATCAGGGCTACTCTTGGTAACTCGGCTCTACTACAAGCCACATGCAACCTCTCCCACAATTGAAAATGGAATAAAAAAGAATGTCTGGTTCTATGGAATATTAAAAAAAAGATAAAGAGGAAAGCTAAACTGCTGGACCTGGCACCCCAGACAGTGCTACAAGCTGACAGAGCACAACACCCTCTTTCCACACTGCTGAACTGAAGCAGCATCACTGAGAGGTTAAAATCAGACATCATGGCAGGTGCTTCAACACAAAGAGCCTTGATCAGGTATTTCTTTTGCAATCAGCAGAAATACAGCAAAAGAAAAGGCACAAAACTAGCAAAACATCCTTTTTGTGGGGGGAAAAAAAGGCTTAGATTTGGGGCTCACTGCAGTGTGCAACCAGGGAAGCTGAAAACTTGGGACAGCAAAGTCTTCCCTGCATGGCAAGATTCCAAAATTAATCAAGACAAACTAAGGGTGAGAGCTCACATTTTCATATTTTATGGACTTTACCTCCCCTTTAAGTTAATTTCCTAACTGGAATTAATATTTATTTGCACTACTGTAGTTGCATGATTAGCAAAGAGATCAAGCCTCCCAGAGAACTGCCTAAATTAATATTCCATGTAAAATCAAACAGCTTTTTTAACTTGTAAATGTCCTGATGAGTTTAGTGGGCATTTATTTATGCTATTTCTTACCTTCATTTGCTGGTCTTTGGCATCCAGTTCCTTTTGCAAGACATCTATCACCTGAGTCCTTCCCAGCATGACCTCCTCCTTTTCATGGAGCTTCTGTTTCAAGGCCTTTAGTAGCTAGAAAAAAACATAAAATAAAAAATAAGCAATCTATAAAGGAGTTCAAACTTACAGAAGAGAATGAAAAATACTTAATAATTATTTTCCCACCCAGACATCTGAACTGTGCCACAGTTTAGTAAGTAATTCCATGATTCCAAATTCCAGCTACTGAGTTTCCAAAGCAACAAACCTGTTCTAGGTCAGCACTTGCATCAGATTTAGCAGCTAATCTAAAGAGCTCCTGCTCATGCTTTTCCCTCTGTGCTTCCAACTCCTTTTCCTTTTCCTGGATGATATTTTGGAGCACACGTACCTAAAACCACAAAGAAAGTAAATATGAAACCAGCCAACAGAGGTGTGAGTTAACTTTCAAAAGCAAATGTTTGCAAGTACTTTTTATAAGTCAAAGTACACTGGATTGTTTAATTGAAGGTAGTGCAAGACAACAGATTCCATCTTGAGCCTAAATTTTGCTTCCAGTTAACAGTAAACACATTAATTACTCTATGATGATGTTAATTTCTAGCAACCTTCTATCAATTAAGCCCAAAAGGCAGCTTGGAAACTGAGCTGTCTCCTCCTCAAGAAACTGTATCCTACATCCAAGGTGGATTTTTGCTTTCTTATCATTTTTATAAGAACTGGGTCTAACTTTTGGAATCTTGCCAATGGCATTTTGAATAAATTCACTTATGTCCTACCCAGATTTACCTCTGAGTGACAACAGTGTGCTGCCCAAAATGGCTTTTACAGCCTCAGCTGTCTGTTCTTTCCGTTCTCTCCTGGATCCAAACTAATTCCCTGTGTGTTGCTGAACAGGTGTAGTCTGTTCAGGATTACAGGAAACATTTTTGTTACACATAAAATAAACTCAGGCATCAAGTGACGTGGGAAACGCTGAGATGAATCATTTCCTATGTGGTAGAACTCAAGATGCTGAGAAAAGACACACAAGTCACATTAACATCTGAGCTTTTGCTTCCAAAGGAGGTGGAAAAGCCTGGTAACATCAAGGAGTGAGTAACAAGCTGCTTAGCTCCACCTTTTTATTTGATTTCTAAGTATTATTTAACAATTTCATCTGAATACCATAGACATCAGTCCTCAAAAATCATCCAAAATGAGAAATGCCATTTCCTTAACAGCCAACACACAACTTTTTTCACACACATCAAATAAAAATCAGTATTTTTACAGTATGTTTACTTACATTTTCCATGTAAGTGGCTTCTTTTCCTTGGAAATGCTCTCTCTCCTTGTTTTGAAGATTTTTAAGGCTCTCAATCTGTTCCTGGAACAAGCTACATTTTTCTTCACTGTCCCCAACCTTCTTGGTAAGGTTCTGAACCAGAATCTCCATGCTTTGCAGCGATGACTCCTTAGCTGCCAGCTGATTCTTTGTGATGCAAACCAGAAGACAATCAGTAGAATGGACCCAAAAAAATAGACACAGCAATCACAAAGCCTTTCAGCATTAAACTCAAAATTCAATTGGGTTTTAACTGCATCAAGATCTGCCAGCAGATCCTGAAGTTGCCACTAACTGGTTTAAGTGGCAATGACAAAAGAAGTAAATACGTTTAAATGAAAATATCAGGAGATACAAATGAAAATAATTAGTGAAGAACTTTTATTTACAGGAAATAATTTGTGGTACTTCACATAAAATAACTGCAGAGGATTTGTGGTTCAGAGAGACATCAGAACTTGCTGATGCCTCGAAACCCTCTATGGAGAGTTTCTATCAGAGGTGCTGCTATACCTTCAGCTCTTCAGTGGGCAGGGGCATTTCCTGGGCAGCCCCACTGGCTCCATAGGCCATCTGCAAATCCATGATATAAGCATCCCTCTCAGCCAGCCTCTTGTCCTTCTGTGCCAGCAGGGAGTCCATGTCAGCCCCACGGCAGCGCTGCGCCTCCAGCTCCAGGCTCTGTGAGTGAGAACAGCCCTGCTTGAGAGCCCTGCTTCCATCCACAGCACACAAACATGCACTGCACTGATCTCCTCACTACCTGTATCAGGAGACTCACAAATGACAGCCAGATGAAGAACTGGCTCCATTTAAGAGTCATCTTTCCTTGCTGAGCCTTTCTCTCTGCAGCATTCCCACTCCTGACACCTTCCCCAAAGAGTCATGCCCACAAGGACATGTGACATCAGCCCTTGACCACATTTCCTCCTGGTATGATTCAGTTTTGCAACAAGAAAAATTGAAGCTGACCAGCATTTTTGTTCAAAATATGAGATTTAAGTATAATATTCACCCACAAATTCATCTTTCTGTATCCTAGTCCATTCATTCAGGATTCACTGCTCACTGAAGGCAAAATGACAGAATTCCCACTGCATTTGCTCAGGGAACACAGAAACAGGAAACTCTCAGAGTATCTATTTAGTAGCAGAGAATTAAATACACAAATGTGAAAAGCCACACACTTGGCATCATGTAAACCCCCACCTGTTTTTGTAACTCCTCATTTTTTTGGGTGATCTGGGACTCCAGTTCTTCAATCCTCCTTCTCAGCACTAATATTTTCCCCCGATTTGCTGCAGCATTTTCCTGGTCACCATCTTTGGATGCCTGAAAAAAAACAGGGAGGTTGGTATTCCATCAATAGGTAAAACCTGCCTGCATTCCACTAACAGATACCACCTGGTAGCACACATCTATCTCACAGATAAAGGGAGATAAAAGTGGGCTCCCCTCATGGTTTGTGCTCTTATATGTTCCAGATTCTATGGAGAAGCTGGACAAACCAGGCACTGAGTTTGTATCAAGCTTGTGAAAGTCTCTGGATTTAAATTATTAATAATAATTATTACTGAGTAACTTCCACAGGTGTAACTGCTAAGTCACAGAAATTATTATTACTATAATATTACCAAGTAAAATTGCTAAGCATGTTTTATGAGCAAAATAGCTCAGAAGCATAAATAGTTGTACTGTATGTTTTTTGAGGACAATCAGGGACTGCAAACTGAATGTTGCTGTTCTCTTGCAGCACCCCTTTAAAAAGGAAATGCCCTAAAACACTAAAGGCTCACTGAAGTTATTTTAGAAGCTGTATGAAGTCCACATATGCTATTAAAAGGACCTCTGTTAACAGTAAAACACCTGTCACTTAAAGGAGACATTCCAACACTTCATTTACATTTTGCTACCCAGGACAGTTTTCCATTTCCTAGGGAATAATTATAGGTTTCATTTCCTCTCAAATCTTTTCTTCCTCGTTAACTTGTGTTAAAACTTTGAGCTGCTAATATGAGGAAGATCAGAGAGAATTTTTTTTAGTAAAACAGTTTGAAGGGAATATACCATTTCCTAGATTTCTACTGAAAAAGAATTCAATAGAAACACAGATGAATTGACAGCACCCTCATCCTAATGTGAAATTTGGTTCCACATGGAAAACTGCCCCCAGGCTCCCAGAAATGCCACCTGCTTTCAAATGTGAGGACTCACCTTTTTTGGTTCTGCCTTTGCCTCAGAGCTTCCTGACACTGATAACTGCTTCTTGAGTTCTTCCAGCTGAGAGGTTAATGATGCAACCTTGGCTTTGTTCTGCAGCTTCAGCTTGGAAAGTTTGGCATCAGCAGATTCCTTCTCCTCCTACCAACATCAAAGTCAAGCAGGACTAAATTAGCTGCATGGACAACTGCTTCCTTCAGTTCTTTCATTAAAAACAAACAGGGGGAAGGAGAAATCTGAGGTGATTAACAGAAAAATCTCTCCCCTGAAGAGGCATTGCAATGTCTCCTTTGCATTATTTAAACTTTCTGCACGTGGTTGTTATTAGTGTACAGAACACAGAGCATTAGGATACAAATTTTCTTATTTTTTTCACAGCTATGCAAGTTCAGGGCTTGATTTTTTAATGAGAAGACTCAATTACATTTTATGCAAAAAGAGAGACAAAATACTATACTTCTTATAGTAATCTTTATTCATAATACTTTACAATACCCTAAAAGCTTATTTCATTTTGTTTAAAGAGACTACTTAATTCACAGTGGAGTTTTAAAAAATTCAATATTTTAACAGTTGGCTGTTCACAACCACAGAAAACATCTTACAAAAAGTGCAAAAATTAGTCTCTTGCAGGAACAGACCAACTTCAGGAGTCTTTAAAAAAACAACAAATCAAAGAATAACAAACCCCAAAAAAGTCTTCAGGATATTAGATATAAATTGTTCCTAGTGCTGGAACAAAAGCCATGCTGGCAAAAAGCAGCAATGTCCAGGCACCACAGCAGCTCCTTCTGGCCACGTGTTCCTAGAGCTGCTGTAACAGCCTTGTAGCTACAAAAGTATTATAAAAGGGGGTTTTAAGAATAATCTTTTTGACAGGAAGACACAGTCAGTACCTTTAACTGAAGGTCTTTGTTCCGAAGCTCAGCATCCTTCTCCCTGACAAGCTCCTTGAGCTGTGCCACCAGCTGCTCAGTGCTCGTCAGCTGCTCAGTCAGATCCACCACGGACATGCCTCCTGCATCCTGGGAGCCTGCAGCCTGCAGGGATTAATTGTGCCTGCATCAAACCAAATGCTGCACACAACCTCAGCAAGCCTGCAGCTTGAGCTCGTGGAAAAACATTCAGCAGATCTTAGTAAATGAAAGATTAAAACTTGCATTTATTATACGTACCTACACCAGGCCGTTTTTAGCAAGTTTGGTCATCATGCAGAACCATAAATCTTAGAAATTCATTTAGGGATATTAGTTTGAAATACGGCGTTCCAGGTATCTAAAACTGGAAATCCTCATCCATTGCATTTGTGTTGTGACAGCCAGCAGTGTTGGTAAATAAAGCAAGTATCAATTAAATATTGATACTGAACATGCTTTGCACAGAAATACACTGGGGGTAAAGCTTATGTAATTCCCACAGAGGTTTCCTTAAGGCAAGATAAGCAGAGGCGAGAGGAAGAGACAGCAGCTGTGCTATGCACGAGAGATTAAACACCAAGCAGAAAAGAAACAAGAACACAACCCGACTTTGAGAGTCCTAAAACTGTCACAGAAAAACTAGTCCAACAACTCCTTTATAACAGAGCAAATACATATGATTAGTACACATACATACATATGATAAGTAATTCAGCACTTACTACTGATTTGGAAGGAGAATCATCTCCACTACCCCATTTCCACATAGTTCCACGATGGCTTTGAAAACAAATGAAATAAGAGCACAGTAAGTATCAGAGACTCTCAGAGAGCTGTAATTAACTCAGACTTCTCTCTATGTGCTTCACTGGGAAATGCCTGAAACTCATTTGTTAATTCTCACAGCACCTCTGATCTCCACCACACTACCAGTTGTTGAATAATAATGACATTATGCATGAAGTATGTACAAAACGTCAATACTGACAAAAATAATCCAAAAAAAGTCTTTCAATGCCATATATTATCATTCAGCACAGCTGCTTCCCCAGCACATAAATAGAAGACATAAACCACATATAGTTTGCTAATATTTAACCTGACCTCAAACACTGCCTGTCACTGCAGGAAAACAGGGATCATATCAATGCAGACTTCTAAAAAATCATACAGAAAGCTAAAAACCATTAAAGAACAAACTACTTTAATTGCTGTGAGTGCTGCACATCTCAAAAATACAAGCAGCACTGCACCTGCTCAGTAACTTTTAGCCTCACCCAGCAATGCTCCAAGGAACACCCTGTGTCCTTTCTAATGTGTACCAGAGCCTTTGAGACAGGCACTCATAGACCAGTCCTCAATTTGGAGGGCAGTTTATAACAAACATTATCACACAGCTTATCTTTAAAAGAATGCAGACTGATAGCAGAGGCTGCTTTTAAAGCTGTTCAGCACTTCCAAGCCAAGCCCAGGAATCCCGGGCTACAACCTCTGGCCCACATCACCTCCAAGGAGCTTTCCTACCATTAAAAAACCAACAAACCACAGGCTTGGTGATGGGAATTACAGAGCCTGTAAGTAAAACTCCTCCAGAGCTATAACATCAAACCTGCTCTCAGTGACAAGCTCTTTTTTAGACACATAAAAGGGCTAGCCAGGTACAAAAACCACACAGTGACTCAGTAGATGTAACATGGTGGTGCGTTTGTATTTCATTTATGAATATTTTAGCTCGTTTCCAGCCCTGAGTGATGCAATCATTTTGTTTGCTTCACCCACCAGCATTCCTGCTTGAATACCTTAAAAATACATCAGAGAGGAGCAGTTATTTACATCAATTACACTGAATATTGACAAGTTTTCCAGCTCAAGTTGGCAAACAAAACTGACCAGGCTTTCCTTACCCAGCATGAGGCCAAACAACAGTTTTTTTCAATTTTTCTCAGGTACAGACAAGAAGTTAAAGCTGCTGGGCCACTCAACTTGTTCCCTTCACCTGAACTCAGTGGAGTTTAGGTTTTTGGCAGCCTGTGGCCAGGACACTCCCAGGCATCACAGCTAAGAGGATCAGGGAGTCCAGATTTTCTGTGGCTCCTGTCTCTGAGGTTTCAGTGACAGGTATTTGTTCAAGTTCAAGCTGCTCACTCTCACTGTCAGGGTTTCACGTTTCTGCCAGCCCCTTATCCTGCTCATCTTACACACCCTCCTGCATTGAGAGCCACTCCCTGCACTCACCACACACTCACTGCCATTAATCCCTTCAGTGAACAGCAGCAGGATAATCTTATCCTCCACAAATTCCACCAGGCACGACAGATGCCACTTCATTTACTGAAACAAGTTTCTCCTGATGCTCGAAGTCCAAGTGAGGTTTCAGCTCTTATCACAAAGGGACTGTTACCAAAAAAGAAAGTCCCACTGGCAGCTTTGCCTTCATATTCTTCCATTACCAGCTGCTGCCAAATGCAGCTGAGGAAACTAAAAATGTATTATTCATGTGGGCATTTTCCAGGCTCCTTCCTGCCCTGAATGGGCCAGCACAAGGGGCACATGGCAGGTTTGGGCAGCAGCAGCTCATCCTGCAGCACTCACAGGAGCCCCACAGCTCAGGGGGACATAGCAGTGACTCCCTAAAACTGCTGGGGTTTGTCGAGCCTTCCACACCTCCAGCCCACAATCACACTGATAAAAACACTGGCTTCAAAGAGCACTTCTCTGAGTTCTCACCACCAGGCTGGTAAGGAAGGACCTTTCCCCTTGTCCTGCAGAAAGAGGCTGTGGAAGAAAGCCGAGGCAGAACTCTGCCCAGGAACATGCTGGCAGTTCCCTCCACAAGCAGAAAAACAGAGTGTGTACAATGCCAGCTAAGCCTCGTGGTATTGTAAATCCATTTCCTGCAACAACTCTGTGCTGTGAACACGCCCAGGGGAAGAAAACCATTTAATATCATTATTCTCTCCTTGTTTCTGCACACTTTTCCTTCAATCCTTGTGTGGATGTTGGTTCTTCTGATGAACAAGCTGAATTTGTTTTTAAAAGATCTGTGCCATATATGAACCAAGAGCTCCTGCCATATAGGAGAGAAGCACAAACTGAAGACGTGTCAACCAAACCACACACACTCTGCAAAAATACAGTAATGCATTTATATAGCTCTTACTTGGGGCTGTAATAAACACTTATCTTAATCACACTGTCCACATTTAAAGAATAGTAGTATACACTACTGTTTATATGTTCAAATTTATATTAATTTAGTAATATATGCAATTTATACTTATACCTAATTTTATGTAGATAAATAATAAACAAAACTAACATACAAGGGGAGCACTATCTTCTAAAAGTGGCCCAGTGACACATATCCTTTCTATTACCTTCTCCAATTAATACCTATTTCATATACATTAAGACATAGAAGGGAAGTACTATTTTCTAAGAGCAGCCCAACGACACATACTCTTTATATTAACTCATCCAATTAATACCTATTTGGTATAGATAAATAATAAAACTGACATACAAAGGAAGCACTATTTTCTAAGAGCCATCCTGTGACACATCCTTTATATTAACTCCTCCAATTAATACCTATTATATATTATCTATTATATTACATATTATTACATTATTATACAGACAAACAACACAATAGCCACGGGATCCCTGCTCCCAGCCCCAGCAGCACAGGTGCCTCTGTGTGTGTGTATGTATATGTATGTATGTGCGTGTATATGTGTATGTATGCGTGTGTATGTATGTATATGTATGTGTGTGTACGTATGCTCGTGTGTATGTATGTGTGTGTGTGTATGTATATATGTATGCGTGTGTATATATATGTGTATGTATGTATATATGTATGCGTGTGTATATATATGTGTATGTATGTATGTCTGTCTGTAGTGCCCAGACACAGCACGGCCCATTCCCACGCCCATTTTCCCCCCCTCTCCCCCCCAGCAATGGGGATCCCACGGCCGGGGCCGGGCTCTGTGCAGCGCCGGGACTCACCTGCGGGCGGGGCGGTCAGGGCCGGCCAAGCCCCCGGAGCCCCCCGGTCCCCCCGGAGCCCCCCGAGTGCCGGAGGGGCGGCCGAGCCCCCGGAGCGCCCCAAGCCCCGGAGCCGCCCGAGCCCTCCCGGCCCCGGCCCCGCTCGGGCCGCTCTCTCTATGGCCCCGCTCTCTCTATGGCCCCGCTCGGGCCGCTCTCTCTCTATGGCCCCGCTCTCTCTATGGCCCCGCTCGGGCCGCTCTCTCTCTATGACCCCGCGATCTCTATGGCCCCGCTCGCTCTCTATGGCCCCGCCCGCCGCCGCAGCGCCCCCTGGCGGCTTGGAGGACCTCCCCGTCACACATCACACACCGCCCTTCTCCGTTTATTTATTTTTTTATTATTATTTATTTTTATTTTTTGGTGGTTATTTTATTCCCCCCCCGGGTTTCCCCCGTGTCATTCCTGACCTCCCTGCCCGTCCACGCGGGTCATTATCCCGTATGATAATGTACTGCATGCATGTATTACCTGCATGTATTGCATTGCAATGATAGTGTATTGAATGCTCCCGTGTCGCCCCCTGGCGGCCGCGGCGCGGAACTGCAGCGCCCGCAGCCAGCGCATCCCCCAGAGCGGCGCCCGGGAATGGGAGAGCAAGAGGAGGAGGAGGAGGAGGAGGAGGAGAAGGATGCTCGTTGCGGGGTGATGGAGCACCCCCGGGAGAGGCCACGGTGCCGGGAAAAGGGATTAAAAGTTCCTAGTCTGGTGAGGAGCTGGGGGAGGCACTGAGGGCTGGACAGAGCTCGTGGACCACAAGGATGCTTCTGTTTGGCAGCGTGGGTGAATCCTCTGCTCAACCTCTCATTAAAAGGTTCTCAGTGAGAGCTGGCAGTGGAATAAACTCTTGTTTAAGACCTGAAGCTCCTCTTTCATTTCCTTGAGTACCCGATCCATTGACTTCTCTAGGGAGTTACTAAGCACATGGATGGATGGATGGATGGAGGGATGGATGGATGGATGGACGGATGAGCCAGGGGCAGCCCAGGTGGGAAAAACATAGCCAAAAGATAATAGACTGATAACAAAAAGACTGAAAATGTGGGCTGATCAGCATGAGAAAAGAGATACTGATAACCAACAGAATATAGAATGCTAATTAATGAAGAGTACCCTGTAAACCACCAATTCCTTTATCTGCTGAAAGGCATAAAGAGTTAAAAGTTTCAATAACTGATGCACGTGTTTTGTGGGGTGATCCCCTTGTACCTCAACACTGTATAATGTCACCATTTCTTCCCTGCTCCTCCAGTGTAAAGCCATTATTCCAAAGCAAAGTCCTTCTTTGCAAGTTGGACTTTCCTTTAATTTATTACACAATGCTAAAGTTTCCAGGAAAATTCCAGCACCTCATTACATTGCAGCATAAAATGTGAATTTTATACATATATTATGTAGAGAGAGAAAGCTCAAACACTTTTATATTAGCAAAGCTGGTTGTTGTAAAGTTAGGGAAGGGAATTTTCATAACAATAGTTCTAGTGCTCTAGCTTTCAGGGAGAGGAATGGATTGGAAATCCTTTCTCTGAGCTGAAAAAGAAAACCACCTCCAGCTTTCTATGGGATAGAACACCCTCCCAAATACAAAAAGAAGCTGTGCATCATATCTGACAGCAGCAGCTTTTGTATTTTGCCTTCTGTAATCTTTCAGGTAGGAGTTTTATCCATGTGCAAACTGCAGCTTCCCAGCAGGATCTGGTACTGGATTCTGGGCTACAGCCCCAGCACTCCCCAGACAGGCACCACTTCATCCTACAGTCCCCAGAACAGAGAATAAATCTCAATTTCCAGGAGCCTGCCACACTGCCATGACTGGGAGCAGGGAGCAAGAAACCCAGCAGACTTCAGAAGGAATAATTGGATTTCAAGATGTGGCTGTCATTTTAACAACTTTATTCTTTCCCTGGTGCAACCTATGTGATTATGCTGAGCTGTGTGTGTTCTCACCCAGGCCTGGACCACTCAGTGACACATCAGCTCCTGCTGACAGATGCCTGAAGTCCTCTGGAAGGCACTGGAATCTCTGGGAATAGGAGTCTGAGCATGGACAGAACTCCCACACCACAGGGCTGAATGCAGCAGAGCCCTCCTAGGGAATCACCTGGAGAATAAGGGCTCTGGGAGGATCACAAGTAGGGGAATAAACACCTTGTTGCACTGCTGGGCTAGGGAGGGATTCAAAAATATTGTGCATTTTGAGATCCAGAGGACACCTGGATCCTTAAAAAGCAATGGAAAAGTTTGAGCCAATATTCTCATTGTTGCACTGTGCTCCTCACTCAGAGCACAAGGCAGACAGTCATGTTTGCACTATTTCTTCATGAATTTAGGTTTGCAACAGCCTCCAAAACAAACTCCAAAGTCAATATCCCTCTGTTCAACCTGTAACCTTTGTGACTGTATCCCCATCCTGCAGTCTCTACATAGCAGCATCTTTTCCAAACCTGCCCCCAAACAGCATCCCTGAATGGCTGAGACAGGAGCAAATGGGAGTGTTTGTGCTCCTCTCATCTTCAGCATCTAAACCAGTGCAAGACTCCCAGCCACTGGAATAGAACCAACATTGCATCACATGCAGAGATTTTGGTAATCAGGAGGGAAACTTTGCTCCAAATACTTCTTCCTTTTTTTGAATTCATTCCACTTAAGAGGAAGAAACCAAAAGCATTTTCAAGCTTGGCCTTTTCCAGACTCCAGAGCAGTTTTCCCTGTGCAGTAAGTTGTCATACTGTAATGATCAAAACAGAATAAAACCCCATAAATATAATATCATCTGCAGGTCTTGATTTTATCCCAATGTATAAATTATTCTTGGGAAGACAGGAGTGGAAATGACAATGTACTTCTTCTGGGGATCCCACAGCCAATTAGTGCTCCCCTCTCCCTCTCTGAGATGCAGAATGGTGTTAGCACTGTCCTAATTAGTGCAATATTAACCTTGTGTTGAGGCAGAAAGTGCCTGTTTCTGCCTGAGCAGAGCGTGGGGATCTTACAAACAATGCTCTCTTGGATATTTAGGCAAAAACTCCCCTGCCCTGGTGCCAGCCCTTGGACTGACTGTGCTCGCCAGTGAGATCCAAGCCCCTCAGGGACACATTAAAGCCCCTTCCAGCTGGAGGAACAGCGTTGTTATTAAAATACATTTAATAGTTCTCTCACAGCAGTATCCAGATGCCCCAGTTAGTGCAACAGCAAGTTACTGAATGTGCAGTTCTCTGCTGTAACTCATCTATTATCTTAGCAGTTCCTCCTTTTTTACAAAAGAAAGTTGCTCACTAGTCACCTCCTCTTTCCTCTCCCTCCAAAAAGCAGTGGGAGGAAATTGCTTGCTCTGCCTGCCTGCTTTCTCCCACTCTTCTGCTCCCTTTCCCTATTTCCTGCATCCTGAAATAACAAGGAGACATCCCACCTCATCTTTGAGGAGGGATGGTAAAACTAGAATAGGACTTCATGCAGAGTGAAGCCAAATTCCTACCAGGCTTGTACATCAGCCCCACATTCCTACCAGTGCCAGGAGGATTCCAAGCCCTCTGTGCTCAAGTTCAGGTCAAACACAGCAGGATGAGGGCTTGAAGGGGGAATTAATGGTAAAGACAGGTCACAAGAAGGAATTGCTGCTGCTGCCCCTTCCATTTGTTACCTCCTTCTTCGTGTTCCTATCTAACTTCTGTTCCCAACCCCCCAAGAAAAAGGGACTACTGGTTATGAGAGCAATGACTATTGGGAAGCAGCTGCAGGGATCATCTAATCATCTTTTGATTATTAGATTTGATGATTAGAGGGCCATTAGTATATAAATGACGTGTATTAGCATAAGAAGCATGCTCAGAGGTAAACAGCTAAGCCTGAGCTTTTAGTCACTTGTTTTTTATACCACTAATTCAGAACAGAGCAAACCACTCAGATAATTACAAAATAAAACCAAAACAAGCCAGACAACAGTGGCAAGTTACCCAGCACTCACTGCAGGGGGCAACACACACCTTTGCACAGGGACACAGAAGGCTCACTTTGAATTTATCTTGCATTATCCTGTGTCTTAAATGTGTGGCACCTGCACTTCCCACTGAGTCCCTGGGGTTCAAGGTCCATTTTGTGACACCCTCCCCAAAACTGGGAGCAGCCCCAGGCACCAGGACATGCTGGGGGCTGAGCTGGTGGCAGAGGAGGACTTGGGAATCCTGCTGGTCCTGCACTGAACTGTCTTGCTACCACCACTACGTGGAATTCTAGATCAAATTTGAGTATTTCATGTAAGTTTTTAATGGCTCTGGTAACCCCTCTTTGAGGACTGGCCATCAAATCTGCATGTGACACGGCAGTGGGAGAAGTGCCAAAATTCACTGCTCAACAATCTGCAGGAGAGCTCATCAGACAGCCCACTGCAGGCTCAGAAAATGCAAACCTCACAAGAATTAAACAATGTTGTTGTGTTTACAGCAAAAGTGGCCTTCCAGTGCTCAGAGCACAAGGACTCATTGCTCAAGCTGCTTCTAGAAGAGAAAGGAAGGAGAAATATGATAAATTAGACACAAAAAGTGTTCAAGGCTATAAAAAAAAATTCAAAATGATTCTTTGAACAGCTCCCAGACAAAGTACAGAGTGACTTTTTGCACTTACTAAAAAAAGGAGAGTATTTTATATACACAGACCATGCAGCATTAAAACAAGTTTAAAAGTGCCATCAAGAGAGATGCTGACAATATAAGAGAGAAAAAATGCTGCAATCAAGATTATGAAAGCCTGAGGAATCTACCAGCTTGTCCAGCAAAAGCCACCTCTCTGCTACAGACCTTCCCCCAGTTTATGTTGAGTCAGTCCTTTAATACTTTTTCACCTAAAAGGAGCCCGAGTTTGGTCACTGTGCAGAAATTACTGTCTTCTAGTGTTTGTTTTTGTTAACCAGGTGCGAAATGAAAACAAGGAAGGACAGAAATCTACTTGCAACTTGCTGGATGGGCAGCCTGGATGCACCTCACATGGGAATAACTGGAATCATACCCAGCTGTAAACGCTGCGCCCATAAATCACCACACACTCACCCCACGTGGTCTTTTTTTACATTTTTATTAATCAAAGACAAGAAGACTTTCATAATTCAAGTGAGAGGACAGATCCCAGGACACTTTCACAGCTGTGACCAGCTGGACCATAAGACCCACTGTGGAACACACCAGGGGTTTGGAGCGATGCCCTCGTCCTGACTGGGTGAACTGGGGTCACTGGCACCCTGCAGAGGCTCCTCAGGGAGAGGATATTCCATTGGCAGCAGATCTTCCATTCTGGGAGGGACATGCCAACAGCTCCAGAAGTGAAAAAAGGAGGATTTGGCATCATACCTGCCCCAAAGGGTCCCCAGGTACCAGAGATGTGCCAAAGGTCTGTCTCCACCCTTTCAGCTCCAGGTCTCTTACACGTACAAACGGAGCAGGTTTTACTCATGCTATATAAATACACTTATACTGTGCATTGGCATTTACAGAGTTGCATAAAAGTCAAAAAAATAAAGCTCTGCAAGATTTTAATACTCTTAGGTGGAAGCTTGAAAGGTTAACGTGTCACTGTTTTCCACAAAACCCAACCAGGTGGGAAAGTAAACTAGATGTGCCATTTCAACTCTTTAGCATTTTATAATCGATTTTCAGTATACCAATAAATACTCAGTGCAAAGCACATGCTCAGTTAAAATCCTAGGCATGGATAATGTATGAGGAAAATAATAAAAAAAGAAGCCAGCACATGTTGTCTACATGCTCAGAGAGATATAAAAAAAAAAAAGAAAAAAAGGGAAAAGTGTTCCTCACTTACAGCATTATTTTGGTTTTGGCTGAAGAAAGATGCTTTCTCCCAAAATAACAGTACTTGACAAAGTTATATCATTGGCTTGTTAAAAAATAAAAAGCTTGTGACTAGGGAACATCCAAAGAAAAACAAACCAAACCCCCCAGAAATGCCAGCCAGTAATTACAGTTTATGGGATGGTAAAAATGTGATGGTTTCCAGCAGAAAAGCTGTAGTGTTCCTTCTCTTCCACATCGCCCACTGGAGCTTGCCCAGGCTCTCCATAACACTCCTGCCTAATGAGTTCTCTTCCCATGAACAGGGACAGATCAAACCACCTCAGGAACTGGTAACAACACCCGTCTCCTTCCCATGAGTGGAGACAGTGATTTAACAGATACAACCTTAGGAAACAGAATTTACAATGGAAAGGTAATGCTTCTGGACACAGGAACTGAAAATGTGAAAAGTACAATATAGAAAAAGAGTTAATGGTTTTGTGGAATTTCAACTTGGAAGTACAGCATAGAAATGAGGATTATTACAGGAGCATCCATAACAGGGCCATTACAGAGGCAACACTGAAGGCTGCTTTGTTAACCCCAGGAACTGCCCCCTCATTGCACAGGTCGTGTTGGCAGCAGAAGAATTCAAAATTATCCAGCTGGAAGAACTCAGCAATTTCATTCATGTTGCACTGGGATGCCTTCCAGCAGGAGAAAGTTCTCAGTTTACCTAGGAAAAAAAAACATTAAACAGATTAATCTTGACAGCAATAGCATTTTTGGTGTTGGAAGCATCAAACGGGGGGAAATGCAAAGCTCCAAGTGGAAACACAGCGAGGGGATGGAGGTCCTGTGGTTTGTGTTGCCATGGCATCGGGGAGAACATGGATGAGGCAGAGGCTCTGTGGTCTCATCCTTATCCCTCATACCCAGGAATGTTCTGGTCTCCTCCTCCCCCCTGATACCCACGGGGTTCTGTGCCCCTCCTGCCAAGGAATAACCTCACAAGGTGCCCACCAAGAGGGCAAGGTTTGACCACAGTCCCACCCACAGCACTTTGCACAAGAGGGTAAAATGCACATAAAGTGCATGGGATGAGAATTGCACATGGAATTGCAGGGGCTGATGGAAGGGTTTGTCCTTTTGGTGGGTCTGGCAGCCACAGCTATGCTGAGTGTTGATCTGCTTGTGATGGCAATGGTTTTGAGCCACCTGCTCCAGCAGAGGATGTCCCTGCTCGTTCCAGGGGGATTGCACTACATGACTGTAAAGGTTCCTTGCAACCCCAACCATTCTGTGACTCCAGGAAGAGTCCTGCCCTTTCTCACACATTCCCCTGAGCACCAAACCCTTTGTCCTCCATCTTCCTCCTCCTCAAGTACTCAATCCCTGACTCTTGACAAGCTACTTTATTAATTATTGTATGATGTGTGCTAGAAAGCCAAAAGTTTGTGCTCCTGAAGGTTTGGGCTCAAGGGAAACAGCAAAGAGAAGATTCCTTAGGATGGATCAGTACAGAGCAGCATTAAAAGCTTCCTCTCCCCACCAAGTCATGAGCATCCTGGGGAACAGAGCAGTCCCACCCCATCCTTAATACCAGATCACATTCAGGAGTTACTTAAAAGGGATTTAACAAGCACAACAGTAATTCTATGCCCTGAATATCCTTGACCATCCTCCTGAGACACAGGTCACTTCACCCTCAGGAAAAGAGAATTTATTTTAATAGTGACAATTTATAAATGCCCCAGTCTTCATCTGCAGGTGCATTTTGTGGGCTATATGTCCTGCATCTGTTTTTAAAGCACAACAAATTCAGGGCAAAAGGGTTGTATTTTAAAGTCAGTGCTGTCTCCTACTTTTTTCCTGCTCCTTTGGTTGGGTTTTTGGTTGGTTGGTTGGTTTTTAAACCTGCATCTGCTTGTACCACTCTAAATCAACAACCTAAAATCATCACTACATTACCAGTTGCCTGGATATAAGCATGACCTTCAAAAGGATTTGCAACCTTCTTTTGCATGAGGCTTAGAAATGCATACTAAGGCCAGATTAGAGATGCACAGGTGATGAAAACTGATACAAGGGTGTTTATTTTAGGTCTGTGGAACATCATACATACCAAATTTCATCTGCAAGCAAGTATCTTCATTCGTCAGGCAGGTGCTGTTTGTCCTGCACAAGGAAGGACTGTTCTCGCAGTGGTAACATCTTAAGGTGTAACCTAAGACAACAAGGGTTTGTCTTTACTGCATCATAAAGTACTGACACAGCAGCAGCATTAAAAAGAAAAAGAAAAAAAACCAGAACAAAACAAAACCAAAATAATCACTGTCTGCATCTCACTGTCACAAAATACATGCCTGGTTATTAAACTCAAGCAAAAATGATTAAACTCAAGACTTCAGCTAAAACTGAGCTTATGTCAGTTGTATAAATTGAGGCTGGCAACTGCAAAAGGCAGATTCTGAAGCAGGTACTTCTGGCATTTTTTAAAACCACTTACTGCTGTATGCCTGCAGAACAAGGTTTTAACTGCTGCCTTCTTTTATGTGCTCTTAAAGACTGCCTTTTCCAGGCAGGAAATGACAGGCTTTCGCTTTCAGCAGAATTCCATTCTCTCCTGGTTTTATTTCATACCTCTCTCATGCTACACACCAGTTTCCAGCCCACAAAACAGGGACCCAGTTTTCCAGCAGCAAAACACCACAGTCTGCTGCTGTTTTAAGCAGCATCACATCCTGCACTCACTCTCTCCTCTGACCCAGGACACACAGCACAGAAACTGAGCTCTGTTTCAATGCTTACTGTCATTCCCCAAAGTGGCATTAAATAACCCAGGCTACTTTTCCTGCTCTGGCATTTTTGGCATGATCTTCTCCACCCCTGTCACAACATTACAGCAGGAAAAGTCCCTCCCTTCTACTTACCAGAACTACAAAAAGCAACCAGAACAATGCAGGCAGTTAACAGGGTGAAGTTCATCTTGGTCATGCTTCCTGCCTGGATTGAGGGCATAGAGACATGTTACATGTTTATTACATTTACAAGCTACACGGAACTACCAAAACACCCAGTGGGGAACTGAGATCTCAACACTTCAGGATGGAACTCAAAGCACTGGCCAGGAGAAAGAGGGAAAGACAAGAGAGAAAAATAACTGCGCTTTCCAAGAGAGGATTTTTATTCTGAGAACTGATATTTGAGCCCTGACAGGCTCAGATGGGTCTCATTTCTCCCCTCTGATCACACCATTCAACAGGTCTCCCTATTTCTCACAGCTCCAAATACACCTAACAAACAAACACCAAAAAAAAGGCCATTTAGGTCTCAAATGCTTTTTCTTTTATAGCAACTCCCCAGTAACCCTGGAGCCAGACTGTGCTCCTTTCTTCTCTCTCATGGGTTTGGCTGCTCTAAAGGAGCTTTGGCCTGTCCTCTCCCAAATTCCTCCCTGTCCCTGAGAGACTGGCACATTCACTAACCCCCCAAGTGCCTGCAGCCACAGCTCAGGTCTCCATGACTGCTGCAGTCCAGCAGGGAGATGGCAAGGGCAGGGTTTGGTTTCAACACAGGCAGCTCCACAGCAGGAATTATTAGACAGATTTCTGCACAGAGCCTGAACTGCAAGCACAGCTCCCAGGAAAAAATCTCTGCCATTGCAGAGCAGGATGTTCAGAGGAGGCATCGAGCAGACACAAGGGGAGAAGGGGACAATAATTGTGCTAGGAGGGCATGATTTTTTTGGCTTCAAAGCCCAAATAGTCCCAGAATATTAAAGGTATTCAAGTAACAAGTTTTACATATGTTAAATCATCACATCACTGCTCTTGAGCCTTATAATTCTGCTGGAAGCTATTCCTATGTGCAGCCATAACCATGTTAGGATGGAGCTTTTCCCTCCCAGAAGGCTGAAAAGATGGTTTCATAACCAAACAATATTTACAAGCTTCTCAATCTTAAGTCTAGTTGATTTTTATACTGGCCAAAAAAAAAAAATCTCATACAAGATATCAACAAAACCCCATCCAAAAAATAAGAAAATCCAACCAGAAAAAGGCCCCTATCTTTTTTTTCCTTTTTATATGACCTACTGCAGAGCAAGAAAACTAAGAAAAACATAGCCATAACGTGCAGGATGAGCTGATTTTCTGGGGTAAACAACTTTGCAAAAGAAGTCTTTCAAGGCCACAGGCTCATCCCACAGAGACATGAATCTGCAGAAGTGCTGCTGGTCTGGTGGTTACAGCAAGGGCCCTTCTGGACAGCAAACAGAACCTCCCTGGAACCTCTCCAGCTTCCAGGAGTCCTCAGTCACCCAGTGTGTCAGCAGAGGAAAACAGTCACCTTTCAGCAAGACCAAGTCATGACCAGAATAAATAGAAGGCAAATGAATAAAAGTCATCAGAGCCAGTAGTAACTCAACCAGTCTATTTCTGTGGAAATGAGTAATTGTTTCTGTACTCCAGAATGACAGGGAGAAAGACAACAGGAAAATTTTAGCTTAAAAAAAATGCAGAGAGAGAGACAGTAATTCACATCATAGCTTAAAAAAAATAAAGCAGAAAACATTTCCCAGCCTGAATTTTCTCAACTGCTGTTTTAACTCAAGCATCGAACCCACGTCAGTGACAAGAACCAAGAACTGCAATGGAAGGCTCACTGCCTGGTTGTGAAACAGAATTCCTCTGCAGTCCCACCCGGGAGAGGGCAAGACCTGCTGCTACTGCCACCATAGATCACAACTGGTGACAACAGGAAGGGGCAGGAAAAGGGGAACAGCACCAGGAGCCCCATCCCTGCAGGGACAGGGAACAGCACCAGGAGCCCCATCCCTGCAGGGAACAGGGACCAGCACCAGGAGCCCCATCCCTGCAGGGACCAGGGAAGAAGGAACAGCACCAGGCGCCCCATCCCTGCAGGGACCAGAGGACAGCACCGGGAGCCCCATCCCTGCAGGGAACAGGGAACAGCACCAGGAGCCCCATCCATGCAGGGATTAGAGAACAGGACCAGGAGCCCCATCCATGCAGGGACCAGGAAACAGCACCAGGAGCTCCAACCCTGCGGGGATTAGAGAACAGGACCAGGAGCCCCAAGCCTGCGGGGACCAGGGAACGAGCACCACAAACCCCATCCCCGCAGGGACCAGAGGACAGCACCGGGAGCCCTATTCCCGCGGGGACCAGAGAGCAGCACCACAAACGCCACCCGTGCAGGGACCAGGGCGCTGCGCAGTCACCCAGGTCACCCCTTCCCGCGTCCGTACACCCCACAGGTGCCCCCCGGGCTCCCTCCGCGGCTTTTCGGGGGTGCCCGCAGCATTCCTATCCCCGCAGCATCCCCGACCCCGCAGCATCCCAGCCCCGCAGCATCCCCATCCCCGCAGCATCCCCGACCCCGCACCATCCCCGGCCCCGGAGCACCCCCAGCCCCGCACCATCCCCATCCCCGCAGCACCCCCGACCCCGCAGCATCCCCGGCCCCGCACCATCCCCATCCCCGCACAGCGCAGTGCGGTGCGGCCGCCGTGACTCAGGCAGGGCAGCGCGGGCTCTGCCATAAACACCAACCCGCCATAAACGCGCAACCCCGCGCCAAACCTTCGCTCCCCTCGGGGAGAGCCTTTCTCCCCGCACACAAACACACCCACACACACACGCACTTCTCTGCCCCGCTCCGGGGACCGGAGCGCTCCCCCCGCCGCTGCTCCTCCCGGGCTCCTGTGCCTCCCAAAACAACCCCAGTGCTCCCCCCTCCATCCCCAAAACTACTCCAGTGCTCCCCGATACCTCGCGCTGCATCCCCAGGGCTCCCTCCATGCTTCCCTTCTGCATCCCCAATGCTCCCTCCGATGCTCCCCGCTGTATCCCCGATGCCTCCCGTGGCTCCCCCGCTGTACCTCCATGGCTCCCCCGCTGTTCCCCCCTGTCCCCCCTCACCTGTCCCCGTCCCCCCTCACCTGGTCCTGCCCCGCTGCCGCCGGCCCGGCTCTGTGGGCACAGCGGGGCTGCAGCGCTGCCCTCGGGCCGTGCCGCCCCCGGGGCGGGGACGGAGCGGGGATGGAGGGAGGGATGGAGGGAGGGACAGACAGACATCCCTGGCCAAGGGCAGCGCCCCCGCAAAGGCGGTGCTGACACGGGGAGGGAAGGGGTTGGGGCATACGGTTCTGGCCGCTTGTGGATAGACCCTGGAATGGTTTGGGTTGGAAGGGACTTTATGGATCATCTGGTTTCACCATCCTAGGTTGCTCCAAGCCCCGTCTAGCCTGGCCTGGGACACTCTCAGGGATCCAGGAGCAGCCACAGCTTCTCTGGGCACCCTGTGCCAGGGCCTGCCCACCGTCCCAGGGAAGGATTCCTTCCCAACATCCCATCTATCCCTGCCCTCTGGCAGTGGGGAGCCATTTCCCCTTCCTGCCCCTCCATCCCTTGTCCCAAGACCCCCTCCAGTTCTCCTGGAGCCCCTTTAGGCATGGAAGGGGCTCTGAGGTCTCCCCAAGGTCTTGTCTTAATAGATTAAGGAAAACAGTGGAGAATTTTGAAAGAGGCAAAAGAACAAACCAGGAAAGGAACCTGGAAGTTTCCTCCAGAGGCATCCCAATATAGAGCCAAACATTCACAGCGTAGAGAAACACTGAAGAAAATCAACAGAAATGTAGTTGAAGAACCAAAAGTGAAGTGTTTTGTTTGAAGAGACTTGGATCAATGCTATTTTGGAAAAAAACTTGAGGGCTGACTTGAGGATAATATGAAATGCCTGTAACTACGAGCTGAATTGAGAAGGGAATCTTGGTTTTATTTTTGTTACCACATCAGAACTGCCAATTTATTCGCTGAACCTAAAGCAAACCCTGAATCACTCCAAACTTCATCAGATTCTATTGATGTGGTAAGATCAGTCAGCTCAGCACACGATCTTACAAGTGTCTAAAAGGTTTTACCTCTGTTTAAGCCACAAATAAAAGCAAAGGCATATAAGGGTAAGATGCTTGTGGGTTATTGGATGCAGTTTATTAAATGAGAATCCCCTCAATACTTCATAGAAAAAAATTCCCTTATTAATTCACTTAAATGAGGGACTGGGAACAAGGAACTTCAGCCATAGCTGAACATTTACCTGTTTTCTCTTCCCAAAATCTGTCAGCAGTCCCTCCAGCAGAGCACACGTTTATTTGTATCATCACAGATACATGGTATTTCCAACTCCACCTGAATTTATCACCTTTGCATAAATTCTGAGAAAATAAGCAATTACAGGAAAAAATAAAACCAGCACTGGCATAACTTGCACGGCAACTTTTGGTTGCTTGGTGTGCTGGCCAGCACACCACTTGTTTTTCTCTCATGTGATTCAGTCACAGCAAGGAAACCATGGCCAAAGGTCCCCTCCATTAAACCATTCAACCAGCAAAATGCTGAAGGAATCCTGCAGGGCAATTAGTAAAGACTGTCCGTGTAGGCTCTTCCATGGGCAGAAGAAGGATGAGCTTAGTTACATATTTGTGTTGGATGTGCCTGTGTAACGAGGCTGATTTTACCTTGCCAGGTGAAATCCTAACCAAGTACCAGGATGAGGGTCAGGTCTGAGCCAGGAGAGGGTGGCAGGATTCAGGCTGGACCTGCAGGACAGCAGCTACAGGGAAGGGCATTCCCAAGTTAGTGTGACACCCTGATCACAGATCTCGGATTACAGTGACCACAGGAAGGATTTGGCAGCTGCCCCAAACCTGCAGGATCTCCACTCAATTCTCTCCTGCTGCTCAGTGAGGATCTGACAGAACATCCCTGACTCCTTGTTTTCAATGCCTTGGCTGCTTTGTTTTTCATTTCCCATGTTTCCTGGGATTTTGAGTCACACCACACCCCTCTGGCAATCCTTCCCTTTTGGGTGGGGTGAGGAGATGCACATCTTGAGGAGCTACAGCACTTTTGGCAGCTGCAGGCGGGTCTGCCCTGTGCTAAAATAGCTGCCTGGAGCAAAGAAATAACCCTATTCCTCTTACAAACACAGACTGTTTGGGGCAGCGACAGCAACCTGTCACTTCCCTGGGTCCCTCCTCACTCAACAGACACTGCTGGCCACCAGCAGAGAGGCCTCAGAGGCAGCACTGCAGCTGAGAGAACAGCACTGTCCTGTATCATGGCTTCTCTCACAGACAGCAATAATTACAGCTCATCTTTAACGACCCAAGGAGAACCACTCCCTAAAAAAAAAAATAAAAAAAAGAGTGAAATTGCCAAGAGCTGACAGTGTTTGTGCAGAGCCCCATGCCCTTCAGCTGATTCCAGTGAACTAGAACATACAGGTCCTGGTAGGAATCCTCCCAGAAAAGTCCTCATGAGGGTTATCTTGTCCTTAAAAAGACACAATAGACTGACAGCCCTGGAGGAAGCTCTAGTTCCACTAAAACCTTTTTTCACTGATCCTTGATGAAATGTCTGTGAAAAAGCATTAGACAACAACCACATCATCACCTCCCAGGTAATTGTGAGGAATCCTCAAAATGGCAACATTTTGGAACCACTCCAGCAATATCATTCCTGTGAGGGACAACACAAGTTGGTTTTGCCCCTCTAGATGTTTCCCTAAACAACTGTTGAAGGGATCATACAAAGTATATGTTTTTCTGCCTTGTACCACTGTGGAAACTCTGTGGGGCACTTCAGAAAGCTGAGCACATGGAGAACCCAGCACCTGGACTTGTAAAAAACGCTGCAGTTAGTCAATAATGGAAACTCTGAGCTGGAACCACAAAACATTTGTTTTCCTCACAGCAGCTGCTAATTCTGGCTGTCAAAAAGAACTGACTCGAGCAATGCTGTCACATGATTACTGGCCAAGTCTTGGCAAGAACAGTCCCATGTAGCCCTTGAGCACAAAGGAGGCAGTTAAATTTTTTATTAATGACAACAGAAACAAAGTAAAACTGATAAAGCAAACAGATATTTCTTTAAATATAAAGTTTCTAGTCATCTAGTGTTCTGTCAGGCTTCCCTCCTTCCCCCCCCTCCCTTTTTTTTTCACTTTTCTTTTTTTATTCAGGCTTAGTTACAAAAATCCAGAGGATTTAGGGAAATATAATACTTAACATAAATTTGTCAGCAAACATCATATAAAGAAAAAAACCCTCAAAATATATTTACAAATGCATACTTTGTAGTCATTGAGAAGTTTCTTGGTTAATGAATGGCAGATCATACATGGACACTACATGCCCAGAGGCATTATCCAACCAGAGTCACTTAACATAAAATTAAGCTGACAAACAGATTGTCTAAAAATAAGGCCAGTTTCACTCCTAATTTATGCATTTGATGACCAGAATTTTCTGCTATTTCTATGTTAATTTCAAAAAAAATTAGCATAAGAGCACCTAAACTCACCCAAATGGGATATACAGACCAAACTGCAGTTTCATTCTCAGTCATCCTGTTAATTAAGTCAGGAGAAAGGACAATAGGATACACCTTTTTTGCCATCTTTTCTATTGCTGACTTTAAATGCTCATTTTAAATGCTCATATAAAACCAAAATCCCCCACACCCTATTTGCAGTATGATCATAAATAGGCAATAGTTCAAAAATTGCCTTGGACTATCAAGCTGTTTCACACTTCACAAAAAAAAGTGAACAAAGCCCAAACACCTTTCTCTTCCCTTTACCCTCCCTGTCCCCCCCCTCCACCCCCCTTTCCAAACCAGGGGAAAATAAAAGGTATACTCTAATGGATATTAGAACTGGCACCAACATTCATGCTAGTTGCCCTGATGTGCAACAGAGAGTTCATTTACAATAGTCAGAAATATTCTTTCTTATGCACTAGTCGCAAAGAGTTCAGCTTCTGGAAACAGTTTATTTGGGAAAAAATCCCATCAGGTACGACGTGGGCAGCACCCAGAGGGCTGAGGAATGTCCAACATGCTGCATCCATCTTCAGAGTCAGCAGTGCCTGGGGAATCTTTGTCTTCATCTCCTGCAGGCTCATTACGATTTGTTTCCTAAAACAAAACACACCCGTATTTAATTAAAACCTCCTCTTCCAGTTCTAAGAAAGCACAAACAACTGCCTAGAAAAATCTGGTCTGCATTATCATGTCAGTGAACTAAAGAAGACATTGTGATCGATGTCTTGAAAATAGCTTCCTACAATTACTGTCATTGCAATAGGGATATTTTGACCTTTAACTCAGCAAATATCCATTGGGTTTCATTATTCCATACCTACAACTATGTAAATCCAATTCAGTATCTCGGCTGTACTGATTTTCTTGGTGTATTAGGTTGTCTTGTTTTGAGGTAGTTTTAAAACAAAAGGGCCATTGCCATGTTTAACACAGAGGCAGAGCAACAGAGAAAAGCAAATTATTTTCAGTCAGCTGAAGGGAAGGTGGTTAGAGCTCCCAAAATTATGAGCAGGAGTTAAGAGATGTCATTTTCTGCTAGAAGCACGACATCTGCTGGCACCTCCTGTTAGAGCCACTGCGATAAAGCGTCTCAAATCCTGGGATAAACTTGAGAAAGTGCCCAGTGCCTCCACCTGAGGGAAGACTCAGTGGTGCCTGCACAAAATCTAGGGATGAAATACATCAAGGATCCTTCTCTAAATGCGTCAAAGAAAAGGAAGAAATTATATAATTAACCAGCAATCTCCAAACTAGAACTACATTATAATTAACAGCAAGTGGAGCATCCTGGTGATTTGCAAAGTCATTAAGTGACTTTATGAAACGCACTTTCAGTGAGAATTAACAAACATCACACAGACTGTACAGTTTTTAAGCTGTCATTACCTGGAACTTGTCTGAAGAAAGCAGACACATTATTACGGCTAAAACAGATGAGTGTGGGCCTACAGACCACACTTCCAAGATCTTTCCAAGGTAAGAACCTTTTAAGGGACTCTGAAATCCAAACAGCTCATGCAATATCATGTTTGTAGGCACAAATTAAAGGCTCTGGAGTATCATTCATGTTCTGTATAGAGCTGTTTTGAAAACTGCATCTCCACTTACCACTCATGCTGTAGACACCTTGAATGTTGGACACACCATATGAAATCTGGGAATTGTGACATTGAAGAATCTGTCCTTGTAGTAGAGGCAGTGGAAGGTGTAATACCCCTCCATGTATCCAGATGTTGTGGAAAATGTAGTACAGCTGGTGTATTCATAGACTCTCCCTGGACTGATAATTGGAAACTCCCCTGTTGGTAAAATATTAAATCAAAACAATAAGGACTGAAGTAGAACTACCATTTAGCAGTTTGCTAAAGCACTTGCACTCCACGACATAATCAGGCAACTCATTTTCTATTCCTGGGAATGCATAAATGACTCTCAGCATGTTCAGAAAAACCAAGCAGGATGTTCAGATATCCCTTACAAAAATACTTTAAAGCCAAAACAGAGGGATCCATATCTTTTTTATACAAACCATACAACTACTACCCTGGCCAACCGCTAATAGCAGAAGTTTTGTAGTAAGTACAGTAAATATTGTATTAGGTTAGGAAAAGCCATCTTTCACTTACCAACTACTCCAGGACCCTGGACTTCTTCCACGTCCCCTTTGGCATTTGTTATTCTCCAGTATCGACTGTCCAGCTGACAAGCCTTCTCAGGAAGAGCATCTTTGGACATTTCAATTCTAGAAGCCAAAGAACACATTCAATGTTTATGGAACTACTTTCATACACTTTAGGAGTGCTTCAGTGCCCTGGGGATCTCAAAGTAGGCAGGGGGGAAAAAACCCCATTAAGGTAAAGTAACCTGGATCAGTTGGCAGAATCCATCTCCATGCCCCTGATTCACTTTGTGTTGTTATTTACCTTTTTCTAAAACACCAGAGCTATTTGTAACTTCTTTCCTCTCCACCCCCCAACGTACTTTTCCACTTACCACCTTGAGGTACTTTGTGTACCTGGCCAGGTAATGATTTAGTATGATTTATATTAAAGTACAGCATGTTGGGCACATCCTATTAATTTTACAACTGTTTTGAATGCTGTGCATAAATTTGCAAGAACTGATGCTTTGAAAACTCCACAGGTCTATCCTGTGCTAAAAGAAAGAATTCCATTGTTATTTTTACCTGATTCTGTAAGTGAAGAAATAATGTGGTGGATGTACAGAACTGAGTTCAGGTAGAAAAGAGGTGGACACAGACACAGTAATATCTCCTGTGGTAGCAACGCATTCTTTATCGTGCACATACCTACAGAGAGGAAAACATAAACTCCTGCAAATAGTTCTGCACATTCAATACAGAAAAATAAACATGTTAAGCAATTAGTTACTAATAAAAACACTGTGATGCCAAGTCATATGCAACTTTTAAGCTTCCATTAAGCAGTAAAATAAAGGATGGATGTGTGCAGTGTCTTCCTGATGTGTAATTCCCCATCACCTGAGCCCACAGAGAGCTGTGGATCTCTTTGTACCTCCATCAACACCTGTAGTAAGTCAGGGGTATTGTTTGATCTGAAGTCAGTGAAAACACGCTTGTTTAATAAGGTTCTGTCATGCTATTTGAAAAACAAAACCTAGAAACTCTAACAGCAAATTAATTTACAGATCAAGAACTTGGTCCTAGGGCATCCTAAGTGAGACAGAATTAAGGTTCTTGATTGTATTTAGGAGAAATTGCAAGTACAAGAAGATTCAAACACCAAAACAAGTCCTAGTTATTTACATGTTCAACAGTGTCATTTTAAAGACCAATTTGCTGAAACAATTGTTTTTCTAATAACTCAGAACAGTCCTGTAGCAGCAATACACTTATGGCACACAGAATAAATACCATGCTGTTCACTAAACCTCAGATCACTTAAAATGCAAAATACTGGTCCTATTAATTCAAAGTTACAAGCTCTGAAGCGTCTGGTTGAAAAAAATAAAGCTGCTTTAAGCATTTGGTTTTACAGCTTTCTTTTCAGTAACTTTCATGTGCTTTTTCCTCACTCCACAATCAGCTTTTGTAAAACTACTTGGAAAGAGGTTAGAATTCTAGAAGCAGCATCAAAACCTTGCACTGTGTTTACAGATCACAGTCACAATACCTGAAAATCTGGTCTCTGATGATGGGATAACCTCCAGTTACAACTTTGTTGACATAGGATGTAAACCATTCCAAGTAGGAGGTACCTACATTCCAAAGAAGAGAAGCATTCATAAGGACAGGCAGATGTCCCACTAAGCATATTGCAGTAAATACTTCAAGGAAAAAGTTGAAAGCTTTGATTATTTTTATAGCAAACTCTCAGGCTTACTTAGATGAGTCAGTCAATATTCCAGTTCATCCTACCAAGAAGGATAATTTGGAGTAACCAACCAAGCACTAAGAGTGAATACTTCAGAAATGACACAGCCAACAAGCAATGTCTTAACTAAGTATTTCACATTATAATTATGGTCTCATCATTTGGTTTCCACATGAGTAGTTTCTGAGGAACATGCCAGTAAGGTGCAGTTTCCTCTCCTTATAAAGAGTTAAGTCAGAGACACACTCCACACTCCTTCCACAACTTCAGAAAACTAAGGCTGTATGTCATTCCAAAGCCCCTGGGAGTTTCACACACTTGGAGCCATTGTCTGAGAGCAGCTTTTCAGACACCCACAGCCATCATTTTGGAACAGCCTGATTGCTAAGTAGACACTCAAGCTGTCACACAACTCTCAAAGAGAGTTTCACACACCAGCTCCCTGTAACAGAATTTCTCAGCCACAAACCTTCCAAGCACTGCAATATACAGTTCAATAGGAAAGTAGAGTTCAACTGTTTGTCAATATCTCTGATATAAAACTAGATTTAAGCTGAAATCCTAAGAAATTATTATCTTTGCCTTCACTGACATGTTATCAAGTGCTCCCACTCCTGTTAGATTAAGTGTACTTACCACTTCTTCCTTTGAGCACGAGCTCTGTGGGCTGTCCTTTGATCTTTTGGAAGTCTAAGGGATTCCATGTTTATTATCCTCCTTTCTACCACTAATCCACAAAATGCAAACCTTGTATAAAGTAATTCCAAATGGAGAAATTGGATCAATCTACCTGCCACCTTCAAAATGCCAAGAGAAATGCTGTGTGTGAAACTTCCCCTCCACCCTGTGGAAAGCCAAGATTAACCATTCAGCCCACTGGAATACTTATAAATACTTTTTGGAATCATCCCACATTGCCTAAATTTCATAACAGCAGCAACACCTAAAAAGGTTTCCTCAAATTAACATGGCTGAGAGTTTGACTGCCTTCAACCCAAACCAGCAATGGTATGGCTTTGCCTGGTGTGGTTTCTCACTGTAATAAGAAATGTGCAAGGCTAAATTTTAATATTCATTTTGGTGACGTTATTACACATCTCCTTTGCCGCTGAAAGGAATTAATTGTGACATAACCACAATTACCAGATTTTTCAGCTTCTCTCATGGCTGCAAAACTACCAGGGTAACAAAAATTTAAATCTTTCTGTACACTTGGCTGCATTTAATACGTGCTGACATCACCCCATGATGGCTAACAAAGGTTTGGCTTGCCCTGATAGGTTAGAAACTGACTCATTTGTATAAAAGACACACAGGAGGACAAGTTTTCATAGAGAATATTTTATCTAAAGTGTTACCTGTAATGAACATAACAATAGCAGATGGATTTCGAGCCATTTGGTCCTAAAAAAGAAAGTTTGAGGATGTATTAGAAAGAGAGCACTGGACTTCCAAGGTTAAAATTCAATACCTGAAATATAACATAGGGAACACTTTCCCTATATTCACTAGACCTAAAATCTGGCTGCTTAACACAGCAGGGTTGTCCACAGATGAACCAAAAATATAAGTGTTTGAGTAACCTTCCAAGTTCCCAAGCGGCATCACATAATACCTGGCATAATACAAAGGGGCATCTTAACATTCTTCAAGTGTTCCATGATCAAACAATCCCTAGAAATGTCACTGCTACCTGCTCGGAAAACAAACTGCCACGAACTCCACAGCAAGATGAGGATCATTATGTTTTTCATAAGAAACATCCTTTACACATCCCACTTTGTTTTGAGGGGGACAGGTGATGGAAGGGGACTCACAGAAACAGGGAATATATAGGTATATGTAGTTGCCAGACTGAGCAAATGAAATTGAGACCTTCCAACGAGGATGAGTCTCGTCCACCATCATGACCCCAGAGCAGTTGCTACATTAACAACTTCATGGAAATGGAACGTTAACAACTTTCACTTATGGGCTTTGATGAAAACCAGATGGCAGCTCAGGGCAAGTAACGAACATGATCTCTACTTTCTGCTACCTAAAACACTTCAGGTATCAGGTAACCTGCAAAGGGGCACCAGCAACCATTAAAAAAGCAGACTGGCAAGTAGAAATGTGTGTTCCTTACTGGACACTGGTAGAAGATCTCGTATTTATTTCGTCCCTCCACACTCTCCAGGGCCATGTACTGGCTGAGGCCAGTGTGGATGCAGAAGGTGAGGGGCAGGCACTGCTTCAGGCCCAGCCTCTGCTGGAAGCCTCCGGCCGCCGTGTCGATGTCCAGCAGGTCCTCAGAGCGGTAGTGGTTTGACAGGGCCATGCTACCCATCAGACTGAAACCAAAAAACAGGGAAGGTAAACAGAGGATGCCACTCACAAGGCATAGCTGGGATCTTCTGGGAAGTAAAATAATCACCAGTGCTCTCTACCTCCAGTTTTGTGCAAGTTCATTGCACTACCATCAAAGCAGCCATGCTCTTTCCATGGAACAATCAATACCAAGCTGCTATGGGAACAGTCCGTGACCAAAATTAAGAGTGAGCAAGATGGTCTGTGCTTCAGAGGAAAGGTTAAGAACCAAACTAACCACTGAGTCAGAGAGATTATAATCTCAGTATAAAACTAAGGCAAGTAAACAGACATACAAGGCAAGAATGAGACAATATCAACATGACACGGTAAGGTTGTGAACTGTCTAATTCTTCCTCTAGCTTTCCGTAAACACCACAGTAAAGGATGGGATTTTTATTTGTTTTTGATAATAAGAGAGTGATGCTGAATCCATAAAAGCAGTCTCTCAAACATAAGAATATACACATTTAGAAAGAAGTAGTACTAATCTGAAAGATGTAGCACATTAGGAGTGGAGGTGAGCATGAAAAAATAAGGTTAATGCGGGGCTGGGTGAGAGCCAGGGTGAAAATAAAACACCCAAGCAACCTACACTCAGTGTAAGAATGATCAAAAAAAGAAACATGATCAAAGTTATCAGCTCCAAGGGCAGTGCACTTAGCAATGAGAGGAGCACACCAGCCTGCAGTGTAAAACCTCCACACCCACACTCCCTGCTGAGAACACCAGGGAAAGGCAAATTAGATGCAAACTCCTGCAGATGCTGAGCTTCCAGTGGTGTTATGAAAGCAGTGACTCAGGTGCAAGCTGCCACATGTCAGTGTGCCATAGGCTGCTCCCCTCTTGGGCAACAGGTTCCATTCCTCTTTCTCCTTACAAAGTCATGCCTGGAATTACCACGTCCTGCAGTGTAACAAGCGGTGCCAACATCCAAACACAGAAACCTGGAGCACCTGACAATATCAACCAGTCCCCAGCCAGTCCCAAGTCATTTCCATTTCTGATTTATTCTGAAACTGCATAAAATTGTAAAATCTACTCAGAAAACTTACCTTGCAGAGCTTACATTCTGATTCCACTTAGACTACCTGGTTTGAAAGTTACTCCCTAACCATTTTAAAGAAAAAAACCCAAGTATTAAAGAATGAAGTCTGAGGAGAGTAAGAGGCCAATTTACTTCTGTAATACAAAGCAAAACTTCAGGGGAGCAACATGCAGCGGTGTGATTAAAAGCCTACCAGCTGGAAGTTTGAGCTACTACAAGAAATGAAAAGGCTTTTCACTACGAAAAAGGAAAGTGTAAGAGCAATTTTAGCCACTAGAAATCTACACTGTGATTTCAATTACTAGCAGGGTTAGCAGACAGCCAATTCTAGAAGCGTCACTTAAACAGTGACTCAGTTATGATACATTGAAATTTCATTTAATATATATTTCTCCTGTTCAGGAGACATTTTACCTCATGAATACATGAAATGCCCAAGAAATACCACAGGACTGAATAATGTGGTGAGCAGTTTTCTCTCCTTACCCAGGCACAACCAGCTTCTGGCCGTTGTGGATGCGGAAGGAGCACCGATAGTCATCCGGGAGCTTGCAGTGGATCTGTGCTTCTACTGCATCCAGATCTTCCTCCCTCACGCTCTCTAGGGACAAAGGAAAGGCTCTTGCAAGGATTTGCAACACAAAGCATGGAATTTGTAAGGCTTTGATCAAAGGAACACGGGCTCAAGTCGGTATCTGGTGACTTTATTGGATGCGGTGGGCACAGAATGAATAGTACATAAATTTGGAAGGAAGATGATGGCATGAACTGATTACTTAATACAGCACCAATCTCCATCCAGGGAAATCTCAACAGGCCTGACTTAGGCAGAAAGTATTTATAAAGTGAAATTAACCCTTTGCCCACAATTTTTCATTAGCTAACTGAGTCCCAGTTACAACTTTCAAGCAATATTGATTTTACTTTCATCATTCTCTCTCAGTTTCCATTTCAATCAGTAACACAGAAATGCTGGCTGCAGCCACCATTCATGTGGAATTTGAGGCAATAAAGGGGTTTTACCACGGGGATTTTCACAGCAACAACAGAAAGGGGTGGAGACTAACTATTCTTGCACTTCCACTAACACTTAGGTGCTTTCCACACTCTCACTGCTAGCAAAAATCAGATGGGTTGCCTGTGTGGTCTCCTCCAATCAAGGCTTGTTTAGCAATTATTTTTAAACCCTGTTTGTATTCATTATTTCTTTCATTTATCGGATATAATTTAACAATTCATTGAAACAACATCCCTTACAAAAAGAAATAAAAACGTGTAAGTTTTATCTAAAATGTGCTGTTGCGATACAAGTGTGGAAATTGGTAATTTTAAATTTATTTTTGTCTTCCTATAGACAAAGACCAGCTTCAGTGCTCTAAACTCCTTAGGAGGAATTTTCAAAGTAAAACTGTGGTAAAATCTGTTCATTTCAACACCCCCAACTTTCTATTTTAGTAACAAAATATCTGACTGAATATTCAGAGGTTCTGGATACCTGAGTGATGCCTCAAAAAAAAATCCCCAAAATGTAGAGAAAATACTAAATTCTAACCACATTCTAATTATCACAAATACTTAGCAAAACTTAAGAATCCAGCACTATCCAGCAAGCCAAAATACAAGATTTAGGTAGGAAAGACATAATTTGTCTCTTAATTTCACAGACCAGGTTAAGTCAAACATCTTGGGCTAAAAGTCAACTTCATGCAGAAAACTGAAGCACACTTGAAAATGTAAAATCTTTTTCATCCCTATACCAGAAAAGCCCAAATTCACTGTAGGTGTTTAAGATTCATAACCCAGAACACTGGAAGAACTTCAAATATTAAAACACAAACTGAAATTGAAAATAAAATATTAAAAGGTGAAAAAAAGGCAAAACTATTGTTCGACCACAGTGACACATAGTAAGACT
>JAXCLP010000161.1:7789793-7801755 GCA_035584035.1 Lepidocolaptes lacrymiger
GGGCGCCTCCAGCTCCACCGCCGGCGCCGCCATCTTGCCGGGCGTACCGGGCTGCGCTGCGCGGGGCGGGGCGGGGCAGCGCCCCCTGCCGGCGGCGGCACAGCACGGCAGCGCCAGCTCCCGAGGCTCGGAACGCAAAATACAGACCTCAAAACTCAAAATACACCCCTCCGAACTCAAAATACAGCCCTCAAATACAGCCCTCAGCCCCAGCTCCCGGGACTCGGGACACAGCCCTCGTAACGCAAAATACAGCCATCAGAACTCAAAATACAGCCCTCAAAACTCAGCCCTCAGCCTCCAGACCGGGGCCTCGGAACTCAAAACTCAGCTCTCAGCCTCTGCTCCTGGGCCTGGGCTTCGGAACTCAGAACTCAGCCCTCAGAACTCAGCCCTTGGCTCTCAGAATTCAGCCCTCAGAACTCAGCCCTCACGATCAGCTCCCAGCTCTCAAAACCCTCAGCCCTTGAAAATCAGCCCTCAAAACTCAGCCCTTCACCCCGGTGGGATTAAGGATGCCCATGTGGGCTGTGGGGCTGTAGGACGGTAGGGCTGTGGGGCTGTAGGACTGTAAGGCTGTAGGATTGTAGGGCTATGGGGGCTGTGGGAGCTGTGGGGCGGGCAGGGCCCCGCATGCTGTCCCCCTGCAAACCTCCCCGAGCAGCGGTGAGCGGCCATCTCCAGCCCCAGTGCCATAAAATCAGAGAATCCTACAATGGTTGAGGTTTGAAAAGGACTTTAAAGAGCGTCCTGCCCCCTGCCATGGCCAGGGACACCTTCCACTAGCCCAGGTTGCTCCAAGCCCCATCCAGCCTGGCCTGGGACACTTCCAGGGATGGGGCAGCCACAGCTTCTCTGGGCACCCTGTGCCAGGGCCTGCCCACCCTCACAGGGAGGAATTTCTCCCTAAAACATAGCCTAAATTTCCTCTCTTTCAATCTGCGCCCATTTGTCCTTGCCCCATCACTCCATTTTCTGACAAGGAGTCCCTCCCTGTCTTCTCTGTAGGTCCCCTTCAGGTACTGGAAGCTTGCTCTGAGGTCTCCACACAAACTTCTCCAGGCTGAACATCCTGGCCTTTCCCAGCCTCCCTCCATGTGGAAGGTGCTCCAGTCCTCTTACCAGTTTCACGGCTTCCTCTGAGCTTGCTCCAAGAGTTCCATGTCCCTCTGATGCTGAGGACACCCGACATCAGGTCAGATCTCACAAGAGCAGAGGAGGAAATCCCCATCTTCGACCTTTGATACAGCCCGCGATCCTGCTGGCTTTCCAAGCTGCCAGCACACGCTGCCAGCTCGCTTTGAGTTTCTCATCAGCCATCACCCCCGAGTCCTTCTGCTCTCAATCCATTCTCCACCTGGCTTGTGTGTCTGGGATTTCCATACTTTCCTTCTAGTGAATATTAAGAGATCAAGTGCCTTAATTTGCTTTCCTGAAATAGAAAAATTTGTCTGTGTTCAATGGACTAGTTGGACCACTGATTTTTCATGTAAATATATTGTTGTAGGATCAGACCATGGATATTCCTAAAAGCTGAGGGAGCAATGACTGCTTCCAAGAGGAGACTGTTTGCAGTTGCTTTGAAGTTTTCTGTTTACCAAAGGGACAAGAATTAATAGAGGGAGTTGGGGGTTTGCCCCCAGGAGAAGTTAAGAGCCTCTTCCAGTGCCTAATGGGGCTCCAAGAGAGCTGGAAAGGGACCTTGGACAAGGACCCAGAGTGCTAGGACAAGGGGGAATGGCTTCAAACAATAAAAAGTGTTGCATCTTAAGGGTAGATATGGGATTACATTTTATATGAAAAAAATCCCATGATGTGCAACAGCTGCAGCAAAAATAGAAACTGCTCTTTTTAGGTCCCTCACTTTTAGTGAGTTTGTTCTGATTTGAGAGAAAGAATTGTTTCTACTGCATGATTTAACTCTACTGATCCTTTTCCTCTCTCTTCTTTTTCGGGTATCAGTAGGATGTTCACGAAACAGTTCATTGTCCTAGCAACGTCGCTCAAATAAGAACCGAAAATAATTGTATAATTGCAAAGTTCCCTGCAGAGAAGCAAGTCCAATAATAAAAGTATATTTAAAATATTACTCAAATGCCACTAGTTGTGTTTGTCCTTGGGTCTTTGGTCTATGAAGATCTAACAATACAGAGCCAATGGAAGGTCCATAATTCTTTATTTCCATCATGTCTTTCCAAAAAACTGATCCAGGGTGTGGAGAGTTTTGCTTCTAGTACTTGCATAGGTCTGAGGTGTTACTCAAGGGCTTAGCATTTTACTTTCCTATGGGATCTCCTAACAACTGCAAAAAAACACACAGTAAAAGGGAAATGTCTATTCCTGAGACTGAAAAGAAAATTAACAAAACCAAATGAAGCAAACAAAACCCACAAAACCAAAAGCAAACAAAAAACCCCTTAAAACTGTAGTGCTTTGATGTTGCGCCCACAGCAGCCTTTTCACTCTCCATCCAATAACTGACAGCTGCACAAAGTGACACAAGTGAGTTATCATGGAATTTTTCCAGTTCAGTCTAGACATAAAGGTCCTTTTCCACTTTAATAATGGAGCCTAATTTTTCTTCCATTATCACCAGTCATGGAGCCCAAATGGCCAAATAGATCAGAGGTTCTCCTCAGGCTGAAAATTTCTCAGATTGCTTCGTGCATCCCATGTTTAATCTTTGAAGGATGATGAGGCTTTTAGCATCCTTCATTTATTTTTACTTATTGAAAATCCAGTGAAATGACACACTAGGGATCTTCAGTGCCGGGTGCTGAGTGTCTCTTGAAATTCAACTAATGGGCTAAGGTTTTTGGTCAGGGAATGATCTGCTTTTCACAAGATCAGCTTCTTAGTGCTCTAAATGGACAATAATAAATGGGCCAATCTGAGACTTTGAGGGGAGTAGGCAGCTTGGGGAATTGGTAGGAAGAAAGAAGCTGAGGTCCAGAAAATGTTATTGTTATTATGTTGTTATTATTGAGTTTGTTCCTTATGGTGGCAAAGATGCAATAAGGTCAGGACTTCATAGGAACAACGAGGCAGTGACCTTTGCTTGGAAATCTGATTATCTAAAATTAAGCAGAGCACAATGAGTGGCTATAATAAAAAGCATGGAAGGAGTAAGGGAAGCAAATTAAAAATGGGAGCTGGAGGATCATACAGTGACTCAAGTGAATCACATAAAGACAGTTCAGCAGTCCCTTGAAAAGTGGGGGATCTACATAGGAACTGGTAACAAGTCACTTTTTGAAGCATCACAGGAGTGAATCTCAGATGAGATGTAAAAGATGACAGCGAGGTAGAGAAAGGGATCAGAGCCAGAATGTCAGGGAAATGTGTACGTGAATAAACTAAGTATTGCAGAGCAGCTTGTTGTATGTTTTAGTTACAAATGGGATACGTGTCAAAGTACAGCTCCGAGCTGCCTTCTTACGCAGTCAGACAACAGCTGAAAAATTCCCTTCCTCATTACTGCCACACAGATCCAGGCAAAACACCCCCCTCCCGAACCTCACACGATGGTAAATCAGCCAAATAAAGTCACAGGAATCACCAAGAATCAACCAGTGGACTTCACCTCGTGGTTACAGTGAAAGACTCAGAGCAACTGGAATTGCCTGTCGGTTCTGTGTGGAATTGTCCAATGGCCCTACATGGACACTCATCTGCATCCATTGCCTGAGGCTGTCAAAACCCAACCTTGGTCCTCTAAGCTCTGAGCCAAAGTGCTCGGAGACTTCAGGCCTGTCTTTTGTTATTAGCAAGTATTTTTGTCTCAGATTCTTAGCTAAGAGATGGGTCTAAAATATTTATGTATGTTTGGAGAGTTTGGAATCCCACTTAGAGAGGAATGTTGATAGACCGGGCTTTTTTCTTTGGGTGAAAGATTCAGTGTTGACACAAACTGGCATAGCCAAGTTTTATTCTTTCCCAGGGTTGCTTAGCTCAGAGTTGGTTTACTTTTCGTATCAACCCCTTTCATATAAATCAGATGGAAAATATTACTAAAAATGGAAACGTTAACCTGTGAAAGTATCAAAAATAAAGTTTATTTACTTTACGGAGCACGGATGGCATAGAAAGGCATGATTCTTGCCTCCAAGCGCAAACACATGAAACTGAGCAGATATGGTGGTGGCTGTTCAGAGGTACTTCATCACAGGTCAGCAGCACTGGCACCTGTGTTTGGGTTCTGTACATGCACAGTTGTGTGAGCTGGACTAACACTGACAGAGACTAGCACTGACAATGTCCCCAGGAGACCAAGAGCGTTCATTTCAATCTTAACTTGGTCCAAAAAGGCAGCAATGAACCCTCAGGAATATTTCTAATTTCATGTGCTTTCAGCGTCTTCACTGTGTGTGGCTCCTGATGCAATGACACAATTCACAGTCCAAGGACTGTGTGAAAGAGCCCACCAAAAGCAAGGGTTGGGGGAATATTTCATGATCTTGTGGAAAGTGCTGAGACCCTGGTTGTTTTGTGTGGGAGCTCAGGAGGTCTTTCTTTACCTGAGGAAGATGGAGAATAAAGAAGCAATCCTGGAGAAAACTCTGCTGCTGTAGAGTGTTTCCTGAACTAAAGTCCCCCATGTGTATGACCCAGATAGCAGCTCACTTTGCAGCTCCACACTGCCTTTAGGTCACTAGCTGAGATTGCTGGCAAGGCGGGCAGTCACACGTGGCTGCAGCGGTGGGGTGTTTTGGCTACGAGCACCTGCACCCAGGGCACATTCATCACAGGGTGGCAACAACAAATGACTGAAGTGCTGAGCTGGATTTGGAGAGGCGGCGCACAGATAAAAGCCTCCCGAAGCCCTTTGCAATTCCCTTAGTCATCCATTCCCACCAAAAGCTTTCCTTTTGAAGCTTCCAGGAAGCCCGATGTGACCTTTGGTCGTCCTTTTGGTCAGAGCTCTTATCTGTGTAGTGCAGACCCGGCCTCCCTCTGCTTGTCCTGCTCAAAAACAGTTATTATGGGATAAACAAACCGTATTTGCTGATGCACGTTCTCAGTTCCCTTATCAGCTGAACAACACGCTTCTCATGCATGTTGTGTCAAACCAGCTGCTGGTCCAGCTCCAAGAATTCCAGGGCAACTGCACCACAGCTCGCTTGGCGCTTTCTTACAGCTATGGACTGCAAAAAATCACAACCATGTGGTGATGGAGCCAACCAAGAGGTTCCCGGTGGTGCAAAGCATCTTTAGGTTGATGGTTGCAGGTCATAGGTCATGTTTTAGGAGACATCAGCATGATAAGCAGTGGTTTAGGTAGCTGTCAAGATATGTCAGGATATGGTCAGACTTATGTGTGTCTTACCAAAGAGGAATTTCAGTTTTATTGTGATTGTTGCTTTAAAATATAAATAAATAAAGCATCTGAATCTCAAAACTAGTTCACAGCTGTTTGGAAATACATTGGTAAAGTGGTCTGAGACGAGACACATATCTGAGGAGAGGGGAAAACCAAACCCTGTGAGCTTTTACCAACCCAGCCAAGAAGTTACAGCCCTGAAGCGTAAACATCTCTGGAATGACACGAAATTTGGCTGGCACGCAGCTACTGGATTAAAAAAGGAGTTAGTTCTCTCGGGTCACAGCTTTAAAAGGTTATTCCTCTTCTCAACACCACAAAGCGATGGCTTTCCATTGCTCCTGTTACAACATTCCATGCAGCTCCCCCCGCAATTCCAGCACCTCCACAGAAATCAACCTTCTTGCAGTCCGCTCATCCTTGGTTACAGGCTTTGCTGCCTCACATCAACCTGGAAATGAAACCAGATAGCCAGACAGAGAGCAGAGGTGATCACAGAGCACTAAGCAAAGGGTGTATTCAAATTTTAATTTAAAAAAGAGGAATTTCTACCCCAAAAATATTTTTTAAAAATCTAAATTTTTTGTGCATTATCTGCTTTTCAACCCGCAAAAAAAAAAAAAAATTGAAAATTAACTTTTTAATAGAGACACAGTTTAGCAGTTTTTGATCATCCCTTTGCTGTTGGTCAAGAACACAGATAAGGGGGCTTTGAGAATTGCTTGAGTATTGCTACAGAGAGCGAAATGATGGGTCGATCTCTTATTTGAAGAATAAGCCAGAGATGCCACCAAATGTGTTGATTTTAGCAGAAGTTCATGGCTTTTTACCACCCGTGTCCAGGTGTCCACAGAGGCTGGTGAGTAATTCATGCTTGCAAGGCACTTCAAAATGGAACGTGGTGTATAGTCCTGCAAACTACATTTAATTAACCACCAGAGATCTGGTGATTTATTAGGAACCTTTCCGAGATGTGCCTCCTCATTAGCCTGGTACAAAGCAACCCACAGCAGGAGGTGACAAGTTGCTTCAAACACGGTTCAACTTTCAGCCAGTTTAATCTTCATCTCATTGACAGGCTTCTGACTCTTAATTTAATTACAGTTCCTTAAATGTTTTGTGTTATCATATCTCAATCTCTCTGTTCTATGTCTTTTTGTGTTTTTTTTAGTTGTTGTGGGACAGAGGAATAGATAATTTTTTTCAGTGTCCATTAAAATTCCCTTTGCCTGCAGTGCAGTATATGCTTTATAAAAGAGATGAACCTGCTGCAAGTGAAATAAGATGATGCTGCACTGTCTTTTCAGAGCAACAAAAATCTTTATAGATTATTTTCCCAAGTGTCGTGAATCTCCTTCAAAGCCCTAAGCCACCGATATCAATTAATAAACTTAATAGTCTCATTTCCAAATCACATTCAGGCCATACAGGGCGGATGCTTGCAGATGGTGGCAGATGCTTGAAAGCTTTGCCTTTCAGAGATAAAATGTTACCTTGTGTGTGAGGGGGGTGGGAAGGGAGGGTGATTCGGGAGCAGAAAGACCCGTTAAAGTGCAGCACCTGAGGCCTTCTTGTTTTAAGAATTTACAGTCTGGGGCTGGCAGTCGTATAAATGAGTGATGCTCTCTGATGTTCTCTTCCAAGCTGGCTACGAAATTGGCAGGGAGTCTTGGGTTTTGTGCTGATGTGTCCAGAATTCAAATAATTTGATTCTTGGGTATAATGACAATTGGAGGCAGAGTATTACCTTGAGAAAAGAGAGGGGAGAGACAGCTTCTGGATCCTGTATTGAATTAACAACCAATTCCCATTTACTCTCTCCGCTGAAAACTCTATTATGCAGGGCTCTTATTGCCCTTATTCAAGGGCAGAGAATTAAAAAAGTGATATGGATGGTAATGCTCCCATCTTCCTACCATGACATTGAATAATGGGGACAAAGAAGGGAAATCTTGACAGATGATACACCTTTTAAAATACTGCTGATAGTGAAAACACAGGAAGGACGGTGCATTTGAATATCAGCCACGAAGTCACATTCAGATTTTTGTGCTTTTTGCTTAGGAGTTTGAATCATCTTTGCTTTTATTTTCTCTCTTGGTTTTGGAACATTTTATCTCCTTGTTATTCCAAGAGAGAATCTTTGCTGTAAGGAACATCACTCAGATAAGGACAGAGGTGAAGTGTTGGTTGCACTAATTCCACAAGAAATCTGCTCTCTCTTCTCCTGGATTTGAAGAGCAAGAGTTGGGAATGTGGCAGGGGAAAGTCCACCAACAGACTGGCTTAATTATACAGGTAGAACAATACTCTGCTCAAGTGGAAGCTGTTCTTTCCAGCTCAGTCTAAGCTCTTTCTGAAGCTACATAGACTGGATCACACCGTGCACCCTGCAGCATCCTTCCTTTACAAGCACACTAATTTAGGTTTAAAAAATGCATTTTCCACGTGTAAACTATGTCTTACACAAAATAAGTGTATTTGCATTAGGAAATTTTAAAAATTTATGGAGTAAGTGCCAATATCGCCATTCTACAAGTGGGTAATTGAGAAACGATATTTAACTACCTTGCCAAGTCACACAAGGAATGTTTTCTGAGGTGAGAACAGCACATGGATCTTGGTCTAGTTAGTACAAAACCACGGAGTGTCCCTGAACTATGGACACTCTTCTGGGCTCAGCCCAGGTGTTAACAAGGCCCCTCACACTAAATTCTCTGCCAAACCTCTTTGTGAGGTGGAATCATGAAAATCAGCTCTGCAGCACAACCTGGTAAGGTTAAAAATGACACTGGGAAGGGTTTAGGGAGGAAGTGTCAAAACTCTTGCCTGTACCAATACCTGTTGACTCTGACCTTATCAGTGCAGTTGTTATGTTGGTGTAACTCTGATTTTAGAGTCAGCGGTACCATCCTTTGTTTCTAGCCAGACTGAGTGTTTGCAAGGAGCCCTTGTGAACGAAGAGAGCTGATAGCTGTATCCCTGTGCAGGAATCTGTTTCCTCTGGTGGCAGGAATTTAGGCTAATAATTAGAATTCCGACCAGCCGCCTGTGGCCTCCAGAGGTCAGCAGATCACCGGAGAAGAGCTAAATCACAGCGCCCTCAAACTGCACTTCTCAAATATGATCTCATTATGTAGTTTCCACTTTCACCGGTAACAGGATTTAAAGGTTTTTTCACCAACGCTGGTTGTGACAACAAAAGCAAGAAAAGACAAACGAGCTCTCAGAATATCCATTGTAAAATGGGAAATGCTGTCATTGATGTGGATGGGAGATCCCTTAGATGACAAGATTATTGAAAATAATCAAATTGATATCCATGGGCTTAGGTGCTATTCCTGGTGTGGGGACATGGACATGCCAAGAGTCTTCTGAGTGGCTGGGACTTGTCCAGTTATGTGAAGTGCTTTTAATTTTCAGTGTATTTGAACACAACTTGCAGTTCTAGTGATACCTATCTCAGAAAGGGTAACATGTAACCAGAAAACAGATGAGAAACAGAGATTGTCAGAGGCGTGAAACAGCTTTCGTGTGAGAAGGAACTTTGAGTATTCGTCTCAGAAAAAAAACATTTGGAGGAAATATGATACCACAGAATCATAGAATGGTGTGGGTTGGAAGGGACCTTAGAGATCACCCAGTTCCAAACCCCTGCTATGGGCAGGGACACCTTCCACTAGGTCATATTTACCTACAGCCCAATCTAATTACTTAGCATGAAGAGCTCTAAAAATTTACCAAGACCTCACATTGCTGCTTTGAAATGCAACCTGAAGGGGATCCAGCTCTAGACAAAATGTAGAAACCCTGTTACAAAACATAAAATTCATAATACAAACAAAAAAATCCAGCCCAACTAAAAAGAAATAACAACACTCAAATCTTCCATTATTTTTATTAAAGCTGCAGAGTCTTACTACACACAACCAATATTTTATTGATATAATCTACGTTAATAAAATAGTTGAACAACTCTTTAGATTTATATTTGTATAGAAACGATCTGGGGAACATCTCCTCTCGAAACAGCAGTGCCTGGAATCAACTATTCAGCAGGATTTTTTAAAAGAAGAGTTTGGGACTAGAGGATGCACTGTTCATTCCCAAAGGGCAAAAAAAAATCCATGCAAAAATAACCCCCTTCCTGCTTTCTCTCCCACCCAAAAGGTAGGGCCATATGGAATGACCACATCAGGGATGGCTCTCCCAGACCTCCTCCTCACACCTACTTTGGGAGCTGAAGCCTAAACTCGTTAATTAAAACAGGACAAAGCAAATTTTATTGCACAGTCCTAGTCTGCAGGTGACAACATCATAACATGTCTTTACAGAAGCCCCTACTCTTTTCCAGCTGGGAGAACTGGTCCTGGTGTGGTGCCTGTCCCCATGGCCGATGTCAGTTACTGTCCGTGTGGTTAACGCAAGTCGCTCTATCTACTATTGCTTTGCTCTCCCTCCTTCACCTATGTGTACTTTACATTCTACGTGGCACTGCCCGCCAAGGGCTGGCTCCGTGGTGTTTCCCCCCCTGTTCTCATCCCACAGCTCCAGTGCTGATGTCCTCACTGCAGCCGGGCACCGGCGTGGCCTGTAAGATGGCTGGTATGGACCACGAGGCACGTCCTTGCTAGATCATCCCGTTTATCTTAGTCCACTCGTAGATGTCCTGCTCGCACACTATGTCCGAGTTGATGAGCAGGTACCTGTCCCCAACACAGAAATGTTTCTGGCAGGCGGCGCACTTGAAGCACTCCAGGTGATACACCTTGTCCTTCACCCTCATGGTCATCTCGTAGGCGCGGATTCGCTTGTCGCAGGAGGCGCACAGCCCGTCCTGGCCAAAGAGCCTGCAACGACATGGCAGGGAAGTGAGCAAAGCTCCTTCGCTGGGGAGGGGGCACAAGCCAACTCAAAGCAAGGACATGGTGCCCTGAGCCACTAGTCACAGCAGTGACGAGTTAGAAAGACTCAGAAAAGACATGGAAAGATGCCCAGCAGAGCTGGAAAGTGCAACACCAAAAACTGAAGCAGAAAATCCACGATCCTCACCTGTTTTCAGTATCATGGAATCAAAGAATGGTTTGGGTTGAAAGGAACTTTAAAGTCCATCCAGTTCCACCCCCTCTGATATTGGCAGGGACACCTTCCACTAGCCCAGGTTGCTCCAAGGTTCAACCTGGCCTTGGACACTTCCAGGGATGGGGCAGCCACAGCTTCTCTGGGAAACCTGTGCCAGAGCCTGCCCATCCTTACAAGGAAGGATTTTTTCCAAATATCCCACCTAAATCTGCTCAAACCTGTCAATAGAATTGACTTCTCTGATCAATGACCTTACCCTGAGTTGCTGAGCAGCTTCGGGAGGAGCAGCGCTTCCCCAGGGCACAGCACAAAGTTGTGCCCTGCTAATACTTCCACCTCTGTGGTGGACAGAAATTATCTTTCCATAGATGAACACTGCCTGTCTCCAGCTGTGCTTTAGGGCTGAAGGAAGGCAGTAAGGGCAGAGAACACCATTCCTTTCGTCTGCCAGGAGATGTCAGTGTTTACTTCTGCCCAACCAAAGTAATGCAAAGGTGACACAAAGGTTGCCAAATTTTTCATTAATGAGGGAAGATACTATCTGTTGCATTATTAAATAAATAAAAACGTTGAATTTCACTGCAAGAAAATGCATTAATTGTCTTGCCATGCTTCCTGTTGCTTCCATTTTAAGATGAAAAATAATTGGGGAGTGTAATTAACACTGGATCACTGCTGGATTTACAAGTGGTCCCATTAGTGGAACTCAGTCCTTACTTTCTGCTTAGCAAAATTCCCATTAGCAAAGCTCGGGGACAGCATAATTAGGGACTCCACTGAGATTTTGGTTTAGTTTTTATTGGCAGGTAAATCAGCCTTCAGTAAAATAGCTGGAAAAATACCATTAAGTATCATTATTCTTTTCCACAAGCCTCCTGACATGGTAGAGATCCATTAGAAGAAATGAAACACAGCCAGCACATCAAAGACCATTATGCTTTAATTGTAATCAAGAACGTAAAGATCCTTTGCTACCAATTTTTGTGAAATATCTTAATCTCCAATTAATCCTCCTACTTACAAATTTTGGCAAAAACTGACAGGCAGAGGGCTGTTAATGAAAATACCCATAACAAGTAACAACACTGACCCTGTGGGGTTCCCCTGGAGCTGTGGGGTTCAATCTGTGCAGACCACCAGATGCCAACAACCCCACATTGTAGGATTTCTTACTACATTCTTCATATTATCAAATAATTCTTGTTTGTCCACCACATGTAGCAATGCTTTCATTTCCATTTAAAAATGCCTTTTTTTTTTCCTAACAAGATTGTAAAGGTTTAACTATAAACAACTTGAAGATGTTTATTTAACCAACACTGATAACCTTTAGATCTATCTGTAAGTTACTGAGGAAAACCATAGTGAGTAGTACCATAAAGCATCTGCACAGGAACCCCAAAATTATGAAGACAGGCTGAGCAAGCTGGGGCTGTTCACCTGGAGGAAAGAAGGCTCGGGGCAGACCTTGGAGCCCATTCCTGTGCCTAAAGGGGCTCCAGGAGAGCTGGAGAGGGACTTGGGACAAGGGATGGAGGGACAGGACACAGGGAATGGCTT
>JAXCLP010000161.1:7801951-7822193 GCA_035584035.1 Lepidocolaptes lacrymiger
ATATTGGGATGAAATTGTTCCCTGTGAGGGTGGGCAGGCCCTGGCACAGGGTGCCCAGAGAAGCTGTGGCTGCCCCAGCCCTGGGAGTATCCAAGGACAGGTTGGACAGGGCTTGGAGCAACCTGGGCTAGTGGAAGATGCCCCATTCATGGCAGGTTGGAATGAGATGACCTTTCAGATCTCTTCCAACCCCAGCCATTCTGAGATTCTACAAGCATGATACGAGCCCACCTTGCAAACCAGAGCTTTGTGACACCCGTGGCTGCTGTCGGGCTTTAAGAGTCATTAAAACTCAATCCCTCATTCCCCGCTGTGCTCACTAAACAAACGTGCAAAGCTGAAATGATGGGAAGGAGAGGGGCGAGGGTGGAAGGGGTGGGCTGCGTACCTGAGATAGTCCCTCCTGCAGAGCTTCCTGCCCAGCTTGTAGTAGAGGCGCCTGCCCACCTCGCCGAGCCTGCAGCCGCACAGGTCGCAGCTCAGGCAGTCCTCGTGCCAGTACTGGTCGATGGCCTTCAGGAAATAGCGGTCCCCAATGTTCTGCTGGCACCCCCCGCATGTCAGCAGCGACGGGGGGATCTGCAGCACCTCATCCACGGGCTCCCTGCGGGAAGGAGACAGTCACTGGAGAGGGGAAATCGCCACTGAGGGCATCTGTGCGAGAGGAGGAGAAGCAAAACGAACCACAGGGCTGGGCTAGTCACAACAGGGGTTATATCCTTGTTTTTTCTCCATCTCACTGGGGGCTAAAAGACTGAAAAAGGCACCTGAGATATTTTAGACTTTCTACTGGGAAATGAGAATTTGAAGAGTAAGTCTGAGAATGTCATTTCCCCGAACAGCATGAAATGACTAAATACAACAGATGAGATGGTTGGAGTTTTGCTGCTGGTTTTAACAGAGCCAGAATTTTAGCTCATGTTACTGCAGGACTTTTTTTCCCTTAGCTAAGGACACAAATCCCCTGGGATGGGTCTGTGCCAGCATAGCTCAAACAGTTATTTGGGATTTACACATCAGACACACAAATCTTCATTGGGATATTAGCACTGACTATTCATGCACCTTTTGCTGTCCCCTTTTTAAAAAGCGTGGAAATCCAGGATGGGTCTGGGAGTACCTGGGAATAAAGCAATAATATTCTTCAAAGCTACTTTCTTAAGGAATTCTCTTCTTTGTCTTCTTGGGTAATTTTACAACTTGAGAAGAAAAAGAAAAGAACAGCAGAAAAATGAAAAGGAAGGTGCCTGAGATCAGTTCTGTAAGGTTTTGGCTTCACTCAAACCCCAGGGAAGTCACTAAAAAATCTATTGGATCCATCCTTTAAGCACTTGCTTAATTGCAAACCTGTGGGAAGTAGAGTGGACCCCCAAATTCTTTCCTGTTATTGGTTTCTCACTCTAACACAGAGTCCCTCAGCAATTAGTTTCTGTCACTGGTCTGTCCTCCCTTGGGCTGGTGGGGGCAGAGGAGACCTGCACTGATGGAGAAGGAGCCGGCTGCTCCCAGTTTCCAGCAGGCAACAGGAAAAAATTATATTACTCCTGCTTATTTACTGGATCAGCAGTTTTCTGGGCAAAAATTACTTTCTTCAGCAGGGAGGAACGACCTCTGGTCAAGAACTTCTGGGCTGAGAAAGTGATCCTGCAGTTTTTATTTAGGCAAGCTGAGCCCTGAGATATTATCTGGTTATATTCTGGTCTGGTTTTCACTCTTCTAAGTTTAAACTGCTGTGCCCTGCAAGTTGTGTTGCAACATCCCTCTCCCGCCAGCTCTTCATCCTGTGAGTTTTCAATAAAATCATGGGGAACTCATGATTAGGCCCTATTTTTTTTCCAAATTTATCCTTTTGGCCTTCATTACTCCCTTTCCTAATGCGTGGGCTCCACTCTGACAACTTCTGAGAGCCTTACAACAAAAGGAAACACACATCATTATCCTTTATGATCCATTATTTAATACTTCAGATGTACCCCAAAATATTCCATCTGAAGGGTGTTTGGGAATCCCAAGCCAGGTTTCCCGGACAGCCCTAAACTCTGGAACAGCCTGACGGATGTTTATGCAGAACAGCATTCCTGGTTTACACATCAAGCTTTTTGATGTCCACAGATTCCTAAGGCAGCACTTAAGTAACCAAAATACAACACAGGTAAATAAATAAAAACTGAAAAACTCTATAGTTGAAAGCTGGACATGATTAAGAGCTTGGATTAGCATTCCTTAAAAAATAGCATAAAAGAAGAGAAAATGTAATTTATAAAACATCAGATGTGACATGGAATGAAGTGATTTAATCCCCCAAAGCATCAGTTCTCATGTGTTCACTCCAGGCTTCAAGCAATGGCATTTGTAGTATCTCACAGGAAACAAACCACGAATGACTCAATTTACTAAGAGAAATGTTTTAAGCGTTATCTGCAAACGGGGATTTTATAATTTAGGGGTTTTTTCTCCTCTCTTATCATGATCCCAGACAAGCCTGAGTGCAGTTATTAGCACGTACAGGGCTGAAGTGACCCTGGCTCTGTGCTGAGTTCCTGCCCCTGGGTGTGTAGGAGGGAATGGGACAGCAGGAGTGCAGCCCCAAAGCCTGGATCGGGAGAGGGAAATTCTCATCTTCCACATCCCATCCACCAAGTCCTTCTCCGCGCCCTCAGCACAACACCCAGCCCCCCCCCCCCCCCAGTGCACTTTCTACGAGCTCTTGAAAGTTGCATTATGAGAACGTGGAAGTTGGGCACCCGCAGACAAAACAGCCCTGACCTTTCCCTGATGGGCTGCAGCGAGCTGGGCAGAGCTGCGATGGGGCACAGAGGGTCCCTCGGCATGGGCACGGAGGTTTCCCTCCCTGGAAAACCCTCAGGCTCGGCAAGCGGGATGCTCTCCCTCTCCCTGAGCATCCCCCGCACGCCGGGCTGGACATTCCCTGCCCGGGGGCGCGTTTGTCCGCTCCCGGCTGCTCCTTCCCGCAACTCGGGGGGCTCTTCCCAACCTCACCCTGACCCGGGGCGGTTCCAGCGGGGCTGCCGGGCACACAGTGCCCGCGGGAGGATGGGGAGCACCGGGATGGAGAGCACCGGGATGGAGAGCACCGGGAACCTCCGGGGGAGGACCGCGAGGATGGAGAGCACCGGGAGCCTGCCAGGGGGGAGGATGGAGAGCACCGGGATGGAGAGCACCGGGAGCCTGCCAGGGGGGAGGATGGAGAGCACCGGGAGCCTCCCGGGGGGAGAATGGAGAGCACCGGGATGGAGAGCACCGGGATAGAGGGCACCAGAAGGCTCCCGGGCAGGAGGATGGAGAGCACCGGGAGAGCACCGGGAGCCTGCCGCGGGGGGAGGATGGAGAGCGGCGCAGGTCGGGGGAGGACCGCTCCGGAGAAGCGCCCACTTACTAGGAGGGATCGAGGCTTTTCCTCTCGATGGCCGATGACATTGGCAGGGCCGGTTCCTTTGTGGCGTGCCGGTGGTGGGCTCTGCCCGCGCCGCCCCCGCACACGCTGTCTGCCCGCGGAGCCTTGTCGCCAGCCGCGCTCCCCCGCCGCCCCGCGATGACATTCACAGGATTTCCTCCTGCAGCAGCGACACGGACACGCACACACACACAGACACACAGCACACACGGGCGCTGGCGCTGCGCTCCGGCCCCGCACAGCCCTCCTCCCGCCGCCCGCCCTCCCTCCAGCCCCGCACCGACCCCGCCCGCGGCTCTGACCTCCCATCCCCGCCGCTCCCCCCGCGCCCCGCCCGGCGGCGCCGCTCCCGATCCCGATCCCGCTCCCGCAGCCGCTCCCGCAGCCGCTCCCGCAGCCTCTCCCGCGGCCGCGGCGGGTCCGTGCGGGGCGCCCGCAGCCCCGCGGGGTTATTACTGCGTGGCTCGGCCCCCGGGGCCCCGCGCTCATTTCCTCTTTCCTGACCGCCGCTCCAGTGTACAATGGGAGGAAATCACGCTTTAAAGGGGCAGCCGCCCGCTCCGCTCGCCCTGCACCCGCGGGCTCCGCGCCCCCCGCACCGCTTAAGGGGCACGGCGGGGCCGCCACGTCCTACCCTATTATTCCTCTCCGAACGCTGCCTCGGTGGGCAACCTGAAAATCATCCCAAGGGCTGGGGATAAAATCCTATTCTGCCGGTGTTCTGCCAGCCCCACGCAGGACCAGGCGATGCTCGCCATCCCTCTGCTCGCCCTGCCCTTCTCTCACATGCCCACGCGTGTTTGTGCGCCGCTTGGAGATCCACAGGTGAAGAGCCCAAGTATTTTCCCCCCAACCCAGAGTTTGAATCGCTCAGCTCAGCCGTGTGTCGTTTATAATCCCCCGAGTGGACATTCGTGGGTGTCTGCTCCCTCCCAGCCATCCCCCAGCCCTTTGTAACAAACTCATACCCCGGCACCGTTTGATGTTAATAAGCGATAAAAAGCCGGCGAGTACGAGGTATCGATCTGTAATTAATCACAGAGAAGCTGAAGATGGGAAAGTCTAGCCGGGGTATCTGTGCCTTCCCTCCCACCCTTCCTCCTCTCCACCAGCTCAACACATCCCGGAAAGGACTGATTTACAGCGCCGGAGTGAAAACTCTTCCAGCAACCCGAGTCTTTCCCAGTCCCCGTGGCATTAGGGACTGGCGCTTGCTGAAGGCAGAGTTCTGCATGAGATGAACTGCTTGCCCTGTAAATCCTTTAAAACACCAAGAAAATAGCTGCAGTAAAGCACCGGAGAGCAGTAGTAGAAACACTTTGCTTCTATATTAATTCCCAGAAGAGAAATTCATTTGATGTCTATTTTTATGAGTAGATTCTAATTTTTTTTCCTTCAGCTTTTTGGCAGCTGGGGATATAATATCTGCAATATATTAATGAGCCCGATTCAAAGATTAGTGGTGTCAGCAGAAGGACTGGTACTCCTTTCAAGGAGCTTTGAACCAAGCTCTTGCAACACTTTAGAGCCATCACTGGTCATTAGAACACATCTTTCTTACTCTTTAAACACATTATCTCCAATGTATTTTAAGCTATTACAGCATGACAGTCGCTCTTATTTCTGCTAAAGGAAAAGGATCTTTTGTTAGGTTTTCACAGACAGGATTGAATTATATGATGACTATTTAATTTCTGGTGTATTTACTCTGTGATCAGAAAAGTAAAATATAATTCTTTCAAGCAGACTGAATATTACAAGACATCCTCTCTCCCTTCCCCCCCCCCCCCCAAAAAAAAATCTGCCAGGAACTTTACTTGGTTTAAGAAAAATCAGAAATTGAATTTAAAGGTGACTCAGAAACATTCATAAGGACATCAAATGTGTTACAAAAAATGCAGGCATTTCTGTGGGCTTGGTCCTTCCTCTTTGTGTCTCGAGGTTTAATAAAGTATAAACTCTAAGGCAAAATTTCCCTGATGATTGGAGTATTCATATTCTGAATAACTCCTGATGGAATAATGTGAACAATTCCATAATGCCAGTAAATGTTCTGCTTTCAGAAGCTGTGCACAGACTACAGACGTACTGGCCTGCTGCCTCCCTTCTATTTATTTTTCCAAAATTCACAGGAAATTAATATATTTAAGTACTCTGTCCCTTTGTGTATCTAAAATAGATCCGCTGCTTCAAAAGTTTTGGTGAGGGATGAAAACACATAAGGAATTACTTAATTCCTTAGAAAAATAGCATAAAAGCAAGGACTTATAATACACAGTAGCCAGTCATTATTTAAAAAAAACACCCAATTTTTAAGGTTTTGCAATTCCTTGCTTTGGTCAGACACCTCAGGTCTAGCAGATAATGAGATATTTCTCATGTTCGTTGCTGGACAGACCAGGAACATCCTCTGCTTTGCCAGCTTAATGCCTTCACTTGCAGAAAGTTTTTCTGTATAAAAACCAGTGGAGCAGCTTGAAATACAGAAGCTGGGGAGGACAATTTGTATGTGTTTTATTTTTTCACTCAGATCCAGAACAAACTTGGCTATAAGAAGTCAGATCTTTAAGCTCTGAACTGATAGTGCTGGGATCCCTCCGTGGCCCTGCAAGCACCACCCGTCTCCTCATCTGAAATAACTGCAATTAAAACTGTGGCCTTATTTCTTGTATTCTCTCAGTCCTAGGAAGGAGAAACACCAGGCAAAGCCATGAGGAAAGAAAAGTGGAAAAAAAGAGCTGGATTTGCAGTGAAAAGCCCAGCAAGAAGGTCCTCAGAGCTGCATCTTCTAAGAGTTCTGAGGAACAAAGACGTACAATTTTTGGGACATTTTCATTTATTGGGTTTCCATATACTAAACTCCTGCTCTGAACAGTGAAAATTGGCATTTCCAGCTGAGCACTTTCTGTCCCACCAGAAGAGATGACCAGTGATCATGAGTGATTTCTTCCCTCCACCTGGAGCAAGTCCCCTAATAGCTCCCTGCCCCAGTTTTCCCATCTGAAATGTTTATTTTCCTCGGCAGAACTGGCTGTTGATCTGCTCTGGCCTCCCCCTGAACAACATCCCCAAAAACAAAGCGTCGTTCAGCCCTGGGGTTGGTGCTGCCGACATTTCCTGCCCAGGACAAAAAGACCTGCACTATTTTTAGCGAGGGCTTTTCTTTCCATTGTCTCTCTCTCTGTGAAGCTGGATTTTCCAGTGCTTTTTTTATTTTGTATGTGTGTGTGTTCATTGATTGAAGATCCTGAGGGATGAGTTTTGGTTTCAATTAACTTTTATTAATAAGGATCACGCTATAGGCTAATTATTGGAGCATGGCTGAGGGCAAATCTGCTGCTAGAAACTACATTTAGCATTCAGTGGAATAATGTCCCTCAAATAATGGACTTTTCTAGATGTTTCTCACTCAGAATGTTTAATGCAAAACTATCCTTTCCATGAGTGGTGTAATCTAAAGAAATGGCTGTTTCAAAACTCTTGGACTCAGAGGGTATTTTCAGCTTGGTTTTGGAAAGCCACAGTTTCATCATCACACAGTCTCAGGTTGTTCCCACCTTTATTTCTTTGGCATATCCCAGCTTTATTCCCCCTATAGCTTATGGATATTATTGAGGTATTTCAGGTCAGCCTCATTTAGAGAAGTCTGTGTTCAGTAAGATTAACTTTGCTGCCCTCAATAGCCAGTAATGCTGGTTGCCTAAAAATGCAGTTTATGAAGATTGAAGTCTCTGCATAGGCAGAAGAATTAAATCTCAGTGATGGTGGCCTAGATTTTCTAGTAATGCTTTCTGTGGGAGAGAAAACTCTGGACCATGACTAAAGGGGAACAATTAACATGAAAGGTGGCAAAAAGGAACAGGGATTTCTGTAATTTGGGCTGTGTTCTGCTGCTGACCCACCATTTGGTGTTTGAATAATTGCTGTTCCACTCCAATCCTCAACTTACCTCTTTGCAAAATCCTCCTTTTTCCCACTACACCCTGGACTGAAGCCTTGACACGCCAGCCCTTCAGATAAGGCTCTGGAGAAATGGAAATTTTGGATTGGTTTGGGTCTTTTGAGCACAACTTTGACACTGTAGAACGAGTTGGGATCTCGGTCTTTGTTAAAGAATACAGAACATTTGAGGGGCAATTTGAGGGTTGGAATTGGAAGGTCTTTGGGGCCCCTTCCAACCCAAACCATTCTGTGATTCCATGATTCTATGGATACCAACCAGGACATTTGACTGTGCCACTGGAGAATCAATGCTGTACCAATAGTTACTCATATCACCCCCGTGTCAGATTAATGCCATGAAAGGCACTACATAATTCAAAGGCAAAAAAAAAAATCTGTATTTATTCCCTTTTCACGAATCTGGAGATTTCTCTTTTAGCCAGTAAGGTCTGGTCTGGTCTGTGTGCTCTCCACAAGGGCTGTTTTGATGTTGCTGTGTATTTTTATATGAAAACCTCCTCTTCTTTCTCCTAATTAGCACACTTTCTAACCTCCCTGAGGACAGAGGTGGATAGCAAGGATAAGCAGTTGTCCTTGAGTGATGACCACGTGCACTAACTTGAACACACTTTTGGTAAAGTGTGACTCAGAGAACTTACAGGCTCCTGACCAAGGACACACTTCTCTTTTTGGGGCTTAACCTTTCCTTTGAACTGGAAGAAAACAAACCAGAACAATAAAAACCACACTGAGGGTGAGGTTTGCCCTGGCACTGTGAGGTCCAGACGTTAGATAAGGATCCTGGTGCATAAAGAGCTTTGAGCAGTTACAAAGTTCTGTTTTGTTTTGCCTTATTTTCTTCCACGGCCAACAAAGATGAGAAAATAACCCCCTGCCCAGCACTGTGTTTAGAGCAGGGAGAAAATCTCCAACTGCAGATCACATCAGGGATGATGAAAAGTAAGTTACAGGCAGTCAGATGAAGGGATATTTCACTGCAAAAATGTGAAAGGTTCCCCCTCCCCATTTCCTCTCTCTTCTTTTATTGATTTCTCTTGCTGCCATCGAGCCCTTGCTGCCTTGCACACAAGCCAGATCCAATTACCCTGTCATGGTTTTCATAAGGCTCCTGCTCTACAGCACGGGCCTTTCAAGTAATTGCCCCTTTTTCCATGGGAAATACTCTCTGCTGGTGCACAGGAATGACCCTAGTAGGGCACGGGGATACTTTGGATTTTGGTATTAAACACCTCATCCCAAGCCATTCGTGTCAGAGGGGAGACACATCTGAACCAGAATGGGCTTTGAGTGGGACCTACAAATCACTTTAGAAAAATAAACAGTGACTGGGAAAGCAATTCCCTCAGGGAAAATTTCAGGGGGAGTCAGAGACAACCAGAAACTGGAGCTCAGGTTCCCCTGTTCACACATACATACACTCATATGTATATATATATATATATATTTATAGATACATATGCATGTTACATGGTTTTCTATGTAATACATATATAATAATGCTTTTCTCTGTGTGTCTGCTAGTAAGCACACAGAGGACATACAGATTTGCAAGTCATCTAGTTTCCTCTTTGCTGCTTTCCAAGCTGTTTCCCAAACAAAAGTAGCTCTTCCAGATTCCCACTGGCTTCACCAACACGCTCCTTTGTGTTATCACCTGAGAGAGGCACCAGGAGGGTGCAGAAATCATGGCACTAAGCAGCAATATTACTGGGAGGTATGACATCAGTCCAGAAACCAGCACTCCTCTTGTTCCCCTGTGTAATGTTGTCATTTCTGCTTTTAATTCCCCCTGGGGCTCCAACAGGTGACAAAGGAATCTTCCCTAGGGAAGTGTGTTAGGAGGTGGATCCAAGGAGGACCTCTGGTGTCACCATGGGACCAGTGAAGCTGAGTGGCTGTGCCATCCCATTGCACAGGCAGAGCCCCAAAACACATGGCCTGGGGACTGGAGAAGCATGGACTCATGGAATGGTTTGGGTGGGAAGGGACCACCTTAAAGACCTTCTCATTCCAGCTCCCTGCCGTGCACAATAACATGATAACAATTCACGGCCAAGCACTGAGGACCTTTGGAACAAGCCAGACAGAAATAAAACAAACAGCTCAACCCACCACTGTCGCAGCAGCTCAAATGAAAACTGCAGCCCGGAGGAGCCACAGTCACCTCTGTTTCAGAACCTTGAGCTCGGTTTCAAGTCTCACCACCCATATTCCCACATTCCCTATAGAAATTCGTCTGCCAGCCTCGTGCTGGAGTCTGTCCCAGCTCCATCCAGAGACCTGCCTGCTGGACCACTTCACATTCCCTAATCCACCCCCTTCACTGGCCCACCTTCAGCAGGTCTGCTGATGCTCCCGCGAAATGTCATCACTTGGGAATGTCTGATGCATCCTTTAAATTGCTGCTTTTTTTTTTTCTACCTAACAAGTCTCTGTCCCAGCCATAGCAGCCACCTAATTACTAACCTTGACCTTGGGGGAAAAAAACCCAGCAGAGTGCATTTAATAACAACCCCAGTGAGCTGAGGCAGCTTTACAATTATGTTGCATAATGTAGGCATGAGGAGAGGGTTACCAGGGAGATAATGGTAAACACCAGCCTTAATTCTGCCTGAAAAATAACTGGAGTGGTCTCCCTTTGTGGCTGGGGTAGAGGAGAAAATTGGCTGGGTACATTTCCAGATTTCCAGTTCCTGCAGATGTTAGTGGAACATGCTGCACTCCACCACTGACCAAATTATGAGCTGGCTCAGGGGTATGAGTTGTGTGGCTTTCTCCCTGTGCACGCAAATCTTGGAGAAGCAGCATCATTCCAGGGAGAAGGCAGCACTGGTTGCAGCACAGCTGGTGACTTTCCATGCTGTTACTACAGCTCCTCTTCACAGTGGCCCTACCAAACTGCTCTGTTAGTCGGAGTATTCATCAATCCTGACACATTTTTAGTATATAAGCCCTTGTGGCCTCGTCCACGAGGGTTGGAGTTATCCTGGTACAATCCTCGTGCCTCCACTGGGCTGCAATGTGTGATCCAGGGGGAATGTGCTGTCCCTTGTCCTGCCTCCTCGCTCTCCACACCAGCCACAGCTCCAGAGCACCTGGCTCACCTCGGGGGCACCTGCACAGCTGGTGGCACAGCCAGCCCCGTGCTCTGGCAGGACATGGAGCAGCCAGGTGTGTGCCCAAGGAGGAGAGATGGTTTGCTGGCAGAGAATTCCATACTGTCCCACCCCACCTGCTGAAGTTCTGTATGGACCTGGTGCCACTGGGAACACCACTGGGGCCACCCTGAGGTGGAAATACACCCAGAAGAAGAAAAATAGACATTTTCCTCTGGAGTTCACCTTTCCCTGGAGCTCTCCTTTCTTAGCCCCCTTAGGGACCTTTCAAGTGATGCCATGACCCAGATGATCACCAGGAATATTATCAGCAGCTCCTGTTCCTGGTCATCAGGGCCACCAGCAAAACCTGGACATGTTTTCCTGCATTTTCTGCCCCAGTCAGATCCTGCAGTCAGGCCAGGTGCCTCTCCTGCTGCCGTGCTGCAGCTCTCTCCCATTTTAGGCAGGGAGTTCCTCAGCCTTTATTTATATTTAGAGCAGGCATTTCATTCCACAACCGCAGGGGCTGAGTGTTCTCAGATTAATTTGTGGTTTCTATTCCCCTTTGACTCAGTCGTAGAGTTACCTGAGCACAGTGACAGGTAGGTGTAATAACTCCTACCACAGAGGCATCAGCCTGCCTTCCATGGAGCTCTCAGGGTGGAATTATTCAGCATCTCCCGTTAATATTTAAGCGAGGGCAGTATTAGACAGCTGCCTGTGCTTCTCAGTGTGAAGTTTCTGTCAGCTCTGCTGCTGCCTTGTAGTGTCTTTGGAGAAGCCAGGGCTGATCCTGGTGGGTGTAGGTTGCTGGATCCCAGAGAATGTGGTTTGCTGGGTCCCAGAGTATGTAGGGTGCTGGACCCCAAAGGATCCAGGGTGCTGGATCCCAGAGGATGTAGGTTGCTGGATCCCAGAGGATGTAGGTACCTGGATCCCAGAGGATGTAGGTTGCTGGATCCCAGAGGATCCAGGTTGCTGGACCCCAGAGGATCCAGGTTGCTGGATCCCAGCAGGGAGCACTGGCAGCACTGATGGTGACATGACAGGGAGCCAGAGAACAGGAGGAGCAGTGGGAAAACCCCCAAGGGGGGCAGATGGTTTCCAGTGCTTGTGGCTTTGCATCTCCCATCTTCTATGGTGTGTGTAGGGACGGAACTACATGCTCTTTACTCTCCCAACCCAAACCATCCCATGATTCCATGTGATCTGTGAGCTCGAGGCAGAGCAGCCAGGCCAACCACTCCTGATTGCCTCTGACTGCACTCACACAGTGTGTCCCCTGCTCTGCACCACCCCAGAGGAGCTCAGCACCACCGAGCTGTGCTGGCTGGGAGGCCCCAGCACTGCCACACTGCCCCTGCCCCGCAGCTCTCTCTCGATGTCAAGCCACACTTGTTGGCACAAACATATCCTTTAGAGCCGCTTTCTTCTGCCCAATTAGAAGGCTGTCAGCAGCACGGCCATCACTCCTCCTGCAGCTCCTGACAAGCCTGGCCACTGCTATGCTGCTGCTGAAGATTAAAGGAGTGTCTCCTTTGTGTCCCCAGCGTGCTGGCCAGAAACTAATTCCCCTTCCCAGTGGATGTGCCTGCGGAGCAGCTAACAGGCTCTGGGAGCCTGGCTGTGCTCCTTGTGCAAAGGGACACACACATGAAAGAACAGTTGTCTGACATGCATTTCTGCTCTGTATCCCCCTTGACCAAGCTGCATTTCCTGAGAGCTGCAATTTGGGGGGGGTGGAGGTGCTTTCTAGTAGTTACAGCAGGAATTCTCAATTTTTAATGATTCATTCAGCAGTGATAGGGGTGGTGGTCACTGTCTGCTCCCCGTGCCCTCTGAAACCAAGGAATGGGGGTGTGTGGTGTGATGCTTTCACCCCCAGTTTGCTGTTCCAGAGCTGCTCTGGGCTGGTGACAACAGACCCTCGTTGTGCTGCGAGGGCTCCTTGGTGTGAAATGGGTTGAATGACAATCCCATACCTTAACTTTACCACCAAACATAAAGATTGCTGGGCAGTACAAAAGAAATGTTGCTTTAATCTGCTGTGGCAGAGCAGAGGAGCGTGGATTTGGCAGAAGGAGTGATGGGCTGGGGGCCCAGATCTCAGCAGCACCCCGGGCTGCTCCTGAGCCTGCACCTGGCCCATTAACTTCCAAATTCGGGCTGCAGACCTGCCTGGTGGAATTATGTAGAGCTGAAACATGACTAAAATAATTGATCACCCTTAAATTTCATCAACGCCCTCCCCAAGAATTGAAACAAGCATGTACAGAGTATTTAAAATCCATAAATTCATTTAGCATCAGGAAAAGTCTACCTCCTCCCAGTGGTGTAAATCTGGAGTAATTCCACTGAAGTGTAGGATATATAAGGTCAGTGGAGTTGACTAGCATTAAACTGGCATCATTGAGAATCATTTTTTAGCTATAAAGAATGAAAGATAAATGTCCTTTGAATTCATGACCCCGCTGTGAAAATGAAACACAAGATGTGGCAACTCTTTGAAACTGATAGAAATGTCTCCGTCTCAGATCTCCCTCTGTTAATCAAAACAAGGCACTGTAATCAGCCTCGATTCTGGGTCTATCTGTGAGGAACAAAGAGAACTCAGAGAATTAAATCATTTAACACATTATTTCCTTCCTCATTTCGGCGCCGATTGAGCTTATTGCACAATTGCTGCTCCCTCCCTCCCCTGCAGCCGGGCTGTGCTGCAGCTGCAGGGCTGCAGGGCAGGACAGTCCCCAGCATTCCTGTTCACTGCAGGGATTTCTGCCTTGGGACATTCTCCTTCACACTCAGAGGTTTCTTCTCTGCCTTCCTGAGGTCTGGTTTCCCATTTCCTTTACTACCTGCTGGGTAGGAAACTCGGGACAGACCTTAACAGGGCATATTTGCCTGTGCTGTTAAACCACCCCAGCAAAACACTGACTGTTGCCATAGCTTGAACCTTCAGCACAGACACATGGAGTTGTTTAGACTGGGAAAAAAAGCCCTGAGACTGTTCTGCCAGCACTGCCAAGGCCACCACTTGTCCCCAAGTGCCACATCCACATGGCTTTTCAATCCCCCAGGGATGGGGAATCCAGCCCTGCCATGGGCAGCCCGTCCTGGAGAATCATCAGGAGGAGTTTCTTGCTGCCTCCCTGGGGGGAAACAAAATCCAGTGGTCCGGCCTGGCAGAAATGACAGACTTGAAGCTCATCTAAGTTTATGTTTGGGAAAAGGCTGAATGATCATCTTTTTTTAAAAGATAGCACAAATAGAATCACCAGACTCTTAAAATAATCCTGTCTGCCTTGAATCAACAGGGGTTTTTTTTAGATTTTAATTTGTTTTATAGATTTACATTTTCAATCTAGAAAGAATTTTATGAATATCAGTTGTTCAGGGAATATGTTAGATATTTTAGTTTATTTTACATAATAGGAAACATAATAATGACACAGCCAGTGGTCTGTGCAGAGGAAAACCATTTTCCAGGTGGGATAACTGCCCTAATATTGCAATGACAATATGAACAATCAGACAGTTTGCAATCTCAGAAACATTTTCTGTATTTTCTGTGGCTCTTTTAGAATTAATGACCCTTTTTTTAGAGTTAATAGCCATTCCTGTAGAATTAATGGCTATTTCAGTCATTATTTAGCCATGAAAAAGATCTAACTTTAATTTGGAAAGTGGGATTGGCTTTGCTTTCTTAGGGGAGCATCCACTGAGATCCTACAGGTACATTCTGCACTGTTGCTTTTCAGTGACTCCTTTAAAGTCTTTATCAGGCCTTATCTACTAATTGATTTTGTTATTTAAAATCTTTCTGTGTTTTGGAGAACTCTGAGTGTGAATTTCTGGCCACACAAAAAATTACCCTCCTCAGGAAAACTTTGAGGGTTGGACTCGATGATCTTAAAGGCCTTTGATGGTAAAAGCACCAAATTATTCCTGTTTCAGATGGATCTTGTGCTACCTGTGCCTGCAGGAAAGAAATGCCCAATAAATTCCCATCCCATCTTAACTGAAGCACCACGGAGATGACTCTCAGTTGACAACTTCCTTCCTCCCAGGTGCCTTTCCGGGGAAGTGCCAAGGAGAAAACTGCCAGGGGAGGGAAATGCTGACCAAAAGTGGGTGCTGTGCTGCCTGGGTTTCCTGCAGAGCTGCCTGGGCACAGATGGCTTCCTGCGATAGCTCCTGCCCCGGCAGGACCTGAGTCACAAACTGGGCACTTTGACCTGAGTCAGAAATTGGGGGAAATGCCTGGATGATCCTCCCAGCAAAAAGAAAAAAGGGGTTATGATTTAAACCTCACTGTTGGTTGTGTTTCCACAGCAGGGATGCTGTAGGTGTGGAGTGAGCAGGACTTTGCTGCAGGGCTGTGTGGGCAGAAGTGAGGGATGAGCTGTGTCACTGTCCAGGAGAGCTGGAGAGGGGCTTTGGACAAGGGGCTGGGGTGACAGGACACTGGGAATGGCTTCCCACTGCCAGAGGGTGGGTTAGATGGGATATTGGGAAGGAATTCCTCCCTGGGAGGGTGGGCAGGCCCTGGCACAGGTCACCCAGAGAAGCTGTGGCTGCCCCTGGATCCCTGGAAGTGTCCAAGGCCAGGCTGGACAGGGCTTGGAGCAACCTGGGCTAGTGGAAAGTGTCCCTGCCCATGGCAGGGGGTGGGCTAGATGACTTCTAAAGGTCCCTTCCAACCCACACCCTTCTATGGATGTATTCCAGGAGAATGCAACGACACAGAGGGATGTAGAGGATTTAGCCCACAGTGTCTAAATTTAGTCTCCTGTAACTTTTAGCACAGAGGAACAAGGTCCCCACCCAACCAGCAAGTTAAAGCTGTTAATGTGTCCTGCAATTGGTGCCAAAGCACGGGCTCAGTCAGAAACAAAACCTCTGGATTCTTTAGTGGCTCACAAGTAAGTCCATATCTTGAAGCCTTTCCTTTTTAAAGGATTCACTGGCTTAAAAATTTAGGGCAATACTGGAGATAAAGGGGACTGTTTGACAATTTCCTACCAAAATCCACAGCAGCAGTCAGCTTCTTCTGAGGGGATGTTCACACAATCATGGAATGGGTTGGGTTGGAAAGGACCTTAAAGCTCCTCTCATTCCATGGGCAGGGACACCTTCCACTAGACCAGGTTGCTCAGGATGCTCCTGAACATCTGACAGGACCACTATTTACTAATACTATTTCAGCTTTAATAAGCTTTGGGGGTTATCAAATTACTTCCTAGGACAGTGTGGGCAAAATTCAGTGCCTAGGTTGGAAAAGGTTAATTGTTCTCCCAGTTACACCTTGGGTAATAGAACAGAATAGAATTAATCTTGATAATCCTCCTGCAAGTGCATATGTTTCATTAACATTAGGACAAAGGTGGTGAATTAAATGTTTGTGTAATGGAAATACTTAAAAGTTTGAAAATTAGTCTAAACCCACGAAATCAAGCTTGATTTTCATGGGGGGGTGGAGCCTCAGTCCCACTGGGTGCATCTCCAGCAAAGGAGATTTCATTCTTTATGAAAGCCTGATTTTTCTTCATTCCACAGCTTTATTTTGCTTGAGCAGGAGTGATTGTGTGACTGGTTGACAGATGGAGAGACAGACACACATCTGTGAGGAACAACCTCTCCCAATTTGCCTTGGCCAGTGTTCACCTGAATTCTCTCACTTGCCTGTTCCGCCTCGCATCTCACCCAACTTCCCCAAAATGTGGGGAAGCCTGAATTTTTGGCAGAAATCACTGAACTTGTAATAAATCTTAACACTCAGTTTTTCCACCTCCTTTCCCTGAAATCTGTTTTCTAACAAGCTGCCCATTTCACTTCAGCTGCACGGCAAAGCCACCACCTCCAACATGCCCACTTTTATCACCACGGTATTTATTGCCAGCTGACCCATGGAACCCATTCAGCATAAAATCCTCTTTTTTTTCCCTTTTGACCACAATCCATTTCCCCTGTGTGCATGTTTCCCTCTCTCCCTGTATCTCATCCTATCCCATTAGCTCTCTGTGCTGAATAGCCTGTTCCAGGACATCAAACTTTAATTTAAACAGCAGATGATCAATAAGCTTAGCAAATTGCCTATGGCAACATCAGCAGTTTGAGTCCAAGGGGTTTATAGGTAATTTAAAGGGCATCCTCATTCACCCCACAGTGTGGGATGTCCCTATTGCTTGCTCTGCCAAGTCCAGCCCAGCTGGTTGGACACGAGGAAGGAGAGCTTTTCCTGCACAGATGAGCTGGGAAATGGTACACAGGTCCCATCCTGGCTGGATTGGAAGGTGTGTTTGGAAACCACAGAAGGCAGGGAGGGGAGAAAAAACCCTGACTCGCAAGACTTGTTAAAAAACCCAAAAAAATCCGAGCTTAGAGCCAATATCAGCACTAAAGAAGCAGAGATGTAAAAGAAAAATGCACTCCTCAGTCCAACCCTTTTCTGCTGCTGCTTTGGTTTGGACCACCATATTTTCATCTAAGGGAGACCATAATTTAACCTGTTTCTAAAATGTCACCCATTTGATTTTCAGACCTCCCAGGTAACTCCCCAATGTTTATGTCAGGGAGTTTAGGTAAGAAAAACTACACCTGTAGTTACAGTTGTGAGGATGTTTTGTTTGTACCAAGTTCCACTGACCTGGAGGATGCTAATTTGGAGTTGCAAGTCCATTTATTTTGAACTTTCCTTGGGGACACAAAGAATGGTTTGAAGGAACATGAAAAGAAAAGCAGCCAGTGAGGTGGCTCAGTAAAGCCAAGAGCTGCCCTACACATGGAATTACAGAATTCCAGACTGGTTTGGGTTGGAAGGGACCTTAAAAACCCTCTTCTTCCATCCACCTTCTCTAGCCCAGGCTGGTCAGAGCTCTATCCAGCCTGACCTCAGACACTCCCAGGGCTGGGGCAGCCACAGCTTCTCTGGGCAACCTGTGCCAGGGCCTGCCCACCCTCTCAGGGAGAATTCCTTCCCAATATCCCCCCCCAAAGCACCCTCTGCCAGTTTCAAACCATTCCCCCTTGTCCCATCGCTCCATGCCCTTGTGAAAAGCTGTGACCTTCAGGATTCACAGAATCCTCTGCTATGACGGGGAGTCCTTTGGGCACTCAGAAACATCCCTGTCCTGTGTCACACACACAAACACCGTGCCCAGTTCTTTCGGAGCTCCAGGGGCCACCAAGGCCCTTGCGAGAGGGGCCGTGTGGCTCTGGGGGCACTTGGCTCCTCCTGGCTCGGAAGTTACACAATGGATGTTGAAATGCTGCCTTGTTGAAAAGTTGTCACTCGGGTAATGGATGCTTTATTTCCTGTTTTTGCTGAAAGCTAAAGCGAAACATAATTAGCAAGCGAGAAAGCAACCTTGGCAGCCAAACAAAAAAAGCACATTTTGGGTGCCCGAGCCAATTAAAATTGTTTATGCAGCTCATGAACAATATTTTTCTCCAAATCATTTTAAGTGAGGGAATTCAGCACAAACACAGCCAGGCTGGGTGCTCCCTGTGCCAGGCTGTGGCAGCCCCCAGGGATGGGCTGGGGGCACCATGTGATGCCCAGGGTGCTAGTAGGATTGAGAAAGGAAAGGCTTGTGACTGCAAAAGGAAGGCTCAACTCCCATTCCTTTTGGCGTTGGGTCAATCCTAAGCATAGGGGAACTTTAATTTGCCTTTGTGAATGGAATATCTATTAACTAAAAATTAAAACCCTCTTTTTTTCCAGCCTGTTTTACGTCACAGAATTTCAGATCCTCTGCCTTTTGCTCTCTAAAACCACAGTTTAAGAAAGCCCCACGTTCTTTTCAGTACTTGAATCCATACCCTGCTTGAGTCTTATGTGTATGCCCAGAGATTGTTTCACAGTTGATGATATAAGGTCTGGCTTCTCTTCTTTCTATATGAGAAAATAATCCTTGAGGAAAAAAGAAACAATGGATGGACAAATATTCCTGCTCTTTAGGATGATGTTCCTCTGCTCCTCTAGTGACAAATGATTGAATTCTCGATGTTCATTCCTGGATGTGGAATCATTTAATGCCAAATATTTCAGCATATTTCTATGAATTGGCCTGTTCTAAGGTTTTTCTTGTTTCTGAAGCAAAATGGAATCTGGTTGCGAAAATTATCACCTCCCTTTGGCAAAAATTAGGCATGTCCTGAAACAAAGAGATCAATACAGACAGGAAACAACTTCCCCACCATGCATCCCATTGCCAAGCAATAAAGGTCAAGCACACACGCCCCAAACAAATGGCTGTGTCTACACATGCCCAAACTTGTATTTTTCTGTATATTTGTTTTGCTTTCTGCGTATTTCTGGCCGTGTTTATGTTACTGAGCCTGTTTTGTTTGGAGACTTTCAGAAAGAAGAATGACTCGGGTGTGACGTGCCCCGGGAATGTTCTCAAAACAAAGCCCTGGGTGGGGGTCCAGGCTTGCCCTGGGTACAGAGTTGGGCACGACTGGGAGTGGATTCATGGACGGGAACTGCTGGAAGCAGAAATCCCGGGCTCGGGCTCTGATTCCTGCTGGCCCAGGGTGAGAAAAGGGCACCTTGTTATTTACAGGGAAATAGTGGAAGGGGCAGGTCTTGTGCTCAAATACAGAGGTTGGCTTTGCTGAGCACTCACTGCTTCGTGTCACTGCTCAGGGGTCTGTGGCCATACAGTGGGTTGGGTTGGGTTAAAGCTCCTCCTGCAAGAGAAAGGGGCACCTTCAACCACACCAGGATGCTCAGAGCCCAATCCAGCCTGGCCTGGGACACTCCCAAGGATGGGGTAACCTGTGCCAGGGCCTGCCCAGCCTCACAGGGAAGAATACACAGCTGGGTGAAGGCAGGGATCAGCCACAGGAGGGGCAGTGGGCACCGAATGCCCGGGAGCAACAGAAGTGAGGGGGAATCCCTGAGAGGCACCACTGAAGCTGTCCTGGTACCTTTCCAGCCAGCCCAGCATGGGGTGGGCAGGGGCAATAAGCACTGGTGGTTTGTAAGAGTGGTGACACCAGTAATGCAACACGATGTGCACGGTCTCACCTGAGCAAATGAGAGATTTTTTTCTGTGGAATGTCTTGGCCCTGAGTGGATGTGGGCATTGATAAATGCCTCTCCCTGGAACAGCCTGTGATGGGGTAGGGGAAGGAGCAGCCTGGTAAGACCACGATAGCCTACAAACCACTTTGGGTGAAACAATTGCTTGTCTAAAAGGTAACGATTTGGTCAAAGCGTTGCTATTGTGAGGTTGTGGGTTTCGTGTTGCTGTCATTGTAGCATTAATACACTGAGAAATTCAGATAGTTTATCAGCATCCATTAAGGAATGGCAGGAAATTGGGACAAAAGCCTGTTGTTTATTCAAGGTTGTGTTTTATTTATCCTCTGGCTTTTAAAAGCCTCTTATTTTATGTGCCTTCTGGGCACAGAGGCTTTAGTTTAAAAACATCACCACTAAAACAAACAACCAAACCGACAAAAGTCGATTCGGGGAGAGCAGCTGAGATGTAAAAGCAGCTCAGTACTCTCGGCACCTCTTGAGGTGAAAACCTTCTGCTGCGACCTGCAGGAGCACGACCCCTGGACCAGAGCACGGGGGGATTTGTGACTCCTGGCAGGGCAGATGTTCCTGCTCTGGCTCCTCAGACTTTGTGCCTGTGAACCCTGAGCTGCCCAGGAGATGTGGGATGAGGGAATGTGGGACTGGGGAGTGTGGGACTGGAGGGGATATGGGACTGGGGGATGGGGGATATGGGACTGGGGAGTGTGGGACTGG
>JAXCLP010000161.1:7822293-7835052 GCA_035584035.1 Lepidocolaptes lacrymiger
TGGGACTGGGGGATGTGGGACTGGGAGGTGTGGGACTGGGGGATGTGGGATTGGGGGGTGTGGGACTGGGGGATGTGGGACTGGGGATGTGGAATGGCAAGATATGGGACTGGGGGATGTGGGATTGGGTGGTGTGGGACTGGGGGATGTGGGACTCGGGAATGTGATCACATCCCATTGTGTACAGACACCAAGCTCGTACTGAGGCTCAATTAACCAATGAGCACTTCCATGTATAACAGAGGGGGAAGAACAGACAGGAAAAGCAGAGCTGGAAGGACAAATACTTCTATTTCTGGGGACACATGATAAGCATAAAACGTTGGGAGCTTTCTCCCTGATGTTGTCTGATTTTCCAGCCTCTCCTCTGACAGCTCAAGGCTCGTGTTCTTTCCTTTGTGTTACCCATGGCTGGCCTCACCAAACAGCAAAACATTGGAACACTCTAAAATGGTTTATTGACAGAACTTTGGGGTTTCTGCCTTATTCCTTCCTTTCCTGATCCATCAGGCATTGTCAGATGGTCTGTGTGAGGGCAGACCCAGCCAAATAGAAAAGGCTGCTAAAATTCTCCTCCAGGAGAATTTGTTTTCACAAATTTTACAGATTTCACAGCTTCTCCTTCACCACCACCCCACGGCCCCAGACCCACCTGACCAGGATGGGAAGTTAAAGTCCCCACCTGTGTTCCAGGAAAAAGGGAAACCCTTTCTGACCATCCTTCCTGTGACCCCCTGGCCATCTCTTCCAGTCAGATTCTGGATATTAACCAAAGTCAGTGTTTCTGTTTCCTGTTGTAGAACTCGCTGAGCTCAGGCTGGGTCTTGCTAAGTAACCCAGATGTAAATGCTCTGCACAGATCTCCTAGTGTGGACTGAGGGATGGGTGGGTGGTCATGGATGGATGGATGGAGGTCAATCTAACAGTCAAATGATATTGATATACCTCCTGATGGATGAAATTAAATTATCTCACCACTTGGACAGGATTAAGAGGCCATTATAACAACTGGTTGTGTAACAGACCCAACTGCACACCCACCACCGCTCCTGGAGCGTTCCCACACATTGGGACACCCTTCACGAAGAGCTCCCTGGAGGGGAAACCTGAAAGGAGATAAACAGAGTCCAAGGAGCATTGGGACAACACTCTCAGGCACAGGGTGTGACCCTTGGGAATGGTCCTGTGCAGGGCCAGGAGTGGGACTCGAGGATCCTTGTGGGTCCCTTCCAGTTCAGCACATTCCATGACTCTGTGATTAGGAAACGCAGCATCCAAGGATCTTCATAATTTTTCTGCACTAGGGCAGTTCTTCCCCCTGACTAATGTTGCCCAGTGAGGGTGGTTTTCCCCATGCAAACTGGTGAGTTCCTCAGGGAAGGGATGGCACCAGCGTCCCAAACTGGTGCAAGGACCTTGTGCTGTGTCCTTGCACACACTGAGGGCTTTTTGCATTCTCTTGAGGAAACGCAGCAATGTTTGGAGAAGCCAGACAGGGAGGCAAAGAGGAACCAGGACTCTCTTAAAACACTATGGCTATGAAAAAATGCCCTAAAATGTTGTGGGTTTTTCTGCACTTGGCATGGAGGGACCAGCAGCCAATTGTGTTATAGCTCTGCTGATTGCTTATGATTCCCTTCCTGTGAGGACAGGCCCTGATGTGTTGTTTTTTGATAACACTGGCTCCTTTAGAGCAATAATGCTGGTACAGTTTCCTGCCTAATCGGAGAGCAATTACTGTACCTCAAAAGGGAAAACGTGGAGAGGAACCTGGTTTTAGCTCCGAAGTGATAACAGGGGCAGTTTCTTGCTAAGCCTGAGCTCGTTCAAGCATCTCCCATGGCAATACATGACAAAAATCAAAGAGAAAGGAGAGGCTGTTCTTGTCTACCATGTTCCTGTACAGTCAGATCCCCTGGTGCTTGTGTGGTTTGGAAGCTGGGATCACGCTGGTGCCCAGCAGGCGTGAGAGGACATGGGATCTTTTCCCTCTGTGTCCTTAATCTGAATTTTCTCTAGTTTGGGAGTGAACATTTTTTCTGTTACTGATTTCTGGCCTGTGATAATTGCCCTGGTGGCAGGTGACCATGCCCAGAAGCAGAAGGCTGCACTTCAGTGGTTTGCAGAAGTGCTGTTGTCTTTTACCTTGACAAACCCCTCACTATTTTGAAATTAATCTGCCAAACCTCTGTGAGAACAAAAATCAAAGATCAGAGGGTTGCCAGGTTGTTTCAGCAGAGTGGTGTAGCCAAAGGCAGTGTTATCCTGTAGTTTGGAAAAGGAACTGGCAAGCAGAATATTTTGCTGCTTGGACTGCTGGGCTATTTGTGGTGATACAATGCTTTCCTCAGGGCTCATGCACTCAGGCATTTCCACCCAAGGCTGAGGCGTGTGCTTTGGACCTCCTTGTGGAGAGGTCCCTGGCTACAAAGGGTGTGTGTCTGTGGTGAGAGAAGCACTATCTCGCTGAAGTCGAGCAGGGAGAGGAAATGACTCAGTCATCAAAAGGCCCTCCTTCCTCAGGGAACTGTCCTTAATCAGTATTATCCCGTTACAATAATACCATTTCAGAGGGACTGGGAACCAGAGCACTTGCGTAGCCATGTAAATGCTTCCTGTATTTGCCAAACAAAACAGCATTCAGCAATTAATAGAATTTAGCTATTAGCCCTGCTAGGATAAAACAACAACCGTGGCTCTTCATCCTGCAAAACCTTTGGTGCGATCCTTTTCCCCAGAAAAGTCCTGTTCTTTTAGATCTGTGCTACCTGCTGCTCCGGGACAGAATAAATAAGAATAAGGTTGCATTTTGCTTGGCTGCAAGTGCCATAGCTATGAAAATCGTCCTCATTACCCTTGCAAGAGCTACTGCAGAGCTCCCTCCCGGGATGCCCTGATTAGTCATTGCTTTAGTGTTAAGCTGGGACACTTTGTGCTGCTTGCCAGGGATCCTGTACAATCTCTACCTTTTGGTGTTTGATAATGGGCAGCTCCCAAAAGTGGCAGTGGGAGCGCTGGGATAGAGCGGTGGGTCCTCCAGAGCTTGGGGACCAGGAGTGCTGCAGAGACTCAGCTCTCCCCAATTAACTCTGATTAGACACAGCTCACCAGCAAATGGACCATTTGTCCTCCTTTGCTTTGACAGGAGAGCGTGACAAAGGAAGGCCACTCGGAACATGCCCTGCCCTCAGAATTTCCCTTCTGCACTGGCCATCACTCACTGCCAGGGCTGAGCAGGGGCTGCAGGTCGACCTTCACAGAATCCAGGACCTTCCAGGAGCCCAGGTTGCTCTAACGTGGCCTTGGACTCTTCCAGGGATGGGGCAGCCACAGCTTCTCTGGGCAACCTGAGCCAGGGCCTGCCCACCCTCACAGGGAGGAATTTCTTCCCAATATCCAATCCAAGCCCACCCTTTGTCAGTTTAAAGCCCTTCCTATCACTCTATGCCCTTGTCCAAAGTCCTTCTCCAGCTCTAAAACACACACTGGGCAAAAAACATTCTTGCATATGCTAATTTTGATATAAATTTATCACTGAGCAAGTTATTTGCAAAAAAAAAGGTCATCATTCTGGATGCCCAGTTACCCAGGATGACTTCACCAGTGTGGGCTTTCTCCTGGGAATAAATGAGCTGATAAGCAAACAGACTCAGCACGGGCATTTCCACATGCTTGGGGGACATTTGCTTTGAAGCCTTTGCAAATGCACAAGGATTAGGACATGGAGAGAACAGAGGAAGGGAACACGGGACTCTGCTTTTCTTGGAAATAGGGGCTGCACGCTTTTGGCAGCTGCCTCTGCTGGGTTCTGGTTACTGGGAGTGATAAAAATGCAAAATTACACACTGGGTCTTCTCACTGCCAGAGGTGAAGGTAAAGGCCACAGTTATGACTGATGCCATTTCACCAAAGTCAGTGGATTTACCCTACAGAGTCTGACCATGTGTTTGGGCTTTTGCATACACATAAAGCTGGATGATGGTGGGGATAAACTGAGACAGCTCTGATGTCTCATTTCAACACCAAAATGCCCCAAAACTTTCTGCTGTGTAATAATGCAGAGGGGGTAAGTGTGGTAATAGCAAGCTGCAGTCTGGATGTCGGCTTTGCAAGAATAGCATCACCTGAGTTTGTCAGAAAAAGGCTCTCCTTTAAGTATTCTAAATACAAGGTGTGAGCTGAGCCAAAAGACAGCCCATGTCTGAATTCAAACTGCAAATTTTATAAACAGAGAGTGGTGGTACCAACACCCCCCCACACATCAGACACATGGTTAATTAACAGAAATGATAAAACAGACCATTTTCTTAGTGCACTGTCTGCCAGTGTGGGTGCAGAGCTCCTGCTGAGCCACCACCCTTCACCTCAACTTCAAGGCACAACTTGACAGAAGGAGAGGTTAAAATTCTCCTCTGGCTTGGGAAAACAGCGGTGGATTTCTGGGAGCATCTGGGACTCTGCTCAAATCACTGAAATCAAAGGGCTCTTTCCACTTGCTTTGGATGAAAAAATAAACTGCTGGGCAGAGGAAGGATCATCTTTGAAGGACTCAGCAGATGTTAATTCAGCTCTTGGCTGTGCCAGACGTTCCCAGGGTGTTCTTGGGAAGACTGCCCTGTCTGCCTCTGGAAGCTTTCCATTTGTACAGTCAAATGATACCATTTCCTTCCTCCCACCTTCTGCCCTGTCCTTGGAAAGTGTTTGTGTAGGATCCATCCCAGACCTGTGTTTGTGCAGCACCTCCTGCACTGCAAGCCCAGCTCAGCTGGAATCACAAAGAAGGACACTGTGAATGGAATAAGAGACTTGGTAGGAAGAACATTAATCATGAAATAACATACATAAAATTTATACAATGAGCATTAGAATATTTTGTACTGCACTAACACTCTTAACTTTAAATCCTTATGTCATTTTTTCTGGGCTGGAGTTAAAAACTAATGGACAAATCTAACTGAAAGATTTGGTTAGAAGTTAGGGAAAAATGCTTCCCTGTGAGGATGGGGAGGCCCTGGCACAGGTTGCCCAGAGAAACTGTGACTGCCCCAGCCCTGGAAGTGTCCAGGGCCAGGCTGGATAATGCTCTGAGCAACCCAGTCTAGTGGAAGGTGTCCCTGCCCACGGCAGGGGCTGGAATTCCATGATCTTTAAGGTCCCTTCCGACCCAAACCAGTCCACGAAACTGTTCAGCCTTAAACCTCCGTGACACATCACTCATTTCTAGGCTGGATTTCTGTGTTATCCAAAGAATCTAAATCCTTGCAGCAGCTTTCTGTGAGATGACTCAGTAATCAGCCACAGCAGCACCAGCAAGCCTGGGAGGTTGATCCTAAAAGCAGGCACATTTGAAGTGAGCAGGGAACTTCTGGGAGAGCTCTTTGAATAGATTCTCCTCCTTCATTAAAGTATCAGAAATAACATCCTGGCTTCTGCATCTCTCACCATTCCTCTCTCTGTACTTTCCCCATCCTAATTGGGATAGGAGCCCTTTTTCCCCCTCTGAATTTGCTGTCCATGCGTCCACAGATACACTGTGGTCCATAATAAACCATGAGCAATAGGGATCCAAGTGTGCTTAATGTCTACACTCACCCAAGGCAGATTTGCAAAAGAAACCTTTGTTCATCGCAGCAACTGATCAGGAGAATCTTCTTTCAAGATAATAACTCAGAAAGAGTGGGGGCACAATAAATCAAAAATATTTGGCAATAAAAAGGGGAAAAACCCAGTTGGTGTGCTTGGATAAAAGATACAAACCCAGGTGGGTAACTATTGCACCTAGAATGATACAAAGACAGTCTTTCCTGGGAGCAAAATGATGTTTGGCAAGGCAGCAACAGAGGCAAAAAATAACATTTTTCTAGCTTTATTGGCAGAGATTACAAAGGGTCAGATCCATCATGCCTTTGTTAGACCAAGTCCATAGAGACTTCCCTTGACACAACCAGATCTATCAAAAGGGGAAGAAAACCCAGTTAGCAGCCAGCAGTAAGGGATTCTTGTCAGGCTTCCCCAAATTACTTGGAAAATATCTTTCCTTCAATTCTAGACTTGTCCCTGGCTATTAAACAGCTGCTCCATTGTAGAAATACTTGGGAGATTACTGGGAGCTAAAACTGAGAATAAAATGAAAGGTTTTCTAGTGCAGGGTGATAATGTGTAAACACATCCAGTAAAACCCTTCCCATGGTCTGTGAGACAGCAGGGAAGGGATCCGGGTGGAATTTGTCACCTGCACCACATTTCAGCTCCTCCCTTGTCCCCTGAGTTTCTTCATGTCTATAATTACCTATGATTCCATGATATATCACCACAGCAGAGGTTTCAGCTCTCAGGTGTGCAGCTATTATATCAACCTGCCTTAAAAGCCACTTGCTGGCCTAAAACATCTGCAGACAAAAGCCCAGTCCTACAAAATCCTCCCAACATGCAAAAATCTGTGCAGAGCTCAACAGGGCTGCACGAAAATCTCCTGGATAATTCCATGCCTAAGGGGCTCCAGACCATGAGCACACACAGTATTGATACCCATGAGCAGAACATCAGTTTCTCCAATCAAAACTGGCATTTAAAGCCATTTCCACGGAGGGATATTTAAGAAAGGCCAAATATATGCAATTGAAATAAAACCAGCGACCCAGCAGAAGGGCAGTGACGACTACACGGAGGGAGAAATACTCAGAGAGAAGGGAAAAACCCGTGACCCACTCTGGCAGGGGGAATAAAAGGTTATGGGAAGAGAAAGGGCTGGTGGGGGTGTTGTGGATTAGCACAGAGGGGCTGAGCCATGTCACTGGGAATATGGGATGGCTGCCTGCCCATCCAAACTGGCCCCCACACCAAACTGGTACCTGGCAGTACCTGGTGGGAGCTCCCAGGGGATGGCTGGGTGCTGTTCCCACTGTGGGAAGCTGAGAAGAAACCAGCTCTGTGTATGGCATTCCCCTGAGGTCCTTCCTTGGAGGGGAAAAGCTTTTGAAGAGGGATGGTGGGAGGATTAAAAGCTGTCTCTGGCACATCCCTGACTGATGAAGGAAAGTCCTGGGAGGAAACCTGCTCTCCTAAAGATGGACTGACAAAAATGCCTACAAATTTGGAATTCTGCTGGCCCCAACCCACCTGAGGCCATCCCTTTCTGCCTGCAAAGGGCTGGAGGTCTGAGCTTCCCAAAAATGCTGCAGAATCCTCCCCTGGACGGACACTCCCTGTGCCCCTGAAGGAGCTGATAAAGCCACTTAACAACAGAGCTGGAAACACAAGGTATAAACAGAGGCGGTGAAGGCCAGGCAGATGGTGCTGAGAGCTCCTCTGCAGCCTGGTGATAATGAGGAGAGGGCTATCCCTCCTCCCAGATGTCCCCTCCAAAGAGCAGGAGGAAAGGGAAAGGTTGTGTGGTCAGGGGCGAGACCACCTCCTCTCACCCCCCCTTATCTGCCTCCCCAGAGACACCAACACTGCTCTCACAAGGGTGTGTAAAACACCCTTCAAAGCGATAGCAACGGCCCCAACTGAGAAATGACTCCAAAAAAGAGCTCAAAACAAAAATTTCAGCCTTCGGGGTTTATTGCCTGCTCTCTTTTTTCCCCCCTCTAAGCCCATTTTTGGGTGAGCACCCCCGTGCACACCCTCCCTTCAAATATCACGTATGTATTTCACATCGGCGGCGGAAAAGGGAAGTGTACAAAATGTACTGAGCTCTGGGAAAGCCAAATCCTTGCTCAGCATGGGCTGGCCACGTTCCCCTCTGAGCAGGGGGAGCTGCAGGGGCTCAGAGTGTCACTGAAGGCACACAGGGGTATAACAAATTAAGGGTCCATGGGGATATAACAAATCAGGGGTTCATGGGGATATAAAAAGTTAGGGGGTCATAGGGGGAAAGGGGGTCTTGGAGCTCTGAAAGGGAAAATATGGGCAGGGATGAAAGAGGGAGGGAGAGGAAGGGGAAGTAAGAATGAAAGGAGATGAAGGGAGTGGACGGAATGGAGAGAAAAGTTAAGGAATGAGATGCTATATCTAATTAAAGTCCAAAATGTAGCTGGAACACAATGAAGCCACGTGGTTTACTGTCACAGGAGTAATTGAGTGCATCTGCTTTTCTAATCAGCCCTGTTGTTTACAGGAACAATATACAGAAGGACTCTAAAACTCAAGTTTTAAATATCTGTCTATTTAGTAAAAAATTAGTGCTTTTTTTCTTTTTTTTTGCTCCTAACAGGGATGTGAATAACAAGGGGCAAGAGCAGAAGCCCCAGTAAAGCTGAAGTCATGGTCCAGTGTGCCCTCTCCAGAGTCAAAAAGTAAAGGGACACTTCATGATATTGAAATGAAATACATTTTTTTTAAGGCAAAAGCTTTGATCTTTTCCTCAATGAACAGTTCACCTATGAACTTGTTGCTGTGATGTTTAAAACCTGGTATGTGCAGATTTCAAACAGCAGCTGACAATACTTATACAAATAATGAATGCAGGCATAAAAGTCTGACCTCTAAAGATAGACCTGAAAGGAAAGTGTCGTGGTGCTGGGATTTTGATTCCATAGTTGCCCCCTAAATTGTTAAGTACTTTTTCTACACAGGATGGACTTCAGGGAATGGGGCCACAGGGATGACATCTGAAATGTTGGTATAGGATGATTTACAAGGGCATGGGGTGCCAGGACACAGGGAATGACTTCCCACTGCCAGAGAGCAGGTTAGATGGGATATTGGGAAGGAATTCCTTCCTGGGAGGGTGGGCAGGCCCTGGCACAGAGTACCCGGAGAAACTGTGGCTGCTCCTGGATCCCTGGAAGTGTCCAAGGACAGGTTGGATGGGGCTTGGAGCAACCTGGGCTAGTGGAAGGTGTCCCTGTCCATGGCAGGGGTAGCACTGGATGAACTCTTATATCCCTTCCAACCCAAACCACACTGTGGTTCTATGATTTTATGGTCCTGTGGCTGTATATTAAACATCAAACCCACACTTTGAACATCTCGGTGTCTGAAAGACTCCATGTTTGCAAGGACAGCCTTGTCAGTGCCAAATGGGTGCTTAATTAGGGTCATAAGAAAGTGAGTTGGGTAGAAATGGGAAAGGCTGCGGAACATGGACAAAAATAACAACAATTGTGGGAGGGAGAGACTGCCAGGTGACTGCTGAAGGCAATCCTTGGCTCAGTCCTGGCAAAAGGGGATAAAAATAACTATGGAGGTGAAAGTTTATTGCCAGTACAGAGCAAAACTGCAAAAGTAGGAGCCACCACATCAAAGCCGGGTGTAGAGGGAGCAGTGAGAGAAAAGCAGGTTGGCTTCAGATCAGGATGGAGTTGCATCAATCAGATATGCAGATTTTTACAACTGATGGGGAGAAAAAATAAGGAAGAATGGGGTTTAAATGTGCTTGTTATTTTCCCTGATGCTATAAAGGCTTTTTTTTTTTTTTTCGGAAGGAGCCATTCCAGAAGGCAGCAAAAATGATCCAACGCTCAGATTGGTAGAACAAATGGTGGGAGCTCCTGCAGCGCTGTAGGAATTGGGGGAAATTAAGCAACTGGTTCAAACCATGGCTGGTATGAAACAAAGGACTAGGAATGTGCCAGCGCTCTCATCCTGTACTTCCAATGGACATTAGGGTGGGAAATGGGTGGGAACACGTGACAATGGAAGATCTAAATTCCACATTATGCAAATGAAATCGCATAATTGTCAGATAAACTAGGTAAAGTTGATTCTCTTTGCTAATTGACAGAATTGCTGCAGTCATCTTGAGGTTTGAAATCTATGGGGAAGAGAAAGTGTTTCTGCCTAGGAAAGAAGAGGGATTTTTGCATAAATATGCCTGGAGAGTTTAATTGGTACTAAGAAAAAAGAGGAAAAAGTAAAAGGGATGTCTTAACCAAAAGCTTATAACGTGAGAGCATCCACGGACAGACTCTATAGATTGTTATTAAATACATCTTGTGTACGTAAATGCTTTGAATTAAATAACAGTGGCTGTATTAAATAAGTGTCATCTGGCCACTGCTGATGCAGGAGTTCCTCCAAAGGCAGCAGGAATTGGGCAGCATAAGGATGGCAGAGAAATTAGGAGCAGGAAAAGATGCCAAATCAAGGTTTGGGACTGGTTGTGGTGGGGAAAAGTGACAACGAGGAGGGGACCTGGATGAGAGAACACCAAAGACATTCCCACACCCACCTGACCCCCAGCCTCATGGATGGACCTTCCTGCCTGGAATGCCACTGAAATGGATTTGCCAAAGGCATAAGCTCCAGACAAGGGTGTTATACAACCCCTGAGTCTGCAAAAAAATAAAAGAGCCAGGAAAGAAGATGTATTAAAGTCTCTGCCTTGGCCAAACTCCAACTCAATTAATTACAATCCGCCTTTTAAAATTCCCCCTGAAGTTTCAGCTGGATAATAAATTCTTCCATGCGTGTCCTGTGAGGCTGGAAGAGCCACCGTGGTGGGTGCCACGGGCTCTGCATGGACTGCAGGTTTGGGAAGACCCCGGGACCCTCGGAAAAGGGAAGCAGAGTGAGGTGATGAAACCCTGGAGAAACAGCCGAAGTCAGTTTGCCATAAATCTTCCTGCTGTGCGGGGGGTGGGTTTTTTGGTCAATGTACTCCAAAAACCTCACTTCTGCCTTCTAGTGGGTAAAAGACAGGAGAGCATTGCAGGAGAGAGAGCTGCTGAAGGCAAAATTAGCTTTGGGTTCCCCAACATCAGCAGCAGCAAGCCCTGAAGATCAGACACAAGCAGAAATCCTGCCTTTCTTGCTCCTAAGAGTGACTGTTGCCTGACTGCATTGATTGTAAGGGTGCAAATCCCACCTCCTCTCGTTTGGTGTGGTCCCAACCCTGCAGAGAACACCAAGGAAATACCTTATGCTGGGCTGATTCTGCTCCAGCTCCTGCTGCACCCACTTCTGATACTGCAAAAAAAGGGGAGGGCAAGGAGGGGGTTTTCCTAACAGAGACCATAAACGATTCAGAGTGTCCTTACAAGGAGGAAGAGGTCCCAAGGGACCGGGCAGGCTGAGGGTCGGAGCTCTCTGGCTTTGCTAATGAGGCACATTTGGCTTCTTTAATAAAACTGGCCTTGAAAGCTGCGCTGAAGGACAAAGTGCAGCTCCTGGCAGCAGCAGGACTCCATGGATTGCTTTATTCTCAGGCTGTGTCCTTAGAATCGTGGAATCCTGGAATGGTTTGGGTTGGAAGGGACCTTGAAACTCATCCCATTCCACTCCCTGCCACGGGCAGGGACACCTTCCACTAGCCCAGGTTGCTCCAACCTCACCTTGGACACTTCCAGGGATGGGGCAGCCACAGCAGCTCTGGGCAACCTGCTCCAGTTTCAGCCAAAACTCTGAATGTGATGAGAAACTTTACAAACGATAAAAAAGTTTTATCAGCACTGAGTTAATCACATGCATTGCTTGCTCATGCTTGGAATGTGCAATCCACACCTTTTCTTAATAAAACCAAAACTAAAGATTTTTTTTTTTTCTGAATCTTTCCAGGGCAAACACTTCCAAGATTTTTTTCCCCCCCTAACAATCCTCTCTGCCACCCCATGGCCCATCACCTCCCGGGAATAACCGTGACAGAACACCAAAAATCCGAGGGCTGCCTCCCTTCCTTCCTCATGGGGAGCCTGCAGGAATGTCTCTCACACTTCTGCCTTATTCCCGGTGCCACAACCGAGTCCTGGAGCTCAGGGATGAGGGAAAAAGGGAATTTTCAGGCAGCTCTTGAACGCTCTCTAGTGGTTAAACAGCAACTACTGCTCATGGCCCCTTCCCTCACCTTTTCAGGTTCAATTAATAAATCACTCACCATGACTCACGCATGTCTGAGAGAGAAAGATTTTTTAATTGCTGTTATAATTAACGTTGCGATTAGCGTAATATGTTATTACAATTTATTCTTAGGAACTAGAGTTGTGTTTCTCACTAGGCAAAGTCATTCCTGTGCATCAGGTAACATTTATCCTTTTTGACCAGCTAACAATTCCCATCCACACCGTGTTTGCAAAGCTCACTGGAAATTCATATTCTCCCCAAATGTGAACATTTTACTGCCTGTTTTCCCACCTATCTCAGGACTCCTGATCTCTAGAATAGCAGAAGCCCTGAATGTGTGTCAGAGAAAATGCAAATTTTCCATTTCACAGCAGAAAACAAAAGTTGAGAAAGAACTAGGTGACCCAGTTATGGAAATGTGGCAGCTCCAAGACCAAAGGATGAGGAGCATGCCACAGACAGTGATGACAAAATCCTTGGGTTGGCTCGCAGTAATTAATAGCTCCCAAGCCTGGTGTCCACGGCAGTATTTGCTTGAAGCCTTATTTACATACCTTTTCAATGCTTAATTGCAACCTGTCTCGCCAAAACAAGCCCTGGTCTGCAGACACACGTTATTTGAATGTTTTCTTTGATTTCTGCCTGCTCTGTGTTTATTTCCAGGCTCTTCCTGCCTTCCTCACCATCACCAGCAGCTCAAACACCAGCCTGCTTCTCCAGCAGACTGAAACAACTTGGGAAGTTGCTCCAGCAACAATCCCACACAAAATCCTGCATCTTACAAGGGCCTCTGTGAGTGCTGGATCCCAAATATTTATCCCAAATGAGTAATATTCCAAATAGCCCCGATATTTATTCCAAATCTCACATTTTTCAGCTCTCCCAAATGGAGCCTTAAGGATGTTGTGCTGGTTTAGAGGTAAACCAGCAGGAGAAATGGACCCACCACAAGAGAGATTTTAAGTCAGAGTTACAATT
>JAXCLP010000161.1:7842843-7862688 GCA_035584035.1 Lepidocolaptes lacrymiger
CCCCCCCGCCCCCCCCCCCCTCCTCTCCCCTCTGTCTCCCGGTGACGCGCCCGCCGAGCTCTCGCTCTCTCTCTCTCTTTCGCTCTCTCTCGGCTCCTCTCGCCTCTGCCCTCCCTCCTCCCGCGCAGAGATGCCCTCGGCCACCAGCAGCGCCATGGCGAGCAGCACCTCCGGCGGCAGCAGCGCCAAGCCCGCGCCGCCCAGCGAGGCCGCCCCGCCGGCCCCGGCAACAGCGGCGGCAGCGGCGGCCCCTCCGGCTGGAGCAGGAGCAGCGGGTGTGAACATCACCACGGTGCAGACCGAGGCCATGAAGCAGATCCTGGGCGTGATCGACAAGAAGCTGCGCAACTTGGAGAAGAAAAAGGTGCTCCCCCTCCCCACCCCGCGTGTCCCCCCGGCTACCCCGGTGGGTTTCCCCTCCCCGCTCCCCTGTGCGGGTTGTTCCCGGCGTGGCCCCCAGAGGCCGCCCGCTGGAAGGTTCCAGAAGGGCGAGCGCCGCTCCCCCGGCCTGTCCCCTTGCCCTGCGGTGTGTCCCCGCGTCCCGGCCTCTCTCCTGTCCCCTCCGGGCGCGGAGGGGCCGTGCCCGCTGCCCCCGGGGCCCCTCGGCCGCGCCGCTCCCTTCCCCCGCCTTCCGCCTTTTGTTGCTGCGGGCGCTGCCGGCGCCGTGTCCGTGTGTGTGTGTCGGTGCATCCGTCCGTGTGTGTGTCGGTGTGTGCCTGTGTGTGTCGGTGTGTCCCGGCGGGCACATGGAGGCGCGGCCGGGCTGTAACATGGCGGCCGCCCCGGCCCCGCGCATTGTGCCGCCCGCACAAAGCGGGGCCGCCCCGCCCCGCACCGGGACACGCCGGGCCTCACTCGGGGGGCGTCGGCCCCGCGGCTCTCTGCAGCCTCGGGAGAACACCCCTCACTCGGGGGGCCTCAGCTCCACGGCTCTCTGCAGCCTCGGCAGAACACCCCTCACTCGGGGGGCCTCAGCTCCACGGCTCTGTGCAGCCCACAGGGGTGCTCCTCGGGGAAATAACCCTTGGCATCGAAAGGCAACGCTGCCAGCATCAAAACTAGGCACTGCCGAAATACAGTGTTCTATCTGTGCCGAAGCACGGAATATGGTTTGGTTTTTAGAGGTGCAATAAGTCTCCTATTGATTATTTAACTCTTTTGATCAGAGTAGCACAGACTAGTGTTTTTACTGTATAAGGTGGGATTACTTATATCTGTGCTGAAGCATGAAAATATGGTTTGGTTTTTGGAGTGAAATAAGCACAATAAGTCTCCTATTGATTATTTCTTTTAACTCTTTTGATCATGGTAGTACAGACTAGTGTTTTATACTGGATAAGCTGGGAATACTAGCAGTAAATAAGTCTGTACAGGTGAGTTGTGAATGAAACAAGCTGTGCTTTAGCTGTATTTAAGTAGTAACTCTTTTCTAAATATTACATTGCATAAATACACTGCGTGCAGTATAACTTCCCTTGCAGAAATGGATGGGGGATTCTCCTGCATTTTAAAAAGGAAAAGACCAAAAGCAGAAAACCAAGAGCTCCTAAATAAGTTTTAGTATTGGAGGATTTTTTGATCTTTGTCTGAGTGCTGTTGTGTGTACACGGGCCAACATCTCTGTCTTCAGTTTGCCATTAGTGCATGTGAATATGTGCACTCACAATACTGGTCCTCAGCTTGAGGAAGAGCAGAGCTTTCTGTATGTCTCTAGTTGTTTCAATACCAAAAAATGGCTTGAAACTACTGATGTAGCCAACATACACCAAAATCCTCTGAAAATACTTTATATGATGCTAAAAATGTGTATTTGAAAAACTAAAGTTAGCAGGTGAGCATTCTGACCTGTCCTTTGAAGTAAGCAAGCACAATGTCACTGGTGTGAGGGTCAGCTTTCCTTGGGAGCAGCTTTTATTTACCCTTAAAAATAAATAATTTACACCTCATTTACACTTGGCTTAGTCCTTCCTTTCTGTCTGAGTGGACTTTTAGTCAACTTGCACAGTACAACTGTGGTACCAGTGAGTAGAGTGCCCTTTTTTCCTGGAAATGGCTTCCGTTGGAAGATGTTCCATTAAAATTACTTAAAACATGGATTTTTGGGGTACTCAGTTCTAGGCAGTGTGGGCTTAAAGAACAGGCAAAGGTTGAGCCTTGGAAACCTTTAGGTGTGTGATCTCACACTGATGAATTAAAGTTCAAAGATTCCTGAGTCTCAATGGGCTGAAGTTCTGAAGCTTAGGGAACTAGGACTCAGATAAGCACTATAAAAGTCATGAGATAAATGGTTCTTGGTGTATTAAAACAGAATTATAAATTTTTGGCCTTGAGCTGCTGCCTTGGTAGGGGAGTCAAGAGTTTTGTAGTAAGTCAATGCTCTTTAATAAAGAGTATTGAGGGCTTTGTGTCCTAAAACAAAGCTCATTGTACACATGGGCCTCTCTATTTTTATTGTACTGTGTGATAAGTTCGCACAAATTCATTTGTTTTCCTTTCTTTTGAATCTTTGCACAAGAATGTATTTTTATTTGTTTTAACCATCCAGAAAGTAAAATTGTGCTGGATACTGCACAGATGAGAAATCTAGTAAATCTCAGTGAAACTTGTGCTTAGGTGAACATTTAATCCTTTCTTTGTCAGCAGCTGGTAACAAAGGCCAGGAGAGATGGTTTTGAGAGCTTTGTGTCTGAGAATATACTTGAGTTAGACACATCCTTTTGAAGGATGAAAAATGATTGCTCTGTAAGAGGTACCATCTTAGGTTTTAAATCATATGAGTGCTCAGGAAAGGTCACACTTTATGAAGAAAATAGTTCTTTTGAAGTAAATTTGGTGTCCTGTTTCCCTCAAAACTCTGAGGATAAAATAATGTGACCGAAATACAATACACAAATTGAAATAATAATTATTATGACTTGTTTCTGTGTAAAGTATAAATACAAGATTATGAGTTACACTTTCATTTTCTTTTCCTAAAAGTGACCTCATATAAAAGAACAAGTCCTTGCCTGTTTTAAAGGGGCAGGTAAATTGAATTGCTGTTCATAAATGTATGTGAAAACATGGCCTGGAAATGTCTGTGCTCTCCTCATGTCTTTATACTTGGAAATGATAGGAGTGCTCTCCTGTGTTCTTCCCTTCTGAGATGACAGCGTATTTGTGTGTGCATGGAAGAGGGGAGGTAATTAAAGGGGTCATTTCTCTACAGGACGTTCAAACCTGCAGCTGGAATATATAGTTAATTTAAAAGTTGTCTGAACTCCTCCAGGTGCTTGCTGCATGTCTGAAGTTACAGTGCTGCCTCAGAGGAAATACTTCATTGAGACCTGCATTTTCTTATTCTCTTCCCACCTTTTTTTAATTGTTTTTAGAGGGAAAAATGTTTCCAAATTCTAAGCCAATTGAATGTAGCTTGAACTTGGGTTTTGTTAGAGCAATGAATGAAAAAGAAAAATCCAGTTATTTTTGCTTTCAACTTGTGTAACAGAGCACGAGCTGTGTAAGAACAGTTGATCAAACAAATGTTCCATCCAATGGACAAAACCATAAATTTGCCACCATGTGGTTCAGGGGATGGGCAGATGTTCACAAAGATTGCTCTTGGGCAAATACAAGGTAAAGCATGTGAGCTTTAAAAACTCAGTTGAGTTGGAAAGATGGCACATACTGGCTCAGGCTGGTAACTTGAGCTGTTCTTGCTTTATCAGCCTGGCTGAATTTCCTACTGAGTGTAACCCTGACTGGGGTGGAAAATGAGTAGTTAACAAGTGCCTCTGTCATTACTACACAGGAATTCTCATGGGGCAGCAGATGGGTATTTGAATTGATCTGACTTGGTTCAGTAAAATGTTGGATTTCCCGTGGGAAATAGGAACCTACAGTAAAAGCTGTAGTAAAAAAAGCTACGTTCTTCTAGTTGCAGTTACACTAGAGTTGCCCGTTGGTAACAACTCTCTGAAGTGCTTCTGACCATTATTTGGGCCACTTGGATGTCCCAGGCACATCAGTGTCTCCAGAAGCTCTCCTTGTGAAGCTTGGTTTGGAATTTATCTTTGGAGATTAAATGCTATTTTGAAACAAAGAAATTGTAAAATTAATTTGAAATCATGTATTGAAAGCCCAGATCTTTCTTTGAAACCTCTCTTGATAGCAGTTTTTGGTTATCAAGCTTCACGTGTGAAAACCCAGGCAGGGTATTCTGTGAAATCATGTGGTGCTTGGTACTCCCAGGTTTCAGCGTGGTCTGTTTTGTTTTTAACTTGTCTCACAGCAACTTGTGTTAACTGGATCCATGGTGAGTTCTACAAGCTGTGAAACATGTTTTAGTTAGTTTTTCAGATGCTGCTTTGATGTTTTGTTGATGCTTTTTCTTTAACAAGAAAAGGACACACAATGTGTTGGGAGAGCCCCATTTGTGTCCTAGAGCCCAGTTTGTGTTCTAGAATTCACTTGTAAGAGTAACTTATTTTGAACTTAAATGTTGCGTAGAGCAAAATCCAGGTCTCTTGCAGTGTAGTCAACTTAACTGTAGATTCATAGTGTTTCTGTAGGAAATACTGTGTGGTGGTAGTTTGGAGAGAACATTAAAACTTGGAGTTCTACTCCTCTGACTTAGTTCTGGTAACTGAGGGAAAACTTTTGTTTTCCCTCTGGGGTAAACTGCTGTTATTTCAAAAATAAATTTAGTTTGAAGAGAAGACTTGTAAGTGTTTTGTGTTCTGGAGGATTGGTATTATTGCATCCTTACATCATCTTAGTTGTGACACAGACTGAAACGGCTCCTCATGATTTGGTGGGGCAGGGGGTGGTGTATATATGTATCTATGTGTGTATATATACTAGGAATCATATTGTGTGTGAGAACTGCTGGGTTTTGAGAGGTTCTCAACTTCCATGTTTAATTAAACTGATACAGTTGAAGTGTTTTACTTTTGCAGGAGTTTTCTGCCTTTTTTTTTTTTTTGAGGCAATGGGATGATTGGTTTGGGGGTTTTATTTGGTCATTCCTGGGTAGCTTTTACTGCAGAGTTAACCTGTGGAATAAGTGGAGATGATGGTGGAGGGCAGGCAAATTACAATGTGCAAATGTAAAACAGGTTAATAAACTTCTGGTTTGTAACTTGGCTTTCCTATTGCTTCAGTGCAAAATGTATTTGCACAGCTAATTTAAATTTTGGATTATCCTACTTGCTTGGTGCTATCAAAAATATACCTGGAGGTTTAGGGATATCTCAGAAAACAGACTTGCAGTGAATGTGCCCTCCATCTTTTCTTTGCTTGTAGTAAAGTTCGCATTACAAGAGGTTTCCTCCAGCTGGTTAAGAGGTTACCTCGTCCCCTTGCACCTTGCCGTACACACTTACGCTGCTGTAATTGCTATAACCATATCTTTGAAATTATCTGGTTAAATATAGAGCCTCCCCCCTGCTCCTGACCCCCTTTTTGGAGGGTTATTTTTAATCTGATGATTCCAGTGATCCAGTTTAGAGCACAGCACTGTAAGTGTACCAGCACAGCTGAGTGGTCAGGCATTTTTAAATCACTGTTGGTTTTGAAGGTAATGTCATAGAACTGCATTTTTTTAGTTTTCACTTTATAATGACATTTTTGAAGCAATTCAGAGGAGTCTGTCTGTTAGCACTGTAAAGCAGCGGAATGTTGGATTCCTATTCAAGTAAAATGCAGGGCATACTTGAGCGATGAACACCAGTACCTTGCCCCTGGGAGCCTGTTTGCAGTGCATTTCTCCCAGGAAACTCCAGAATACCTGAGGTTTCTCAGTGGAAAAAGCTGGAGCAGGGTGGATTGCTGCCTGCAGAACTGGGAGCTGCTGACTCATGAGCTGTTCAATACACAATTTATGTGCTCACTTTGCCAGTGGATTATGATTTTTTTTCTGCTGGTTTAGCTTTTATGCTTGGAGATCTCTATCTGTGATGAGTGAGGGCGAGGTTCTGTAAGGGGGGTAAAATCAGGAAAATCTTTACCTCTGGCAGGCACTGCAGTAGGTTGCTAAGCAGGAATTCTACTGCAGTTATTGTACAGCACTAATGCTGCTCTTAGATTGCTGATAGAGATTAAAAAGGCATTTTACTTCAAATTTGAGTATAACACAGCATTTGGAACTGAGTGTCTTTGGGATAATAGGAAATTGCTTACTTGGCATTTGAAATCTTGGTGATAATGTACAACTAAATGCACATTTGCTTGTCCTCTGCATTGCAGCTGACAGGGCTTGCCTTCCTCTGCTTTTACCTTCCCATAGGAATGTTGTTAAGGAAGAGCAAGTGAAGACAAGGAACTTTTCTTCTGTTACTTTGTTTTTTCAGTTGAACAAAAACAAAGCATGAATATTAGACTTAAAAGGATTTGTCCATTTAATAAAAAACTTGTGCTTTGTTGATTATGTTATTGCAATATCTTAATCTGAAAACAACAACCAGGCTGAAGTAAAGTGGCATGGAAAAAGTACACAGAAGTTGTAATTTAGGAGATTTTTGTCTCTTCCCTCCCTTTCCCCCATAGCCACCAAAATGAATTATGTCAATGTTTCGAAGCATAATTTTGCAATATATATTTTCTTGAACAAAGTAGTGTTCTGCAATATGGTGTTCTGTCCCGTTTGTTTTACTGTTGTTCGTGGGTGTGCGTTGGAAACTGGATCACAGAATTTGTTGGGGTTGTTTAATGCATTTTTGTAGACCCTGTTTATACTGGCTGGTGTTTGCAGTGTGTTTGCTGTGCAGCCTCCCAAACAATTGCATCAGAGTGACCAAGGGAGCTGTGATCTGCAGCAGGGCAGTCAGTGACTTGAGCAAGTAGGAGCCTAGTTTAAGATTTCCTTGTGTACACAGCCAGTTTTTGTAGGATTTTAGCTCCCCGAAGCAGGGGAGGTGTGGTTAGACCTGGCTGGCTTTTCTCTGGGGCACTGCAATGGTTGAGCTCTTTCCCTTCCCTTTTGGCTCTGCAGCTCGACCACGCTCTTGTGAATCATGAGAACTGTTCTGTGATTGTCCAACCATATCAGCATCTGTTCTAAAATCAGTGTGCAGAGGAGTAAACTGACCTTGCTTCCTGTTGGGGTAGATTTGCAGGGTGCCACATGCTCTTCAGGGCTGCTTTTTGGATGCATTATGAACTGTGACTGCTGTGTTTAACAGCTATTACCATGTAGTGTCTGTCCCCAGCATAAAATGCCCAGTCAAGTATTTTTAAATCTCAACATGTTCTTCTTTTGACTTTGCCTCTGATACACTGAAAGATGAAGAAGTTAAGTTTTCTATCTAACCTGTAGGACTTCCAAAGAAATGCACTGGGTGACATCAAAAGGACCAAGTCTCATAAGGGTGATGGTGTTTCAGCAAGTGATGCTGGGCATCAGATGCTTTGCAAGAGGAACTTTCCTAGTAAACTGTTTGGCAGACTTTGGTCTTTCCAAAAGGTCTGAGCAGAGAACTAGAAAAATAACAGTAAAATGAAACAAAAGCCAACAGCAACAGAAAAGTGTCTCTCATTGGCAAATATAAACCCTGAAACAATGGTTGCATCAGGAGTCTGATTCTTTTACATTAAAAACTAAATGTCCCTCTCACTTTTCATGTTATGCTAGATAGGGAAGACAATTGTTAAGGATTAATTTTAATAACTTTTTTAATTATATCAAGGTAGATTTCTTTCAAAATACAATCACGTGTGATAGTACTGATATTGTGAAAACAGCTTAATATTTAGGTATGGGGTTTTTTTACAGACTTTGCTTCCTTTTGAAAACCCTTTCTCCTTAGCCTGTAGAATGTGTCACTAGGGCACACGGGTTCTGCCTGCTTTTGGCTGATGTCAGTGTTCTGGGTTTCTAGTGAAGCAGATTAGAGAACTGATGCTGCTGAAAATTAGCCTAATGATTCCTTTTTAAGTTTTCTTCCCATGGAAAAAAAAATCTTAATGCTCTTGTATGAAACTATTTTAGAGCTATTAATATGAATTGTGTTGGTGGGCATTCTTGCAGAGAGGATTAGAAACTATTTTAAATTCTTAACAACTCCTAACTGATGCAACTACAGAGAATTACAGTTCTGAATCTTAATAGAGATGACAGTGGGGGTTTGCAGTCATGTTTTGGATGTTGTAGTGATACAGTGGTAATGAGCTCTAACTCAGACCTCAGCTCAGCTCTCTGATGTTTGGACTGAAGGAAATGTGTGTTGAGAGTGGTTTTCCCATTGGGAGGAATGCGTATTTCTTTGGAAATTCGTGCTAGTCATGAAGGCACGTTGTGATAGCCAGATGAAGGTTAAAATATTTATCCCTTAGGGAAGTGTTTACATTTTTTTTAACCCAGAAGACAGTTTTTCTCAGGTACTCTTTTTCCATGACAGTTTCATGGTTGTGTAACGTGTTACAGTCTGTTTGTTGTAATATTACAGTACATAATTCTGTTAGCACAAGTAGAAAAAAACAGTAACCTGATTTAGACTCCTCATAAAAGCATTCTTCTGTCTTTTCAGAGCAAACTTGATGATTACCAGGAACGAATGAACAAGGGAGAACGTCTGAATCAAGACCAACTGGTAAAAACAACCAAAAAAATTACTAACCAGATCTCTGTTAAATTGTTCTGTGATCTTGGTGGGGAGGGAAGGGCCGAATTTCACTTCCCCGTGCAGTTCAGTTAGAGATGGAGCTGAGACTAATAATAATCTCTGTGTGTCTGTCCCAGCTCTCAGTGCAGCACATGTGGAGCCCTCCACAAGCTCTGTTGCTCTCCTTGTTGGGGCTGGCTCTTAATGTAGGTTATTGTAGAGCTTGGTTTAACAGCAGCTTTCCACTTGTAGTAAATGTAAAACAAATAACAATTTAAATTCAATTCTGTGATGCAAACATGCATATTGATACTTGAGGAGATTACCAGATGCTCAGTAATCAACAATGTTTTCTTGATGATTTTTCACACTGAAAAAGAGAAGGGAAAAAATGTAGCCTGCAACTATTGCAGCTGTTGACACTTAAAAGAATGAGCTGCTTGCCTTGGTCCATGTGCTCTTTTCATCTGCCAGAGCTTCACTTGGGTTCTTCTCTGCCAGCTGAGAACTGAACCATCCGTGTGTTTTTATTTTGTAATGGCATCTTGTGGAGATAAACCACAATAAGGTTTCTGTTGGCTGAGCAGAGAAGAGAACTGACGTGGCATATTGAGGAGAGAAGCTCATGGTGGAGTTTTAGGAGGGCCACAGCCTCACTGCCACACTTGATAAAGAGAAAACCTTTTTTGGTTGGACAAATGCTGAAAGTATTTGTTATTTTCACTTCTGTTTTCCGCTTCTACAAATGAACTAAATGAATTTTGTGAATCACATAATACAGTAACGTGTAAGTTCATTAGTTAGCTGTATTACAAATGGAGAAGGGAACATTATGCTCTCTGTAGTGTTCTGATTTTGACTCTGACTAGAGATGACAGTGCATTAATTCTCAAACTCTTGAGCAGTTTGGAGTTGCCAGATTGCTCTTCCTCCCCATTCTCCCAGTTGCCCGTTAGTTTTTGTCAGAAACTGGCTAAATCCAAACATGGAACTAGTGCATTATGCATGTGAGCATATAAAGGCACATAAGAAACTACAGACCCTAAAAACATACACAAGTCTCCTTGATATTTTGGCCAGTGAAAATCAACATTTGACTTAACGTAATTGCAGCCCCATTTGGGGATGCTGTGTCTCACTTAGGAACTAAAACTGTGGGAGTTTATTTGTTAGAAGTCTGTATTTTTTTTCTGTTTGCAATGATTTACCTGTGTGGGGTTTTTTGTTTTTTTAAGGATGCCGTGTCAAAATACCAGGAAGTGACAAATAATCTGGAGTTTGCTAAAGAACTGCAGAGGAGTTTTATGGCTCTGAGCCAAGATGTAAGTAAAGATGCCATGCCATGTGGGCTGTCCAAACCCTTGGGCTTCAAACTCCTTTTCACTGATGCACTCAGGAGTCACCTCTGTTTTAGAGACTGATCGGTCATGGTTTCTTGACTCTTATTCTGTGTACTTGTTGGTGTCAGGTCTTCTGAAGACTGTGTCTAAAAGATTTTCCTGATGCACTACATAAATGTATGGAAACAAGAATAATGTAGTAATTTCCTGAGACAAAACATAAGTGTTGAAAACAGTGTGATCACAAAAGAGGCCTTGTCATGCAACACTGTAGGTGGTCACTTGCTGCCAGTGGTAAAACAGGTAATCTTTTGGGTTGGTGTCTTATCAAGGATGCAGAATTGAGTTCTAAAAAGTTGAGGTTATGGAAAGAGCGGCAGCATTGGAGGAATTGGTTGTGCAGTGGGTGTTAGTGCAGCAGACTGATCTAATGAGTGTATTTAGTTTGTGAACAGACTATATGATAATTTGAAGGGCAGCAGCATCCCTGTGTTACAAACTGCTTTCTGCATTTGTTGTGGCTGTAAATCTGTAGGACTCTAAGCCAAGCTGTTCCTTTGCTTTTCTTGCATCAGGGTTCCATCTGTGTTTGTGGAATGTTAGTAATACAGAACTTTCTTTTCTGGACAATTTTTTCCTGAGATATTTCTCTGGTCAGCTGACTGCTAAAATAAGCCAGTGAATCCAGGAGTAACAAATTGGTGCTCTGCTTTCAAACTGAGTTCCAATTTTTCATGATTGGAGTTAATTCTCATATAGTTGATCTTAAGGTATGTCTCTGATTTTTAAAAAGGAATTTAGATGTTTCAAAGAGAAAGTTGTTCTCACAAGCTATGTTTTTTAACAGAGAAGGTTAAAGTTAAAAAGGAAACAAGTTGAATTTGCTTGAATTAAGATTAGGAATGGAAGAAACATCCTGTAGGTTCAAACTAGTGCTGCATTTAGACCTGTGTTGTGACTGTAGTTGTAGGAGGTTTAATGCAGAGCACAAGGCTGATGATTATCTGTCATCCCCTCCCATCCAGCAGCATCTGTGAGAGTGCCAGGGTAGATGAAGGCTTGCTCCCTGTAGTGTCTGTCTAGGGACCTCATGTCCAAGAATTCATTTAAATCCTTTTGGAACTGGATGATCCTGTCTATCTCCCCAGCCTTTCATGGCAAAACATTCCATGAGTTCCCTCCCGTGGTGCGTGAAAAAACAAAGAATCCTTTTGTTTATCTCTTTTAAGCTGCTCTCCTGGTAGTTCCACTGAGTCCCTCCTCCTATCATGGGATATGGTGAATAACCTCTCTGTTCATGTTATCTGCTGGCCTGTGTGAAAAATGAGGATCCAAGTGGAAGAACCCAAGCCTTAGGCTCTACCCTTGCTTCTCTCCGTACCCTTTGCTCCCAATGACAGACATTTCCAATCTGTTTTTTCCCCTGGGGTCCCTCCAGATCCAGAAGACGATAAAGAAGACAGCTCGCAGGGAGCAGCTGATGCGAGAGGAGGCTGAGCAGAAGCGTTTAAAGACTGTGCTGGAGCTGCAGTTCATTCTGGAGAAGTTGGGTGATGACGAAGTGCGCAGTGACTTGAAACAGGGCTCAAATGGGGTCCCAGTGCTGACAGAGGAGGAGCTCACAATGCTGGATGAGTTCTACAAGCTGGTGTACCCTGAGCGAGACATGACCGTGAGGTAGGGCTGCAGCAGAGAGCTTTCCTTTCACACTGTCAGTCAGTCCTCAATGTATTTACTGTGGTCACTGAAAGACTTAGTGAGAAATTAACTCCTACTAATTGTTTTTTAAGGTTGAATGAGCAGTATGAGCAAGCATCTGTTCACCTGTGGGACTTACTGGAAGGGAAGGAAAAACCAGTTTGTGGAACAACCTGTAAGTGTAGTCTCAGTATGGAGAGACAGCACACTGAATTTGTGCTTGAATGAAACACACTTCTGATGTAAGAGAACTTCAGCAGTTACTTTTTGGAGTAACTGTTCTTTTCCCAGATCTTGGCTGGACTGTAACAATAACATCTCAAGTGTGGGCTCACTGTGTAGTGTATTTTTTTATATTGACACAGCATTTCTCAGTATTTAACCTCAGTCCATTCCTGCTATTTCAGCAGTATTCTGCTGCTGGTGCTTAGTAGCAATTCTTTTCTGGAAACTTGTGTGTGAACAAGGAGCTTTGATGGCCTTCATTAGTGGGATGTTCTCTCCCCCTTGCCTCCTGCAAGAAGTATTTTGATTTTGCTATATTTTCATTGATAACTCTTGCAGACCAGGGTGTGATCATGCCACCCGAACTGCGTTTTTGCAGAAATAAAGATCTCCACAAAATACATGGCCTAGGCAGCCAATAATGCTGCCTTGCCAGTGTGGCTGATTCCTTTTGGGTTAAGATGCGTGACTATTCATCTAAGGCATTACATGCAAGTGTTTTTTGCTTCTGAAGGCTGACTTGAGCCATTTCACCTCAGGGGAAGAACCTCTGTGAGGGTGGTACCTGTGTAAATCTGTTCTGCAAGAAACTGTATTGCAGTAAGTTTTTGTGATGACAGATTAGTCAGATACAGTTGAAACTTCAGTGAATTTTGAGAACTCCAAAATGAAAACTAAGCAACCAGCAGTCTTTTAATTTTTTTTATAGCAGGAGTAAAAATATGGTCTATAAATTCATAAATTTTAACTCCCTTTGAAGTATTTCATGAATCTTCTGAAGAGTATTATATGCTCTTAAGATTATTCTTGCCCTTATGAAAGTGGACTATTTATTAATTTGGTTAATGTAACCTTGTAAGACAAGAAATCCTGTAACAATAGTGGCCATGGACTAGCTTGAGACAGTGCCATCTTCCCAGCAAAGGGGTAATAAAATCATGTGCTCTTAGGGAAGGAAAGAAAAGATGCTTAGGACTGAGGTAGTGTTAATCTTTCCCTTGACCTTCGTAGACAAAGCCCTGAGGGAGGTGGTTGAGCGGATCCTCCAGACCAGTTACTTCGACAGCACCCACAACCACCAGAACGGGCTGTGTGAGGAGGAGGAGGCAGCCCCCGCGCCCGCAGTGGAGGACACAGTGGCAGAGACTGGTGAGGACACACACAGAGCCCTGCCTGAGGGCTTTGTGTGGCACTCGTTTGCTCTGGGCCCCTCACAGTGGCTCAGCAGCAAAGATCACAGGGGTTTGTCTGTGGTTCCCACCACTCCAGGCCTTGGGGAGAAGGGAGCAGTTTTTGAGGCTTAAACTTGAGAGTGTTGTATCGAATTAAAAAAATACAACTCTCCCTGGCAAGAATTTAGGGTGTTTTCTTTTTAATTCAAAACTCAGATTAGTTGTTATGCCTAATTCTGTTAATGTTCCTGACATTTCTTCTTCATTCTGAGATACAAGGAGAGATTTTTTTTCATCCAGCTTTGTATCCTCTCAGTCTGTAACAAAAGTGGATGATGGAGTTGGTTTTAGTTGTGTTTTGTTTATTTGTTTGGAGTGGGATTTTTTGTTTGTTTGGGGTTTTTTGGTGTGTGTTTTGGTTTGGGGTTTTGTGGGTTTTTGGCTGGGGTTTTGTGTGTTTTTTGTTTTGTGTAGGGTGCTTTTTGTTGGTTTTTATTTGGTTTTGTTTTCTTGTTCAGGGTGTTTTTTCCCACATAAGTTGTCTATTCTATCACTTACAGAACCTGATGCAGCGGAAGAATTTACTGAACCAACTGAAGTTGAATCAACTGAGGTATTATTCACTGGAAAATTGTCATTTTGTATACCTTTAATGCCACTTACTTTTACTTTCATACCCTTTCTTATTTTTATTTTAGTATGTAAACAGACAATTCATGGCAGAGACTCAGTTCAGCAGTAGTGAGAAGGAACAGGTAGATGAGTGGACAGTTGAAACGGTTGAGGTAAGATCTTGTGTACTGCAGGTAAAATTGCAATCCCTATTTCTGCTGGCTCACAATTCATGAGAGGTTTTAGTATTGCATCCCTCCTCCCCCAATATAGAAAAAACTACATATATGGAAGTAAGCTTGGACTCAGTACTCATTTTCAATTACATACTTAGTGCAGGAGTACCTAAAATAAAAAGAAATGAAACATGCAGTCTGGCTGAGTTTGCAGAGGACTTGCTTTTGTTCATTAGTAGCTTGCTTGGGAAAACAGGACTTAAAAGTCGTAGGCTTAAAAAGACTTAAGAGGTTTTTTGAAGCCTTTTTTTGTTTTTTAGGAGAACTTAGCTACGAGTACAGAACTCAGTTTATGTGCCCAGCTGCTTTAGTTGTGCTTTCACTGAGCAGGTCCATGGACAGGGAGCTGAAAACCAGTAACTCAACTAATACCTCCTCCAGGTTGCTTATGTGCATAATTTTATGTTAAAATATGCTTGTATGTTGTCTCTGCTTCCAAGAACTACAGTTCCTCAAGTATTCAACTTGTTAGTACTTTGCAGTGGAGTGATTGTTCACTTGTGGTGTTTGTGGTCCACTGGTTTTGGGATCCGTCCCCAGTTTATCCTCTCGAATTTATGTTCTTCATGTGCTGGAAAGGAAAGTCCCGTGGAGTCATTCAAATGTTTGCTGTTGGAACTCGAGTTGTGTCCATCTGTTACAGAAAGGTGTGAGCAGCATCTTTCAGATGCTGGAGGCTTTATTTTTGATTCACTTTAGCAGCAAATTACAGATGGTCAGTTTTTTAAACTCCCTCCCTTGGTGTCTTCAGGCTGTTTTAAGTGTAGGAGTGGAGTAAGTGTTCAGCATCTCATGGTGAAAAGAGAGCAGCCCTTTTGATCCTGCCTGATTTTCACTGAGTCTGCTGAAACTCCCACCTTACACTGGTCAAGACCACTAAAAGATGTAATAATACTCAGGAAGGGTGTGAGGCCTCTAGAACTAACCAGACAACTGTGCCATCTGTGTGAATGAGTTTGCTAGTTTCTTGGCATAGTGTGCCATTCCCTTACTTAAAAATACCTAAAATATCACTGCTATTGAATGTGTTCTAAGAAATCTTTTAAAAAGCTGAAGAAACCCTCCAAAAACACACATTAGTCCTGCTTGATTGGAATATTGTTAGAAGGCACAGCATTTTAAAGTTAATGGTTGATTGGCTTCAGTTTATCTTAAATTCCACTGAGTGTCCAGAGTGGCTCCGTTCTCTCTCAATGTTACGGATGAAAACACAATTCAGGTTGTAGTTTTGTGTCACAGATTTCAGAAACTGCTAATTCTTCATGCATCTTTACTAGTCAGCTAAACTGTACTGTATCAGCTTTTGTTTTCATAGGACAACACAAAGAATATATACTGAGGTTGTCCTTTCTGTCTCTATCTTGGACGTTGTAAAAAGGAGAAATTTTGAAAAACTGAGAGTAAAGACTGTTTGTTTGTAATTAAGAACCTTCTTTTGTCAGCTGTAACACAAAAAAAAGGGAAATTGAGAATATTTGCCTTTGACATTATTCTTGCTGCTCTTACTGGCACCATAGTCCCATTTCCCATGGGAATGTAACTGAATTGTCCTTAGGGGAAATCATGATACACAATGTACAGAGCTTTTGTGCTCTGCAGCTCCAAGTGCTTGTGACATTAATACAGTGATAGCAGGGAATTCTGGAAACTGAAAGAGAACATTGGCTCAGAAGATTTCCATGATTTGGTAGGCTACCATAAGCTCATCTCATTTTAGTAACTCTTGGGTAGATGTGGTACAGGCAGGATTTCTGTGCTGTTTGTAGGTAGAGAAGCGATGGTGTCTCACAGGACATTGTTTTTCTATGGGCCTTCCATAGTTTTGAACTAAAGAATTTGCCTATGAATTTACCAAGTGTATTTGGATTATATGATATTTACATTTTGGTTAATATGTCATTTATTGGTAATAATATTTGGGGGGGTTGTGTTGTTGGTTTATGGTTTTTTAATTATTTTTTTAACTGCTTCCTTTGTAATAAGTAGTTGAGTCTGCCTGTATAGAAAATTGTCTTAGATTGTGAAACTTTGGATGGATTTTGTGTAGAATTGGAAACTGTTCTCAGACTGCCTTTAAAAAGAAAGCAAATTCATTCTGGTTGGTCTGTGGTCCCACTAAACTTCTGGTTTTGCCTTTCCCCCTCCTTTTCCCTAGCCTTGTGTGCCCTGTGAGTCTCCTGACTGTGCCTGGCAGCCCTGCCTGCTGCCAAGGTCAAGGGCAGGGGGTCAGAGGGGAGCCTGCAGTTTAAGGCAGTGCTGTTCTGCAGAGCTTCACTCTCCTCAAAGAAGAGTTTCACCTTGCTGCTCTGTCCCCAAGATCACTGGGCATGTGTGGTCAGGAGGAATTTCCTTTTTCAGTAATGATCCTTATATTGGAGTAGTCTCTGTACCTTTTCCACGCAGCACTGTTACAAAGCTGTTAAATTTAGAACTGTCCTATCCATTGGCAACTTAATACACACAACTTGAAATTTATTTAGGAGTCTCATCCTACTGTGATTGTGCTGGGTCAAAGTACTTGGTAGTGCTGGTAAGACTGAAGGAATAGGCCCTGAACAATTCCTCTTGACATTAAAAGAAGAGGTTTGAAAAAGATGATGTGAAATCTGAAGTTGATACTGTACTATTTGTGAAAAAGGAAAAGTGATAACATTTTGTCTCTGCTGTGTGTTCTTGATGATTCCATCAGCTTGGGTTTTTTTTCTTGAAGATACTGAATTGTTACAAATTACTTGGACTTCATAAGTTGAATGATTAAATAATCAAGAGTTTTTTTGGTAATAATTGTGCAGCAGATGAGTAGCTGCTGGTTTTACAGCTCAAGTTTCATCCAGTGATGTGGCTTGTGTTTTTTCTTTAATTTTTAAATTTTGTGGTGTGCAAAAGGTCTATATATATATATATATATGCTCTGAATAACATCTTCAGATAACTTCCTTTTCACTCACAGGGTTTAATTCTTAATTTGGAAACAGTCCTTAATGTGAAATTTGGGGACTGTGTGACAGAGAAGAGCAGTTGTGCTTAGTTTCCAGTGTGGACAGCCCTAGGGTGTAATTCCATGGGAATTGTCAGGTTGCTTCCTTGTGGATGGCTAATAGTAGTGATTTGGATCTGAAGAGAATCTCTAAGAGGATTGTAGGTTGTGGTTAGTTTTATGTTTTGTTTCTATTTTCTGCTCCAGATGACTGGGGATTAGGTCAGGGAAGAAGTCACTGGGGTTTGTGAGGCAGTTGCACGTGCAGAGTGTCATACACAAACAAGGGTTTGAAGTCTGAGCAAGGAGTAGGAATACTGGAAAATGCTGTAGATCTCTTTGAGAAATTTGAAAAAAAAATTAAAGGCTTTGAGAATGGATAGTGGCAGTTTGAGGCTTAGGCTTGTGATAATAGGACTAGTTTGTTATGTTTCCTGACTGCTGTACAACATTCTTACACAGTTCTAATGAGAAATCAGGTATTTTGCATAAATATTCTGAAATTTCAGGTGCATGTATGCTAATTTATATCCTGTGCAACTGTAAGTTTAAGGCTTCCTGTTTATCTGGGAGATTATTAATATTAGAAGCTCATGGGAATAGAGAAGTGATAGACAAGTTATTTACAGCAATGTTGTTAAAGGACACTTGTTGACATGAATGCACATTGAAAATGGCACTTCTCTATTATGGGAGCTGCTCAAGGCAGAGCTGGTCTAGGGACATCCAAGTGCTCCTTTGTGCAGCTCAGCTGTCCCTGTTGTCTGTTTTCACACTCCTTGGTGATGGATGTTCTCAGCTGCTTATGTCCAGCTTTGCTGGGGCTCTGCTGTCCCTGATAAGGTGGTATTTGAAAGCACGTTGCTGTTTGTTGTACATTTGATGTGTTGCCATTCTGGGCTATGTCTGGCAAATCTGAGCTTTCTCGCCCACTGTGAGTTGTGCTTGTGCTTCTGGGCTTCTGGTGTCTCCCCACGGTGCTGCCTTGCAATCTTCCTGTCATGCAATGCTGCCTGCTGTTCCCTGAGACAGTAAATCACTTGGCTAGGATAACAGTGGCTATGAAAATGAAGCATTTTAAAGTCTTAAAAGACCCAAAAATTCTGACTCTGCTTGCATTTGCTAAAAATAATTGTTCCCCATTTGTGCATATTTCTGGAGCTTTTTCTTCACCACCTTTCTTTAAATTTCCAAATGCTGTTAAATTGCTGTCTCAAATCCTGCTCTAAAATATCTCTGTATATTGAACAAACATTTTATTAATGGGGAAAAGAGTAGATGGAGAGAAACCAGAGCACTGTAATGCTGTGAGTGCTCCGATCAGTAGCTGCCACCAGCTGCATGACTGTAGGATGTAGTATTTTTCTTCACCACCACCACAGTTATTCCATCCATAATGAGTCAGGCAATAGCCATACATTTCCACAACTACCCAGTCCTCCTTGTGTTGATTTGAGCTGAAATGTGAGTTGGTTGCTTGTCTCTTGTTAGGTTGTAAATTCGCTGCAGCAACAGACACAAGCGACATCTCCTCCCGTTCCTGAACCTCACACGCTCCCCACTGTGGCTCAGGCAGATCCTCTGGTCAGAAGGCAGCGAGTACAGGACCTCATGGCACAGATGCAGGGACCCTACAACTTCATGCAGGTATTTCTTTATTCTGAATGTTCATATTTTTAAAATGCAGTAAATGGGATTTGATGTTTTTATGATTCTTTAAATTTTTTCCCGTCAGGACTCCATGCTGGAATTTGAGAACCAAACACTCGATCCTGCCATTGTATCTGCACAGCCCATGAACCCAGCCCAGAGTTTGGACATGCCACAAATGGTTTGCCCTCCAGGTTTGTAATGGTAAATCCTAAATAGAAATATTGGGGGAGCTGCAAGTCATCTATTCAAAATGTTGCAGTTACTGCTACAGAGTAAAAGGTCACCACAAGGAATAGTATGTGTGTTTTTCTCAGAAATGTAGATTTTTATTCTTCCAATTATCACTTGCTTGGAGGTTTTGATTGGATATATGGAATATGTAAAACTTTTTTTCTTTTTTTTTTTTTAATGGACAAAGTATAATTTTGCTTTGGATTATTTTGGACAATTAGAAAAAATGTTCTTTGCATCGAAACAGGAATTGGTAATTCGAGTATAGCTTTGCCATGCTAAAGGCTTTGTCATCTTCACGATGATCAGCTCTCACATAACTTAATCAGACGACATAGTAATGCTGTTCTGTAAAACCTTTGATTGTGCTGTGTAGTAAGTGAAGTTATTTTCCTTCAGTTCACGCTGAATCAAGACTTGCCCAGCCTACTCAAGTTCCTGTGCAACCAGAAGCAACACAGGTAAAACGTGTAGTAAATTGTACTTGATTTGAGTGTTACATTAGGCCTGATTAATGTTACAGAAGGATTTAAACTCAAAGAAAAAGTTGAAGTTCTGATGTGGGGAAGTTTGTTATTATCCATTATCTCTTCAGCATTGTTGCTTACAAGCTTACAGGTTCTGTGCTCTGCAGACATGGCAGATTTTCAGTAATGGAATCTCATATTCGCCTAGTGGTGTTCCTTCCATGGTGATTTGTGTAGTAATATTTTTAATTTAGCTAGAAGAAGATAGATGGTCCTTTATTCATTTGCAGCAGAAAGGCCAAAACCAAAATAACTTGGTTAAAGGGCAGCCTGTGTCTGTTCAAGTGAGTGTCAGAGCACAGACAGATTTAATGCATTAACTATAAAGTTTGTGGTCTGTTTTACTCACTTGTTCTGTTAAGGATTAGTCCCAGTTGCTTTCCTGGGCCGTGTTTCATACTGGAGTAGCAGAGCAGTCAGCATGAATTGAATGGTGTTTTCGGCTGAGCTCTAGACAGGCCTTCTTAAACTTGTTTCTGCACAGTCTAGATGAAGTGCTCACCTTCCTGTTAGGATGTTTCAGTTTCTCACTGAGTTGTCTAGTGATTAAAGAGCTTTCTAATTTTGTATTAAGCATGTGTGGCATCTCTGAGGA
>JAXCLP010000161.1:7862788-7872972 GCA_035584035.1 Lepidocolaptes lacrymiger
TTCAGTTTCTCACTGAGTTGTCTAGTGATTAAAGAGCTTTCTAATTTTGTATTAAGCATGTGTGGCATCTCTGAGGACTCTGCTGGTGTCAGTAATGGGTCCCTGTAGGTGTTAAGAAAGCCAAAGGAAGAACCTGGATAGATTATGTAGTGCAGTACTGGCAGTGTAAATGGCACACTAAGCTGCAAGGTTTAAGTCAGTCACTCACGTAGAACAGGAGTGAGGGTTTTTTCTTGAGTTTCCTCTCTAAGTACCTCCTGAAGTGCTGGTGCTCTCCACAGTTTTGTAGGTGTAGATTCATTTTTGTTTTGGCAGAGGATTTTCTCTACACTGGCTTTTTATTTCACTGTTAAGTGATGGCTGTGACCTAATCCAGTGGGATTTTTTTAAATTCTGTTTTCCTTATCTCAACCAGTGCTGCCAGTGATTCTCTTGAGGATCTCACAAGCAGTACCTGAACTTAATCTTTCCTTTGAAACTTTCCAACCTGATGTGAACACCCCCATGACTTGTTACCAGTTTCCTCTTAAAATCCCCATAGCCTTAAATGCCAAGTCCTCTGTTTGGCTGGTTGGAGTTTAACTGGACTCTTCTAAGCAGAGGTTGTAAAACAAGCAGATTCAGTCCACTGGAGACCAGAATCTGTCCACTTCCTGGAGTTTCCCTCGTGTTTGGATGTTGGTCAAGATGAGGTGGTTAAACCTCTACTGGTTAAAAAGTCCTTAACAGCTCTAAAGACCTGCTGGCAGCACCTGCTTGGACTGGAGAGTACCACCCATGCCAGAGCTGTCAGATGCTTTCTGTTAAACTGTGTGTGAGCATCAGCTGACTCCTGGAGGCTTTGGGGTTTACTTAGTCAGGTTCCCCTGGTTTCTCCCACAAGTGGCGGATATACAACCTCCCAACCCAGGTATCAGCCTTCTCACACAGCAGAGCAGTGGCCACAGAAAGAATCAATTGACCGGATTCAGGCAAGTCAGGCTTCAGATGGCTGGGAAGGACTCTCCTTGCAGGTGTCACCAAATATTAGTCTATGTTTCTTTGTCAGAAGCATGATTTTTAGTTGCCTATTAATAGGGCTACTCCAGTTCCCTTTGATTTCAAAATTCTGAGCCTGTCTGTGACCAGTAAGTCCTTCCTAGGAAGACTTGATTTGAAAGATGGTTTAATTAGATACAGTGTGCCACCATCAGCATGTGAATGCCAGTGTTGGTGTGGGCCTAGGAAATGTGAGTTTTTACATTGGCCAGCAATTAGCCCAGGAAATACATCTCCTCTTCAGGTTTTTCTAGTTGTATTTCAAGTGAACAAGGGAAGACACTCTGAGGTTTCTCCTCTCTAATGATGCTGTTGTGAATGAGGCTGTTGAGCTGAAGTAGAGCATAGTCATTTGTAGAGGTGAACCTGAGGCATTGTGACTTTTTTTAAGCAGAGTTCTTAAGCTAAATTTTTGGTATCTCAAAAGCTGCTAAAATGTTGTTTTGTTTTAATTATTAGGCTTCACTGTCACTGAATGCAGACCAGACCCCATCCTCATCATCACTTCCTGCTGCATCCCAGCCCCAAGTGTTCCAGGCTGGATCCAGCAAGCCTTTGCATAGCAGTGGCATCAACGTTAATGCAGCTCCATTCCAATCCATGCAGACAGTAAGTGGGGAATTAATACTGGATCCCTTTATTTTGGTAGTCATTCCTTTTGCTGGAATCAGTCATGTAGCTACATAAAATAATCTTGGGTTATTCACATTTCTCAGACTTTTGATACCTTATGTATTGCAATGAAGAGTTGTAGAAGTGAATTGGACAAGAGACTATTTTTCTACCTTTACAGGTATTCAACATGAATGCACCTGTTCCTCCTGTTAATGAGCCAGAAACCCTTAAGCAGCAAAATCAGTACCAGGCCAGTTACAACCAGAGTTTCTCCAATCAGCCTCACCAAGTAGAACAATCAGATCTTCAGCAAGAACAGCTCCAGACAGGTACACTTCTTTTAGCAAAAACTAAAATGGTCACAAACTTCGTGATTAGGCTGTGATGTCCAGAGGATGCAGCAAAGCATGTCACATGTCCCCAGATGTTCCTAGTCTTGCAAAGCTTTCCCCTCACAGTACCAGGTTTTTTTACTCTGTCTTTGAATGTCCAGCGGGGAGTGAAATTCAGTATATATGTGTTAATAGAATTTTGCCACTTGATTTGGTTTAAAAAAAACCCAACATGATTATTCTAAAGATGAAAGCAGTAGAGTGGAGTACTTGCTCTGCTGATATTAAGGTTGGATGATCCTTAAACTGTGGCAGTTGAGGTGACCTCTTACCCAGGAAATACTAAGCCAGAAGCAAGAGCAAATGGGGGCTGCTTCTTACAGATGATGTACAGTTCACATTTTGCTGCAGTCAGTGGAGCATGGTTTGAATTCAGCAGGCAAAATGCTCTCCAGGCTAGCAACTTGAAAAAATCAGGTCTGTGTCCAGAGTCCACTGAAACAGAAGTTGCAGAGAGGGACAGACAGATGACAAGGGTGAAATGCTAGCAACTACTGGGTATGGAGTAAAGAACAGCCTGATCCCTTTCGTCTCTGAATATTGAGTTTGAACTGAGTCTGTGTGGCAACATAGAGCAATACAGACTTCTGTACCTGTGTTTTTCTCCCTGGCTGCACTGCAGTGGTCGGTACTTACCACGGTTCCCCGGACCAGACTCACCAAGTGGCAGGCAACCACCAGCAGGCTCCCCAGCAGAGCACGGGCTTCCCCCGGAACAGCCAGCCTTACTACAACAGCCGGGGGGTGTCGCGCGGCGGGGCCCGCGGTGCCCGCGGCCTCATGAACGGTTACCGCGGCCCTGCCAACGGGTTCCGAGGTGAGCAGCTCCCGGCGCCCCCTGCACCTGCCCCGGGCCAGCCTGGCACGGGATAACATGGCCCACTGTAATAGTGTCTCCACAGGATACTTACGTTTGTAGTCAAAAGCCCACTTGCTTTAGTTAAGCAACTTCAGTTTTAGATGTGGGTTTGGACTCCCTATGAGGATATGGGGATAACAGAAGTATCGAGCAGAATTTCAAGTGTGGAGCTTGGGTGCCAGTGATGTTTTCAGAAATGTTTTCTATTTCCATTTGTGGTAGAAGGAGTGTATTTTAGAGTTCTGTGGTTCACCATAATCAAGAATAGACTGAGTAATGTAGAAGTACGAGAACAGAAGAGTCTCAGAGTCACTACTCGGAGGGAATTAACAGGAGTGGAGGAATGATACTGTAGTTCTAAGTAAATAAAAGAATTTTCCTGATTCCTGTAAATGGTATATGTGGCTGTCATTGTTAGAATGGGAGAGAGAGCTTATTTCCTTGTCAGGTGTTCCGGGGTTAAATTAATGGATCCAGGTACTGTCTGCCATGTTCTCTTCCTCTTCCGTGGCTGGGCAATAGAGAAGAAACCTATATAACAAAAGCACAGATTGATCATAGTGTGAATGTTAAATATTGATCCTAGTATCATGGTTACTTCTGGATTGAATGCTCTGTAAATCAGACCTCAGATTACTAGAGAAATGCACTGAAATGCTCTTTTCTGCCCAGCTCTTACTAGGTCTTTGTTCTTGTTTCTTGTAATAGCATTAGCCCTGATGTTTCAAACATTTGCCTGACTTGCAGGTAAACAGTCCTTGCTAAAGGGGTGGGGTTTTTGCTCAGATTAGGTGAAATCCTCTTACTGCTTACCTAGTAGCAGAAAGCCAGGTGGTCAGTTGCCACGTGCAAGTGACAGAGTTGTGGCCTCTTCCTTAGGGGGATACGATGGGTACCGTCCCTCCTTCTCCAACACTCCAAACAGTGGATACACGCAGCCCCAGTTCAACGCCCCGCGGGATTACTCCAACTACCAGCGGGTAAGGCACCAGGGTGGGGAAACACTGGAACAAAGCACTCCAGTCTGCTGGGGAACACTCTGCTTCTGTTATTCCTCATGAATTTAAACACTAAATACATCTCTTTGCACTTCTTACTTATGTTGAGCAACACATCCTGTAACTGGAGAGAGCATTTTGTCATTGCACATTTTATTGTAGCTGCTAGCCACTAGTAGAAGTAAGAATATCTCTTCCTAAGATTAATGTAAACTAATAAAATGCTGCGTGTTGAAGCCACAGATGTTTTGCCAATGCATGTTGTTTGAAAAGCTCCTTGTTTCACTGGTAATTCGTAACAGTGCTCATGTTTTGTGTCGTAACTTTTTTAATGTCTTTGCTTCAGGATGGATATCAACAGAATTTCAAACGTGGCTCTGGACAAAGTGGACCTCGGGGAGCTCCTAGAGGTAATTTCCTGAGTAATGAATAATTGATCTGGGCTGAATGGAAGTTTTTGATCCAGCTTCCAGAGTTCTGGAGTTGGAAAGCAACCTCACCCCTTACTCAGCAGCTCAAAATTGAAGAATAACTTTACTTCTCTTTGACCTTACGGCTGACCCTGCTTTAGAACAGGGGGTGGTCTTGGAGACCCTCTTGAGGACCTTGTTGGCTTGAATTGTACTGGGATCCTTTGAACATGTGGTGGAAGTTCTGTTGGCTGTTGAATGAGAAATTCCTGGAAAAGAAGTTAAAACAGCAGCTGCTGTTCACACTTTAAATGCAGCAGAACTATTTAGCTGCCTCCTATTAATGAAAGCCTTAGGAAACAAAACAAAAACCCCCACAGACATAATGAGGCTGTAGCTGAACTTCTAAATTATATTTCTCTATTTCCTCAGTTCTTCTCCTTAGTACATTTTTGGTGGTGAGCTGGTGTTGTCTCAATACAGGCATTTCCATTGTCAGTGAGGGCAGCTTGAGGCTTTACATTTGTGAATTTGTCACAGTTTTGAAGGGTTCTGTCCTTGACTGTCCTAGTCCTGGAAGCCCCAAGGTTTCTGTGGCCTGGAGCTCAGTGTGGTGTTCGGCTGTGGGGAAGCTGAGCCAGCCGTAATGGAGAAAGTCTTACACAATTTAGACCCAGAACATTTAGCAGTATTTTTAAAGGATCAGACTTCATAATTCAAGCCCCCTTTTTGTATGTTTTCTAGGTCGTGGAGGGCCCCCAAGACCAAACAGAGGGATGCCTCAAATGAATGCTCAGCAAGTGAATTAAACACATTCACGGGATTACTTCAACGCCAAAAACACGCTGGCCAGTGTACAATACATGTTACCAGAAGAGTTATTATCTATTTGTTCTCCCTTACAGGAAGTTTGTTGTAAAGGGACTATTTTCATTACCCATAATGACAGGACTACAGTTGCCAGCTTTATATTACCTGGATATTGAAAGGAACGAAACAACGTTTACTCTGCATGTTCTGTCCTAAGCATCATCTTGAGCCTTGCACATGAGATTCAGATTCCTCACCCTTGCTAAGAGTAAAGCAAAAAAAGGCAATTTCCAGGGTGATCCAGTCTCCATGGTTAACTGAAGTGGCAGGAAAAAGCAAAGACTCACTTCTGACATTTAAAAGTGATTTAACAAATTGGGATAAAATCTGCAAATTCATAAAAGATTCACTGTGGTGGCAGTTGACAAAACTTAATGTGCCCATGAAAGGATGGAAAAGGTGAAATGTGGTTTGGTAGAGCAACTGCATTTCAGCTTTTTCTTATTAAATTGAAGCACTGAACAGTTAAAGATGTGTAGTGATGCAATTGCCCTTAATAGACAGGTGGGCGTAGAGCCAGTTTTTGACAAAGAAGCAGCACCCTTAGCTGCAGCATCCTCATCACCAGGGCCCTGATTCCTGTGGCTAAGGATCTAAGAGCGCTTGCATAACTGCTAATGTAACTGTGTCATTATTTTTTTTAGGAGAGAAAAAATAAAGTTTTGATTTGGCACTTCAACAAAATTTTGCAACAAATGTGAGATAAAATCTGAATGGGCACTGTATATTTGATGTGAAGTATTTAGGTATCTCTTTGAAACACTTTTAAGTTTCTTTGATAGCAATGACTTTTGTAAGGATTGGTATTCTCTATCATTCCTTATGACTTGCACATTGTCTGTCACTAATACTTGACCTTGCTGTATTATCACCTGAATAACTGATGCCGGTACTGATGGAAATCTCTAATGGATAATCATAACACTTTTGGTCACATGTCCTCTTGTCTTTCCTGCAGCCTTGAAGGTTTTAAGAAATCTCAAATGCCCGCTGCTGCTGCCCTCTTAATTGCTCTCTTTTGAAAAGCACCAGTATGTGTTTGAGTTGATTTCCCCTTTTAAGGGAAATGACAGCCAGCAGTTACAGTTCTAATGGTATAAGCAAGACAAATAAAACATGTTTATAAAAATTGTATCCTGGAACACTGGTTTTCAACAACTGAGACAGATTCCATGGGGTGACATTTCATAAGGTTGTTTGGTTGTGTTTTGTTTTGGGTTTTTTCCCCCTGATAGTATCTTTTTTCCTCACTAGATGTAAACCCTCCTCCTGTTTTTCTGGTTTTACTCTACTAGCTGTGACTTCTGGGAAACCTTTTTTTTAATGGACTTTTCCTTCTCATCAAGGCAGCAAGACTAGGAGCTGGAAAATACCGAGTCTTACTCACGTTTTACTGCATCCTTGTGGTATAATCCTTGGAAAATCACTTGTGCCTGCCTTCTGCGCACATGCACTCTCTCTGCAGCGGGGAGAATATTTTGATGCTGCCTCCATAGAGGTGTTGGTAGTTCTGTTGCATTCTATAGCACGTGCGAGAAGAAAAGTGCTATATTCTCTGTTAAATATTGCTCATCAAATAATTCCTACCTGTGGAAAGGTGAAATTAAGGAACAGCTGCGTGTTGTTTAACTGTTCTATATAAAACTCAAGGTTGTTCTCGCTCAGAGGGTCATTTCTACTTTGTATCACAACTGAACTTTCAGAACTTGCAGTCACATGTTTTGACTTCATGGTGGAACAATGTGGACCTCTGTACAAGCAGGTGGTGATATCACTTTTCCATGTCCTGTGTGAAGAGCACAAATGAAAGATGGTTTTGCTGCGGGAAGTGATAAGTTTGTGAAGACAATATTCCACACCAGGCATCCTGACACGGTGCTGATGTCTGGAAGCAGCAGTTTGAGGCAAGGCCTAGAAACATTCCGTACCAGTATCACAGTCCAAAAACTGCAGCCGGGGAGAAATTGCTGTTCTGTGTCTTTTTTAGGAAGTTATTACTGAGATAATAGTCCCAACTGTTTTTTTAACTGGAAACAAATAAAAAGACAAACCTTTTAATGTTGAACTGATGTAGGAAAACAGTGAATTCTTTTAATGATTTGATTTTATTTTGGTGTATCAGCTTCCTTTTTAAATGGTTGGTAGAACACAAGCTGTTCAGCTTTTTCCATTGCACATCAAATGCTCCTTGAGTAGCTGATCGTAGATGGACAGTAAACATGCAGCATATTGAATTAAAGATTCCTGTCTGGATCAGAACGTTCCACTCAAAGTTTTGGGGGTTGGTTTGGGGTCTCTTTCCAGCTTATTAACAAAACATTGCATAGTTGAGGGGTCTCCTGACAAGTCTGTAAGCTTTTTCAGGTGTGAAAATGGCCGTTTAGAGCAGCTGCTGTTTGCTGAGAGAGGGAGAGGTGGAACAAGGCCAAGAGACAGTGTTTCAAACTCAGAATTTGCACTGACTCTTTCAGTCTCAGCCTTGTGCTGAGCTGAGCTGAGGGCTGTGCTGGGGTCACCCTGTGGCATATGGATCCACTCCCTGCTTTTCTGACCTGGCCAGGGGAGCTCCCCGTTATTTTCACTCGTGGCTCTGAATCCAAGTTCCATGCACATCACGGGCACTCCTGGGGACACTCCCTGTGGGAAAGGGCAGCTCTTTAGCCCAGCCTGCTGGAGGAGGTTAATCCCCAGGCTAGGAGCTAGGAGTGATGTTTCCAGGCTGGTTCTGGTGCAGAGCCCGGGTGAGCTGTTTGCCCTGCGGGGAATCTCAGGCGTGATCTGTGTCAGCCTGCAGGTCCACCCAGCAGCTGTGGTTTGGTGGCCCTACCTGATTTTTCTATGAATTGGTGTTTTTGGGAGAATTAGGGCCTGGTTCTGGCTGCTTGCTTGCATGTGCAGCTACCCCGAGGGTTTTAGTTTGGCAGGGCTGTGATAACCTACAGTGGTGTGGTGTGTGTGTGAGAACAAACTACCTTCAGCCTCTTGCTTCCTCTTGGCTCCAATTCAAGGATTCTCGAGCAAATAATTTATTAATCACCCAAGTGTTTCAGGTATTTATACCTATGGTTACTATGTCTGGGAAACTTGGATCCTTCCTAGACACCCTACCACTTAAAAGCTTGCAAATCATGAGCTGTTGTCTCACACCTGAAGCCAACATTGTCCTGAATTTCCCTCCTGTTTTTCCTGCAGCCAGGCTGTTTTCTAAGGACAGTTCACCCATACAACTTAAGGATTTTGCTGTGAAGAGAGTTCTAAACCTCACTTAACCCGTTTTCTTTCCAAGATACTGCCTTTTGCATCTCAGCAATCGGAGGAGTTGGAAGAGCATCGTTGGCTCTTTGTGTTAACCAGTAAATGGATTGTGCTGGCACTTCAAACTCACAGAACTTTGGGACCCTAAAAATGTGTCTTCTCAAAATGTCCTGCTCACCTTTTTGAGGCAGAATGATTGTCTTAAAGGTCTTTGGAGAATGGATCGAGCTTCCTTCGTTCCCCCAAGGGGCATTTGGAGAGAGAGAAGTTACTGACGAGGTGTTAACTGCAGATAAATACTGAAAGATGATAAATGATACTGAAAAAGTGGTTAACCTTGATGTGATTAAAAGCAACTCTGCTGTGGGTACAAAGGGACATGAGAACATTCATTAACCAGCCCAGCTAAGGAGGCTGCTGGTCCCAGCTTGGGTGAGAACACATCATCCCTCTTGCTCCTGTGAGACTTCATGGTGCAAGAGTCTGCAAAGTGTGCAAATGGGTGCCTGAAGATCCAAATTTATGGCTGGAGCTGAGGTTTGTCACTGTGAAGTAACTGTTTTTAATTTCTAAAATCTCTGTCTCAACAGTATTCCATCTGCTCTGCACGTGGGTGGGGCAGGAGAAGCTTTCAGTCCCTGAAAATTCAGTTCTTTGCTATAATGCTGTTAAAATTATTTGTGGCTCTCTGCATTTAGCCTTAATGGAGGGAAGGAAATCTGGGTCCCAAAGTGCACACCCTGAGGCCACTTAAGAGAACTGTTATCAGGAAAACCTCAGCCTAACTTCACATTTGGTTCTGAATTCAATCTCTTGGTTTGCTCTTGCTGCAGTTCTTCATTTTAAAAGCCAGGCTCTGTTTCCCCTCCCTTTTCAATGTCCGTAAAATAACACCATGGGTGCAACTGGCTCAGTTCTCGTTTCTATAAAATGTGTTCAAATAGAGGCTCAAATAAACACACCTGGAATTTTGGTCTGGAGCAAAAGTTTAGTAATTACCCCGTAGACTTTTAGGAAATGAAAATGTTTGGGTTTTTTTTTTTTTAAGCTCTCCAGTTTTGGAATAAATTTTAGCAATGCTTCTACCCTGTAGAATAAGTGTTCAGAGTTTGAGTTTATTGTCAGGTTTCCATTTTCTGATGGCCTTAAAACATACCTGTATGTTTGTCTTTGCAGTTCTCCGATTCAACATTGATGACAAACACTCCGTGGCTTCTGTAAACACCTGAAAAATAAATTATTTCAATGTTCTCTGTCCTTCCAAGCCACTATTTCATCCCAGCCTTAAGGAATTGTCTTCCTGCCCTTCCCTCGTGATAATAATTGAGGAGTTTTACCTTATTTTGGTTACATTCTGTAACAAATAACCCCAAAACACACCCTGTGCTCTTACACGTCTTTCCTACAGTGTTACCTAGTTTTAAATACTATATTGTTCAAATAAACGCCCAAATCCAAGAATAAACACATTGTGCGAAAGCTCCGCTTTGGTACTGAAAGGTGGGAATGGTTTTATTGTGGGATGGGCGATAAATCCCACCTTCCTGAGGGTGGGAAATCATCCTCGGGCCTCGATCGGCCCCTTTGACGGCGAAATAAACGCGAACTAAGGGAAATAAACGGCGAAAAAGCGAAATAAAGGGGGGGCAAAGCCAGCGGAACGAGCCCATGCGCTCTGAGGGGCGGCGGCTGCTCCAGGCCCAGCAGCGCTCCTTCCCCCGCTCCGCCGCGGCTTTTCCGTGTGGAA
>JAXCLP010000161.1:7874324-7893479 GCA_035584035.1 Lepidocolaptes lacrymiger
GCGATAAATCCCACCTTCCTGAGGGTGGGAAATCATCCTCGGGCCTCGATCGGCCCCTTTGACGGCGAAATAAACGCCAACTAAGGGACATAAACGGGGAAAAAGCGAAATAAACGGGGAAAAAGCGAAATAAACTGGAAAAAAGCGAAATAAAGGGGGGGCAAAGCCAGCGGAACGAGCCCCGGCGCTCTGAGGGGCGGCGGCTGCTCCAGGCCCAGCAGCGCTCCTTCCCCCGCTCCGCCGCGGCTTTTCCGTGTGGAAAACTGGCCTGAGTAATTAATGTATAAAAAGATGGAAAATATTTTTTAAAAAAAGGGACGGATTCAGGCGAATGGCGAGGGCAGCCCCGCCGGGGAGAGAGGGGGGGGCCTACGGCGGTGCGCGGCGCGCGCGCTCCGCCTCACGTGGCTCCCACGTGGTGCTGGGGGATCACCGGGATCGGGGTCGGGATTGGGATCGGGACAGGCATTGGGATCGGGACAGGGACACGGGAGCGGCCAGAGCCATGCAGCGCCGCAAGGTGGACAACCGCATCCGCGTGCTCATCGAGAACGGCGTGGCCGAGCGGCAGCGCAGCCTCTTCGTGGTGGTGGGAGACCGCGGCAAGGACCAGGTAGCGAGGGGCGACACCGGCACCGGGGGGTGACACCGGCACTGGGGGGTGACACCGCCACCGTGGGGCTCGGCTGATCCCCCGGGACCCTCCCGGCCCCCCTGGAAGCTGCTCCTAAATCCCTGCGGAGACGTGGTAGGGGTTAAAAAGGGGTTTTGGGAGCTGCCCTTGCCTGAGAGGCTCGTGAAGGTCCGGTCAAGCACAGGGCGGGCAAACCGGCTTTCTCTGCTTATTTATGTATTTATTTGAAGCCGAGGCGAAGGCTGTTTCATTCCCCTGGCCCCGCTCGGCGCTGGGTTCGCCCTCCAGGCGTGCATTATGTGCTGGATGGACCCGCCGCGTGGAGGAAACTGATTGCCAAACTCGTTTAATGGCAGGGACCAGAGCGGTGTTTTCCCAGTGGGAAGGGAGGGCAGAACAGCAGGGCAAAAAGGCGATGGCAGTTCGTGGAGTTACAGAATTGTTGAGGCTGGAAAAGCCCCCAGAGCCCCATCCATGCACAGGGCTTTGGAATCCCTGCAGCGATGGGCACTCCGACTGCTCCCGCTGCTCTGTAAACCCTTTTAGGGGAGAAATTCCCCCTGCTGACCCCCCTGACCCTGCCCTGGCCCAGCCTGAGGCCGTTCCCTCTCCTCCTGTCCCTGTGCCCTGGGAGCAGAGCCCAGGGGGTTGTGTGGGATAAGAAGGTGCCCCCTGATCCCACTTTTCTCCAGGCTGAGCCCCCACAGCCCCTTCCCCAGCCCCGTCCCCTCCCCTGGACTCACTCGGGGTGCTGCCAGTGCAGGGCTCAGTCACTGCCCTGGCCCTGCTGCTGTTCTGTTCCAGCTGCTAATTCAGCTGTCTCCAGTTTCTGGGGACATCAACTAAACCAGTTATAAAAATCCTTAGAGAATAATGAGTTGATCAGGTGGCAGGACCGTTGCCATTCATTTCCTGCTGGTGAGGACGTTGTGGGTTCTGGCAATAAAATCAGGTGCAGACAAATACTTTGCTCTTTGATTTTGTTGACGATTGTTTGTGTGCCCTGGCAGGTGGTGATCCTTCATCACATGCTGTCCAAAGCCACGGTGAGGGCCAGGCCCTCTGTGCTCTGGTGCTACAAGAAGGAGCTGGGCTTCAGCAGGTAAGGGAAACCTTGTGTTTCATTTTCAGAGCTCAGTTTGGCTTCCATAGTACAGTTGACACCAGCACAAGACACCTCTGGTCTCTTTCTGTAGCTGCAACACTAATCTATCACCCTGGACCAATCTCCCTCACCATTTGAACCTCAAAAGGCCAAAATTTTCAATAGCTCAGCTTTTTAGCCTCAGTAATATTTAGGTCTGAGCTCTGACTTGGACTTAGCCTGAGCAGACTTTTCTCAAACCTCTTCCCAAGAAACCTTCTGTGTGGTTTCATCCTCCAGCCACCGGAAGAAGAGGATGAGGCAGCTCCAGAAGAAGATTAAGAGTGGGACTTTAAACATCAGGGATGATGATCCCTTTGAGCTGTTCATAGCAGCCACCAACATTCGCTACTGCTACTACAATGAAACCCACAAGATTCTGGGCAACACCTTTGGCATGTGTGTCCTTCAGGTGAGCACTTCAGAAAGGACATTGCTCTGGTTTTGATTGACTTAAATGTTGCAGGAATAGTATTTGTTGCTTTGTTGCTTTAGTTATGATGGCCTTAACTGTGTTTTATAAAAGAGTTTTATGAGGTTGAAGTGGCTTTGCTGGTAGGGGTTTTCACAGGTGAATACAAACGTAAAGTGTGAATGAAACTTGGACAAATGATGTTTTTAGGCTTTCTGTGCCTTCCAGGAAGTTGTGGCTGCACTAAACTCGAGGTCGCTCTGCAATATTATCTGTTCCCTAGGATTTTGAAGCCCTGACTCCAAACCTCTTGGCTAGAACTGTTGAAACAGTGGAAGGAGGTGGAATTGTGGTGATTCTCCTGAGAACAATGAACTCCCTGAAGCAGCTCTATACAATGACCATGGTATGGACTGTGCCTGTTTTCTGTAAGCAGGTGCATTGTGGTGGTGCTGAGTGGAAATTCATTGCTTTTATTATGCTTCCCTCATTCACCTGTGACTGAATGGCTTAGGCATTCCTGCTGGGAGGGAAGGAATTGCAAAAAAGAAACATCTGCCATTCGCTGGTGTCACTGCTTTAGTTTCCATGGTAGTTGTGGGAAGTATTTATCCTCCCTGCCCTGTATCAGCAATTTCAGTTTCAAAAATAGGCCTTTTGGGTGTTTTGGACCTGTTGCTTGGTGGGATCAGCTGCACAACCACTGTGCATTTCCAGGTAGGAATTGTTTTCACACTGAGTACGCTTGCAGCTAGAGGAGGAGCTGTAGAATAAGAGGCAGTAGGTGAATTAAAGGGATTGAATATTTTTTCTTGGAATCCCTGAGGTATTTGATAAATTCTGGCAGAGCTGACCTTTAAGGATAAATTAAAGTATTGGTGGGAAAAGTGCATTTTTAACAAGTATTTGGGAAATGTGGCTGTGTTACAGCAAACAGGAGGGCAGGATCCTGTCTGGGTGTGCTGGGGTGGGAAGGGAGATTGTGATCCCTGGGATGGAGGGGAGGGGAGAGGAGGGGCTGTGATCCCTGGGATGGAGTGGAGAGGATGGGCTGTGATCCCTGGGATGGAGAGGATGGGCTGTTCTCTCTCTCTTTCAGGATGTTCACTCTCGATACAGAACAGAGGCACACCAGGATGTGGTGGGAAGGTTTAATGAGAGGTGAGTTACTCACAGGGTGAGGAATCTGGGATGTCTTGCCAAGAAAAGCATCAGGAATGACATTGTGTATTCCTACTAGGGAAGCATCCTGTAGGTTTGCACTGGAATTAGGGCTGTTGGGCTGCTTTGGGGAACTCAGAGCTCTGCTCTAAGTACCTGTAAATTGTCTGTGTTTAGGAAAGAGCTGGAATTAACTACCAAGAAGTGTTTTTCCTGAGATGCCTTTGCTTGCCTGCTCAGGTTCATCCTGTCTCTGGCCTCCTGCAAGAACTGCCTGGTGATTGATGACCAGCTGAACATCCTGCCCATCTCCAGCCATGCTGCAAACATCACACCTGTCCCACCACAGTCCCAGGTCAGTGAGGGGTGTCACCCCTTTTCCCTTCATCCTGGTTTATATCAAATAATGGGCTTGCAGAGAGGAAGTGGAGTGGTGTGCAGAAACTATACCTGCTGTGAGTGAAGCACTGGAAGGTATCTTTTTCTTTCCTCCTCCTTTTTGCTGTCACAGCTCTTTTTCTTGTGCTTGCCCATATCTACTGATTTTCCTGCTTATCCTTGTGAGGTGGAGCTAAATTGCTGTGGTTGCTGTTTCAGAAGGGCATAGAAATCTCATAGAAAACTGTTGGACAGTTGGGATGAGACAAAAAGACCTTTTGCCAGTTGGAGAGTGGGAAAACACTTTGGAAATAACTGTGTTACAAGCTCAGGACACAGCTAGAAACTGTTAGTTGGCATTTCTGAGTTACACATGTCACATCTGGGGAAACATTCCCTGTATATAATATATATTATATGATATAATATAATCCAGACAGACTTGCACTGTTGGAAATGTATCCTTTTATCAGTTGCAGACTGAAGTAAAATGGAACCAGTTTTAAACAGAAATCTTTAGGCATTTGGACTGTATTGTGTGGCCCAAGAAATACCAACATAGGTCTTGTCAGAGACATAAAAACATTTTAATAGAGCACTGATTTTAAGAAGCAGTTCAGAACAATCCCCCTTTATCATTAGAACAATACTGACAGCAGCACAAATACTGATAATGGTTATCTGTTGAATGGGTGGAGTGGTGCCTTTGGAATTTCCAGTGACAATAAGGAGAATCAGAACTCATTCCCATCTAAAATTTGTGTCTAGGTTTATTGTTTGGCTTTGAAAATCTTGATGATGGTTTGCAGACTGATCTGTTGCTGCTGCAGGAGTTTCCCCCCTGCATGGCAACAATGCACCTCTTGTGTGACAGGTACAACAAAGATCAAGATAGTTTTGGTACAGCCCAAAGACTGAAAAATCAATTTAATTCTTCAGAAAATTTTCCCATTGTCTCTTCTTCATTCCCATCCACTGAAAAATCCTTTCCTTTTTTCCTCCACGATGTCCCCTCTGGGTAGCCATTCTCCTGCATGAGAGTGGGACTGTTAAATATCCATGCATTTCTGTGTTTGGAGGGCCTGTGGTAACATTTCCACTCGGATCTCTTGCTGTGCCTGACAGAAGGCATCCCTGAGGTCCCTATCACTGCTCTGCCCATGGCTCTGTGCTTGCAGGAGGACAGGCTGCAGCCCCAGGACCTGGAGCTGCGGGGGCTCAAGGAGAGCCTGCAGGACACGCAGCCCGTGGGGGTCTTGGTGGATGGCTGCAAAACCCTGGACCAGGTCAGTGTGGGGCTCAGTGCCAGCCCCCTGTGCTGCAGAGCTCCCAGGACCACCAGTGCTGCTTACACACAGCTCATTCCTGGGGTTTTTTTCTCTAACCATCAGGCAAAAGCAGTTCTGAAGTTCATCGAGGCCATCTCGGAGAAGACTCTGCGGAGCACCGTGGCACTGACAGCAGCCAGGGGACGGGGCAAGTCTGCTGCCCTGGGGCTGGCCATTGCTGGGGCCGTGGCTTTTGGGTGAGAGATCCCCCTCCAGACTCCCAGGCTTTCCCTGCATGCAGCAGTTCAAAGCAAAACCAGTTGGCAGCATCAGAATGTGTTTGTAATTTCCAGTCCTAAATCCATCAGTCTTATTCCCTTATATTTTGATTGCTGCTGTTCAAGTTTTTATATTTTCTAGCAATAAGAAAACCCCAGTCTGTAAGACTCAAAATGAAAACCCCAGTCTGTAAAACTCAAAGCCTCAATCTTTAAAACTCAGTCTCACACAAATTGAGATCAGTGTCTACAGAGGGCTGCTTTATCTTGGTTATTAGCTAAAATCGACCCCTCAGATAAAGTAAGCTTCCTGTTTAATATTTGTATGTAAAGTTTGTATGAAAAATAGTTAAACTCTTGTTTTATTTGTCTCTGCAGTTACTCCAACATCTTTGTCACGTCTCCAAGCCCTGATAACCTTCACACTCTCTTTGAGTTCATATTTAAAGGCTTTGATGCCCTGCAGTATCAGGTAAGAGGAGCAGACTTTTAGAGTACTTTCAGTGTTCCTCTTCAGGAGGGTTTGCATCTAGTCTGTAATTTCTTTTTAACATATATTGACTACCAGCCTTTTTTGTAATGTTCTGCAAAAAAAGACTCATAGGAGAGTTCTGTTTCCCCCTCTAAGTAGGAATTTTTAACATCAGTAAATAATTTCTCAGCTGTCAGGCTTCTGAAGCTTTTATTGGAGTTTTTAGCTAGAATGTGAAGGAACAGTGTCCTCTTAGTGAGCTTATTTTCCTGATAATGGCAAATGATATTTTTCTTAGATCTTGGCTTTTTCATGCTGTTTAACAGTGTTTTCTTTCAGGAACATCTGGACTATGAGATTGTTCAGTCTTTGAATCCAGAGTTTAACAAGGCAGTTGTCAGAGTGAATGTGTTCAAGGAGCACAGACAGACCATCCAGGTAACTGACCTCTTGCCTTTCTACTTTTTATTTCCAATTATTGTTTTTTTCCAATGCTGCAGTTGTGTTGATTTGGAGCATGTTCATTTTATGTGATGTGTCACTGTTCTGATGGATTTTGCTCTAAGGCAGACCTTTGGCGAGTGACTTTCACAAAATATTTCTTTCTGGAAATAAGTGGTAAACTACAAAACTTCTTGTGGCTTCCTCCTGCAATAAGAGAAAAGAAGGAACAGTGAAGGAAGAGCAAATGCTTTTAGTGGTAAATTTCCTCTATTTTCATCATCATCTCTGCAGATAAATTTGTGTGCAGATGTGCTAAATAAGATGTGTGACCCAGTCCTTGTTAGGGTAACACAAACCCTGTCCTGACTTTTTATTCCATGTCTCAGCCCCTGGCTTGGTGCTTGTGGGGAACAGGGACACCAAACAGACCTCAGGGCTCCAGCTTCACCAGCCTGGACATTTCCCTAATTCCCAGGGAGGGAATGCTGCTGTTGGCAGTGACAGTGTCCCCTCCCTCCTTGCAGTACGTACACCCTGCTGACTCTGTGAAACTGGGGCAGGCTGAGCTGGTTGTCATCGATGAAGCCGCTGCCATTCCTCTGCCCCTGGTGAAGAACCTGCTGGGCCCTTACCTGGTGTTCATGGCCTCTACAATCAATGGGTAAGGCTTGCCAGCAACTGTGTGCCTGGGGGAGCAGTTGTGGCAGTGGATTATTGCCTGCAGAGCTGCTTTTATTTCACACCATCACATCAGGCCACTCGAGTTCTTGATTGGTCCTGGAAATGCTCTTTAAAATGACAAGTGTCAGTACTTGAATTTATTGCTTCCACTGTGGATTTGCCCCATCTCTGCTCTGCTGCAAGGAGCAAATACAGAAACAGGGTTCTGCAGTCTGTTGAGGGGAGAAAGGCACTTTCCCTCCAGTGTGGCAAGGCTGATGCAGTGGCAGGGTCCTACATGCTCAGGAGCATCAGGAGGCAGTGATTCTCCCCCTGGCAGTGCCAGAGCAGTACATGGCTCTGGGTGGCAGCCCGGGGTCTGTGTTGGAGCCCCCTCCATGGCTCAGGGTGGCTGCTCTGGGTGTTCTGTGCCCCACAGTGTCGTGTCCTGCTCTCCAGGTATGAGGGCACGGGGCGGTCGCTGTCGCTGAAGCTCCTGCAGCAGCTGAGGCAGCAGAGTGCCCAGAGCCAGGTCAGCATGACAGCGGAGAACAAGGGCACAGCCACGGCCAAGCTCAGCTCAGGTAGGACCTCTGGGCTCTGCCTGTGCCCACCATGTCTCCTGCCAGCCCTGGGGGGGGTCCCTTTGCAGCTCTAGGGAAGTAGCAAATGAAAGAACTCTCCTCCAGTTTTTCCCTCGTGGTTTTTGGGTTAAAAAGCTTTTAAGAGGTAAAAGCTACGTGACTACTAACTTTCTAATCTGAGAGCCCTTCCAAAGACAGGGGCCTTCCCAGGTTCCTGGGCAGCTGTAGCTTCCAGCACTGGGTGTTCCTGCTGTGTGTTTGCAGCCCGGACCTTGCACGAGGTGTCCCTGCACGAGTCCATCCGATACGCCCCCGGGGACCCGGTGGAGAAGTGGCTCAATGACCTGCTGTGTTTGGACTGTCTGAACATCACCAGGATCATCTCTGGCTGCCCCCTGCCCGAGGCTTGTGACCTGTATCCTTGCTCAGATGTGCCACAATACGCTGCTGGCAGGAGAAGCTGGTGCAGAGTTGGCTCTCTGGCCAGTGTGGTAACCTCAGCACAAGTGTGTTTTTAGGACCACCCGTCTGGAGTTCAGCTCTCACCTCTTGCCTCATGGGACTGGTGGTGTGTGTTTCACCAGGACAATTTTACTCCTGCATGAAGGGAAATCCTTGCTGGAATTAGAAAAGGGTTGTCTTCAGGGGTGAAAGGTGTGAATGTCATTTTAGATAAAGCTGTAGTCCAACAGCACGAACCACCATTCAGCCCAAATATTGAACATAAACCAAGAAGCTTTTCCCCCAGTTCCCAAGGAGGTTGTTTCCTTGACCCCTGTGCTTAGGTACTACGTGAACAGAGACACCCTGTTTTGTTACCACAGAGCATCAGAAGTTTTCCTGCAGAGACTGATGGCCCTCTATGTGGCTTCACACTACAAGGTACAGTTCATGCTTCTTCTGTCCAAATTTCAGCTGGGACTTTTGTGGGGGTGCAGTGCTTGTTATGCCAACCTAAGTGAATAGAGAAATAATAATGGTAACAATAGGAAGTTTCATACATATTAGAGCAAGAGATTTCACTTGAGAAGAGCAGATGCTGGCTGGCAGTATGACAGCCGTGAGCTGGCCAGGGAGCTTCTCCATCCATCAGCACTGCCTTCTAAGTCCTTTAACAGCCCTAAATTCAGAAGATGGGGGATTATTTAGAAGTCAACTGCTAACAGTGCACTGGACTTTGAAGCCCTTCTCATTTGGACAACATTCTCAGGCACATAATGTGATTTTTGGGGTTTTCTGTGTAGGGCTAGGAGTTTGAGATCCTTGTGAGTCCCTTCCATCTCAGGATAGTCTGTGATTCTGTAACTATTATTTGAACTTTCTGATATCTCTGCCCACCAGAACTCGCCCAATGACCTGCAGATGCTCTCTGATGCACCTGCCCACCATCTGTTTTGCCTTTTGCCACCCGTTCCCCCGACTCAGAACTCATTACCAGAAGTGCTTGCTGTTGTTCAGGTAAAAGGGAAACTGAGTACAAATTCGAGCTCTGTAGCTGAGTGGCATTGTAGTTGAGGAGAAGACATTTTTCTCTGCCCTCCCTGGCAGGTGTGCATGGAGGGAGAGATCTCTCGCCAGTCCATCATGAACAGCCTCTCGAGGGGAAAGAAAGCTTCTGGTGATCTCATCCCCTGGACCATTTCAGAGCAGGTGAGCGACCTGGCTGTGTGCTCACCCCAAATACATGTTCCAGCACTATTTCCTATTCCCAGAGTGCCCACCTGTGTTCCTTACAGTGCCTGTTGTGTGTGTTGTGCAGTTCCAAGACCCGGATTTCGGGGGCCTGTCCGGCGGGCGCGTGGTTCGCATCGCAGTGCACCCGGATTACCAGGGGGTAAAGTACTCTGGGACCCAGTCCTGGGGCATCAGCAGCACTGGCACCCCTGCAGGGGCTGTGCAGGCAGAGCTCAGGCAGTTTCAGCTGCTGCATTTGAAGCCTGGGGTACCAAACCAGTGCTCCTGTCATTCCTAAGCAGTGCTGTGGCATGGAGCATCCTGAGCAGCAGGATGCAGTCAGCATCCAGGGATATTTACTGTGAGATTCCCAAATGTTCACGCTGGTGTTGGGCATTTTCTGAGTGCCAGAGAGTATTGCACAGCTCTAAACTACCCAGTGGGCTCTCATTGTGGTTTGGGGCACCCAGGCTCTGTCATTGCCTCCCCATGGAGCATCTAAAGGGCACAAAATGTGTGGTTGCAATGGCTGAGTGAGCTCTGCACTGGGGGGTGGTGGGGTCTGAGGGGACAGTGCTGCTCTGTCCTGAAGATTAGAGACATCTTTTTGCTCACGGTGTGCTGTTCCTGCTTCACAGATGGGCTATGGCAGCAGAGCTCTGACCTTGCTGCAGATGTACTACGAAGGCAAATTCCCATGTTTGGAAGAGAAGACAGTTCAAAAGCCAAAGGAAATTGCGACTGTGAGCAGCGAGGTATGGAGCTTGGTACACTTTCTGTTTCCTGTTTTAAGTCTCCAAGTCTCTCTGTAAGGAGGAAATTTAATTTTTGTACAGAATAAGAGCTTTAATTTGCAGGTTTCTGTGAGGATTGCTGCCAACCCATCTCCACTTTCCTTTTCAGACTGTTGGTTTATTAGAAGAGGTTGTGACACCTCGGAAAGATTTGCCTCCTTTGCTTCTCAAACTGAGTGAGAGACAAGCTGAGAGCCTGGACTATCTTGGGGTGTCTTATGGCCTAACACCAAGATTGCTCAAGTAAGGCTTGATTCTATTTCCTAGTTAGATCCAGTGCAAAAATATAACTATATAAATCATATATATATATTATATGGACAGAAACCCATTCCCTGCTTCGTTGCCTCTGTGACCCTTCTAAATGGATAATGAGCTTTAATTGCTCCATTTTTCCAGGCTATGGAAGTAAGAACAGCCTGTAGTAGGTAGGGAAAAGTTCAACACCAATTCCTGTGACCTGCAGGAACTGGAGGTGCTGCTGGCTTCAAAGTTAGGTCTTTGTTTCCTGACTAATGGAGATTCTTCTCATGAGCAACTGCAGCTGCTTCTTGCTTTTCTTACCCTGGAGGAGCTGAGTTACTGTAGCAGGAAATAAAATAAATCATTTTTCCTAAAGTTTCAGTTCCATCTTACTACCTAGTTTTACATGAAGGCATAAAATTTTCTACTAAATGCAAACTGTTTTAATATTCAGGATATAAATATATTCAGGAGTTAAAATAACTGTTTTAACTTCTGGAATATTCAGGTTTCTGAGACTCTCAGCTGTAGTGTGGGGACTTGTGAATCCATAATTCAGGAGACAGTTTCAAAATAAGGCAGAGTTCTTCCCGTTGCTTGCCTTAAAACAAAGAGGTCATTTATCATCTAAACCCTTGGTTTCTTGCTGGCCTGCCCGAGCTTACAGGGGCACATGAGATGAGACTGAGTGAACCAGGCAGTAAGAACAAAATTCATTGCTGGTCAATTCACAGCTAAGGTTCAAGAGGGAGCAGGAAGAGGGAAAAGGATTTCAGCAGGATTTTGCTCGCTTTTTCTGGTCCACAGGTGACTTTTTGAAACCTGGAAGCTGCCAGGAAAAGTCATCCTTCCATTGAAGAAGAGCAGAGTCTGAAACAAACTGTAAATCCTCAGACCCTCCCCAGTGTGTCCTTTGGGAGATGTGAAGTGTGTCATTAAAATCTCCCTTGTTGATTAGGCTTTGAAAGCAAAGATCAGGCATTGAAGAACATCCTTTCTTAAGAAATTCTATAGATATTCCACATTTTGCAACAGCATTATGGGTCCAAACCCATGTGGCTGTTTCTAAAGGGAGGATATGAAATGCAGTAACTGTGGCATCATGTCTGTCTGTGAAAGGTGGTTCATTTTTTGGGGTCACAAGTGTGATTTTTCACTCCTCTGGGGTAGAACCTCAGTCAGGTTGATTGTTGATGCTGCTTTCTGTCAGTGTTTATTTGGCTGGGGTGTTTTGGAGACTCACCAGCTGTCCTTGTGCAGCAGATAAATTGCATTTCACCTCAGACATTGCCGTGCAAACTACAGCTCCACAATTGTCAGGGTGTTTCCTCTTTCCCCAGGTTTTGGAAACGTGCTGGGTTTGTGCCAGTTTACCTGAGGCAGACACCAGTAAGTACCACACTGGCCCTGGGGGAACACCCAGCCCTGCTGAAATCCCTGGGCATCTCTCCATTTCCTACTTTGAGATGTGATTGGGGCGGGAGCATTTTCTCAGGCCACTTCCAGGGTCTGTTTTATGTTCATTTTTGTTCTTTGGGCCTGTCTAGTTAACTAAAGATGTAAAGTTTTACAAAGGATTGTGGATGGGGGACTCTTAAGTAGTTTTCACTTAAAAATTCAGAGCAAAGGTGCAGCTTTTTGATTGTTAATTTAATTAATGTGGGTATTGCTAGAATTACAGAGGTTTACCAAATTCTAGCAGTTTATAGGTTTTCCATTAGGTAGTGGGGATTAGTGCCAGTTGATGCAGTCATTGGTGGTCTTGATTTAAAGTTATTTGCCTTCTTCAGCTGAGCACAGTTTGTGGGGATGATGGGAAATGTATCATAGAACCACATTTTCTTTATTAGAATGACCTGACTGGGGAGCACTCCTGCATCATGCTGAAGATGCTCAATGAGGAGGAATCTGAGCAGGAGCCTTGGCTTACTGCCTTCTGGAAAGGTAACTGTCCCTGCCAACTCCAGAGCATTGTTGCAGAAGTCCACAGAGGGATTTATTTCATCATCCTGTCCCGCAGATTTTCGGAGGCGGTTCCTGTCCCTGCTTTCCTACCAGTTCAGCACATTCTCTCCATCCCTGGCACTGAACATTCTGCAGAATAAAAACATCAAGCAGCAGCCACAAGCACGTGAGTATCCTGGGTCACAGTGTTCAGTGAGACTGCACTTCACACTCTTTGTGTGTTCATCAGTCTCAAAAACACCCATTACATGTTGTGGCTTGTGAAGTACCTTGGTTTGCTCTTGGTCAGCTGCTGGTTTGTTTGTATTATCCAGAAAAAAGCTGTTTTTAATGAAAAGTTAAACCACTGTAAACAGGTAGTGGTGGGGGTTTTGGTGGGGGTATTTTTTGTGGATTTTTTTTTTCCTTGCATTTTTTGATTGAAGATTTAAGCTACCTGAAATCAGAGGGCTCCTGACTGTGACAGCCAGTCTGGAACTAAAAGAGAAGCCTTGAGCAGCAGCAGGCAGAGCAACTTGTCTCTTAGGAAGAGCAGTGCCATCAGGAATGTGGTGATGGGAAGGTGATGCTCTTTCTAAGAGCAGGCACTGGCATAAAAGGGGGCCAGACAAGGCACTTATAACACTCACCTCTGGCTTAAGAGCAAATTGCTGTGTTCTCAATGTCCTTAATAGAGTGTCCTCTGGAGGTAACTTGGGGATTTGTGTCCTGTGGCTTTTTAGTGTCCTGGTGAGAGAGTTTGAGCTGCTGCTACAAAAGGACAAACCTCTTTCACAACAAGAGCAGAGTAAATGGTTAAAAGCCTGGGCAAAGTGCTTTTCTCAGCCCTCACTGTTTCCAGGCATTCTGAAGTGGATACACTGCTGTGTTCTGACAGCTGCAGTTTCCCATATGGATGTGTGTCTGCCTGACGAGGCCTGGGCTAACCAAGCCAGCCTGGGCAGCTTTGTTCCTGAGTTCTGAACGCCTGTGGGGTGGCACTTGGCCTTGCAATAGCAGGGACAACGGAGTGTTAAGCACTGAGATCCTGTGAAGGACACTCTGGGCTGTTTCTCCCCCTGTGTGACACTCCCTGCTGTGTGTCACTGTCCCCCCCAGCCATCAGCCGTGCAGAGCTGGAGTCCCTGTTCATCCCCTACGACCTGAGGAGGCTGGAGATGTACTCCCGGAACATGGTGGACTATCACCTCATCATGGACATGGTGCCTGCCCTCGCCAGGATGTTCTTCCTCCACCAGCTGGGGGACATCTCCCTGTCTGCTGCCCAGGCGGTGGGTATGGCTGGGGCAGGGCCAGCCCTTGGGAAACACACAGGGTTGGGGGGAATGGGTGGCTTTGCTCTTCAAGCTCCTATAACGTGTCACCTCCTCAGGCCCTTTTCCTGGGCATTGGCCTGCAGCACAAATCCCTGGAGCAGCTGGAGAAGGAGGTGGAACTGCCCAGCAGCCAGCTGATGGGTCTCTTCAACAGGATCATCCGCAAAGTAGTGCAGGTACAGCTCTGACACTGGTTTTGCTGGAGCACAGTGTAATTCCAAGAGTGGAAGGCTCAGTCACAGCTGTGCATCTTAAACAAGTGCCGAGTGGGTGACTGGGAACTTCTTGGGAAGGTGGGAGAAGCCCAGTAGAAAAACCAGGTATTTGTGACATTGATTTCCAAATCCAAACTCCCATGGCAGGGAGTGTGGAACTCCAGGGTCTTTAAGGTCCCTTCCAACCCAAACCATTCCACAGTTCTGTGGAACGTTCTCCCAAATAACAGGGCTTGTCTTGTGGTTTTAAATGTTGAAATGTCCTGAGCAAGCAATTCCTGTTGCCACTGAGCCATTTCACTGTTCACTGCACTGGTGGCATCTCAACTTTTCTAGGGAAAAAGTGTTTTCCAGTGGTGTGTAGAGGTAGACTTAAGGTCCAGTGAAATACCTGGAAAGTTTTGGATATGGTTTTCTCTGAGGTTCAGGATACAGTAGCAAATTCTGCAGTCCCACATTCTAGTTCATTGCAGAGGTGATAAATTATGCTTAATAAAATAAAGTATGCTGCAATCTCTGAGTTCTCTACATTTATGTGAGTGACACTGAGTGCTGATTGTGGTTGGATGCTTTTTATAAAAGCTGTAGAGAATCCTGCCCTGAGGAAGCAGCCTCGGGCTTTTCATTTCAGCACAATGGGAAAACAGCTACCTGATCATATTTTCAAGGTTAGAAGAGTTTCATGGGGACAGGCAGCATTTCTTATTTATTTGTTTTAAAGCAATAATCAAAAAGAGACATCAGCAAGTCTTACATGTGTTGGGTCCCTTCATTTTCAGCTGTTCAACACAGTGCAGGAAAAAGCTGTGGAGGAGCAAATGGCAGCAACAAAGGATGTTGTAATGGAGCCTACACTGAAGTCTTTAAACGATGATTTGGTAATTACAAACTTTCTTTTTCATGCATATGTAAACACTTCATGGCATTCCTTAAGAGTGTAGAAGCATGGTCATCTAAATTTCCCTGGATTGGAAAGAATTCCACATCCTGTCTGTCGCTCTCTGGTAGCTCGAACCTGACAGGTTTGCATCTTGTGCTTGTACAGTCATGCTTTGTGGGGCTGAAATATGGATTTGTCACAGAAAATTACAATTATATGTGAGCAAATAATGTCAAAATGCATTTATATAAAAGAGGCTTTTCAGGATCATCTGGTGTTCGCTTTAGGGGGTGTATTTCTTTTCCAGTGGGAATGGCATTTTCCTCCCATTGCTCTTGCACTTAGGACTTAATGCACGTGCTGTGCTGTTGTAGGAGGAAGCTGCAAAGGAATTCCAAGAAAAGCACAAGCAAGAAGTGATGAAGCTGAAGGAAATGGACCTTACACAGTAAGAATTCCCCTGGCTGAGTCCCAGCTCCAGTTTCCCCTCGTTCCCAGTTGGATGCCAGGTCATTGGCACGTCTTTCTGGGATTTGTTCACAAGGCTGTGGTTGCTGTGGCACAGTCTGAAAACCATCAATAAATGAGAATTAGCAGTGGGTAAGAAAGTCAGGATAAGAGAATATGCTGCTCTGCTGCTGAAAACCTTTGGGTCACTGAAGTGATCAATTACTCATGGCAGTAGTTCCTATTCTGTGTGTCAGCCTTGATCTTATACATATATAAGTTATTTAGTACTGAAATACAGACTAATAAAACTAGCTGTGGATTGTTTCTAGCTTTACAGTTTCCTGTGCTCCTAGAAATAGTCATGGTTTTCCTCAAACCAGGATAGCCAGGTCCTGGTGGCTGCTGTCCATGGAAATAGTACCTGGCTAGTTTTAATATTGTCCTCTTTAACAGCAACAAAAACCCCCAAACCAAAACCATAAAAACCCTAACATTAACAGAGAGAGAACAACCAACCAGAGCTGCTTTTATTTTTATTTTTCTCTCTTTCTGGACTGAGAGAATTTACATATGCCACTGATTCTCTTCCATTTTGTCTTATAAATCCTGTTTACTGTACTGACATGCCAGGAAAGTTGTCTGGTTTGCCCTTAGATTGATCTCTGCTAAGATAAAAGGAATCAAAGCTTCTCTGAATCTTTCATTTGTCTTGTTTGAAGAAAGGACAAGAATAGAAGGGATTTGAAGTGACTTGCAAGCCAGTCCCAAAAGGAAAAGAATGAGAATGTTTTAAAAGTTTTAATTTTGGGTTTTAGCATTGTTACATACCTGTTTGGCATTTTGGACCACGTTCCCTGGTTTTTTCTCACCCAGTAATAGATTTCTGTTCTCCTCCACAGAGAGAGAGAGACAAAAATCTATTCTGAACACTTTTCAATACAGGTTATAGAAAACTAATAGAAGAGAGTGAGCTGTTTGATTTGAAAAGGCTTTGTCCAGCATTGTTCAGCCTTGTATGAACAAGGCCTGCTCTATTCCAAATAACCAAGAATTTGAGGTGGAGAGCAACAACTCCACTTGGCTCCAGGATTGCTTTGCCTGCTTGAACCTCTGTGTCAGACAAGGGCCACGGAACATGAGCTCATTTGAATGGCAAATCTGGATTTAATTTTTCATTCCCAAAGAAGGCTGCAGGTCTTCAGCTTTTCCCAGCTGAATCCAGAACTGCTCCAGGCAGGCTTTGTGTGTTTCCCAATTCTGATCTGGGGGGCTGGCTTTGTTTGCAGAGCTGTGTGTGCCTGACAGCCCAATCCCCTTAGTTTGTTCACTCTGTGCTAACAGTTTGACTTGAATTTTCCTTTCCCTTTCCTACTTTAGGTACATTATCCGTGGGGATGATGAAGAATGGAATGAGGTGCTGAGTAAAGCAGGACAAAACGCCTCTGTCGTCAGCGTGAAAAGGTTAAGGAAATACCCCCGAGATCTCTCTGCTCTTTCCTCCTGGTTTTATTATAACATTTCCCAGAAGAGTGAGGCGTGAGAGTTATATTGATCTTACTGTCCTTGCTGGATTCCCAGTTTTCCTGGGGAAATCAGGGTGTGAGCACCTGCAGGCTCTGCTGCCCAGTGGTTCCATGTTGCTCTTAGTCCTCTCTTCATGTAACCTGTTTGCTAATTCTGGCTTTGTTTCTGATGATCTGGTTAGGTCTTGATCCTGATCAGACTCAGAAGTTGCTTCCCTTTTTCTCTTGGGTCCCTCATTCCACCTGAGTGTCCCATTTCTTTTGGGAACTAACACTGGGTGGGAGCCTGTGGAGGTGCTGCTGGGGAAAATGCAAATCCAGGGAAGAATTCTTTCAAATATGAGCTTAGGCTGAAAAACATCTGTATTTCTGCAATTCCTTCCTTTTCATCCATCTTCTTTCATCTGCCTTGCCCAGCAGGGAGTCTTTCCTCATTTTTTCCTGGGGCATTTATAGCTGAGACTTGCCTGCTTGCCTATTTCCCCTTCCTGGGGTGCCTGACAGCTCAGGTAATTAATTACATGATCTCAATTCCACCCTTTCATGGGTTGTTTTTTTTCATGGATGCTGGAAGATGTGAGTTTCCAGAAGCCTTCCAGGAATGAGTGAGTCTTGTTAGTGCTTATAAAGATCAGAGCCCTGTCCTGTTTGCTCTAATCAGAATCCAGTGTAGGAACTCAATTGTATGCTCAAAACCATCAGTGGGAATTTTTTTTCTAGTTACTCTGAATTCCAGATGCTTGCCTTGAATTGCCTTTAGGACACACTGCTTGAAAAGCAATGACAAGAGCTAAAAATCAATGTCTTTTGGGATTCAGATTGGGTTAGGGACTCTGAGGACAGGAGAAAATCTAAATGAGGCTCTTTTTTGTGCTTTCTCTAGCACCAAGTTTAAATGACCCAAGAAATTGGAACTAATTTCTCCCAGCTGTGTTTCCATGTTAGACCCTCACTCCCGCTTTTCCAACAAAAACTTCCCAGCTGAAATGCAGTCTAGTGTGTTTTTAACAGCTATTTTGTTCCTGTTTCCCAGTGAGAAGAAAAGAAAATTAGAAACAGCAAGAGGACCCAAACAGCAGAAGAAATTTAAGAAGACTAAAGACCTAAAGCAGAAGAGGAAGAAATGACTTTAAAGCCAAACAGTGAACTTGAATTAACAAGTGCTGGGTCTGTACTTAAGAAGTACTGCTTCCCCTTGATTCAACAGACTTTCCTTTGGAGGGTGAGAGCTGGAGGGAAGGAAAAGCCTTAAGAGACATTTTGAAGTGTTTTTATTAGGGGAACAACACTGCCAGGAGATTCTGTATGAAGATTTTTTTATCAGGTGTGACTGCAAAGCATGAGCAGGGCACTGTAATGCCCTGGGATATTGTGAAGGTGCTTTAGCAGCTACAGAGCCCTCATTCCAAGAGGGCAGTTCCACCTGTAAACCTTCTGCATCTTCATGGTTCTGTGTTTTATTAAAAGAGAGTTTGGATAACAAAGGATGAGGCTCTGTCAGGCCATGGTTATGTGAGTGCCTTTAGCATTGCAGATGTTTGGTATTTGCAGCTGGGCCAGTGGCACTGTTGGCCCTTGGGAGTTTTTGATGTTGGGAGCTTTTCCTTTTGGGCTGGCTGGTCACTGAGCACTGACTTCTGTCCTCCTGCTGTCCCAGAGCTGTTACCTGGCTTTGGTGGCAGGTTTTTTGTCAGAGAGCCAGGAAATCAGCACTAACACATTAACACCTGGTCATGGTGATCTTTTCTTTGACCTCAGGGGCCAGGGGGGCACACAATCCACTCTGGTCTGTGGTCCCTGCTTGGCAATAAATAAACCACTCTGGAACTGGGATTTCTGTGACTGGAGTACTCTGGCTCTGCTGCCTGTCAGGCAAACCTTTGCCATAGAATGTCCTTGTCCCAAACATGATGTATTCTGGTGTTCTGGCTCCATGCTGTAAAGGCTTGGGACAGAGTTGCCTCCAGCTGTGCTCTGTTACCTTACAGGTATCAGCTGCATCAAATTTACTCACAGCTATCAGCTCCGTTAAATCTACCTGCACATCTCCCAGCTCCTTTTCCTAGCAACCCCTTAAGAAACAGTTTCTTACTAGGTAAAGGCAGTATTTGTTCTCCAGGAGGCTGATCTTTGTTAAACACGTGTTAAACTCTTGTGCAACACCAACCTGTGGTTTGGCAGCTGCTGGGGGTGAGTTGGTGGCAGTGGCAAAGCTGAGCCCTGAGCAGGGAGATGCAGCTGCAACCCCTAAAGGCCTGAGGGGGGGGGTCTGTTACCACCCACCCAGCCCTGGCAGCCCTTACCCAGCTCTAAAGAAACTGGGAAAGGAGCAGACCTGGAAGGCAGGAAGTCTTGAGGCTCTTAGAGCTGCCTGGGAAATCCTTGGAAGGAAAGGTGAGTGCACATTATCTCTGGTTTTGCTGCTGTTGTTAAAATAGTGTAAGTGAAAGCTTTGCTCTGGACTGTTTGGTTTTACAGTGAAAAAGTGCAGCCCTTTGTTTTGGGGCTGGGGCTGTTGCTGTCTGGGTATTGTGTGCACCACTCCAAGAGCTGAGCTGTGCTGCAGGGGATGTTAGGGCAGGTTGGAGGTTCCCTTTCTGGGGAAGGCTTAGAGGTGGGGCCTAGGTATGGGGGTTAATAGGGTGGCTTAGGGGTGGGGG
>JAXCLP010000161.1:7893579-7919973 GCA_035584035.1 Lepidocolaptes lacrymiger
TGACATTCCTGAAAGCAAAAATAATGAATTTCCTTGTTAATCCGATCTCAGCCAAAGAAACCGAGTGTGTGCTGTTCAGACACTAAAAATAAGGGAGAGGGCTGTATTTTAATTTTTTTTAACAAGTCTAGTCAAAGCACATTTTCCTCTCTGTGCCTTCCATCAGGGAAGCTGGAGTAGAGTTCCAGCTAGAGCAGGGGCTGCTTGAGTGCCATCCAAGCAAGGCAGGAATGTGAGTCAGGAGAGCACTGCAAATGCCACGGGGAGAGCGAGCTCTGCATCTCCGAATTGTTGGGATGGGGTGGGTTTGGCCAGGTTTGAGCCTGTTGTCCCCGTGCCTGGAGCTGGTTCCTGGCCTGTCCAGAGCCAGACTCCCTGCAGGTGGGGCTGGGAGTGCTGGAATAACTGCAGAGTGTGCATTGAAGCCCAGGCTGAGCTCCTGGTGGGGGACAGCTCTGTGAGCTGTGCCAGGGCCAAGGGAGCTGTGTGGAAAGCAAAGGCTGGCACACTGGGCAAGGGCAAGGCAGGAGGGAGGGCCATTTGGGTGTGATGATATTCCCGTGGGAGTTCTTTTGGGTTTGTTTTTTTTTAAACTTCCAGGGCTGGATTTTTGTTGGGCTGTCAGTCCTCCTTCACCTCTGCACCACAAGGACATTCCTATTTAACCCACTTGTCCAAGTGCTCCAGAGGGAATCTGAGGTGTTTGTGTTCTGTAATTCTGCAGAACAAGTCACTGTTTGTGCTGGTGGCTTTCCAAGAAAAGGGGCTGTGGGGGGGAAAGGAGAGTTCTGTGTCAGATTGTTGCTCTTAAACCTTCACACTTCTTACCTCACAGATGAGAAGGTGCCCCTGCTTCTGTTCTGGGCTGCCAGTGTCTGAAATGCCCTTTGCTCTGACATCAATCCTCCCCTTTGGGCCTTTGGGGTCCTTTGGTGACACGGAAGGGAAGGGTCACCTGGCTTTTTCAATATTTCTTGGATTACTTTAACCCTCCCTGTCCCTCCTGCTGCAAAGATGAATCTTAGAATTAGAGGGTTTATTGGGCACGTCCACCTGCTGCTTTCTGATGGAATGCAGGGAAACTTACTCCAGCAAGGGAAAACACAAGGTAAACTTGTCACTTCCAGAAATGTTTAAGCCCAGAAGGGGGGTGGGGAAATGAATGCCTCTTTATCCCTAAAATTAGGTGTATACACACCAGAACAAATTTAAAGATACTTCAACTGCAACAGCCTTTTCCACTGAAGTGTCTTCAAACATGGGGTTTTTCTCACTGTTTAGAAGAGCAGAATAAATAACAGCACCTGTGTATTTTAAAATTAGCTTGTTAATAAAATCCCGGTACATTTACATAAATGACAACATTAATGTACAATTAACAAAGCATTGTAATATTACAGCAACAAAAGAGGACCTATGGATTTGTACAGGTAGCTGGAGCAGCTACTTGAAAATACTTCCCAAGATCAAGCCTTGTGTGGTATTTCTCAAGCAGACCAGTGATACCGTGGAGCCCCCTGTATGGCTTTGTGCTAATAAATAGGGGTTTGGAGCTGGGGAGGGCTGCTGAGGAGAGGGGTGTTCCCAAAGCAGCAGGGAGGGTGCCCTGGCCACCCTGGCCCCCCTGGCAGCTGACCAAGCCTGCACTAACTCCCCATCCCTGCCTGCACTTGGCCTCTCGTGGCAATCCTTCAGCACTGAGGCTGTGCCACAGCTGGAGGGATTTGATGGGAGCTGCTGGAGCTCCTTCCCTTCACCCTCCTCAGCCCTGCCTGTGCTGTGCTGTGCTGTGGAGATTGGGCCCAGCTGAGCCTCCTTCTTCAAGTGTGTTTAGTTATATTAATTCATTGTGGAATTAAGAAGGAACAGTTCCCCACTGAAAACTTGGCTCCCTCCTCTCCTCCACCCCTCAGTAATGACTGGAATTGTCTCAGTGGGAATGCTCTTAGTGGGTGCAGGCAAAGCTCAGTGGGAAGAGCTGGAGGTTTTCCCTTAGAGCTGTTGGTGAGAGCAAGGTCTGTGTTTTAATTTTAACACACACAACTGCCTTCTTACAGCTGGGATTATTTAAAAGAAACACACACACACACATTGCCTTAGGTTCAGGACTTGTGGCTTGAACTGTCTAGGTCAGCTGGGAACGAGGCCTTTTGGACCAGAAACATCTGTGAACAAAGGAAAAATGTGAATCCTGGGCATTGGAGTGGAGGCATCTTGTTTTTAAGGCTGCAGCCAAGCCCCAGGAAGCTGCCAGGTGTGCACTGTGCCCAGAGCCCTGAGGTAGAGGACATGTGGAAACAGCATTGCATGGAGGAGGCTGTGAAGGGGAGAGCAGAGGGCAGAGCTGCTGATCCCAACGAGCTCCAGAGACACCCAACCACTGAGCTCTGTGTGCCTCGGGCTCCTGGGGAGGCTTTTATTGCTATTTATGCACAGCTCCTGCTACACCTGAGTCTTCTACAAAGTGTCTTTTATGGTGTGAGGTCTCAGATAATGTCCACAAGAGGGTTTGTAAGGTGAAAGCAAGGGAGACTATCAGCCCCTGACTGTGAAAGGGCAGCCAGTCTGTTTTTATCTCCTCAAAATAGATCCAGATTAACAACTAGCACAGTGAAACTGTATTTAAAACCACACAAACACCCCCAACTCTCCCCTCCCTGCCCCAGCTCGGTTCTTCATGTAAGGCTTAAAGAGTGAGTCATTTCAGAGTTAGTATTAGTTTCTACTCAGCTTTGAACATAGAAAATCTCTCTCTCAAGGTGCAAACAGTTTGGGGGACAATTCCTGTCAGTCTGTACAGACACTGGTGGTACTGAACTGGGCTGGGACACTGGCTCAGCAGCTGGGCAGTGGGTCAGGAACCCTCTGGGCAGCCTTTGCACATGGAAACCATCTGTTTGTGTGTGAACCAAGTGCCCTTCTGCTGCGGAGACACTCCAACCTATGTCCGAGGTGCTGGGTCCAGCAGAGCTGCCCCTGTGCCTGCAGCCCCTGTGGGAAGGCCAGGGCTGGCCCTTGCCTTGCAGCCCCAGCCCTGGGTCCTGCCGTGCCAGGGGCATTGCTGGGGCACCAGCAGCACAGAGAAGCCGAGCCCTGAGGGTGGCTGCTGCAGAGGGGTGGCAGAGGTGCAGGAGGCCAAGTGGTGCTGCCCCCCAGTCTCTGGAGCACCTCACACCCTGGAGGTGACATACACGGAGTGCAGGCGCCCAGCCAGGGCCATCTGCAGGTCCCTCAGGGGGTCCAGGCCCTGCACTTTGCTGTTCCTGCTGTAGATGAGCTGCTTGAAGGAGTCCTGCTCCAGGAGGGAGCTCATGTGCTTGAGGAAGAAGCCCTCGCAGAAAGAGGCCAGTTCGGGGGCGTTGTGGATCTGTGGAGGGAGGGAGGGAGATTGTGAGAGCCCCTTCTGTACATCCGAGCCTTACACTGCATCCCTGAGCACCTCCTCTCTACTGCTTCTCTCCCTTTGATGCTTCCCAAGGCAGGAGCAGTGGTGGCACAGCGTGGCTTTCTGTGGCACAGAGGGGCATCCAGGCTCTTGTCATGCCTTGGCCCTGCTGCTGGCAGAGCTGCAGTCTCCTCCTCCTCCTCCTCCTTGTGGTGGCAGCTGGTGCAGGGCTGGGGGTCCCTATTCAGCTGGGACACTGCAGTGCCAGATGGCCAGCACAGCCAGGGCACTCAGGGATGCCCAGGGGACACGGGCCTGGCTCCCAGGGCCAGGGGCTGCATGGAAGGGCACATGCTGTGCTTCTGACACAGCAGCTGCAGTGCTGGCTGGAGCTGCTGCACAGCCAGGGCAGGGACAGGGAACTCCAGCTCTGCACTAGGGAGCTCTGTGCACACACAGCCTGCTCCTGGGAGCTCTGTGCAAAGGCTGCTTTGAAGGAAAAGTACTAAAGGGGAATGCTCTGTTTCCCCTACTGTTACATTTGAGGGCCTGAAAGAAACTAGTCTGAGTCCCATGGAAAAAACAGCCCAGTCTTGAAAGAAACTAGCCTGAGTCCCATGGAAAAAAAGCAGCCCAGTGGGAGAGTCCGGAGTTGAAAAGCATCAGTGTGGCACTGCACACAAAGTAAAAAACATCATTGTCAGCTCTGGCTTTTCTGCTTAGGGCATCTGATCCTGCAGAATCCCAGGAATGTATTCCTGCAAAGTGCTTCATTTTTTAGTGATATATTTATATATACTCATTGTACATATAATAAATTTTATATAACATTTGGTGTGTATAATATTTAATATCTATATTGTATATAATAGGTATATTGACTGTATATTTGTGGTCTGTATGTTATTTATAGAACACAGAGGCTGTAGAGGTGAATATCTGAGTGCATGCTCCTTGTGGGACTGGAAGGAATATATTCCAGCAGTAGGGGTGCTAGGAAAGGGTTCACCCTGTGCTCCATCCCCCTGCTCTCCCAGACCTGCATCCCTCAGGGTGCTGCAGGGATCCCCCCTCCATTCCCCCTGCACAGAGCTGCCCACCTGAGCCCCCTGGGACTCTGAGCCAAGGGGCTTTGGCACCCACCTTTGCATATTTGTAGATGCTCACAGAGTTGTCCATGCTGATGGTCTGGGCACAGAGGATTTCACAGTGTCTCTGGAGGCCGTCCAGCTGGAACAGGCTGGCAGCAGACAGCAGCTGTGGGCACAGGACAGAAGCTGTTGGACATCAGGAGCCAGGCAAGGCAAAGGGAAGGGACCATCCCCTCTGGGAACAGCCTCTGACTCCCCTCCCTTGGTCATGGCCAAGCCCTCAGGAGAGAGCAGGAAGGCCACTCAATGCTGAAGGGATGGACAGACACATTTCCCCTCTTGGCAGAGGCTCCTTCCAGAGGGAGGGTATTTGTGCTCCTCTCTGGCACAGGAACACCAAGCAGTGATGTCTGGAGCTCTCCAGCTCCTTTCCAGGTGGGAGGGACAGCCCTGGATGGGAAGGAAGCCTGCTGCCAGCTCCTGGGTTTCACCTCCCAGCTCTGGTCATGCCCCAGCACCCTTGGCAAGGCTGGGAAGAAAGAGAACTCTCTCTCACCTCTAAGATATCAGTGGAGGGAATTTCCATGGACTCTGTTCCTCCATAGTACAAATACTGCATCAGCATCTGCAATGGGAAGAAGGCCAGGCATGAAGTTACCCCAGAAGTGCCCAGGGGCTGCTGATGGCTCTGCTGCCCTTCCTGAGCAGACAGCAAGTGTGTCCCAGTCTGGCTCTCACCTCCACTGGTGCCTTTTTTTCCCTTAGCATTGCAAATCTGCTGCTTTCCAGCAGCCCTGTCTCTCTGAGGCTCTGAACAGAGCCCTGCTGAGGATGCAGGGTGACAGTGTCCCCAAGCAATGCCACTGTCCTTGCAAAGCTGGTCCCAGGGAGCTGCCAGCCCAGCCCAGCCCAGCCCAGCCCAGCCCTGGCTTTCCCAGGCCCTCCCAGCCACTTGTCCTCCCTGCTGGGCTTCTGAGCAGGGCAGAGGCAAACACCTCATTGTTTGCAGGGAGAGGGAGAGGAGCTTCTGCTCTCTGAGCTGCATGTGCTCCCCCCCAGCCCAACCCACACCTCTCCTCCAGGTAGGGGCTGCATGTGGTGCTGGGAAAGGAGTGTCCTGGGAGCTGTGCTGACCATTTCTAACAGGGCTAGGAACAAAACTATCCTGCTGGGTTTAGCCTTTTTCTATCTGTATATATTACAACTGTCTGTATTTTGTGTAGGTACCAATAACAGGGGGCAAACCCTCTGCTCTCCTGGCCAGCACCCTCCACTGTGACTGAGATTGCAGCTCCTTAACTCGCCTCCTCAGCTTGGCCATCAGACTGTCCAGCTCTGGGAAGTGTCTCACTGTTCCAATTCACTTCCCATCTCCCTGTTCTGCACCTCTCTTCCAAATCTGAAGGGCAGCTCTGGAAAGCTGGAGTACCTTGGGTATCACATTGCACTGCCTTGGTTTGTAACCTGGGTGTGTGTGACCTGCTTTCCCTCCATCATGAGTGAGCCCCCTTTAGGTCCACTAAATATGGAAATGTCAGAAAACCAAAAGGTTCCCAATTCTGAGCCTTTCCTGACCGGGCCACCATTGATTTCTGAATGAATATGGAGCCTGGCAATCCACCTGCTGTAAATAAGTCACTTTTTATTTAGCACAGCAGGAAAATGATCCTGCAAAAAGTACAAAAATTGTGTCTTAAAAGTATAAAACTACCTTTCAGTAGAAGACAAGTTTTTCTCCTGCTTTATGGAGGAGTCAGCTGCCTAGTAAGAAAATAAGAATGCCAAGTGGAGGATCCTGTTTTCAGTTGGTCCTACCTGAGAAGTTTGGAAAAAGGATCAGAATACTCTTAAAATTCTGGTATATTGAAAGGAACTCCATTTCTGCTTGTAAATGACCTATGATACTACTCCTTGGGCTCATCTTCCCTTCCAAGGGGCTGAGAAAGTGAAAAACAGTAAAACAGAAGCAGAGTAAGTTACATACCTTGAAAATATTGTATTTCATATCACTGATTTCAACAGTCTTGCTGCCGTGGCCGTCGTGCTCCGTTTTATTGGTCATTAATGTCTTAAACCTGGGAATGAATTTAAGAGATTTAATTAAATGTTCATTAAATTTGAGATTGGTGTGTTAATGTGTCACACACTCATCACCTACTGCCAAAGAGCCAAACAAGGGGAAAACAAAGATCCTCCCTTGTTCTTGTCTGCAAGTTGAAAATCGAAACATTTCTTCCCATTTAATGATATTTAGTTCAGGGACAATTTAACCTGTAAATTGCCTGGGCCTGATCCAATCCCAGCTGGAAAACCCTGTTACTATGACAATAAGAGAGAAAGAAACTAATAATTGCAAGTGTCCCATGTCCCTCTGAGGGTCCAGGAAAGCTGCAGCAAGTGCAGCTCTCACTGCAGCCTCCCAGAGAAGGAATGGAATGGAATGGAATGGAATGGAATGGAATGGAATGGAATGGAATGGAATGGCTGATGTGGAAACTCCAACTCCTGCACATATTTGTAGGGACCATCAGGTTAGTTCAGTGATGTCCCTGGTCAGTGACTCACCTGTTAGATGCAGTAACCAGCAGGACTTTGTGTGCATAGAAGAGCTTCCCTTCCACTAAGAAAGTGACATCAGACATTTCCTTGTTGTTCAGAAAATGAGGATCTGTTGGGTAAGGGGGAAAAAAGGGTGACTATTTTTATTTTTTTTTTAAATAAGAATAAAACCCCCAGGCAGAAGAAGCTCCCTGTGCAGGTGAGCAGCTTACCCAGGCGAGCTGGCAGTGTCTTCCTGATCTCAGGGATGCTGGGGATGGGGCTGCTCCCGTAGCAGTGGGTGAAGATGGAGGCCAGCTGCTGGTTGATGGAGTCGTTCTGCAGGGGAGGGACAGGGGGAGGGACAGGAGGGACACCTGAGCAGGGCTGTTCTGACCCAACCCTCTCAGCATCAGAGCAGAGCCCAGCAGCACAGCTCAGCCCTGCCCTCCTCTGGGAGGGGGACACCAGTGTGTCCTTGGCATGGCCTCGCTCCTGCTGGGGGTCAGGCACCAGGTTTGGTTCCCAGCTGGCTTTAGTCAGCCAGTGACATCTTTTGTGTGCAATTTAACATGTGCTGTGTGGATCAGCTGTGGAGGAATGAGGAGCTGAAGCTGCCCCTCAGCTTCCCCTGGGTGTGCGCTCAGGGCTTTGGGGCTGCACATGAATCCACTGCCAGCAGGGCCATTTCCATGCCACGCCTCCCTGGGCACTTGGCACCACCACAAGAACACCAACCACTCGATTTCCATTGTTCCAAGCTAATCCTACTCACCTTGCTGGTTTTGAGGATCTCAAACATGAGCTGCAGCCCTTCAGTGACCAGCTCCTCGTTGTAGTCCTCCTCTTTAATGGTGACAAAGTCCCTCAGCAGGCTCTGCACCACCGAGTAGCGGCACTGCTGGAAGGTTGTGCGCAGGGACTCGAGCCACACGTGCAGCTTCCAGGGCACCCCTGCAGCCACAGGGGAAGGGACAGGTGAGTCCCCAAGGGCCCTGGCAGGAGGCTGGCCTGCTGCTGTCACCAACACCTGGCAGCACTGGAGGGGATCGTTACACACATCCTCACAGCACGTGCATTTCTGTTTGATATCAAAGGTGACTGAACTGGGTCACTGACAGAGCAAGCAAAGGATTGGCACCAGGGTCATAAATTGGATCTTCTGTTATAAATTGGATCTGACTGTTGAGGACCAGAGACTCCCTGTTTTGTTCTGAGCTTTGTGATTTGTCAGAACCACAAAATCAATGTGACCTGAACTTGGAAGAATCCACGACCCTGCCCAAATGTGGTGTGAGGGGCCCTGTCTCCTGCCTGCCTGTGACAGACAAGCCTCTCAGTCCTACCTTTACACATCAGATTTGTTCTTTCACCTCAAACCATTCAATCTGATGTCATTTATGATCCTCAGAGCAGTTTAGATTTTAGGTGTCAGTAGGTGACAAAGAGCTACGTCCCTTTCTTTTGGTAGGTGGGAGCAGAGGATCCAGAGGGGGACATCCCACATCAGGAATTTGTGAGGAGCCTGCAACACTTTGTGCATTCAAATCACAGAGCATGGCACAGCTTTGCAGTTGGGCTGGGTGCCCCTCCAAGTGGAAGAAAGCCCTTGAGGCCTGCAGGGCAGAGCTTACCCAGGGCCCGGAGCTCCATGGTGATGTCCACGTAGCCGTGCTCAGCACTGTAGTACATGGCCTCCTGCAGAGCCTTCATCCTGGTCCTGCTCAGCCCCAGCTGGCCCCCCTCGCTGCCACTGCCACTGCCACTGCCACTGCCACTGCCACTGCCCTGGCTCGTGTGGCTCTCCACGCCCTCGGCCAGGATCTCCTCCAGGGACAGCACGTCCCCCTTGCTCTGCTGGGGCTGGCTCAGCAGCTTGCGCAGGACGTTCCTGGGGACGAGATTTCACTGATTCATAATGGGATTGTAGCAGTTCAGGCAGCACTGGGGGCATGTGGCTTAGCAAACCATTTCCCTCCCAAAGACAGCAGGCACTGAATCCACCAAAGTGCTTCCCCACCCCACATCTGATGCCCTGGGAGCAAACCCACAGGCTGTACCCCCTCCTGGGGTGGGTTGTTTGGCATCTCACACAGCACTGGCAAGAGAGGGACCTTCTGGTTTGTGTGCAGCCACTTTGGGAGGTTTGCATCACTGGTGTCCCCTCAGCCAGCTGGAACCATCTGCTCCAGACATTCCCAGCCCCAGCAGGGCCACCCAGCACTGGGCTCTGCTGCTGCACTGCCACCAGCTGGTGCTCTCCTTGCACCCACACCCCTCCCTGGGGCTAAACCCAGTGAGTTTGGGGCTTGAGGATCACCCTGTGCTGGCCCAGGGGAGAGCAAGCCTTGGATGTCACGGTCAGAGGGTGGTGGGAGGGGAACAGAGCTGGGAACAGAACAGTGTTTGTGGTTTTACACTGTAAATAACTGCATTATCCATTCCAGCTTTGCAGTTTGGGCCCCACTGGAGCCTGGGACACTTTCCCAGGTGTCTCCAGATGTGAGCTGTACCTGGAGGTGCAGGTTTGGTACTGAAGCACAGCTGGGTCCAAGGGAGCTGCTATTTAATGTGCTGGGTTGTGTCTCTCAGCCCCTCTCCATGTTTATTCCAGGGCTGTTTTAATTGGCTTCTTACACTAACATTTTTCTCTGGGAATGGAAGGATTTCTGGAAGGGTTTGCAAGTCCAGTCCTATTTCTAAATAAGCCCCCTGCAAACAGGGCTGGAGAAGCCAGGCTGGCTGTTCAGCAGTTCAGGGACTCATCTCTTGGTTGCCAATCCAGAAACCAGAGCTGCAGTCAGCCAGATCCTGCTGGAGATTATTTTTGCCACCTGAATGTGGTCAGATTCTGTCTCAGAACAGGAATCAGGATCTCACAACCTACCCTTAGGTGGAACTTAGTCTGCTCACACAGGGCCTAGAACCAGCTCCTGCTCACTCCTAGTGCTGCAGAGCCAGGCCAGCAAGGAAAGACTAAGAAAAAGCAATTATCTTTGTTGTATTGTTTGCATTTTACTAAAATCTAATCCCTTTCTCTTAGCAAAATTACAGCTGCTGAATAATGAAGTCTTACATCTTTGGGTTTTTTCTCAAAAGGATGGAATAGAGAGCAAGGACCAGTTCAAAAATCATGCCTAAAAGGCTCTACCTGCATCAGAATGGTCTGAGAAGCTGCTGCTCCAAAACATGGTGATCAGGAGAGCCTTCCCACCACCTCCTGAACTGCACACCCAAGGATTTGGGTCACCAAGCCGTGCAGGACACACAGCAATGCCCATAGTGCAAGAAAACTGGTGGCCAAAGGGGGCCAAAGGGGGCCAAAGCCCTACCTGTGCCCGTGTGCTGCTGCGTGGCTGAAGCAATTCATGTCTTCATGGAGAGAGGAGGACATTCCATTGACCTCCAGCATGCTCAGGAGGGGATCTGCACCCCTGCTCAGCAGCAAACTGACCAGCTCGTAGTTCCCTGGGGAAAACAGACACAAACATCGTGGAGGTTCCTCTGGGGAAGGGTGAAATGTAGGAGTGGAACAGGCAGGGGTTCTCCTTCCGTGGAGGGGGGAGTGGTGACAGGAGAGCCAGCACAGTGAGTGTCCATGTCCCTTTCATAAAGGAGCACAGCAATTCAGAGACTCAGCTCCAATGCATGAAAATGAAGCAGGAAGAAATCAAGGGAAAGAAAAGGAAAACCAGTCAGAGGTGAAAAGTGTTGAAAAACAACAACTGGCACAGGCTTGTCCCCAGAATGCTCAGCTCCTGACAGCCCACTAGAAGAAATGCAGACTTCTACTAGTACTTAATAAATTCATACCATTTCCTTACAGGACAGTTATTTTTTCCCCAGGCTGGGTTCAAACTTGTTAATTTTTTTGCATCCATGACTAGACAGAGGCTGGTTTCTGTTTCCTGACAGTGCTTTGCCAAGGACTTGGTGCCACCAGCTTTGCTGTGGTGGCCCCTGGGAGGCCCCAAAAGCAGATACTGAGGGCCCATCAGGCCTGTGGGAGCAGGAGATGGAGCCTGGGAGGGCCCAAGGGGCTCACCTGCAGCCGAGGCCAGCTGGAGGGGGGTCTCAGCATAGTTGTCCTCTCCAGTGTTCACAGCAGAGCCCTCCACGTGGGCACCGGCGTCCAGGAGCAGCTGTAACAGGCACAGGGAGCACAGGGAGGGGGCAAAAGAGCAGTTCAGGGGGCAAAACACAAGGGAGGGGCTGTGTGTTAGAAAGGAAAACTAGAGCATTCCACCAAGGGCCTGTCTCAAAGGCTGAAGCAAAATATCAATTATGAGGCAATTTTCTCCTGCACCTCCTCACTCCTTCCCCTACAGCAGTGCCAGTTTAGAGGCCTCTTCTTTGCTGGTGTTCCCTGTGCTTTCAATACTGGAGCTCATGCTGGAAGGGGGTTCAGCTGGCAGCCTGGAGAGCATCCCCTCCTCTTCCTTACCTCCTTTATGGCCCTGCCTCTGCAAGTGTCATTTCCCAAATCCAAGAGCTCTGCAACCAGAGCTTCTGGAATTAGCACAAGGGGCAGCAAAATGGCACAGGATTTGCAGGCCTCCACTCCATTTTGCTGCCCCCTGTGCTAATTCCACAGAAAAGGGAGCAGGGAGGATGTGACAGGCTCAAATCCCACGCCTGTGTAAGCCCTATTCGTGCCATTTTCAGGGATTATAAAGGAAGTTACAGATGATTTGCTGCCATTAGAGCAGAAACCAGCACACACTGAATTTTTACATGTGTGAATTTACAAACCAATGAAATCTCTCCTGTCACAAAGCCCCTGCTCCAGCAGTCACCCTGCACCCACTGCCCATGGAGCACCAATTTACCCAGTACCAATGGAATGAGGGTGCAGCCCTGTTTGGGAGCAGCAAGCCTTGGCCTGATGCTGAAACCAAAGCAGAACCAGAACAACATGCTGTGTGTCCTTCTCGAGGCCCTGCCAGGGATTCCCTCCCCAGTGTCCATCGTCCTCACCTCAGAACCCTCAGCTTTGCACCACTTCTCACAAGGCTCCTCCTGAAGGTGCCCGGGGAGCTGGCACAGAGCCTGGCACAGAGCCTGGCGCAGCCCCGTGCTCAGGAGGGCCCAGAGGGAGGGTCCCAGCCCTGCCCTGGAGCCCCTCCATGGCCCCTGAAGCCCCCCCATGTCCCCTGAAGCCCCCCATCCCCCCTGGGGTCTCACCTGCACCACAGAGATGTGCCCGTGCAGCACAGCAAAGGTGAGGGCGGTCCAGCGCCGGCTGTCGGGGTGCACTGATGGGTACCTGGGTGAGGTGCTGGGGACCTGGGGAGGGAAGGAGCCACTCACTGCCCACTGTGCCCATTGTGCCACTCTGCCCTCACCTCTGCACCTGGGCACAGCTGGCTTTTGCCTCTCTGAGCCACCTGGAGGACACCGCTACCTCCGTGCCCTCCACCCACCCACCCACCCTATTAGACCTAATCCTAACTGGGCCACCACTGAGTGCTCCAAAAGGTTTGGTTCTCCCCACCCCCAAATCCCTGAAGTGTTGGTTTCCAAAAGAAGTTCCTTGTTTGAAGCTTCCAGAGCTTCAGGTTTCCAGGAGAGCCTTCAGAGCTGAACAGTGCTGGGGAGGAGATGCCCTGTGACTCACCGGGATGTCGAGGTTTGCCCCAGCATCTATCAGCATCTGGACCATGGCTTCATCTCCAGCAGCACAGGCATACATCAGGGGGGTCATGCCCTTCAGGCAGGAGAGGGAAAACAAAATAAAGTTACCTTTTTACATCTCTCAACACTGTCACGGGTACAGGGAGTTTGGATCCTGTGTGCAGGGACAGCTTATGGATGTTTCTAAAAGGTTTTTGGCTTCTCTGCAGGGTGGGCACAACACACTGACATTGGAAAGGGAGGTGGACAAAACATCAGGGCTGCAAGAACACAGAAGGCACCACTGAAAACCCCAGCCCTGCACTGTCCCAACTCTGCAGCTTTCTCAAGGCTGCCAACAAAGAAATACCATTCCTTGCCTCATTTGGAGCCAAATGAACTGAGAGCAGAAAGCAACACAAAAATACAGAAGATGAATTTATCTGGCAACTTCTCCCCATTGCTAAAATCCTATTTGCCACAATCTTTCAGCATTCCCATCCCATAAATCTCTCCCTCTCTACTTAAGCAGCAAACCATGACGGCTCAGGGATGAATTATGAGAGAAATGAGCCTTACTGATGGAGTTGATGGCACAAGGAGCCAAGGACAGAAAGGAAATGGCCTAGGAAAATCCATTCCTGCTCAAATCCTACAATTTTGCTGCCCCCCCTTCATTTGAGTTTTTCACAGGCTCCATCTCTGTTGCTCAGTGTGCAATAACACAGCTTCTTTCCTGGCTGTAAACTGGAATTACATCTCTCACACAGCAGTTCTGCAGTCACAACTCCAGGCTGCTGCTTTGAGGCAGTTACCTGGATAAATCTTTACAAGGGTATTTCTGAGTGAGGGGATTTGGCACTGGGGGGCTTGGGAGGATCCACTCTCCCTAGAGACAAGTAAAACTCAAAACTCAGCCCCTGTTTACTGCCCCAGTCAGGGTCCTGAAACCACAGGATTGTACAAGCTCACTTTTTCCCTTTTTTTAATTTTGTAATACCAGTTTTGCATTCCTGCTTGTTTTCCTCAACATCTCAAATCCTGTGACAGCAGAGTGCTGCCCAATGCCCACTAGAAGGGAATAACAGGGCTCTCTTCCAAACATCTTCACACATGTAGATGGAAAAGTGGGTCTGAACATGCTGCCACTCTGGGAGTGACCAGAACCCAAAGCTGGGTCTGGAGCCTTTATGTTGGAGTTTTTGAGTTTTACTCATCTCTAGGGAGAGTGGATCCTCCCAAGGCTGGGGAAGGGGAGAATTCCAGTGTCCCCAGAGGGGCCTGTCCTGCCCTCCTTGGCTGGGGCCAAACACTCTGTGTGGCCCAGGTGGCAGAGCTGCCCCGTTGCCAGGAGGGCTGTGAGAGGGTCACACCAGCAGGGTGGCACTGAGACCAGCAGGAGGTGACAGCAGAACTCCTCACATTCCCAAGGGGCTCTTCACAGGGCTCTCCACACACACAAAAGCCAGAGAGGTGGGAAACACCCTGCAGGGAGAAGTGACAGCCCTTGTTGTGGTGTTGGGACAGCCAGGCTCCCAGGGCCAAATAATCTTGGGGAGAACAAAAAGCCTTCAGGGCTTGCAGGAAACATAAAAAATGTCTTGAAAAAATGTAATACAGCAAGTGGAAAATCTTCCTAATATAAATCTGCCAACTTGGGCACTTTATTAAAGTGACTACTGACAGCACCTCTGATGGAACACCCACCCCTGTGCCCACAAAGCTTGGGGCACTGGGGATGTAAATAGGGTAACTACACACCTAGATGTGTTTCTGCTGTGTTTGGGCACACATTCCCACTCCTCTAAACCTGCAGGGTGCTGGGAAGTGCCATGGAAGACGTGCCAGGTCCAGAATTCACTCTGAAATTGCAGCAGAATGCTGTCTTGTGAGAGCAAAGCTCCCTGGCTGCACACAAAGCCTTCCTCCCCACTGCTCAACATCCTCTCGTTTCAGAGACGTGACAGCTCATTCTCCTTGCTGTGACAGCTGTAACGAGTGTTTATTTGGGGGAGGAGGCTTTTTTTCCCTTTTTAAATTAAAAGCTAATTCCATGCATTGAGTGATGCCCCAGAGGACAGACTCTGCTGTTGCTTGATGGGGCTGACAGCACGAGCAGAGGCAGCCAAAGCTCCCCAGGCCTACCAAATCCCCACGGTTCAGTGGAGCTGAGCAGGGAGCAGGTAACAAGGAATAAACAGGCACATCAGCCTGATGGGCTTGGAGCAGATTCAGTACTGACTGATGGCACCACTGGGCTTCCCACTGCTGCTCCTTGTATTCCAAACTGTCTGAGCCTGAAAATCATCAGCCAGCAACACCTTTGGGTCACTCAGCACTGCCCCAGGCTGCACTTGGGCTGCTGAACCAGAAGAGAGTGTCAGGGCAAAGCCCACTTTGTTCTGACATCAGACTTTCCACTTGGTGCCTGAGACAGCCCAGGCAGGGAGCAGACCTACATTCCAGCTGATAACCAACCACTCCAGCCTCTGCTGGGCTTTCCAGGAGGGCTGGCACAGCAGTGGGGTGGGGGCAGTTTGGGCAGTCATTCTTTACCTCTCCAGGCTGCATTTTCAGCCTCAAACACCAGCTGGAATTGGCAAACCCCGTGGAAAGGGAGGGGTGTGTGTGTGTGTGTGTGTGTGTGGTGCCTGCCCCACCTGGTCATCCATGGTGTTGACCCCCTCTGGCCCCAGGGCAGCGATGGCCTGGCTGATGAGGTCTGTCCTGCCACAGTTGAGCATGCGGAACCCCAGCGCCTGCTGGAACCTCTCGGTGGCAGCTCTGGCCTCCAGTCTGCGGAAGGAGCTGGAGCAGCACTCGGGTCTGGGGGAGACAAAGCCAGGCCTGGATGCTGCCCGTGCCATGGCAGGCACTCAGCAAGCAGGGCTACTCAGTGCTGCTTCTCACAAACCCCCCACCAACCCCCCTTGTTCTAAATAATTCTCTCTCTATATAATTCAGGTATCATATTTGCATTTTCCTGTTATAAGATAGTCCATCAAACGTACAGGCAGCAACCAGGGAGGTTACTGAGCTGTGCAAACCTGCAGTGACCAGCTCTCCTTAGTTCTGCTTCTCACAAAAAAACCCACCAAACCCCCACTGGTTTAAATTATTGCCTCTATACATTGCAGAGATCATATTTGTATTTTCCTGTTATGGGACAGTCCATCAAACAAACATAAAACATCTTGCAAGGAGGAGAAAGAGGTGGAGAGAAAGTGCATCATTCTTGGGTGAAACAATTCTGCTGCCTGCTTACCAGACTTGCTGTTATTTTGAAATAAAAGACATTTCTGAAGGAAAATAGATATCCCTTAGTCTTTTCTGTGGGGAAAAAAATTAAAATTTGAAAAAGTGAAATAAAAATGAAATTTGGACAGTGGAACACTCAGCTCTTTTCCAACAACTCAACAGAGGGAAGTGTGTTAACATTCCTACGAAGCTCTAATAAATCCCTACCCTTGAGATGGGTATCAAATGCCCTTTATCTCATCTGGAAGTGACCCAGGGACTCCTGTAAATCCTCTGCTTGTCTGCTCAGAGCCTGCTGGATCACAGCCCTGGCAGTGCATCTCCTTCCCGAGGCAGCACTTCCTATCTCAGCTGGGCACTGATATGGCCACTCTTTGATGTTATTTTGGGGGATGCCTTCCCCACCTCCCTCCTGCTTTCCAGCACAGCCTCTTGTGCAAGCCCTCAGTGGGTGAGATATCACCCTGCCAAGCTCCTCTGATAAATGATGAGATGCTTCCAACCTCTTCTGGAACCTCTGCGTGGCCTTTGCCAGAGAAGCAAAACACTCAGCACTTCACGCAGAGGATTCAAGAGGAATCTTATTCCCCTTTTAAGCCAGCTGGTCATTTGTCCTTCTGAGCCTGCCTGGCTGGTGGGTGACAAAAGGTGAGCAGAGGGAGCAAAAGATGCCCCTGGGGCAGCCTGGGGACTGTCCCACTGTGCCAGAGGAACCAGCATCTCCCCACAGCTGCTCTGGGAAGGAACTGCAGCAGGGCACAGGTTGGGGCAGGGTCAGCAGGGGAGCCAAGGGACAGTGTGGGAGCCACTGGTTCCTTGGAGACAGAGCTGGGAATGTGTGCCCCTGGGGCAGCTGAGTGCCTGAGGGCAAGGCCACTGCCCCACCCAGACACTGGGTGAGGGCACAGCACAGAGCAGGACAGGACAGGGGGGTAACAGGCTTAATGCTGCCCTACACAAACCCTACAGCTGGGCTTTGGGAACCTGGCTCTGCTAAGGTTTGTGATGCTGCAATATCAGGACTTTGTGTTGTGGAGGGCTGAGGCAGAGAACAGGTAGCAGAGGTCTGAATTTTAGGTTCTGCTAATTATACTTTGTTCTTCTTCTCTTTCAGGGATGTCAACAGACCCTACCTGGTGCATCACAGTGGTGGTCACAAGGAACCACCACCATCATTATTATTATTATTATTATTATTATTATTATTATTATTATTAACAGCCTTTTAGGCTGTGTATCATGAGGAAAAGGGAGTTGCAATTTGCCTACAGTTACACAGCAAGCCAGGGATAAAAAAATAAATCAATCTGTTCCCAGATTTTCTCTTCCTCTAAACATGCTGTAATGGCTGGATACAAAAAACTGCTTTAAGGGATCATATAAAGGGAGCTGGGAATGAGGCACTGCTCTCTTTGTGTTACTTTAAATCTTGTCATTCAAGGTATCCTAAAAAGCAGGGAATAATCTTGTAATGAAGGCATACAAAATCAGCCCAAATGCTTGTATTGCAATGGTTCTCTGTCTCATCCTTACTATGTCACTTTTGGAAAGGGGAAGGATCTCTGCAGTGTTTGCCCAGAGCTTCTTGCCCTCCTGGGGCAGCGAACGGAGAAATGTGTTTCTTGCAGAGAGAGCACACCGTGAAGCACAGTGAGAGGGAGGTCCCAAGGCTGGCCCTGCTGGGCAGGTGCCCCCAGAGCCTGCAGCACCTACTTGAGCTGGCGGGGCTCGCAGTCGAGGCCGGGCAGGAGCAGCCGTGCCGTCTGCCGGACGTCGTCGCTGTCCACGGCGAGGCTGCGCCGGTGCTCGGCGAAGGTGATGGCCACGCGCATCCACTCCATCAGCGGGGGCAGCAGCAGGAACGGCCTGGGGACACACCAGGGACACCCCTCAGCACTGCGGGCTGGCGGGGCTCTGCACTGGGGATGGCTGGGGCACAACCCCCTGTGCCCGCCAGCTCGGGGCAAGGAGGGGCAGTGCCCTGCCCTGGCCACCTCCACAGCTTCTCGCCCAAAACAGGGCCAGGCCGGTCTCATCTGGCACTGGGGCTGAGCAGAAGGCACCTCCTCCTGCTCTTCTGGGCTTCTACAGGTCATGGCCCTCCAGCTGGAGGGGCTTGCTGGGGTTGCAGCTTCTCACCACAGCTTACCTGCTAATTCTGTCTGTTCTAGACAATCCACATGCACAGGCTGCTCTAAACTGTGCCTGTTCCACACAATCCACATGCACAGGCTGCTCTAAACTGTGCCTGTTCCACACAATCCACATGCACAGGCTGCTCTAAACTGTACCTGTTCCACACAATCCACAGGCTGCTCCACCATCAGGAACACTGAAAACACCCCGGGATTGTCTGAAACCTCAGTCAAACCAGGCTAATTCAGTCCCACCTCCTTTAATCTTTCCATTGTCTGATGGTTTTCCACATCCTACATTTGTCCTGCAGAGCTCAGCCCTCCATTCCTGCCCACCTGACCCTCCAGGCCATGGCCAAAGCAGTGGGTTTCACTCCATAGCAAGGGTTTCCAAGGAATAAAGGGATATAAAATGGGTAATAACAACAGCACTGCCCCTCCCTGCTGCTGCCAGACAAATGAACACACTGCAGAGCCCACACATTAATACAGAGGTACCACAGTACTCTCAGACACAACTCATCCCAACAAACTGCCAGACTGAGCCATTATTTGCTGGATTCCCCCCACGGATATCTGCTTGGAAGTGCCAGCTCTCCCATTGCCAGTAATGACCTTTATTAACACCCCAGAAACAAAAAAGCCTTTTCCATTTAAGCCTTGGAGGGGAGGAAGCACCGACCCCTTTCCAAAGATCAGAGAGAAGAGCTAAAGATGAGGAACCAAGGAGTGATTTGGGCCTCAGTGAAGGCAGCTGAAGCCACGAGAGGCATTTCCAAGCTCTGTGTGTGTGTGTGTGCACTCCCATGTGAGCACAGTGAGAGGGAGCAGCACCAATCCCCTAAAAATCAATGATCCATAGTGGCATTTGCAACCAGAATTCCCTTTGTCCTGACTCTGAACACCCCAAAGGGGGGAATAACTGCACTCTGGGAAATGTTTCCATTTTCCCATTGCAAGGTGTACCCTAAAATGCCACCATTGTCCCTTTACAAACACATCCAGCTGGTTTGGCCCTCCTCTCTCTAGTGGAGCAGCAGCACCCACACAAGCAGAGGGGTTCTCAGCTCCTGATCCACCCTGGAGTGCCAGCACAGAGGGGTTTAGCAGGACTGCTGCTACCAGCTGATTTCATGGCAAAGAGGGGAATAGCAGGGTTGCTGACTGACTTCCCTAAGGGAGGAGCAGCAATTGTGAACGGGCATTTGGGACGTGCCTTTTCACAGCCTGTCCCAGATACCTGGCATTGACACTTTCTAAAGTCAGGTACTTTAGGGAGGAGCCAAAATTCTTTATTTGTCCTTTCTGTGCACTCAGAGAGCCCCCAGCATGGAACCCAAACCTCTGCAGAGGAGGTGAGGACAGAGAGGAAGGCAAGGAGGGATAAAAGCATCGGGATTAGATGGGGTGAAGAGCCCAGGAGCACTGGCAAAGCTCAATTCTCTCTGCCACTTGTGGAAGATAAAGCCTTTGGCCCCATCCCACTGCCCTGGTGAGAACACTGCTGGCCAGAGCCGGGAGCTGAGCCCTGCTCAAACCCTGGCAATTGTCCCTCCTGGCCCTGCTCAGCCAGCAGCCAATCCCACAGTCTGCACCAGAATAACACCTACATTTCCATGCTGTAAAACAGCCCCTGTGCCAGTGTTATAAACAGCTCCCACACAAGCCCCTTCAATGTGGAAAACCTGCTCTGGGAGGGCTGGGAAAGAGAAAGAGGGGTTTTTTGTTTCTTTTTTTTAAAGCTGAACAGGTTTTTCCAAAAGCAGTGTCAGGAAGGATGTTCTCCTCATTCTGCCCTCCTGATTTTCCAAGCCCCACCACTGGCCCTGCTGTGCAAGTTGGATAAAGCATTCCTTATGATCCCTGACTCTATCCAGGTGACAATCATGCCTTCAATTGCTATTTTGCTGTAAAAATTTTACTTCTCTCCCAATCTTTGAGCCTGAGGATGGGCTTTCTATCCCCCCCACCCCCCTTTTATGCAGCTATTTCCTTTCTCCATACCATGAGAGCAGCTTTCTCTTTGCTCACTGACACTCCACAGATAAGGGGCATTATCACAGAATCAGAAGGAACAGATGCTGAATAAAAACACCAGCACGAGGTCACACTGCACTGAGAAAATAAATGCAGTTATTCATTTTCTAGCAAATAACCCACACTTCTCATCCCTGTGGCCCTTAACCTGGGCACCCATGTGCCTCCAGGGGATCCCTGATCATTTCACAGGCTGCAAAAACCTGCAGGAGGGGAAGGGGAGAAACCTTCATGGAAAATTAACTGGGAGACACTGCGAGCTAAAGGATTCATTTCTGCCTCTGCCCTCCTGTCTGTGCCATAATCTGCACAGGGCCGTTTTCCTCGGGTCTCTCTGCCATTTAGAAGCGTTTGGCAGCTCATTAAATCCTGCATGTGAAGTGATCCCAGCCTTGGGAAAGTGTCACACTCCAGCAGCAGCTCCCTGGGGACACACACTGTGTGATGGCTGATCCTGCTGTCAATATTCCAGCCCTGGGCTCCTTGGAATGCTCTCCCTTTGGAGCTGCACAGCCCCTCCATTCCCGAGGGGACCGGGCTGGAGCTGGGGGAGATGTGCTCTGGGGGAGACTGGACTGACTCCACTGTGCCCTTTGCCCTCTCCTTCTTACTGAACCGTATTGTTTAACTTGGACACACCCGAGGATGCCAAGCAGGACTTGGCAGAGGATTTATATGGATTTTATAGGAACTTTTTCCTGGCAAAGGTCCTGGCACGTGAGGCTCACGTGCAGCATCCTGGAGGAGGAGCTGTGGGCTCACAGCCTTGCAGTGCAAACTCCTGGGGACCTGATCCTCCTGGGGGCATTCTGACTGCACACGGGAGGAAAACCTTCCCAGGGGGAACCATCAGCCACTGGAATAACTTCCCAAGGGAAGAGGTGGCTTCCCCAGTGTTGGACACACTTGGATTTGCCTGGGCAGGATGCTGGGCCACTTTGCTTTTGCCAGGAAGGTGACCCTTGAGATCCCTCCCTGCCTGGTGCTCTGTGACCCATGACTGGTGCCCCACAAAGAAACCAGCCCCAAAGTGAGCCCTGCTGAGGGTTTACAGAGTGCTGGGCCCCAGCAATTTCTCAGCACAGAGGGAAGAGCTGCAGAGAGTTGGAAAATGATGCCATCCCTCCTCTGCACTGAATGCTGAGAAAGGCCTTGAGTTGGGAACACCTCCTACCTCGATGGAAACTGGGGTTCCCCCAAAAAACAACCATTTTGTCCCATTCCTTCCCCCTGCCTGGGTCCCCAGGAGTGTCCTGGGACAAGACTCTGCAGAATCACAGCATGGTTTGGGCTGGAAGGGACCCTAAAGACCATCTCCTCCCCCAACCCAGGCACACCTTCCACTAGCCCAGGTGGCTCCAAGGCCCATCCAGCCTGAAGGAAAACAGGAGCAAGGAGGAGATGTTTTCCCTGCAGCCACACCTTTTTTTTGCTATTTTTCATTGCCTCCTGTTTTGCTCCAGCAAAACAAAGCAGGAGCCAACAGTGACAGCAACAGCAAGAAAGGAAAACCTTGTTCTCCTAAACAAGACTCTCCTTCTTCTAAGGGAGGCAAGAAATTCCTGTCCCACTGGGAGCAGGTGAGAATGGCCAAGTCCCCCCCTGCTGGCAGCCTGAGCTGGCCCTGAGTCACACCTGCACCCATCCTGCCACCCAGGGCCTTCTAAACCATCCCCTTCATCTGGACCAACTGCCCTGTAAGGCCCTGCTAACACTGAGCACACACAAATCATTTTAATGCTGCAAAACACGTGCAAACATCAGACCATGGATGGTCCCAGTGCAGGAGGATGGGAAGTCCCCAGACTGAATTCAGTGGAACTGTTCAGAGGCTCCCTCAGAGGAGAATCCCAAATCTTTAAGGATCACAGGGTGTGTTTTGGCAAGGGACTGGAAAAAAATGAAAAGGAAGGCTCTCAGTGCACTCCTGTTTGAGTTTAATGTTGGAACCAAACTCTTTGGCTCAGTCTCACTGTGCTCTAAAAGGAGAGCTCAAAGTCACCATGACTTTGCACCCAGGTGGAAAAACCCCCAGGATGGCAAGAGAGACAAAAAGAAATCAGAGTGAAGTCTCATTAACTGGAGAAGAGAAGGGGCTCTGAGGCAAGACAGAGTATCCCAAACTCAAACCAGGCCACACTGATGTGGAAAACAGTGGCACATTTACAGTTTGGATTCTCAGTCACTTCAAGCAGCAGGGGACAAACAAAACATCTCAGAGTGTGCAATTGTATGTGAATAAAACAACAACAGAAATGTTCCTTTAGAAGAAACACAGAATCTCTGCTCCAAAATGCACAGCTTCACTCAGGAGCCATTGCTCACAAATTTAAAATACTCTACAGAACTTTCCAACTTCCCCCATTTCCAGAGACAAGGCAGGAATGACCCTGCTGGATGCTGCTCAGGGATCACCCCAACACACACCACACTATGTCCTTCAAGGCAGACACTCCAGATCCTCACAGAAAGGAGGACCAAAGTCAGTCCCAGACACCCGACCCAAAGGTTTCTCCTGACTCCCCTGTAACAATGCCTGGCTCACATCTCTGAAGAGAAGAGCTCTCAGGTTTTAGTGGATCAGTGTCAAGTTACCAAGGCCTTGGCTGGGATATGCCATGAGTGCAGTGACTCATCCTTCAGTCAGACTGATGGAATGAAAACCATCTGGATAATATTAGAATTATTGGGATCCTTTCCCCACTGGATCTGCCTTCACAGCCTAGAGAATACAAAGCAGCACAAGAATAGTTTCAATCTAAACCTGGCAGCTCTGATCTCTCCTACTGCTCCCAGTAACCACAGACAGAAATAACACCTCCTCCATCCTCTGGAAACTACACCTCAAACCAAGGAGGTGCAGCATCCCACAGCTTTTACTCCATGCAAGACAAAACTACACTGGAGCTCACTTAAAAACCAATGAAGTATTCCCTGGGAACTCAGTGTGAATCTTAAAAAGACCCTCCAGTCCGTGGTTTGCTTCTTATAATGACATTTTACAAACTCTACTTTAGCAAGAGGCTGAACACAAGCCCAGGTGCTGCTCTGGAGTGGGCCATGTGTGTCCTTAGGGAAACACGCCTGGCCCATCTGTGTGCTGTGGCAGCAGGGAGGGCTCTGGAGACACACCAAGCAATTCAAACCAACTTCAGTTGGATAAACTTGATGGGAGGAGGCAGAGAGACCCACAGGATGGTTTGAGCACAGCAATCTGGGGGGGGTGGTGTGCTCAAGGATAGGACTGACTGCCCTGTGCCCCCCCAGCCCCACAGGGAGCTGTTTGATCCCTGAGGGACACTGAGAGCATCCCCCTCGACAGAGGGGACACCGAGGGAGGGAGGGGGACAGACCACTGCACCCCTCCAGCCCACCCTGGGGCCCTGGCTGCTCTCCTGCAGCCCCCCAAGGTGTCTCAGTGCTCCAGAGCCCCTTGCCTGCAGCCCAAGCCCCCAGGGTGCAGGAATGAGCAGCACTGCTCCCCAGCCACTGCCAGCTAAGGAACATCACACCTGGCACCACTGAGGGTTCAGAGGGAGGAGGAACAGCACTGCTGGGTCACACACCCACCACTGGGGCATTCTGCAATCACTATTCTGCAGGACACTGTCACTCTGTACAAATGACATATTTCACCTCCGTGTGCAAGGAGCTTCTGTGCCTTAGTTGTTGACTTGAAATACTGAAGAGCTGCTGTGCAAAATGAAGAAAGGGTTCTGTTTGCTGCCAGAGGAGAATGGATTTGTTTCTGTTTCTCACTGGAAAGCACAATGAGTGCCACGTTTGTGTTTTGCCCTGGATAAATAAATATACAGTGCCATGTAAGGGTACAGATATGAGAATGAGAGCAACAGAAGTGCCCTGAACTTAAAGAAAACACCCATTGCAATGAAGTCCTTTCATGTCAGACCAGAAAGCATCTCCTTTTCCCTTTTGTGTTTAATACTGTGAAATCTCCCAATTTCAAACTCCTTTTCTGCTTCCATGCCTGGGATTTTTATGGTCCTGTCAGTGGGTCCCAGTGAACCCAAACAGCAGTGGGAATGGCAGACACAGCAGCTCAGCTCTGGGGTTCTGAGAGGTGGATTCCATTGGCCCAGCTCAAATTCCTCCCCTTTCCAAATATCCTACATTTAGAGGATGCCTGAATTGCATTTCAGCCTTTGGAGCTGTGCTGCTTCTCAGCACAAATTCCAGCTCCCTCTGCCAGCACTGAGCACCCTCTTACTCTGCCTGCTGGGGAACCTTCCCTGAGCTTCAAAGAAGAGCAACTCAAACACCACAAACACCTCCATGTACAGATCTTCCAGCTGATAAGTCGGGTCTAACCAAGAGCAATGCTGACAGGGCACATGTAGGGTTCAGAAGGTTCTGCCACCTCGGGTAAAGCAGCTTATCACAGTGCCCAGTCCTTCTCTCTACGTCTCCAGTGCTCCAGGAGGAGCTGGGCTGGCACATATGATGCCAGGATGGCAGAGGAGTGAGCAGGGCACGAGCAGTGCCTGTTGGCACCCAGGGAGATGGAAAACCCAGCTGAGCCACACGTCTGCACAGCAAGGTTCTCTCTCCCCCCAGCTCCCTCCCTAAAAAGCCACCCTAAACAGCCCTATATTAAGAGATGAGATAAACATTCTAATGGGGGTGAGAGGACTGGAGTTTCCTTACCCACAGCCCAAACCTGTTCCTGCAGCAGGCCCAGCCTGGTTGGTGGTGCCACTGCAGAGGTGGTGACACAGGAGCACAGGGGAGCTCCAGGTGCCTACTCAGCTAATGAACAGCTTCACACAATAATCATTTCTGTTTCTAACACCCAATTACAGGGGTGGTTTGTTTGGGGGTTTTTTCAGTGCCATTAGAATTCTGCTGCCAGAAAGCAGATCTAAAACCACAGAAGCATCAGGGATGGAGACGATAAAAATGACAAAGCTAAACCTGCACCAATTCTAATGCCAACTGCAATGTGCACAGTTACCCTTTTTCAGCTTTTTGAGAGAATTTTTATCACTCAAAATCTACATCTGTTTGCCAGGACCTGTTCCTTGAATAACCCTTTCTATCAGCACCCAGTGCTCTGCGTTCCAAACACAAAATAATAGAGACGAGACATGGAAAACATTTTTTTCCCAGATTTTTTACCTCAAAAACCCTGAAGAAACAGAATTATTTGAGAAATAAACCAGTTTTCACTTGCCTTCCCTTGACAAGAGGTACCTGTGAGCCCTGACTGTGTGAATAAAGCTGGGAATAGCCAAGATGTGCCCCAAATGCCCTTTTGCTCTCACATGAAGCCAGTTTGGCCACTTCCACATCTTAAGTGTCTCAACACAGACAGTTCAGCAGACTAGAAAGAGAGTTAATTAAACTATTGTGCCTTCTCCTATGGGGAGAAGGGGATGCCCAGATGGAAAGTCATTTAGAGGCACATATGTTTCTGTGGTGTTCCAATGCCCCGAGTCTGCAGGGAAGAATTTGGCAGCCCCAGCAGGGCCTGAGCTCTGAGTACCTGGAGGGATGGAGGGAGGGAGGGAGCTCCCAGTCCCCAGTCTGGACACTCAGGTTCTGTCTGTCCTGCTATCAGGCCATGCTCTGGGCCCATATTCCTCCATAATTAACTCCCCCCTAATCCTGCACCGTGGCCAGCTCCTCCCTCCCTGCTGGGCAGGTCCCCAGCTCTGCAGCACCTGCCCCAAAGAGCCCTCTGTGCTTCCCTGGAAGGATCTCTGCCATTTCTCAAGGAAGCCAAAGGGCTGAGGGATCACTCACTGAATTCCTTACAGTAGCAGAGAGTTTCCCAGCAAAGCCTAGGAATAAACCCTTCCAGCTTGTCTCCCCCCTCTATTCTCTAGCCATTATGATACTCTTTCCTAACCCATGGAAGACAGGCCTTCAGATAACAACTCCTCAGTGGAACTTGAGCTGCCAGTGGTTTGGCTCCAGGCTGAGAGTGCCCCTTCCAGCAGCATCAGCCCAGATAATCCCCAGCAAAGCCCAGCTCAGCCTCCCCTGCCCCAGCAAAGCCCAGCTCAGCCCCTCCTGCCCCAGCAGAGCCCAGCTCAGCCTCTCCTGCCCCAGCAAAGCCCAGCTCAGCCTCCCCTGCCCCAGCAAAGCCCAGCTCAGCCCCTTCTGCCCAGCAAACACCCAGAGCAGCTCCTGTGGCACCACCAGCAGGTGGTTCAGCCCCAGCAGAGCCCAGGAAGCAGGGCTGGCTCAGCTCAGACAGGTAACTCATCTGAATGGCTTTGTCTTGCAGAGCTTCCCAGCGCAGCCCGCTCAGCAGTGAGTGCCACCCTGTGCCCAGAGCAGTGCCCTGAGCCCCACAGGTGCCCCTGAGGCCAGG
>JAXCLP010000161.1:7921954-7941152 GCA_035584035.1 Lepidocolaptes lacrymiger
CGCAGCCCGCTCAGCAGTGAGTGCCACCCTGTGCCCAGAGCAGTGCCCTGAGCCCCACAGGTGCCCCTGAGGCCAGGGCAGCACTGCCAGGCCCTGCTGGGAGGGGCACAGGGACCTGCCAGGTGCCAGGGCCCCCTTTGGCCAGGAAACCAAGCAGGGCCACACCAGTCTGGGGTCACCCCAGGGCAGGCTGAGCTCCAACCTCCCGAGGGCAGAGAGAAGCAGTGATTGGTGCTGTTACCATAAATTCCCCCCCAAAGGCTGCCCCTTCCGAGGGGCTCTGTGTCAGAGGGATGTCAGGAGCAATAACAGCAAAGCCCAGGAACTGCCAGCCCTGGCTCTGCACAGCAAAGGCTCACACAGCTCTTTATTTAGTGGGGCTGCTGTCAAAGCACCAGCTCAACTCCTTCCTCAGGAAACAGGCAAGTTCTGCAAGGGAAGGGCTGTAATTTAGGCCAATAGGAAACAATATTAACTCCAATTGGAAGCAGCAATTACTGAAAAAGGAGAAACTTGCTGGCTCGTTCCCATTGTTGTTCTCTGCAACGTGCTCAGAACTTTTGGTGCCCAGAGCTGCTGCTTTTTAGGTATGTTGGTTAGAAGAGCACTCTGGTAGGATCACAGCACTGTCTTTAAGGAGGTATTTCTAGGAAAAATAGAGACAGGCTGACAGGAAAGGGCAGCAAACCTGTAAGGACCAGGCAGAGAAATGCACACTCACTCAGTCCTCTGCTACATCAAGAGGCAGTCCCTGTCCAAAGGTGGGAAAAGCAGCCAGAGGACCTCGTCTTACCCAGTTCTGTGTTTCTGTAACACTCAAACAGTTTTGGTTTAGGCTCCCCCACGTTGTTTTCAACATTGTCCCCACGGTGGAGAGCACAGAGTGCAGAGCCCAGGGTGCCACAGGCACTGAGGGGTCCTGTGGGTGCCACCCTGGAGACTCCAGGTGCCAGGCTCTCACCTTCTTCACCTCCTTTTTCATCTGAGCAAACAGATGGAAACTCCAGAGCAGGAGCCCAGAGCTCGAGGTGGGCACCTCTGCAGGGTGGGAGAGAACACACACACACACACACACACACACACACACACACAGAGGGGCTGTCACCTCTCCACTGCCAAACATCATCCCTCAACTTCTCAAACCTCTTTCCCAACAGGGGCTTTCAGCAGGAATGGCTCAGGGCTGTGGCAGTCTGTCTGGCCATTTCCACCCAGCCTGGGAAGGCACAAAATCAGTGTTTTTCTCAAACAAATACTGTGCAACACAGAGGACAAAGGCTGGCAGTGCCTCCAACTTCTCCAGGTAGAGGGTGAGGAGCAATCACAGCACTGCCAGCCCCAAGAACCAGCTTCAGGATGACACCTATTGAGGAGGGGGAAGTTACCAAGAGAACAGATATGAGGTAGGAAAGCACTTCTGGAGATCCCCGAGTCCAAACCCCTTGCTCCAAAGCAGGGTCAGCGACAGCAGGTTGCCCAGGGCCACCTGAAATGGGTGACCTTTGGGGTAACCTGTCCCCCCTGAGAGTGCCCAGCCCATGCCAACCAGGGACTGGGCAGCAGCAAAGCCTCAGCACAGCCCATCTGGGGCACGTGGCTTCACACACAGCCACAAGAATCACAGCTCTGTTGCCCTGGGTTTGCTCTTTTCCACCTGCAATGCTTCAGTGTCTTCACTGCCCTGCTCTGTGCTGCTCCAGGTGACACACGGTGAGACTCCTCTCCTCAAAGCTGTTCAATAAATTCAAACAAATCTGTGTCTGTTCCCCTGCCCTGCCCCAAAACAGCAAGATCACAAGGCAGGGGCACTACTTTGGACACACTACAGTAACTCTACAAATTGCTTACAGCCAGTAATGTGGGAGAAAGGCTGGGCTGTGCCAGGTGGGAGAGGTGCAGTGTACAGAAACCAAACACAGCTAAAACTGAGCAGTGTTTGTTTATACAAACAACATGAAAGAGAGGGGGAAATCTCTCCCTCCAAGCAGACTGCACTGGCAGCTCCAGCAGTTGCACTGGGCTGGATCTGATCCTCAGGGGTTGCAATGAACTCCCTTCACTCCTGCCAAGGTCACCCCTCCCACTGCAACTCTGCAAGCTTTGAACTGCAAAGAAATGAACAATTAAAGAAACTGGGAGACGTACAAATCCCTCAGGAGGTGATGCCAGGCAAAGGCAGGGACATGCCAGGAACTATTCCAGGAGCACCAGCAGAACCAGTGTCTGTCACCTGCTGAGCTCAGCCTGCCTTGGTTTCATTCCCTTCCCCTCCATGTTCCACCAACACTTCCAGCTGGATCCCTGCTCGGGGTTCCAGCTGAAGCACCAGGAGCACACACAGAAGTGCCATTTGCAGGGCTCTGCCTGGCACAAAGCCCTTGTTCCCTCTCCAGATGTTACTGTCCCATGGACAGCAGAAAGGTGGAAACTGCTCATTGGGAATGTGCTAGAGCTACTGGCTCCTCCTTTGACAATATGCCCAATATTTTCCAATATTCCCCATCTTGCAGCTATTTAGTCCAGGCTCAACAAAGAGAGAATGCAGCAGTGCCAGTGAACAGGTGATTTGGGTCAATAGATCCATGGGGATTGCAGCTCCTTGGCCTCTGAAACAGCCCCATTCACTCCATCCTCCCTGTCAATGAGCATCTCAAAACCACAACTAAGCCTGACAGTAACTGGCAGAAGTCTGAAACATACATGGCAACAGCTTGGTGGAGAAAGTTGATCTTATCTCTTTATAACCTTCTTGTTCTTAGAAATCTACCAAATTAAGCTTTCATCGATAGCAAATAGCTGCTTTTCTTTTTCTTCCTTCAAAAAGGGGGGACACTTGCACAAGCAATGCCCTTCAGCACAAGGCTCCCTTCTATTTCCCTGTATTTAATGAGCATATTTATATCAAAATAGCTTTGAGGGGAAAAAAATACAATCATTGTATTCTTGCATGGGACTGGGATATGCCCATCCTTCTGTAACAACCCTGCTGACTTCAGGGATATTCTGAGTGGATTTAAGCCCTGCTAAATAGGACTGGATGACTGTGCTCTCTCAAAGCACGGGACTGGATCAGGGTTTGCTTTTATCCTTCCTACACACCTATTTCTGTCTGGTGAGGCAGCTGCAGACAGAATGGAAAGATACTCAGAGCTCTCAGACAAGCGACCCCAGAACCTGTTTTATTGCAGACTTTTTCAAAGGCACAGCTCCCTGAGCTGAGTGTATCAAATTCTGTCCCTGATACTGCATGGAAACAATGGGATATGGCTGTAAAACATAAGAACTCAGACATAAATATATTAAATCTGAATTAGGAAAGGCTGGGCCCACAGATAAATCTAAAAGACAGGCAATGCTGCAGCTATTACACTTCATAAAATTCCATAAAGCTGCAGCTAAAAAGAGGAGAGGGAGGGGAAAAAAAGCCTCGTGACAGATCAGTGAGAGTCTGGAAAGAGCCAGCTGGAGAAGAGATTTGCCCTGGCAAGGCTGGCCCAGCTGGGAAAGCAGGGCTGGCTCTGGGGAGGTTGGGATGCACTCAAACCCAGGCAGGCCCTGCAGGTTATTCCTGATTCTCCTTCCCCTGGTGCCAGTTGGATGTCCCTGCAGCCCAGAGCCAGGCCTTGGGAGGCAGTGTTACCTGCTGGGGTACCCAAACTGCCTCCAGCAGGAATGGATGCTGCTGCAGAAACCTGAGCCCTGTAACCAGAGCCCTCCTGGCCCAAACAGCTCCACAAGGAACGTTTGGGGTCGGGAATGCTGGGGAAGAACAAACACAGCAAAATGGGAAGGAAGGAGCTGAAGGCTCTAACTGTTCCTAAGGAGGCACCCAGAAATTACCAAGTGAAAAAGGAACTCAGACCAAAGCAATGCTTTTCCAAAACGTGACATTTAGGCCATGTGATGAGGAGGATCAACCATGGCACAGGGGCTCTTTGTCGGCATAAACCACTGCAAATCAATCAATCAATCAATCAATCCTGCTTGGGCACGATTTGGACACCGTGTCAGGAAGAGTTAATTTAGGCTCAGCTCTGGTTTCTGTGCTAGCCAAAGTGGGTTTAGATTATACACCACAAGACAAAACTACCCAGTGTTCCAGCCAGTGATGGTTTAAATCAATAGCTCAAATATTGGAAGAATGGAGCTTTTGAAAAAAAATCACTCAAAAACAGCAGGGAAGGGTTACAGTCTTTTCTTCTTCCTTCAGAATCAGATGCAATTTTCACCCTTACCCAACAAACTGTGTCTCAGAGCTGGCACTGCTGGGAATAATCCCCAGAGAAAAGACCCAAGAAAAAGACCCACGGCTTTTCCAGCTGAAGGGCTGTGAATTCCCATCAAACTGGCGAGCCCCACATTTTCCTGCTGTTGGCAGCTGCCAAATCCTCCCTCAGCTCTGGAACTCCCCCAGTGTTTGACTGGGTTTGCACTGCCACAGTCGGATGGGGATGGTCTGGGTGCTTCTGCTGATGCAAAGTGTTTTGCACTTGCTGGTGTTTGGAACCAAAGAATGTCCATTAAAATAAAACGATGCCCCAGCAAACTCAGACAACATGGAAAACTTGGCATGGCTGCCACACGGAGAGCCTGGAAAAGCCTGACAAGGCTGGATCCATCAGCACTGATGGACGAGCCTGGAATTAGTGTTAGAATGTTCCACAGGCCAACAATAGAAAACCACAATTCAGAGTGTTTTAAAAGGGCAGCTGGAAGGGGAGGAGGCTCAGCCTCCCAAACCATAGACAGGCAGACACACCAGGGAGCAGCATCCTGCCTTTCTGCCTGCTCTTGGGTGTTAGATCAGGCTGCCTCTCCTCACTGATAACCCAACAGAGACAGGGTGAGGACACTCAGGGGGGTCTATTCCCAGCTGGAAGGCTGGACCACTATTCTGGCTGAGTCCATTAACCCAGGGCAGCCAAGCCCACCCAGCTGTAAAATGAAGCTACAAGACTGACCTCGAGTTGGGCTCTGGGGGAGCAGAGAAACACTCCCCAAGAAAAGCACCACTGCAAGAGCATTCTTGCCTTGACACACCATCACAAATAAAACAAAAGCTTTATGTCCCACTTGGGAAAGAGGGGGAAAAGGAGAGGGAAACCAGGTTTCCCTTTGGATGGCTCAAGTGACAGTATCCCAAACAATCCCAGCAAACCTGGAGTGCTCCCGAGCTCAGCCTGCCTGACATCAGCCAGGGGAACCATCCCAGGGCAGGGACAGAGCACAGAGAGCAGCACTGCCACGTTTCTGCTTGCACCTTGCAGCCCCAAACACACTGTTGGACCCCTGACCCCACACAGGCTGAGATCTCCACCGAAATAAGAAACATGAGTGCCCAGCAGAGCCACATGTTTGCAGCAGCACAGCCAGGTGTGCTCTGGTGACCCCACAAAGCTCTGAGCCTTCAGGCACCCAGGTGCATCCTCACTGAGCAAAGCAGCTCATGCTCACCTCAGGCTCTCATTCCTTCCCCAAAATACTGCACCAGTGGCACTCTGTGTTTGCAAAACGCCTCCTCAGTGGCCTCTCTGACACCAAGGAGCAGATGGTTTGCTGTCCCTGCAGGGAGGAAGGTCAGTCTGGGGTTCTAAGTGGGCCACGGCTCGGTGGTACAGCTGTGCTCACTCTGGAGATGGGCAATGCTTCCATAAAGATACCTGAGTGCTTTCTCTCTCATTGTGCCTCCTCCTCCTGCTGCAGCACCTTCACCTGGAGGTACCAGGACCAAACCCCACCAACCCCCAGAGGGTTTCGCTCTGCTGGGATCCCAAAGCACTCCTGCCCTGCAGGCCAAAGCAGAGCTGCTCTCTGTGCCAAGCCAGACACACCCCCAGCCACCCCAGTGCCCCAGCAATCTCCAGCTTCCCCACCTCAGCTCTCTGGCCAAGGTGTTCAGCACGGATAAAACTGCCTCTCTGTCACTGGGGAGCCTCACCCACCCTTCTGCAGGTGTTTGGTACATCGTGCACTTTGTGCCTGGCTAAGTTTAGAAGCTCTACAAGGTTTTTTTAAAGACCTTTATGTCAGGTGACAGCCCCTGTTAGGCACGGATTCAGAACTGACTTCTGTGCTTGCCCTCATGTTGAAGACCTTACAGAGCCTTCAGTGCCACCATTGTCACAGCACTTTGCACCACAGTGACACACACAAAGCCCCCAGACAGCAGGAAGCCAAAACAAGAGCAGCCTGTCAGGTCTCTGCACGAACAACTGCAGTTCCTCCCACTGAATCCATGCAGCCCCTGGATCTGCCCCAAAAGCAGACTTCCCCAAGGCTGCAGCTCCAAGCCTCAGCCCTCTCTCCACTGAGTTTCAGAGCAGTGACACCAGCTACAGATTTGTATAAACAGCATGCCCAGGGAGACACACACAAATACACCAACGATCCAGGGCTGGATGTTCAGTCCTGGGGTACCTGGCAGTATTCATTTCATTTCCAGCTCTCATAAACTTTCCAAAGCCAGTCCTTTAACCTGACAGTGGACACCTTCTGCCTTTTTTTTTCCCCCTGATGTCATTTTTTTTGCTCCATGTTAATATATCCTCTTTAATTTCCTTTACAGCTAAGCACTGGTCAGAAAAAAAAGGCAGAAATTTCCCTTACACCAGCTGTCCCAGGATCTAGGGTGGATTTCAGCACAGAATAGAGCTTGCAGCCCACATTCCAGAAAAACTCCGGTGGCCCATGGGAAGGGCATTGTGTGGGAGCAATTGCAGAGATAGCTGCACTCCTGATTTAACTCAGTTATTATCCTCACTGGACAAAACAAGGGGCTGCAGTAGCATCAGCACCCCGAGGGTGCTGAGAGCAACACAGAACACAAACCTCATCTACATTTCTGGTACAGACTGCACAAGTGTGGGAAACAGTGGTACCACTGCAGACAGCCTGCCCTCAAAAACCTCCTATGTTTGCACAGTGTGAAACACAGCAACACAGAATAGGTGGGAAGAAGAAGAAACCCTGTTATTTCCAAAGCTGCTGAGATGCTCTCCTTTCCCTGCTCACCCTTGATTTTTTTGTTTTGTGAGTGTAGCTTCTCCTCTCAGCCTTCAGCACATCCACACACCTGTGAAAATTGCCCACCACTTTGGTTTTGGGAAGGGTCAGGATAGAGCCCCTCCCTCAGCCTGATGTCCAGCAGGCTAAAGGACAGCCAAAGAGCAAACTAGAATAAATAAAGGATAATCAGGAGCCAGAACTGAAGCCTTCTGCAACAAACACAAACCTGGCTATGCCCTGAGAAAGGGGGCACCCAGTCTGGAAGAGCCCTGCAGAATGCAAGGGGAGCAGGAGCTGCCTGACCTGCCCATGCACTCAGCCTGTGCCCAGGGCTGGGAGGGCTCCCCAGCTCTCCCCTGCCACCAGTGTGCCAGGCAGAGTGCCAGGGAGCTGGGCAGGAAGGAAACCAGCGAGCTCTCCAGCAGAAAAAACATCCCTCTGGAAAACTCCTGAGTGCTCCAACAACGGGGCTGCTTTCAGAGCCAGCCTGGTGCTGGCAGGAGGCAGAGGGACCCACTGCACTCCCTGCTTAGTTAGGCCTTCCTAGACAGGTTCCCTTCTGCACCAGAGCCACAGCACCCACTGAGGCAACCCTGCAGAAGAATGGTCACAAACCCCTCAGCTTTCCCCCACAACGATGACAATCGTTAATTGGCACCCTTCAGAAGGCAACATTTTCTTTGGGAAGGTCTCCACTGCTTCAGGCAACCACGTGGACCTTTGGCAAGGGCTCCAGACGAGCCCTGTTGGCAGCTCTTGGAAAGACCACGTGAAAAAACCCAGCTCATTTTCCAGTCCCAATTCCAAGCCTTCCCAAACTTGGCAGCACCACCTGGCCTGAGCACAGGAACAACTGAAGCCTGATGGGCAGCACATCCCACAGAGCTGCCCACGCCCTGCCAAGGGCACCCTTCTCTGCTGCTCCAGGGAGGGTCTGGAGGGCTCTGGAAACTGAGACACTGCTGAAAGCTTAACCCAGACAGTAGTTTTATTACCAAAAGTGGCTAAGGAAACAGGGAAAACCCATGGGAGAGAGAGAGAAAAAGGTAAAATAAGCCTGCAGGTGTAAACACCCAAACTGTCCAGGTGTTTCCCACGGAGGTGTCCTGCTGACCCTGGAATGCCCAGAGTCCCCAGGGCAGGGGCTGCATCCTCAGGGTCAGCAGGCTCACACACAAGTGTCCCCACCAAAAAGGCAACGTGGTCCTGTCACGTGAAGGGAGTGAGGCCCAAAACATAAGGAGCCACCTGCTCTTTCCCTGGGCTGCCCAAGTGGCACCTACCTGGGCAGGTGTGGCCAGGACAGCCCAGCCAGAGATCCTCATCACCTTCCCTCAGTTATGTAAGTGGGACCCTCCTGTGCACGTCTGGACTTCTTACACCTGCCTAGTGTAGTCTGGGGGGTCTTTATTATAGGGGTCTTTATTATATGGGTCTGGGGGCTTACTTCATCCTCCTCCTCCTTTCTCCTTCAAGTGCCCTTGAGGGCCCACCAGCCATCAGTTTACACAAACACAACTCCTTCAAGGCCCAGACCTTTCCCAGCCTCTTTCCCCACCCCTGGCAGGGCAGAACACCCAACTCCTTCAAGGCCCAAGCCCACCTTTCCCAGCCTCTTTTCCCCCCCTTGGCAGGGCAGAACACCCCTCCAAGCCCCCAGCACGCCCCCAGCCCGGGCACACGTGCCCTTGGCAGGACAGAACACCCCTCCAAGCCCCCAGCACGCCCCCAGCCTGGCACACGTGCCCTTGGCAGGACAGAACACCCCTCCAAGCCCCCAGCACGCCCCCAGCCCGGCACACGTGCCCACCTACCGCTCGTTGCTGAGGGCCATGCGAGGAGGGTCCAGGTTGGGGTTCTCCAGGGACTCCATCTGGGGGCAGCGCAGGAAGTAGTAGAGGGTGTGCAGGGCGTCAGGGGACCAGGAGATGGGCTGCTGCTGGCGGGGCTGGCGCGCGGGGCTGGCACCGGGGCGCACGCTGCTCAGGCACTGCATGTGGTGCATGGCCCGCGACACCAGGTCACCTGCGGAGACAGCACTGTCAGTCCCCTGAGCCCAAACCCCCTCTGAGCCCAAAGCCCTCCTCTGAGCCCCAAACCCCCCTCCCAGCCCTCTGCTCCCCTCCACAGAGTGCCACTCTGCAGGTCACTGCATGGCAGAGCTAACCAGCTTTCAAAGAAAACATTAAATCCAACTCCAGCCAGCTTTACAGTGAGTTTGCTCCCCTTTGCACCCACAAACAGCAGTGTCTTGCCCACCTACACAAACCACTGACATCTTTGTGCAATGCCCTGTGCCCGAGCTGGGAGCAGCCCCAGCTCTCAGCAGGCACAGCCAGCAGCACCGACACAACCATTTCACTCTCATTTGTGTTAGAAGTTGCTCCCGTTTTGTCCAGCTGGGTCATGCTGTCCTACCCTGCTGCCCAGGAGCTCAGACAGGTCAGTGCCATGATGTTCAGCACAGAAACCCCTGCCTTAGGGATCTGCTGCCCTCCTTCTCCCCAGAGCTGCGGGTTCCTCCAGGCTAGCAAGACCTGACTCTCACATCACAGAGCCAATCTTTATCATGCTGCTCATCACAAGCTGTGCCAGAAGTTTGCTCCTGAGCCTTGTGAGGAGCTCAGTCCGTGAGATTTCTGGGCTTCTCAGTCCTCCTGGTCTCTGAACTGGAGCCAACCTGCCTCTGTGCTGAAGCACGGTGGACCTGAGGGGGCCTCAGGAAGGATTTTTAAACAGTTCACAGAGCAATGATCCCAAAACTGGGCTCTGTGCAATGAGCTTGCTTTATTCACACGCTGTTTACTTCCAGTGTATTCTGGTGCCTCACAAACTCTAAAAACCTTTCAGAAGCCTCAGGCATTACACCTTGGAGCAGTGTGACTACAGTGAGCTGAATTCTTACTATGGATTACTATACTTAGCTAGAATCTATTTTTTTCCTTGGGAGAATCCTCTGTTGCTTTATGTTTTCCAGTTCCCTACCACTCTCACAGGAAACATCCCTCTATTGTGTCCAAAAGTCACAATGCTGGGAAAGGATGGACCTAAAATAGTCCCCCCATCACAAAGCTGGTTCCTGAGAAGGCGCCGTGGGTTTGCCTGCACCAGGGCTGAATTGGTGACACCTTCCTCTGCAATCCTTAGGAAGCTGTGATTTTGTTCAGTAATATCTAACAGCAATACACTGCATTTGCCAGCCAATCTCTGGCTGAGCCCCCACAAAGCTCCTCTATGTCCAAACACGACATTATGGAGAGTATTAAAAAAATCTCACTTTGCAATCTAAAGCCGGGCCTTTCTTACAGAGAACATTCAGCTTAAGGACCCACTTCAGAATCACAAAAAACCCCTTCTAACAACTCTGCCTTTCCACTCCAGCAGCTCCAGGACTCAAACATTTTATGAGAGGATCATGAATCCTGCAGCACTGGTGCTAACACAGAAGTCTGCACAGTTAGAGCAGAAATGCATCTGGAATTCAAATTTTCAGCTCAGAGAAATGTTCCTCTTCTTTGCACATTCCCTCTACTTTTCTGGCAGTGAGCAGCAACATTCAAAAGGAGGGAAAAAGCAGGCAACTGCATCAGGAGCTCCATTCAGTGGATGTACTGACCAAGTTGGCCAAGGCAGGGACTGGGGAAGAGGGAGAGAGAGGAAGCTGTATTCAATCCCAGGCCCTGCTACAAACGCTCCCTTGTGTTCCAGCATAAATAGAGGTGTGTTCAAGGAATCCTAAAACCTCAAATTAAGGCAGGTTGCAAAATAAACGGTGAAACCCACAAGCTCCTTGCTGGCCCTGACGTTCATTAGCATTCAGATGGTGCAGCCCAGCAAAGGGATGCCAGCAGGAACGTTGCAGGGCAAAAGCAGCACCAGGAAAACACAAATCATTGTTGTTTACTCTAAGGGGGCTTTGTGAGGACTCCAGGAACGGAACATTTCATTTGCTTCGTGTGGAAAAAGAGAGAAGGCTTTGAACAAGTTTTTGTTACCCAAGTGCTCTCAGATTTCCCCCCCTCCCTCCACTTTTTGGTTTTTAAGTAACCAAAAAACTTTCCCTCGAATGTGTTGCACCCCTGACATACCCCCTGTAAAAACAGCAACACCTGAGGGAGGTGCTCCCCAAGCGTGCCAGAAATCCTCCAGAGGCACTCAGGCAAGAGCACCCACCTCTGGCTGGCACCAAAGGCCAGAGAAGCCACATCTCCTGCATCTCCAGGTGGGTTAAACACCAGGCCAGACTAACGAAACAAGCTGATTTCCATGGACAGCCCCCCGAGACAACCAAACCTCCCCCAGTGCCAGCCCAACACTCCCACCCACCTCAGAGGAGCCCTCAGACTCTCCTGCTCCCTGGGCTGCTCCAGCCAACACTTACTCAGCTCAGAGATGCTCCCAACACAGGTGGCCAGCAGGGACTGCTCCAGCGTGCGCAGCTCCAGCTGGGCGTAGGCGTCGGCCCGTCCGTCGCTGCACCCCGAGCCGTCGTGGTAGGGGCTGAAATAGGCAGGGAGGGACAGCACACCTGGGCCAAGAGAAGACAAGAGAGCTGTCAGAGGGGAGCTGCAGGTGGGGAGAGGAGAGTCCCTCGGGGGGAACTCGGCGCCCTTTCTGCCAAGGGCTTTGGGCAAGTTCAAAGCAGCTCCAAGAGCGCCGTAAATAAACACGGCTGGAACGGCTGTCAGAGGGGAACAGGCCCTGGGGACTCGGGCTGGGTGTTCCTGCAGCCTTTAAGAGCTCAGAACAAATTGCAGGCGAGATAAAGCTACATGAAAAGCTCCAGTGAAGCCTCCGCTGCTGTTTCCCCAACAGTTTGGCTGCACTCACAGCTGGCCAGGAACAGCTGCCTGCAGATTGCTGGGCACGGGGTTTGGGGAGATGTGGGGCTGCCCCCAGCCCACCCCAGGCAGCTGGAACCTCTGCCACCCACCCCAGGGGCTGTGCCAGCCCTTTGAACCTGCCCCGGCAGCTCCCAGCGCTCAGGCTGTGGTTTGTGTGTGTGCAAAGCTCTGCTGGAGCCAAGAGACACCCACGAGCTCTGGGGTTACATCTCCGTCTCCAGAAATGACCCCTGGTGAGAGGCAGAGAGATGAGAAAGAGGATTATGCTGCACACACGTGTTTACCACACACACACACTCCTCCCACCTCCTCCTCTTGCACACCCCAGTGCGCAGGAATCAATGGGTTTGCAGCCACTTTTGTTGGTTGTTATTGGGACTCCATCCCTCTTTGTGCTTATTCCTACAACTGCTTGGCATTATTGCCAAATCCGAGACCTTTGGGGTGCACTGGCTGCAGTGGCAGCAAAGGGGATGCCAGAAGGAGCTCACTCATGGAGTTGCAGGCACTTCCCCAAGTCACCTTTCTCACCCGTCACCTCTGGCTGACCAGAGCAGATCTGCAGCCACGAGTCAGTGCAATGCAAAGATTAAAAGCAAAACAACCCCACTACCTCCCCTGCTTTTCTCCCAAGAATCCACTAATTGGACAGTTTCTTCTTTTGGTGCCCTTTGGCCACCACTACAAGGAAGAAGGGGCACTGTGACCTCTGGAGCTGGGGATGTGGTAGGGCTGATGAACTCCAGTGTGATGCTGCACCCCTGGGGCAGCTGGACCCCAAAAAGCTGCCTGCAGTCACTGAGCCAGTGTTCCTGTGTCCCTGGAGCTGTGCTTTTACTGACAGCTCCATCCCCCAGCTCCAGCAGCGCCCCCAGCCCCAATCTCCCACCCTTCCAGCCACTCCTGCCCTGCTGCATCCTGTATTTTTGCCTCTGACTTTGCTCCAGGCCCGGCCATACCGACCCATTTCAGCCTGGACCCATTTCCTTCCCCCTTCACCTCCTGACCCTGGCCCAGCCTTGGATGTTGGAGACCCTTTGCTGCTGTGGCAGTGACCTCCTGTCAGGCTGGGCTGGGTATTCTTGTCCAACAAACCCTGCCAGAGCAGCAGCAGCTCATTGTGCAAGACCTTTTGTCACTTTGTCTTGATGTTTTCTTTGGAGATTTTATGCCGGATTGATCTCCCCTACCCTTTTCACATCCTGCTTGGTGGTAAAGCCAAGGGCTGCATCAAAAACTTCCTGGACACAATGAGAATAAGGGAATGATTTATCCCGTTGTGCCTCTTCACTGTACAGCACTGTGAGTTCATGGAGAACACTCTGCCAATGCCCTCTTAACCTGAATAATTAGGAAGCTGAGGCTTTAAGAGCTACCAGAAGCCATGCATGCAAACGAGAAGGGCTTGCTTTAAACACACCATACAGAGCCTAAGCCACTTCCTTTTCCATGCCAAAGCTATGAAAGGATGTTTGAAAGACATATGGATTGAATTTATGGCAGAGGGAGAATGAAAATAGACTGATTTGTCAAAACTTTCAAATAGAGGCATAAAATTCTACGGAGGCGAGAACAGAAACTGGCAGTTCCATTACTGGGGGAAAAAAACCGGGGCACGTTTTCCCTGCCAGCCGGTTTCAGGGGGTTCTGTTTTCTAACAGGGAATGAAAAAGAAAGGTTTGTGGAAGGATTTAAGCTGGCTCACAGACACAACAAGGTTCTCCTGTTTTTTCACTTCACACTTTGCCAGGCGGCGTGAGGAAATGGGGAGGATTTCCTTACCTCTGGAAAAATGACTCAGAGGTGGGTGAGATGTGTGCTGTCATCTGCCCTGGTCCCCCTGAGGAGCATCCTCTGTGGGCCAGAGGCACAGGAGGAACCTGCCCAGCCCTGCGCCACGTGCCAAGGCCGATGGTGCCACTCGGGGTGACTCAGGCCCTCGGGACAGGAGGGTGCAAAGGCTCCCCAGGTGTGGTGGGGCTCAGCAGCAATGAGGACACACCTCCCAGCACTGGGCTGGAGACAGCGGATACAAACACACCCCACAGCTCACACCTTGCAGCCCCCCACTCAGGAGTCCCCCTGAGATGCCTCCAGTGGAGCTGAAAAAGCATCATCTTTGCTCTTTGGATCAGTAATTCAGGCACAAAGACATTTGCACTCAAGCTCTGCTCAATGACATTATAATTAGAAACAGGACTTAAGTCTTTAATGTGTAATAAAACCAGTTGTTTGATAACAGACAACTGGCCTTGTGCTGACTCTCTGCACCCCAAACAGTGACAGCACATAATGAGGATGCAGGAGTGAACCACCAGGGCACAGCACTGCTCTGCCAGGGTTTACTCTGGATCTCCTTTCCTACACATGCCTGGCTGTGTTCTGGCATTCTGGTCACTTCATTTCCTGTAATTAACTAAGATTTTAAGTACAGGATCCAGGCCCAGGTGAAGTTAGGGAGTTGGTTAACCTATGGACCTGAGCATGGCTTAGCTCAAATCTCAGTAGGAGCTAAGAATTCCCCTCTCCAGAATGGTGTGATTCTAAATTAACAATTTGTTTATGCTATTTCCACAGCTGGAAATACAGGCATATTTATTCTGCCTCAGTTAAATATGAAACCTGTTCACAAGCACTTGCTGCCAACCATCTTAAGAGGCAGTCACGACTGGGTGAAATTCCAGTTAATCAGTTCCTTAAATTCAGATTATTCTGCTCACCTAAAGAGTTTGAAATTGTTGTCTGTAATTTGATGTTTTTTTAATAGCAACTGAAAACGTCTCCAAGTCTGAGCAAGATCCAGGGAAAAGTCTGGTCACACTCCTGGCCACCTTTCTGCTCCAAGGGGTGCAGCAGTTTTGGCTCTAACATGCTGACTCCCACAAGCAGGGCTGGGCACAACTCTTGGGTGGCTTCCAGTATGTGCTGGAGCCAGACTGGGAGAGCTGGGGGGTCACCTGGAGAAGGGAAGGCTCCAGGGACACCTGAGAGCCCCTTGCAGGGCCTGAAGGGGCTCCAGGAGAGCTGGAGAGGGACTGGGGACAAGGATGGAGGGACAGGACACACGGGATGGCCTTAAGCTGAAGATGGGCAGGTTTAGATTGAACATGAGGAAGAAATTCTTTATTGTGGGAAACAGGTCTGTGGATTTCTTTAGAGCAAGAAGAATTGAGCTTGGCCAGGCTGCTGTGTAGCTGTAAAGATAAACAGCTTGCAGAGACTGAGAGAACTCAGGAGCAGCAGCAGAGACCAAACTTGGATGAGTTGGTACAGAAAGAGGAGTTTGCATAGAGACAGCAGTTTTGTAACTGTGGCCAATAGGTGATTGTTTCTGTGTAATGAGGTCCAATAATGTTCGTGCACATGCACTTAGGAAATATATAAAAGTAGCTGTGTGAAATAGAGAGATATATAGGGATATATATAAAATAAAAGTTTTTGCTCATATCAATTCAGGATTTTTGCCTGCTTCTTATCAAGTCCATCCCAGCAACAACGACATTTTATTAGAAGGGTGGTGAGGCCCTGGCACAGGCTGTGGAGTCCCAGCCCCTGGAAGTGCCCAAGGCCAGGCTGGATGGGGTAACCTGGGCTGGTGAAGGTGTCCCTGCCCGTGGCAGGGGTTGGAAGGAGATGATGTTTCAATTCCCTTGCAAGCCAAAGCATTCCATGACTCTGTGACAGCCCAGACTGGGCAATCCGTGCAGCTCCTCAAGCAGGGCACCTTCTGAAGGACCTCTGAGTTCAGGTCCAAATGGCCTCATAATTCAGAGGTTGGCATCAAGAGCTGCTCTTTTGGTGTCAAGACCCCAAAAAAAGCACACTTCTACCTGAATTTTATTGTTTAAAAGCCTTATTTCAAGTCACTTTCCAACTCCCCATTGCAGCTTCACATTTCACGCTGTTTGCACATTGAATTCATGGGAAAAGGATTCTCCATTGCTCTTCCCTTGCTGGAAGGATTCTCTTTGGCCTTTAATCTGGACACTTGCTGTTGGCAGAGGACCTGCCAGCCATTAACTCCTCAGCCTTTTGATGGCTCTCAAACACTTGTGTGATGTCTGCAGGTTGACATGGGGCCACTCACACGTGGCAAAGGGCCAAGGAGACTTGGCTGGGAAGCACTTGAATCTCTGCTGTCTGGGATTCCTTGTGGAAATTGCCCAGGGTACTAATTGCCTTATTTCAGAAATGCACTGGCTGTGTTCATGACAGATTAGGCAAAGGAGCAGGAATACAGTTAGGACAAGGGTACAAACCATAAATTACTGACATAAATCCCCTATTTTTTATGTATTTTTTTAAATATCCGAAGTCCGGTCTGTAAGAAAACACCATGTATATTGATTCCACCCTTTGGCCAGAAAAATCCAGGTTCTCTGGGCAAGGATTGTCTGTGTGTTGTGTTTTCCTTGCCCCTAAATCAGCCGTGATTGTTACTGAACCCTTCCATAATGCAAATTACAACAGCAGGAACAAAAGTACCTCTCTGGCAAAACCAACCCGAAAGCCCTTGGAACATTCAGCATCACCTTCATACATTATAAATTGCTTCTAAAAGCCCCCTATGTGAAATGAGAACTGCTGTGAATGTGCCTGAAAAATGCAGTGGGGGACTGAGCAAGAAAAATGGGTCTTGGCCTCCAGCATTGGTGTGTTTTTGCAGTGCTTGGCTTGTGATAAACTCCAGCAGGACCGTTCTGTGGGGTGGGGATGACAGCTGAGCTGGGCTGGGACCTGGCATTGTGAGGGTGATGGTGCTGAGCTGAGCACGCTGAGGGGAACCAGCCCAACCCCAGTGCTCCCAGTGGGTGCCCCCATCCAGCCCAGGGTGGCTGTCACCTGGCACAGGGTCCTGCAGCTCTTCAAGGCTCTCCTTGTTCTGCCACACAGCACAATGCCCTGCAGTTCCCTCCTGCCAAGCAGTTCCAAGCAGAGAGCACCACCAGCAGTTAATGCCAATTCCTGGAGCCTTCTTTTCCTCTGGCTGCCCCGCTGCTGCTAGGAAAGCTCAGCCCTCCTTTATTGATGAAATGAGACTGGATTGCTCTGACAGAACATAAACAAATGCTCCCCACCTCTGCATGAAACAGCAACCAAAGTGTCCCTGATGGAAACCCCTCAAACCTAAACACATCAGGCTCTCTAACCAGCTCCAGGCATGCTACAGATTGTGAGAAAGGCTTGGGACCAGGAAACAATGCAAGTAATTGCTAACATACAGCAAAATAACGTGGCTTCTGCTGAAGAGCAGGCAGGCATCTCCCTCAGTGTGTCAGCAGCCAGAGCAATCAAACACAGTTGTTTGTATCTGAATCCACATGAAACAGCAATGGGGTAATTGAAAGCAGGACCAAAGGCAGGGCAGGGAGGAGCTCCAAGCAGCAGAGAAGGTCTTGAAATCTTCTGCAAGTGCCCAGCTGGGTCTCTCCAGGGAAGAGCTGATGTCCTAAAGGCACATTGCTCGGCTATTCAGCCTCTAACTGCTCAGAGAGACAATGTCCTCTTCCAATTAACCAAGTGCACTTGGCCTAGACTTTGGGAAGGTCATTAGGAATATGCTGTGTGAATGCACCCAGCCTGCTCCTTCTGCAGCTCTTACACTGCCAGACTGAAGTCCCAGAACAGCCCAGAACAGGATTACAAAGCCTGTCCAAGTCCATTGCCCCTTTTTGCAGGGATGCAGCACCTCGAGGTCCAACAGCAGGGAGAGCAGTGGAGTTCCCAGCTCCTCCCAGGGAAGGGCAGGAGGTTACAGACAGCCACTACAAATGCTTACCCCTCACTCATAGGACACTCCCTGTGTCCTGCCCCCAGCCCACTCATGGAAATGTTCAACATTTTCCCTCCCTCTACTATGGAAACAGTGGAACTGGGCTGGAAGCTGGAGGGGCAAAGGTAGGAAGTATCTGTCTTCCATTTGACTCCAGCTGTGATATAGGGGACTGCAAATGACTGTAAATGTAGGAGAAAGGCCTTGGTTTAGTACAGAGTCAGTATTTCCTGAGTCATTAATCCCACTTCCATATCCCTGTGGTCTTCTGGACAACCACTAAGCTGGCTTGGCCCCAAGCACTTAATTGAACATAAGCACAAGGGAACAAATCCTGGGCTTACATTGTAGTGACTGCCAAAAAACACAGCACGGGGACTGTCCCCGTTCCCAGTTCCTGGATGGAGAAACACACACGACAGGAGGAGGAGCAGCTCCAACCTTTGTGCACCAGAACCAGCATTCTGCAAAGCCCAAATGCCCCAGTTCAGAATGCCTGTGCCATCAGAACCTGCATGCATGAAAGGGGCCAACCCTGCTCCCACAGCCTGGATGCAGGGATTTGAAATAAATGGAATAATTACGAGGACTTAGTGCAGTTTTGTAGAACTGGGCTTCCTATTTTATATGCCATAATAAAAGACCTTTGAGATACACTCTGTGAATATAACCTGTAAATGCTTCCTGGCATTATGTCTGCAAGCACTTTTGAAAGGAGAGTGTGCTGGTAGGTACGTCCCTCAAATTGGGCTGATCCATCAGGATTTGGCACATCTGGTTTTCCAGGCACAGGGCTGTAATATCAACTATCAATAAATCCTCCAATTATCAACAAACCCATGTTTTTAGGACTCTCGTTCTCAGGATCCAGTAACTAAAGAGAAAAGCCCATACTGGGCTATAAATATCAGTGAAAAAACCCCAAGAAAGCTTTATGAGGCGTGGCATAAATAGATCCTGAACACTATGGAAGAAACACAAACCCAGAATCCTGTGCCAAAGAATGACTGTGGCCCAACAGGGGAAGGCTTAGAATTAGCTAACTGTGTAAACCCCAACCAGTTTATTTAATCCCTGTATCCCAGTTTATCTGAAAAGCAGGGATATTGCTACATTGCTGCATTCCTGCTCGGGGTGGTGTGGCAGAGGCAGTGCTCTTGCTTCACTTCTCATCCTCACCTTGTGCTGCTCAACAACCCATGTCCCAGGTGTGGCAGCAACAGTCCCTTTTTTGGTCCCTTGGCAACAGCCCATCTTTCATTCACAAAGCCCTTTTTGCCTCCAACAGTCCCCGAGCTCTCCCAGGCACAGCCACTCCTGAGAAGGAAGGACACGCTGCTGTGCCAGGGGGTAATGGCAAAATTATTGGAGCCCAGGAGAGATTTGGGTGTGGATACAACACAGGGACAGTTATTCTGAAAAACACATTCAAAATCCCAGCAGCAAACGATGAAGAATCAACAGATCTAAAAGCAAGCTAACCAATAAACCTCATTTATCAGAGGTACTTGACAGGCTACAATGGCAGTTCCAAGAGTCCTTCAGTGGCACTGCTGGGGGCATTCAGAAGCTTTGG
>JAXCLP010000161.1:7941252-7988332 GCA_035584035.1 Lepidocolaptes lacrymiger
CAGAGGTACTTGACAGGCTACAATGGCAGTTCCAAGAGTCCTTCAGTGGCACTGCTGGGGGCATTCAGAAGCTTTGGGAGAAGGTGTTTACACCACTTTGTCCATTCCCTCGGAATTCTTTAGATGTCCCCAATTTAGGTGCTGACACAATAAGATCAGCTTCCTCTGGTGCAGGGAGTGGCACCGAGGCACTGCAGGCAGCAGCCAGAGGCTCCACAACCCCCTCTTGTAGGGCAGCCCTTCTTGTGCCCTGTCCTGGCTGGGAGATGCCCTTTGAGCCGTGCCCAGCGCCCCAGATGTGCTCTGAGGGAGCTCTTTGTACGGGCCATAATGCCCCCTCTCTCCTCGCCCTCAATCCTGCCATTCACAGCCCAGGACTGGGTGCTCACCAAACAAAGGGCAGGGTAAATTCACATCCTCTGTCACTCCCAGTTCCTTTCCGTGGGGATGGAGAATGGGAACACTCCAGAGGAATCCGATGCGATTCCTTCTCAGCTCTTCCAGAGGAATCTTCTGGGAGAGCTCTCGCTACGTGACCCCCTGCCCAGCACTTCTTTATGCAGGTGATAACATCTACCCCCTTTAGCATCTCCTGGCTGCTGTAAACGTGCCATTAAACCAGGACTTTACAAGTTGTGGTCATTTAATAACAAACATCAAGACTGCAATGACATCAGTTAATGACTGAAAATATCAGCGTGCCATAAATGCTGCTTGTTCTCTGCTCAGAGGAAATGGGAGCTCAGCAGGAACCAACCTACTAATCCCAAAGGCTGCGGGTTTTTAGGGCTGTCCCCCTGAGCTGCCAGCTGGGATTCCGGCAGGGTGACACACTGCTCTGCCACCCCCGATACAAGTGGAATTTTATCTCAGTGAAACCCGGGGCAGCCCCGAGAGCTCAGGAGGCTCGTCCTTGGAAGGATTTGGCAGCCCTTCCTCCCCCAGAGCAATGCCAGCGTTTCACAACTTGCTGCTTCCTCACATCAAAGCATCCTGCACATCTCCTCAACAATGACCAATTGTTTAGAGCCCCGAAGTGGAGGGCAGGATTTCCACTTACTCAGCTTTGCCCTCTCTCTCTGCGACCCTTCAGCCCGTTTCTCACATGGTGTGTGGTACTAAAGGACCATCTCAAACCATCTCCTTTCACCCTCCTTGGCTCCCAACACCTATTTTACTCCCTGCACCTCAGTCCCCCTTTCTCACCCCCATCACCTATTTATTGCATTCAGCCCTTCGGGGCTCAACCTCCGTTCCCAAAAGATCTATTTCTGAGCGTCCCCTTCAGAGGCAGCAACCCTGCAAGAATTTGGCAATGTCTGTAGTGCTGGAGGGGGTTTTTCCTGCCAGCAACTGCACTCCAAGGCTCTGGCCTGTGCCTGTCCCTGCACGAGTGCCAAAGGCTTCTCAAAGCCTCTTGCTTGTGGCCATTTATAGTTTGTATAAAAAGCATAACTTGTCCCCTTCCCTTGGAGCCCTAAATATAACTGGGCTGAGGCAGAGCTCCTGCTCACACAGGGCCTCTTTGAGCTCTGTGTCCCACAGAATGCCCTGGCCACTGTTATTTATGGACATTGACATTGCCAGCTGAATGCTTGCTGAGCAAACCCCTCCCATCAAGGGATCCCCAGCACGCTTTCATAACCCAGAAGAAAACCTGCTGGTCTCTATTTTTGTTCTAGAGCAGCAATTGTTTAATATTTGTTTGCATCAGTACCAAAGCCCCCACGTTCACAGTGCTCACACTGCATGGCCATGGTGTTCTGCAGGACGTGGGAGCACCACCACAACCTGCAGGTTTTAAACACACCATCTATCTAGAGCATGAAAATGAGGCTCTCTATCTTGCATTTTATTTTTAAAATACCTTTTGATATCCTTATTACACATGCAAGCACCAAATCCCTTTCACTGGCAAAAAAAATAAAGAAAAAAGGTTTTCCAGCTATTTTTTTTTTACCTCTGGTTATAAAACTCCTGTAGGTATCATCATATCCAAGTAATACTAATATCTTTGGTTATTGCCAAGGAAAAAAGGCCTTGGAAGGCTTTTTAAATTTCTCACGGAATAAAACAAGAGCCAGAGCCGTGGCAGGGGTGGATTTGGGGAGGCTCAGCTACCTAAGAAGGATTTTTTCTGTGCCTTTCACCAAATTATTGAGGAGTTTGCTTAAGGAGATGTTCTGCTGAAACAGGTCAGCTGAAACCAGCCTGGCCTGCAGCTCCACCTTGGGAATTCCAAAATAGGAGATAGGCAGCATCCCTGGGACCTGAAATCCAGGTGCTCCACAATGGGGAGCTGTTTGGAATTCAAACTTGACTTTAGAAGTGCCTTTTCCCCCCAGAGAAACACACCAGTGCCAGGGGAGGGAAGCAAGCACAGAGGGGAGGCTGGGAAAGGGACAGGGGGAAAACCCCAAACATTCCCTGATGAGGGAATCAGAGAAAGAATGGGAGAGCATTGGGGAAGAGCCTGATAAGAGCGAGCCAGTTCTGCACGCCCAGCTGGAAAGAGGAAAAATACACTAAAACTTTTCAGTTTTATACCCTTTGTCATCTGTCTCCCTCCCTGGGAAGGGGCAGGGATTGAGCAGAGCTGGATGTGCCCCTGTTTAACACAGGGCAAAGCCACTCAGCTCCCAGCTCACCTGCATTTCACGAGCACCATAAAGAAGACACAAATATGAAAAAATCCAGGTTTTAATCCCATGCTTTGAAACCTGAAGTTACTTGGGCTTGTTTGATTTTTTTTTTTTGCTGGTTTATGGCTCTTAGGGCAGAACAATCAGACAAACAGGAAAATGCTCCAGTCTCTTCATCACCTCTTTTCCAGCTGATGTTCACCTTACTGCCCTGTTCCTCCTAATAAATCACTGATTTACTGTGAGGGCCCTGCAGGCCCCAGCACTGCTGCTTCATCTCAGGGCGAGCCAAATGATGATTGAGGTGCCAATATATTAGGCTGGCCTGATTCAAAGCAGGACAGGGAACAAAGCATTTGTGCAGAGCCAAGCTAAATGAATATAAATCAAGTGCTGAGCCATTCTCTGTGATGGATTAGCACCTTTCTCTGACCTAATAACGCCGAGGGGTCTCCATGCTGACAGCAACTAATGTGGAAATCTCTGGGCTGTGATGCCAGGAGGAGTCCTGACCTGCAGCTGTATTTGTATTGTCTGGGTGCCTCTCTGAGGAGTGAGCAATCCATCTCCTCCATCCCACCTTCCACACATCACTGCAGTGCCCACCAAGCTGGCTCTTGGGGTAGAAAAGATTTCCTCCCCTCTCTCTTGGAGGTTCTCCCTGTCAAACCCATTTTTAGCAGTAAGGCAGCATAGACAGCACTGACCCAGGCAAGGACTGGGTGGAAGAGCTTTCTCAGCATCTCAGAGAACCAAAGAATGGCCTGGGTTGAAAGGGATCATCTCATTCCCCCCCTGCCCTGGGCAGGGACATCCCCCACCATCCCAGGTGGCTCCAACCTGGCCTTGGACACTGCCAGGGATCCAGGGGCAGCCACAGCTTCTCTGGGCACCCTGTGCCAGGGCCTGCCCACCCTCCCAGGGAAGGATTCCTTCCCAATATCTAATCTAAACTGACTCTCCATCACTTGGAAGCCATTCCCACTTGTCCTGTCACCCCAGGCCCTTGTGAAAGGTCTCTCTCCATCCTTCTCGTGGGCTCCCTTCAGGTCCTGGAAGGCCACAATTAGGTCACCCCAAAGCCTCCTCTCTGGTCATTTGCCAATGTATAAAACTATCCAAAGCCAGCAGCAAAAAGCAGATGTTTGGATCAAACCTGGCAACAGCACTTTTGCCAAAAAGACAGACAATAGCAAAAAAAAAATTAGCATACACAGAGAAAGTCTGAGTGGGAGTGGAGCCCAAAGCTCCCAGTTCTGGCCACGTGCAGGAGCTGGAGCTGTAGGACCTGCTGGTTAAAACCCCACTGCATCACTGCCTGGGGGCAGAGGCTGCAGGTTTAGAGAGCAGGAAACACAGCAAAGCCCACTGGCATTTCCCAAAAGCTGTATGTTCCCCACCCAGAGAGAGAGTGATGTCCCTCCTGTGCTGGTGTGCCCAGACTGTGCCTCCCTCCTGCCCCTCGTGTGCCCAGCAGGACTGGAACCTCCTCCCTCCGTGGGCTCAGCGTGGGTGGCACCAACCCCTGCCACAGGCAGGGCACAAAGGGGGCAGAGGGGACATGTCTGGGGACAGAAGGGGATGGGTGAGACTTCAGCACCCCCAATTAAGGCTCAGCCTGAGCTACCACACAGTCACACCCTGACAGTGCCACCACACCCTGCAGAAACAGCAGAAACTGCTAAAATACTGAAAATCCTCAGTAGGACCCCTAACATTTAATCTCTCCTGCTCTCAGAGTGGAATAGTGAAAGACTCACTTTGAGAAATTAGTAGAAAACTTAATCCTCAGCTTTGGCCTTCTGAAACCAAGTGAGTCTGCCAAGTGCAAGAAGTTGTTTATAAGAAAAGAAACAGAGAACTGGCAGAGGCTCCAGAAAATTTATGATGCTCCACCTGCCTTAGCCAAGACTGTGACATCAGCCCAGAGAGCCTGAGAACTGGAGCAGTATTGCTCTCAAATTAGCACGTTGCTGGGTACCACAGGCAGGGAGAAGTGGGTGTGCAGGAGCTCTGGGTTCTGCCCCCAGCTCTGTCAATCTGCTTTTCTGCCCCTAAACTTCATCCCTGTAACCAGAAATAAAGGCATTTTCTCCTCTTGACTCCTATGGCTGGGGTTTGCTTGGTTGTTTCTGTTGGGGGTGAGGAAATGGTGTTTGCTTTTAAAAACTACCATGAAGATTCTTAGTGCAGGGAGCACCTTTCACTGACACTTCCAGAATTTCCTGCTCTCAGCCAGGAGCTCTCTTGGTTCATCATTAAGAGGGATGGCTCTGAGGTAGCCCCAAGCCCAAAGCCACGGGGCCACTGCTGAGTCAGAGGTAAGTGCAGTCCCAGCGTGCCAAGGAGCTGTGTGTGGTGCCAGGGAAAGGGGAAACATGCAAAGAGACCAGTGAGCTCAGGCAAGTCAGAGATCAGCATTTGGAGACCACCTTTTCAGTGTTTGGCCAATTCCATCCCCAGTGAAAGGCTGCACTGAGCAGATCACATAAAGCCTTCCCCTTCCCCTGTGCAGCAGGACTGCCCTCACTGAGCACCACTCTTTATTGTTGCATTATAGGAAAAGGGAAAACCTTCTGAAATGAAGGAAGATATGGCAGCAAACTCTCTGCTCTCTGTTTTACTTCAAAATTTCTTCCTGTGTCCATAAATTCTATTTGGTAATATGTTGAATCTTCATAAGGAAGATCTTTAGGCAAACATAAAAGGGATGGTTTGGGAAGATTTTTTCCTCCTTTCTCCCTCTCCCCTCTCACATTCTTCCTTCCGTAAGGTCTGAAATGAGGTTCTTACAATGGTGACTCCTCTTAAACAGTTCCACTCATCTCCCATTAATCCCCCATCAGAGTTCAAAGTCTGGGGCAAAAATACAATCATCTTTTAATCCCTTTGGGCTGGGGGAACTTGCAGGACACCACACTGAACCAAAAGCCTTCAGTGCCTCAGCTGAAGTTCCCAGTAAATCACCAAATACCTGCCCAGGCTGAAGAGGTTCCCTCCAAGCTCTCAGCACATCCCTATCCTGTATTTCCAGGAACACCAAGGTTGGTCACATCATCCATGAGCTCCCTGCTAGGTCTAAATCATACCATAGGTCATATCTAATAGATTTTTATCTGCCCAGTGTATGAACCTGATCAGCAAACAGCTAATCCAAGGCAGAATGCAGGCAGTCTTGCAGGGCCATCTGCTTCAAAGGGGTTATGGGGGCATTTTTATTTCAGCTGCCAAATGCCTTCTCCACAAATAAAAGAGCATTTGTTGCATCAGGTTTCATTCCCAATTTCATTTTTTGGCGTTTTATAATGAAAGGAACTGCACTTGAGACACATCAGCATTTCTCTCCCCCTCACCAAGCACTGAGGACGGAAATGTTGGGCTTTAGGAGCTTTCTTGTTTGTTTGTGGTGTTTGTATTTGTTTTTTAACCTACGCCTGCCTGAAAATGAGGGCAGGATTTCAAACTATTATGAAAAGCTGTGAAGGAGCCTGTGGGCCCACTCCTGTATTTGTCAAAATGTGGTTCCAACTTCAGCTTCCCCAAGGAAATCATCACCCCTTTTCCCAATAGAGTGGCTGAAGATTCCAGCTTTAACTGGAGCCTTTAGGAGCCTCTTCAAGTCTGCATTTCTTAGGTAGGAAGGAAAAGGTCTCTCTGACTCTCTTCTCATTCAACAGACTGAAAAAACAAGCTGAGAATTCCTCCTTTCCCCTGGGATGCAACGAACAGCCCTAAACCCCTCTTTGCAGGAACCCTGATTTATGGGTGGGAATGGACTTGGCCCTTCCTCCTTCCAAAGCACTTTGGAGTTCCAAACAATACCTACAGAACCCCTTTTTTTCAGCCACCCTGGTACAAAAACCCCCACCCCCATCAGTGCCTTTGTTTTGCAGCAGGAGAGAAGAGGCCCAGGCCCCAAAGCCTTGCCCAGCATCATTCCAGGAGGGTGATGGAGCAGTGCTGGAAGGCAGCCGTGCTCCAGGGAAAAGGGTGTGGGAACACAAAGGGTTATCAATGGCTCTTTTCCTCTTTGCTCCACCGAGCAGATCTGTGCAACATCCTACAGGGTACCTGCTGAAGGGCCTAAAAGCTCGAGGCAGCCCCATATGGATATCGTTTATTCGGTGTCTTCAGCTGGGGAATAGAACCAAAACATCAATCCTTTCAGCACTGCAGTCTCTTTCAGTGCTGGTTTGGTCACCCTCTGGCTCGCTGCCTTTCTGCTCCCTTTCTCCCAAGGGATAATGCCACCAAGACCACCAGAACAAGGAGAGAGGACTCCAGAAGGAAGGGCCAGGCTAAGTCTGCCCCTCTCATTTCCTCCCTTCCTTAAACACCCAGCAGTTTCCCTTTGCTGCTCCTGTGCATCAGCCCAAGGGGCTGCCAAGGCTTTTCCACCACAATATCCAAGGCCCTGCTCCATTTTTCCAGCACACACATCATTCCCCCAGCTGACTCCTTTCATTTCCAAGTTACTGTACCCTTAGAATGACAAGATTAGATTTATGACACCGTGGACGTCTCTTAAATAACCCAGAGAGGCGCTGACATTCCCAGCTCTGGATGGGGCTTGTGCAAACCCCTCTCTGCTGCTGGAAGGACAAGCTGAGATCAGACTGATGGGGAGCTTTTCAGCAGGGACTGATTAAAAAGAACCAAAAAAAAAACCCAAACAGGAGGAGGGGGAAGGTATCTTTAAGAAAACCTCCTCTATTCTCAGAAGAAAATGAGAACTATTTGGAGGCAGGTTGATAAAGCATAAGCTGTGCTGGAACACAGGGCAAAGCCTGAGGAGGCTGCAAAGGCAGCAGCAGGTTCAGTGCCTTGCTCCTGGGAGCCAGCAGCACAAACAGGGAATTTCCTGCAGCCTGCCATTGAATCCCACGAGTGAGGCATTGCCCCCTTCTCTCAGCTGTTAAACAGCCACCAATCCTGCTGCCCACAGCTGGTGCCTGGGAGATGCCTGGGAAAGGTCTGGGATGCAGAGGGAGGAGGAAGGGGCACAGCACACAGAGCTCTCAGCCTCGCCAGGGCACAGAGCTGGTCCTTGGGAGCACCAAATCCACGACCCACTGAGAGCAAGGGCTGCTCCTTTAGATCAAATATAGTGCTTGACATCAAACACATCCTGTGCAACAGCCTCACAGCAAGCAACTTCAGAATTCTATTCAGGGGGGAAAGAAACCCAAACCCAAGAGAGGGACAACCCTCAGCAAACAGGGCAAAGGGAGCAGCTGCTTCAGGACAAGCATCAACCTGAAAAACAAGCACTTTCTTGTCCATGGCAAGGCAGGTGTTGCTGCACTTAGAGATTTGTGGTGTTCCCAATTCCAGGCCATGCAGGGATGGGGCAGAGCCAGGAGGTCTGTGCAGATCCCCCCCAGAGCACAGGGGCTGAGCCTGGGGGGCACCAGCCGTGTCCTGGTGGAAAGGGCAGCTTTTCACAGGGACACAGAACGGCTCCAAAAGCAATCAGGCAGCAAAGAAGCTGCTCTGCAACAAATCATGAGATAAGGCCACATCTATCCCTGCTCTCCCCAGGCCTTTAAGAGCCTGAAGGGAGATAAAAGAGAAGGCAGGGCATGTCCGTGGGAGCAGGCAAATGACTTCAGGATCACCAGTTACACACAGAAAATTCCCTTGATTGCCAGCGTGTGACTACAGAGGGGGGGAAAGAGTAATTAAAAACTAAATCAATCTGTTGTGGTCAGACTCTCAGACACCCAAGCTCCTGCTCACTGTGATGAGCTGCAGACAAAGCTTCACTTTGTTTGAACCTCAGAGCCTTGCAGCAAGAGATGTCACAAGGTGGGGCACAGAGGGGTGTTGTTGCACACACAGGGCACTGCTCTGCTGGGATTGCACTCCAAGCCTCCTTTTCCAGGGCCATTTCTATTCCATATTCCCATTTCCAACAGGGCAGAGCACACACATTCTTTCCGTGTAAGGCTCAGCTTCTCCCTGAGCCCAGCCCTTTCCTTCCCTTCCCAGAGGAGCAGGTGAAACAGGGAGCAGGCCAGGAGGGTGCTGGGAGGAGCAGGAGCTGCAGTGACTGGCTGGGGCAGCAGTGGGATGTGTCCTGAAGGAGCACAGGTTCTGGGGTGCCTGCAAAGAGGAGGCTGCAGCAAGGCCAGCCTGCCCTCAGTGTGCAGTGAGTAAGGAATCACACAGGGCATGTGACCCAGCTCACTCCCAGAGGAGGAAAAGGCCTTTCCAGAGCAGCTCTGGAGGGCTGAGCCAGGAGGACTCACGTGCTGCCCAGAGCCCAGCCCCACTGCAATCACACTTATTCCCAGCCCTGCTGTGCCAGGACCCAAACTGTCCTCCCTGAATGGATGTTCCTTCTTGGCTTGCCGTTCTCCACACTCCCTGCCTGGTTCTGGGCAGCTCCAGCCCCCTCTGGCCCCAGTGACACCAATGACACCAATGCCACAGCCCCTCTGGGACCCACTGCTCTGTCCCTGGAGGCTGCACTGCACACAGCCCTGACACACAGCCTCATCCTTCCTCCAGCAAGCCTTCTGTTCATTATTTTTGGCTGTTATTCCATCACATAAAAAAGACTGATTTTTCCTTTCATTCCAAACCAATCCCTTCCAAAATTACAAGGCAAGTTACTGGGCAGTTCAGCCTCCCCACTGCCTTTCCCAGGGTCATGACTAAGGGCTGACAGGCTCCAAGCCAGGCTGTGAAATGGATAAATTTCCCTTCTCTGCTCTCTTAAAAAGTGTAACATCCTGGCTCACCCTCTTTAATCTCTTTGCTACGCTCATACAACCTCCTGACCAGCTCGAATTCAATTGCTGCTCCACAGTCTCTTATTTCAAAAACAAACCTTCCCAGTTCATTTTATTCTTTAACATCATCTGATCCTGCACTCTGGAGGCAGAGTGATTTTGGAATGCCCATAAATAACACCACAAACTAGCCTGAAATAACTTTCTTCCCTTATTATTATTATTGATTTGGTTTCCAGCCTGTTACTGCAGCCAGCTTGCCCTGCCACGTGTAAAGCCTGGAGAGATCTCTGTTTAAAAGAAACCCAAGAGGAACACAGCAGAAAACCCAGCTCCTCCCTGTAGTTGGTACTACTGGGAGCAAGGAGTGAGAAAGCTGCTGTCGTTCCTACACTCACACCTTCCCTGCAGTATTTCTGCTTTGGATTGGCAAAGAATCCCATTCATGTTCTCACACAGTCCTTCACCAACTAAACTAAAGGGCTAAAATAAGGTATTGCAGCTAAGAGAGAAGCAAAAGGCTCCTGCTGGATTTTGCTCCCCAGATCCCCTGAAACCAAAGCCTCGAGCAAAGGGGAGGGAAAGGCTTATTATCCCCACTGAATTCTTGTCCACTGTCTGTGTTTTACCCCTGCCCTGCTGCCCAGGGATAAAACCTGGAGATGAGAGGAGCAGGGAATGGCTGAATGCACCAAGTCATTGATGCCACCCCAGCCTGCTCAGCAGAGTGGCTTTGGAAGCTGGCAGAGGGACTGGCATCTCTGGCACAAGGAAGGGCTGGAACACGTAGGAGACTCGTATTAATAACTTTAGCTGGGCTAGGAGTTGAGGGAGAGAGGGAGCAGCACAGGGAGGCAGTGATTGGAATGGGATCCTGCCTTAGGAAGCCAAGGCAGGGCTGTGCTCTGGCTGTGCTCACACACACTGAGCAAAAGGGAAGCCAGAAAACCTTGTCAGAGCTGACCACAAGTGAGCTTTCCAGTCCCCTTTTTTACTGCAAGGGAAACCAAACAAACATAAACACAGGAGAGGGTTTGTGTGAGCTCTGTGGGAGCAGGACACAGATGACAAAAGCTGGTGTCACAGCAAGGCTGGGGATGATCTGGGAGTGAAATGAGCAGCTCCTACCCCAGCAGTGGGGATGAACCACAGCTGGCTCAGGGGGCCAGGGCTGGCAGAGCCCCCAAGACACAGCAAACAGCAGGAAGGGGGCTCTGTGAGGGTCACACTTTAGCCCTGAGTGCACAAGAACCTCAGCTGTACAGAGAAAACCTTGCCCCCCACTTCACCTCGCCACCTCTCTGCTGAAAACTCACCCCAGGATTTGTAATAATGAATCACATCAAGATTTTAAGATCGTCTCAGACGCTTTTGAACCCAAACTGTTATTTTATTATGTTCAACCCCTACATTTGTTGTTTGCAGCCCTCACCCCAAGTAATCCTTTCAGCAGCCTCTAAAAGGCATCCTCTATCCCAGTGTCTCTTTAGCTCTCAATCATTAATCACCAAAATCAGTGTCAGCTGGACATGAAGTGTTGTTCAAGTCAGAAGACCCTTCTTACTTTTAGGAGGCTAAAACCCCAATTTTAGGACTTTTTCAGGTTCAGAAAAGAGACAGTAACAAACAAAAAGGAGCAAGACCTTTCAGGAGGTCCAACATGGACCAAGACCTGGACCACCAGTGCCAAGAGCTCAGAAGACAGACAAAGGCCAGAATGTCACCCAGAAATGATCCCACGACTCCAAGAAAAGAAGTAACACACCAAAATGCAAGGAATATGCAAGCTTAACCAGTAAATGCCAGAGCTGAGGATGAAAATAAATCCCAGCTGAAGCAAATCTGGTGAAAACCACAAGCATAATAAAAACCAGACTATAAAACCCAGCCTAGGATGGATCAGCAGCTCTGAGTTTTCCCCAGGACTGTTTGCAGTAAGTCCCAGCAAATAACTCTCCCTGTGGGAATGATAAGAGCAGCCCTTGTGAGTTACAGGGGCACATCCATGCCCAGATGGAGGAGGCTGAGGAGGGAACTGCCCAGGCTGTGCAGCTGCAGCTTTCTCTGCAACAACACTGAGGGAAGGAAAGGGGAAAGGTGCTCCTTACAAACATTCTCCACTTCTTTTGACAAGCAACCCCACGTACACAGCCAGCCTCTGTCAGTTCTCTGCACAGGCTGCCCCCTTCTCCCCTGATTTCTCCCTGCCTGCTTGTCCCAGAGCTCAGCTCAGGTAGAAAGCTCTTCTGGCCAAGAAAACACAGTGTGTCTGCACTGGGAGTCTGAACAGACAGAAATGGGATTTGGGGGAAAGGTGAGGAGGGGCTGGTTCTACTCTGAGTGATAAACAGCCCCTCCTGTACCCAGCTCCAGTCCAAGAACCACTCAGGCTGGAGAAAACCTCCAAGATCCTTAAGAGCAAACACCACCACAGCCCCTAACCTGTGTCACACCAAGTGCCACAGCAGCTGCTTGTCCTCTCAGTGCCTCCAGGGATGGTGGGTGACTCCACCACTTTCCTGGGGAACCTGTTCAAACACTTCACCACTCTTGTAGAGAAGGAATTTTTCCCAGTATCCAACCTGAATGGCCCCTGGCGGAACTGGAGGCTGTTTCCCCTGGTCCTCTTGTGAGTTAACTGAGAGAAGAGGATGACCCTCACCTTGCCACAACCTCCTTCCAAGCAGTTGTAAAGAGTGAGAAGGTCCCCCCTACCCATCCTTTTCTCCAGACTGAACAATCCCAGCACCCTCAGCTGCTCCTCACAGGGTTTACATCCCAGAGCCCTCAACAACAGCAATTTCTGCCCTCTGTAGCTCAACTCCCAGTGGTCCCTTCTCCACTGTGGCAGCAGAGCACACTGGGCTAATAAACACTCTGAACTCCCCCAGATGCAGCCCTGGCCACCTCTGGGCAGCCTCTCAAAGGCACCAAGGACCTGTTTGTCCTCTTGCCCACGCCAGGCTGTTGTGACACCAGTGACCTCCACAAGTGATGCACCAACCACCACGAGGAGTGACAGACTCAGCCACTGCTCTGCCAGAGAGGCCAGGCAAGAGCTGAGCTGAGCAGGGCACGCCAGGAGCTGCAGATGTGCTCAGTACAGCCCCAGCAGCCTCCAGATGTGTCACCTTAGACACACAGCAGCAAGGACAGGCAGCTTGGGAATTGTCACTGGCCAGACAGAGCGAGGATGAGTTAAAGGCTGCACCCAAACTGGGACAATGCCCCACCTTGCTGTTCAACAAAGGGCCAGCCACTCATCCTCCCTGCCCTGGGCACCCAGCCAGGGCCACGCTGCTGGGTCAGGTATTGCAGGGGGATGATTTGAAGGCCTTACCCTCCTTTCTGCCCTGCCTGGGAAGGCTGGGTGAAGCACAGAGGATGTGCCAGCACCCCAAGTGCTCGTGGGGCAGAGCCCGAGGGGCTGGGCTGTGCTGGGGGAGAGCCCTGCACACCAGCCTGGTGTAACCCCTGACACCAAAGCCCTGCCAGGCCTCAGGTCACACCAAACCCCCCTGTGCAGCACAAACAGCCACAGCTCAGCTGGCCTCAGCAGCAAGTCCTGATTCCTGCTCCAGTTTTAACCAAGGACTTTGCTTGGCAACCCCCATTTCTTTATTAGGCAGCCTCATTTAGGATTATTCCTATTTTGTAATCATTTTATGGGGCTTCCAAAGCAAGTGCTTCAAATGTCTGAGCCCACGCAGAGACCACCAGAATACTAAACATCTGACACATTCAGTGAGGCTTTTCTACAGAGAATTAAGAATAGATAAGAAGGGTATGAGGAAAGAGGATAAAGTGTACTCAGCAGAAGGGGGGGAACCCAACTCACTGTTTGCTGGGTTTGCTGAGAGTCAAATAACTGACCTGAATGAAAACACCAATACCTGCTTACTGCATTACATTTGACATCATGAATAATACATCCAGCTCTCCTCTGGAGGGAAAACAAAACCCACTTGAGCTGTCACTGTGCAGCTGGAGAGTGCCACGATTAAATGACATCCTTAGGTTACAAGTGGGAAAGTGCAGTAAGTGGAGCAGTTTTCTACTTTAGCTGTTGTCCCGGTTCAAGAGCAGCACGGGAAGTTCCCAGCAGATGTGTAAAGGCAAAGATAAGTTATTGCAAAATCAAAACAGATGTATTGCAGAGAAGCAGCACTGACTGATCATTGAAGGATTAAAAGCATGGTTTAGTTGGGGTCACTTTTTGCAAGAGTTCACAGATGCCTTGGTCCTTACTCACCTAGGAAAGACAAATTTATTCAGATGGAACAGATAGGAACAGCCACAAGGATTAATTACAACATAATTAATTAATGGTAACGGCTGGATGAAACGATAAACCAGTGGAAAGACTAAAAAAACCCTGCAGTGTGACACAGATCCTCAGCAAACAGAGCCATTCATTACCACCAACACACAGCCAGCATTACTGTTTCTCTGTGTGCCATATAAAGTTATAATTAATTATGCAGCACTGCCATTGACACCTGAGATCGATTCATGACCATTTATACTCATCCAGGGCCAGAGGAGAGAACTTTGGAGATACCTGAGCCTGCCTCAGCATCTGCCACCTCCTGTGGCACCACCCAGACGCAGAAACAAAAGGGAAGGGGGTGTTTGAGTTTAAAAATGTGCATTTCAGAGTTTATCAGGGGCATTTCCTGGGTAAGCACAGAGAGGCACGAGTACCTCGCTGGCTCGTGGGAAGCTCCGTGCCCTGCTCCCAGTATGAGCTTCCCTTGGGATTGCACAGTCCTGCACAGCACTGACCAGAGGTGCTCCCTCCCCACAGGGCAGGTCCAGCTGGTACCTCAGAGCACCCACAAGGGCTGATCAAAGGGGCTGGGAGGTTAAATCAGCCCGAGCTGATAATGAACTCCAGGTTTGGTGGGAGCTGAGCTCACTCACAAATGGTGTCCCTTCCACTGAGTGACTCAGGGGCTTGCCTTGCACTCAGGAATGTTTTGAATTGCTGCATTCTGGATTTCATTAGCCCCCCCTGGGCAAGTGGATGCATTTGAGAGCCTGAAACTTCATCTGCAGCAATCCTGCTGGAGCTGGAAAAGCAGGAATCAGCCCAAGCAGGAGCAGATACGTGCTGATGCCTCTGAGTCAGCATTCAAATTCCTGCTCCGCTGCCGGATTTACCAAGGCTGGAAAGGGAAATAGAGGGAAGGAAAAAAGAGACCAGAGGCTTTCCTTACACCACCAGCAGCACACAACCATGTGTGTGCTACAGGAAACGGTCTTGCTTGGCTTTTCAGAAGCTTTTCCCTACATGAAGCAGCTCTTTGTGCAATATTACAATTCCATTCCTGTTCCTGGCTCGCTCTGTGCCTCACCTTCCCACCAGCTGGTGGCTGGAACTGCTGCTCTCTCCTCAGGTAGGCAGAGGTGAGCCTTGTGCCTCTTGACAGGAGGCTTGTTGCTGCAAGTCTGCTATATTTAACATTCCTTCTGCCTGCTTCATTTACTACCACACAATAATTGGCTTCCCGAAACAATTGGCGCGGCTCAAAGGGCTCCTCCGCCGAGATTTGTAACCAGAGTTTGGAGTCTGGGCAAACACAGAGGGGAAAAACTACAAAGAAGAGCGAGCGTGTGTTCAAGCTGAGACTTGAAGGGCAGGTGAGAGTCCTGGAGGAATGCACAGTCTGTGTGCAGCACAAGTGGGGTGCAGTTTGGGGAGATGTGCTCCTGCTCCTCACTGCTCTTCTACCTCTTGGCTCACTCCCTCAGACCAGAAACTAAAGCACAGACAGCACCACACACAATATTAGTTTCATTGCAAAGACAACTATTAGTGCTTTTCTTCCTTCAGCTACCTGCCCTCCCCAGACACACTCAGAGGCAGCAATTGAATCACAGCTGGATGATCCTTAAGGACTTTAAATAGGCACAGTCATGGAATCACAGATTGGGGTTGGAAGGGATCTAAAAGATCATCTAATTCCAACACCTTCCACTCGACCAGGTTACTCAGAGTCCCCTCCAGCCTGGACTTGGGCACCTCCAGGGATGGGGGTGTCTGTCTGACTCACCAGAAGCTGTTACTTTGGGAGGGGTGGGCACAGAAAGAACACTCTCAAGTGTCCAAGGGTGGGAGAACGAGGTACAAGCCCAGGTCATGGTTCGTACAGCGAGAGGCCAAAGCACTCCAACCAAACCTGCCAGGAATCACCTGCAGGGCAGGTTCAAAGCAGAGATTCCCCAAAGTTCAAGCAAGGACAGGTCCTGTCTGGTTAGAGCTGTCAGTGCTGCTGGTGGATGGGGGCAGCTTGACTTTGCAGACAGAAGTTAACTCCATCTTGGGTTCAAAAAGATCTCACTCTTCCTCCCCACCCCAGACACGGTTTCACCTCCCACCCCATCGCTGCTTGCTGGACTGTCAGAACTCCTTCCATACAACCCCTCATGCTGAGAACACTAAAAGGCTGCTGAGAATCAAGACATTGGAGACCTGCCTTTGTCTGGCACTCGCTGTTTTCGTTTGTGAAGCAGAGGCAATAAACATCTCTGCTACTTCAAAGTGCCCAGGCAAAAGCAGGAGGAGGCCCCGTCCTGCTCTGCCTGTGATGGTGCAGGAGCAGCACAGACCTGCTCGCTGAGATTTACAGCTCCTTCACACACCATTCCTCTCCTCTGCTGCCTCGCAGCTGAAGGAGCTGATGACTAACTTGAATAAAGCTGAATATAGAAATGCTACTGTGCTCCTCAGAGCATTCCTTCCTGCAGCACTTTCCCCACCCCCTGACATGTGTTAGTGGTTAGGATCAGCTTGCTGGAGCTCTGAGTCTGACAGAGGAAGGGAAAAAGGGGAAAAAGAAGATATTGGTGCTCAGAACAAGGCAGAATACCTAAAAAGACTGCTCTTGTTTCTCTAGCTACACACACACTTCTTGCCTCTTTATATTTAGTTAAGGACAAGGCACAATAAACTGAAGTAGTGAAGAACTGAAATGGCCCCCACTGTTTATACCTGTCCTTGAATACAAATAATGGTTAAGTAATGCCAGTCCTCAGGTTCTGGTGATGCACATGCACTGTGCAAGGGTGTGGGTCAGAGGGAGCCAGCCCTTGGCCTTAACCACAGAACATCCCCAGCTGAAGGGACCCATGAGAACCACCCCAGTCCAACTCCAACATCAGCACAGGAACTGCTGCAGCTTCTCCTGCCTCCACTGGTGCTCAGCCCTGCACCCAGAGAGGAGCAGCATTCCCCAACAGGACCCGAGGAGGAGGAGGGAACACCACACAGGAGCAGCAAATGGAAGGGGAGGATGGCAAAGCTGCTGCTGGCCATGCCCAAACCCACCACTGTCCCTGCTCCTGGTTTCTCTTGTGCCACAGACGGGGCAGAGGGCGAAGGAGGAGGCAGAAGAAAATGAAGCTGGTGGTGACCATGGCACCAGGGCAGGGAATCCCCCCCCAAGTGCTCATTCCATTTGCCAGGGCTGTGACAGGGGCACCAACCCCAGGGCAGAGCCAGCCACCTTCACACACGGCCCCTGCAGCAAAGGCAACCACGGGGAGATGCCACAGCTTGTCACATTTTCAATTGCTAAGCTGGCCAGAACTCCCTCAGCACTCTGGAAGCTTTCTGCATGGCATGTTTCTGTTTGGAAGGCGTCACATCCTCTCCCACATTTAGCCAAGTGCTTGGCAGCACACAGCTGATAAACACGCTGCCTGTGCAGGAACAGCACGGAACTCTGGGCAGCCTCAGCACCATTAACAGTGTTTTCATTGCACCAGCACTGCTCCTAAAAACCCAAGTCATCTCCAAGTTAATACCCTAAAACAGAAGCAACCTAAAAAAAAAGATGACATGAAAAGGCTGAATTCCACACCCACATCCCCCTGGATTTCAGCCCCTCCATCTGAGATGCCCTAAAGCTTCCCCCACTTCATAAACACAACGTGCTGCTACACATAAATCATGCCATAAAGGAGTTGTTCTGCTGCCCCGAGCCCTGGGCTGCCAGAAAGCTGCAGTTACGCAAGGAAATGCTGACAGGGAAAGGAATGGAACCAGAATTCCACTCCTGGACTAGCACTGTGTTACAGGTCGGGAGTAAAACCTTGCAGGGCTCACCTGAGCAGGGAATGGAGCTTGGCAGAGCTGTCCTTATGTCACAGATGGGAAAACAATAAAGGATTTTGTGCTTTAGACCTTTTTTCCCCCAAAACTTAAACGTTCCTGACTAAATGCCCAGCCTTGGGATTTCCCATGCAACATGATTAAGGCTTCGTAGCTGTAACTTCCCACATGTGGCTTCAAATGCACTGTTTGTTTACAAAGGACAATTGGATCCAGTCCTGTGATTAATCCCAGGCTCTGGCAAGTTAAAAGCCAGGAGTGCTCAATTCCTGCTCTACAGAATTCGGGATTTGCCTGATCTAAATGAAGGGCACAGACTGATTTTAGGACTCCAGCTTCTCTCCCTGGCAGAAACAGTGATTTTTTTGCTGATGCTGTTTGCTGGGAAAAGGGCTCAGCTGACTGCTGAGCGTGGCAGAGATGCTGAGATAAGTCTAATCGAGTTGGCTTAATCACTGGCAGGGCAGTAATTGCAAGAGCACAGCACTAACTGGGGGTTAACATACCCTGCTAGGACTCCCAGGCTAAATCTGCCTCCAAGGACCTGCAGGGCACCACAGCTGTCCTCCCTCAGAATCCAGGTCAAACCTGCAATCCCAGAGAAACAACAACACTGAGAAAAGGGGAAGGAGGGTGAGAGTTAACTGGGAAGTTGGATTCATTGTCCTGGAGTTTTCCTGCTAGTTTTCTGTATAGTTTCTGGTCCTTCCAACAGCTGTTCCTACAATTACAGAGGAGGCCCTTGGCGGGCTGGGTTTGGGTTTGTGCATGGGGGATAAGTCACAAGGAGCTGCATGTTGTGGCTTTCTTGGGTACTGCAGGGCAGAGGGGAACAGAACAAGGAGGACTAGCCAGGGCTGTGGCTCTTCAGGACTGGTTTCTGAATGCAGATTGAATGAAGAGAGGGAAAGCTTGTGGTGCTGCATCTCTGGGCACTCCTGCTGGATCAGTCATGTGAGAGTCTCTCAAATTACAGGAACTGGGTTTCATCCTCATCTCGGGGCTTCCTCCACACCTCAGACACTTCCATGTTCCCAGCACTGCCCTGCAAATCTGCCTGGCAGAGCAATAGATCCCCGGTCAGGAAGTGCTTTGGGATTCACCTGGAGTTCCTTTCTGCACCCTCCTCCCCCTGCCAATCACCTCTCTGGAGCACACTAAGCAAATCCTTCAACATTTCCATCTCCAGAGGAAGGGAGCGTCGTTAACTCCAGGGGAACAGCTTTCACCAAACTACATCTATTTATCTCTTTTCATCTTGTGCTGTTAATCCACGCCCTGCAGCCAGTCCCTGAGTTGTTTGGGTTGCTCTGCTCTGAGCTCATGTCAACAGGTTACCTTTCTTCTGGTGACTCAAAGGCAGCAGGCTGAGCCAGGGGGTAGGTGTGGTCTTTGCTGAGCCCCAGAGAGAAATCCCTGGGCTCCAAGTCCCTCAGGAACAAGAGCACATTAAACCACCCTGGAAACAGAAGCTAATTCCCACTTGTCTCTCTGAGGAGGGCGAGTGTCTGACCTGTTCTACAGACTGGAAACAACAGAACATTTTACTTCTGCCCACAAGGGGAGAGTCAGCCTGAAATCCAGTGCTTTCCCTGACTTCAGACTATTTCCATGGCTCCACAGGACAAACTAAAGGAGTTCCAAAGGGAAAACTTCCAGCAAGAATTAGTCCCATTTGTCCTGCCCTTCTGCTCGTGTATTTCCAGTGCTGGCTCTGCCACCAAGCACCCTTTTGGTGCCCAGGGTTCAGACACTGCTCTGCCCCCTGAGCTGCCTCCCTCGTTCCCACCCATCCAAAGCTGCAGCTGGAGCCCTTTGGAGCCCCATCCGGCCCAGCCTGAAGGCACGAGCCAGGACACACAACATCAGCACACCACCCCTCCAAAAACACCCCTCCAAACCCACTCCGAGTCAGGGGTGCAGATCTGTAAAAAGAACCTGCCCATACAGCAGTTCAGGGCAGGACCCTCCTGTGTGGGGAGGAACCTGTGCCAGGATGAAGTGCTGGCACCGCTCAGCCCGTGCCTGGCACACCGGGGTGTTGTTGGTCCTGACACACCGAGCAGTGCCCAGTCCTTGGGCAATGCTGCAAGGGAACCTGCGTGCCTGGCTGCACAAGGAGAGGCAGCCCAGAGGCCAAGCAGAACAGGTTTCACCTTGATTTGGACTTTTCTAAAGCCATTTCTACGCCTTCCACACACAGCCTGTTTCCTCTGCACCCTGGTTTTATGCCATGGCTACTTCTGTAATCTCTTTTTCCAAAAAACATGCAGCAGACCCTCCTAAAGCCAACCCAACTATCCCAGCCCTCCTGTGCCACGTAGCAGTGGCAGCTGCAGAGGATCCTGGTTGAACAGACCTTTGATCTGCCATGGACAGCCACATCCACGTGCTCCATGAGCCATTTCATTCAGACTGAGGATGTGAATATAACCCCAAGCAGTCTGTGAGCCTGAGTGCCCCTCACATCCCCTGCCTGTGCTAAGTGGGGAGCTCGGCCAGGACCTGAGGCCCCCAAAGCCAGCACCTCTCCTCCCACACCCAGTCCCAAACTGCTCTGCTCCCCCCACAAGGTGCAGGGACACCAAGGCATGGCAGCCAACAGTGCTGCCTCTGTTCTCCACACACAGGTCTGCAGTGATTGGAAAAAGCCTGTACCTTCCTCCAACATTAGGCATGAAAAGCTGTGAGAAAAGAAAAGAAAATGAACAGAAGGAGATTCCTGGGAGATCCCAAAAGAAAATGCTTTGCAGAAATGCAGGATTTCCTGACGACACAGCGTTTCCAAGCCAGGCACAACCAAGACAGTTGCAGAACCACGTAAGTTAGAGCAGAAGTGATAAATATTTTCAGCTCTGCTCCTTCACAGGTAACTGTCAGGCCTGGATGTGAGCAGGGAAGGACGTCAGTGGAGGGGGGATTTCATTTATCCTGGAACCCAACCTTTCCCTGGGGACTCTCCTCCATGCACTTGAACACAATAGCTCTATTCATTACGCTCTTTTGCTCTTAGTTGCTTTCCTTTCGGGGGTCCCTTCCTTCCCTCCACTCCCCCTCCACTTCCCAGACTATCCCACCTCTGTAAGCCCCTGCTGCTCCCACCCTGGTACCCCACCCTGGCCGTGCTGCTGCCTGTTTGGATGAGAACCACGCCGTGATTCCGAGGGCAAACACACAGAGCCACGGCCGAGCGTGGGAGGAGAGGGGCATTCCCACTCCTGGAAGCTGCACCGTGCCCCTCCTGGGAACAGCCCAGCACTGTGTTTATTGCTTCAACCAAAAAGAGGGGAAATGGCAGAGTTTTCCTGGGGTTTCCAGGGCCAGAGCTCAAACCCCCCAGCTCCGTGGGGTGAGCCTTTTACCCAGGCTCTCATTTCTACTCAGTGCTTCTTCCCCCCTCCCAAAGAAGCCTCTCCACCCTGGCAGGCACGGGATTTATGGGAGCCCAGCACTCAGGTCTGTGCACTTGGTTATTCCAAGGGGCCAGAAACCAGGCTGGGCATTGTTTTCTGAAAAACCCCATGGAATCGTCCCACGTGGATGTGCCCTCACACCATCTTCCAGTGGCATCCACATCAGCAGTGATGGATGCAAAATTCTGGGTGACAACACAGACAGAACACCATTCCCCTCTCCAGCAGAGCTGTGGCACCAGGCACTCCTACCAGGACACTTCTCTGGGCAAAACATCTGGGGCTGCCACCTTTGATCTGCTCAGATTTCCCCCTCTTAGGAGCAATTAACAGAGAGATAACCACTACAAACATGTATATACTACGTATGTTTTATATATTTATATACTGCTTGTAATATTTACTTATATGCACTGTATCAGATATAGTGTCTTTTGCATTTTCTGCATTCATTCATTTCTATAAATAAAACCCAAAGTTACTGGTTTGTCCCCTGAGCGTGGCCTGGAGAGGGTGGCACCCCTGAGACTGCAGGAAACAAGGATGAAACCTTCCAATATCATGCTCCAGGAGGCTCCTGTCCCAGGAGGAAGAAAAGCCCCATCCCATGTACTCTCTTTTTTCCTCCTGAAGCCTTTGAGGGTTTTTCCTACAGCTCATGACCAGAGCAAAGGAGCATTTACAGACCCAAAGCCAGGGGTTAGGCTGGATTTGCAAAATCTCACTATCCTGTGTGTTTTGCTTTTGTGTGATCAAAAATCAGAGATGGGCTTCACCCAGGCCTACCTTTACTCAAAAATTAAAACTGGTTTTGGCAGAAAGTGGTGGTTTAAATACAGTAGTTTGGTTTCTAAAGCATTTTTGAACACCAAATTCATGTCATAGAGTGAGAATGGAAATAAGCCTAAGAACAGTCCAGCTCTATCAATTTTCTTGCATACAACTTCAGGCTTCCCATGACATTATTTTACACCCACCAAAAATGATTTTGTTTCGATGGGAAGTTTCTTTGGCATTTTTAAAATGCAGGCAAAGAGAACGTTTTGATTCATACTGACAATTAAACTCTTTGCCTTTGAAACCCAAACTGGGAACGTTTTAAACTTCCCCCATTTTAATCCCCCTCGTTAGGCCTGTGCCCTGGATTTGATGAAGAGCCATTCAGAGCTAAAATTAAACTGCACTTTTGGGGAATGAGCTGGTTGATTAACAACTGCCTCGAGCTGCTCAGGATTCCTTCCCCTCTGCCAAAGGCAGGTCACTGGGGGAGTGAGGAGATTTAGCTCAGAATTAGTTCAAGGTAATTATTATACAAATTTCAGGCCCCTCTGCACACAGGAGAACAACTCTTGCAGAAATAGGAGTTTGTTCCGTGTGTATCATTTGAGAATATATTTTATGAAAGGAGTGAAGCTCCCAGTAGGACATGGTCATTCCCTGATTTAGAAAATACAGGAATATAGATTGAGCATATATTGATGCAGCAACAGCCTAAGTCATTCTTCCCTTAGAGTGGGATATTATCCCAGCTGGGTAATGCCTGCAAGACCTACATTCAGCAAATGTGCAGATTTATTGTCAGTCCTACCCAAAGAGAGAAATGTTCTCTCTTCAGGCAGTGCCTTGGGTTGATCAGCCCTAAGTCCTTCCCTTTCACTGCCCAAACACCAAGTTGGTCCCACTTAACCAGGCTTGGGAGAGTCAGCATTTTGATACTAATCCTATATTTGCTGTGAGCTCCCAAACCCCTCCTCTGTTCTTGGAGCCCGACAGAACGGATTGAGCCCCGCTCTGCACTTGACAGCAGATGGGAAAACAAGTGGCAAAGAGCATTTCTCCCTCTCTCTCCACACAAAGCCTGACATTTCACTTATCTGAGCCCTTGATTGGGTCTCACATCTGGATTGTATAAATTTCAAGCCCAGGTTCCAATATTGGAGTTGCCCAAGGTTCCAATATTTGACAAATCCTATTTGCCAGGCTGTCAAATTCAATTAACACGGGCAATGGAGGGGGAACAAAAGAATAAAGAGGCTGACTTGGATTGCCCTGTGCTTGGAGACTTTGGCCAAATGAGCCCCTGGGAAGCAGGAGCATCAGCCCTGGCAGATAAACCCGCCCAGTGGCACAGGCAGTGTGAGAGCAACGCAGCAATGAGGTTGGCTGCCATCCCAGAGCCCAACTGGCCTTTCTGCTGGCCCAGCAGCCAAAGCTCTGACCCCAAATCTACAGCAAACACACCAGGCAGGATCCCTTTAAGGCTCCTTTTGGGGGCTCTTCCTTGGGTTCAGGCAGAAGGATGCTGTGATGAACTGGCCCCTCGTTTGTTCAGCTCATCAGGAGAGGGAATGCTCCTCACCTCACTCCCTGGGGATTCTTCACACATGGGATCCCTTTTATCTCCTGCTCCAGGGTGGGATCTGGGGGGACTCCCACCTTCAGACCTTCCCAAGGGCACCCAGAGCCCAGAAAAGCAGCCAGGATGGGGCCAGGGGGCTGCTCTGCAGGACCCAGCCCCATTCCTCACAGATGGAGGGCAGAGCCAAGGTGAGACAGCAATAACAGCAACCCTGGAGGGGACCAGCACTTGGATTTACCTGCTAGGAGAGATCTGGGATCACACTCTGCACCAGCATGGCCCTCCTGGGCTCTGCAGGGGACAAGGGGGACAGTTCTGTCCTGGTCACACAGGGGCTCTGGAATTGCTGCTGGGTTTGGAGATAAGCTCAGGCAGTCACTTCCCAGAGATGACACCACACGGTCTCATCTTCTTCACTCTCCCCAGTCATGTTTCTGCCCTCCCTGGGTTCCTGCATCCCCTCAGGAATGGAAGGACAGACCCCATAAACTGTCCCTGGGTCAAACTGCCCTTCTCTTCTTGTCCCAAGCAGATATTAACTGCTGCAATACCCACTGAGAGCACATTCACAGCTTGGATGGCATTTCTTCCGACTGTACCCAAGTTATTTGGGGATGGGGGGGAGGAAGTGGCTGTTTAATTCTTAAGCAAATCAACATTAAACTCCAGTAACATCTGAAACATCTTTGTGTTCCCAGCACATGCACTACCTCACCCCCTACTGAGCAGCACTCAGATTTTAGGAAATTAGGAAAACCACACGGTTGGGTTGTTAGGATTTTTTGCCATTGCCACGCTGAAGGGCAAGAAGGATTTCTGCTCCCAGCTCCCATTTGGAATATGCCTTTGCTTATCTCAACTATCTGCTGACAGGAAACACGAATAGATGTGATCATCTAAATGTACACGGGTAGGTTTCAATTTGTTTTCAAGCCACCATTTTATGGCAAAAGCAAGGGGCTGACAGGCAGTAAAAGAGCAGAGCGATGTGCCAGCAGTGATGCTGTTCGAGACACATCTGTCACTAGAGAAAGGCCCACAAGTGTCACTCTTTTTGGGACACTTCCACAGATATCTCTGACACTGCACTGACAGCATCCTCAGGCATCCCCATCTCCACTCATCACCATGGCAGGGAGGTACCACGGCTCTCCAGAACCCCTGAGGGGAACTGGCAGCTCTCCCAGGCAAAGCCCACTCAGTCAGAGCTCCAGCCACTCCCCTGGGTATTTATTTTGGGGTTTAGGGTTATGACAGTGACACGAGCTGATGAATCACCATGAATGCTCTCAACTCCCCAAGTTTCTGTTTTTACAAACAGTATAATCACACTCCCACTGCCCCCAGGCCTGTAGGACACGAGTCATGGGAAAGCTCCAACACGTCAATACTCAGGAAATCCCTTCAGACACCCCTTGGCTCGGCAAAAACATGACAAGGTTCAGGTAACACGTGGTTCAGAACTGGCTGAGGTCACAGCAGCACCTTCATCATCATCATCATCACCCACCTGCAGGGCAGCCCCCCAGAGCTGTTCTATAACACTCCCATTTCACAGAAATGATTACCAAGGGTCTGTGTCCAGGCAAAAGGTCACACCAAGGAAGAGACAAAGCCCCAAACAAAGCTGCAATAACCCAATCCACGGGATTTGCAAGGGTGAGGAACAGAGGTGTCCAAAGACGGGAGAGGAGCTGGTGAAAGAAGAGCCTGGGAAGGAGGAGAAGGGCACCTGAGCAGGTCTGAGCACTGGGAAGAGAAGGTTCAGGGAAGGTTTGGAGCTGCACTGAGGGATTCCCAGCCATGCAAAAGCGAGGCTGGGCTGGAGGAGCAGAGGGCAGAACCTCAGAAACACAGCCAGAACAATGTAGGGCATGAATGGATCACTCCTACCTGAGGGAGAGGCTCTGGGACAGGGCTGAATTGGGGCTGCCTCAGATGCCAGGCTTGAATTGGCACATGCCAAGGGATCAGGGCACAATTTGCTTTCCCAGTGGGAATATAAAGTTAAAAACAGACTTCAAGAGAGAAGGAGGATCCTGATTATTTCCTTACCAGCAGTTTCTGAGGTACTTTGTCACCTACTGCAGCACCTCAGATGACACAACCCGAGGCCCTGCTTTAGACCTGCCTCAAATCTCTCCTTTGGGCCTCTCCTCGTGCTCTTCCGTGCCAAGCAAACAGGATGTGCTCCACAGCTCACCCTGTGGACACGAGTAAGGATTCACTAAAGCAGTGGGTAAGGTGTTAAGCACCAGTTTCTCTAAAGGATCAACTCTGAGCCAGGACAGAGACCTTTCAGCACCCACAGCAAAGCAGCTCATTGAGCCCTCTCTGGAATTGTTGGGCATGTCAAACTTCACTCTCAGGCCTGGTACAATCCCAAGTTATCCCCACACTCTGCAGTGATGGGTAATGTCACACAAGGTTTCTGGGGAACATGAAAGCTCAACATGGTATTTATTTATCTGTCCAGATCACCAGTTCCTTGGGGGCATTACCTTTGCTAGGGAAAAAATAAAAAGAGAATCTCCATCTCCACCAGATCTAGAGGAATATAAAATAAGAACAGCAGCACGTGGCAACACTCACACTTGTTTAGAAGGAAAGATTTGAAAAAGTGAGATCTTTTGATGGATTATTTATGCTTGGGCAATTTATTTTTCCATTAAAATCTGTTTTATCATGGATCCCTCACAGAGGAAAGCAGCCCCTCTCAAAGCAATCTGAGCAAGCAGAAGCACAGAAAGGATTATGAATATTCAACAAGGGCCTGAACAGCACAATGACAATTATAAAGTTCAAAATGTAGGAATGACAACCACCTCAGCTGCTGGGCCTGAGAATTACTGCATCTCAATCTGGGAAATGGAGGGAGAAAAGAAAGCCCCAGAGCATCCTAAACCCAGAAGGCCCTGAACATCCCCACTGTTATTGCTCCTGCTGTCACAGGATCACCAAGACAAGGCCAGACTGACTCCTGTGGCTCCCAGCCCCAAAATGCTGCACCCAGGGCAAAGCACAGCAAAGAAAAACCTGGTCCCATCACCCTCACTTTGCAATCAAAGCTTTTTTCCCCAATCTGCTTCGTGTGCTTTTGCTCCAGAGGGAAAACCCAGAAAAATGCACATCCTGCAGGAAAAAAATCCAACCCTATTTCACAGGGACTGAACCAGGAGAAGGAAGGTCAAAACTGCAGGGAAACAATAGGAAATATTCCTGCTTTTCACTTGTGCCCAGCCCAGCCCCTGCTCCCCCAAGGCACCCCAAGGCCCTGCCCTTCCCTCCCAGCCATTTGTTCTTCAGCCATCACTTCTCTTTTCTGGCTTCCCTGCAAGGCCCAGGTTGGCAATGAAACATCCCCCCCAATAATTGCTGCATTAGGAGCTGGAATGCTGCACTGGGGAAGGGGAGCACCAGACAGCTCCCTCCTGCAGGGATCTATCCTGGCACTTACACCACACCAGGGCCCTGCACCTCGCCCTCATTTCTGCCTTCCTATTCTGCAATATGATGTATTGGTGGCCAGAGGTCACACTGAAAGCTCAAAACACCCTTCCCACTTCCCACTGCTCAGGCCTGAAAGGTGGAAATGAAGAAATCCAGCAGCTGTAAGGACAAAGGCTTAGAAAGCAGACATTAAGGAAAACTGGATTTACACAATAACAAATCAGATTGTCTGAAGGTTACAGTAAAACCCAGTCCTAGCAAGCAACGCCCCCAAAATCTTCTGGTGTGTGCAGAGGACCAAAGAGAATGGTCCACCTGAATTCCCTGCTCTCCCCACAGCCACAGCACAGCCTCTGCTCTTGCTTCCAGGGCTGTGACTCCAAGTTCAGTTGCCACTAAAAAGCCTGGAGTTGCACCTTCAGAATTGCATTTGTTCCTTGTGCATTAATGAAAAACTCCACTGGCATCACCAAGCAGCTCCAGAAATGCACTTGGGCACCTCAGGGAGCTTTGTCACCCTGTGATTGTCACCCCTGGCTCTGCCCCTGAACCCAAGGCAGGAGAGCACCAGGGTTTGTGCCACAGGGATTTCTGCAGTCACACTTTATGCACCAAGCTGGGGTTGTAAATCCATATAGTTCCAATGGTTGGCTTCAATTTGACAGCAGGATTTTGACCCTTTTTACCAATTTTTCCCCCTCTGTGGGCGCTCAGAGCAGTTCAAATGAGTGCTCTGGCAGAGGAAATGTGAATAGCTGGCAGGAGAGAATTTACTGGCACAATTATTTTGTTTGTCCTGCACAGCTGCAGGGCTGGATTGTCCTCACAATAAACAGGGGAAAGCTCAACAGAGACAGATGTGAGAACCAGCTACAAAGCAAAGTAACCTGATAAAGCCCTTTTTATTAGCTGCTGTAATAAAGAACATTGATCTGCAGTGTACAAAGCAGAGGGAGTTCCTCTTAACAGCCCCCTAAAAATGTGCCAACACCTCCCAAGTGTGGCCTCAGCCCCTCCCAGGGCTAAGAACTGCCAAGGGCAGCTGCTCCAGGCTGGCTCTGCTCACAGGGAGACACACCTGTAGGGCTAGTGCCCTCCTGAAGGTAGAATATTTAATTTATCAGTTCCACTTCCCACTGCCAAGGGCTGGGAGAGTGATACAGAGGGGATTTACACCCATCTCCAATTTGAATTGCTATATTTGTTACTACATCCAATTTCTATTTATTCCCACCTTAAACTTGACCCGACACCTCACAGTTTTCCCTGACCTGAGGTCTGATTCCACAGTGTGCATCCCACCAGGATGACTTCCCAGAATAAAGTTAAAGGGTGCTTCGAAAACGCCTCAGCTGGAGTTACTGATCTGTGCCACAGTGAATGGAAACAGAGCAGATCGCACCGAGCTGAGATCTGGCACACAGCTTCAAACAGAGACAAACAAGGGTGCCCAAATTTGGACTCCAGGGAGTCCAAACTGCTAGCACAGTTTGCCTGTGTGAGTGGGTCCAGAGCTCAGCACAGAGCTCACAGAGGACAAACAGGGGAATGATGTGTCCACAGAGGCACTCTGAGATGTTCTGGGTGAGTCCTTGTCCACACAGCATACACAGACATTGCCTTACCTTCCCTCATCAGCTAAAACTTACCCAAATTATTATTAATTGGTGCTCTGCAAGCTCTTAGGTCTTCAGCACAAAGCCAAGACTCCAGTGCAGTCAAGAGCTGGAGTGTCTCTGACCCTCACTCAAGCACAGTTCCCAGAGCTTTGGTATGAAATGAGCACAATATTCCTTGGAACAACAACAGCAGCCCACAACACACCCATCCTTTTGTTCTTCACAGGTAAGGACAGTAACTCAAGCACTGCAGGCTGGAAAGAGCAGAAAACAAACCTAACCAAAACTAAAGCACTTTGCCCTGGTTAAAAAATGGACTCAACTTTGAATAGCCAAGTTAGGATTTGGGAAGACTGAAGGTACTGGAAGAATCAAGCCTTGCTCCTGCAAATTAGAACTCCTTGGTGTTCCAGGATTGCCTTCACTACCTAAACAATATATAACGTATTTCCTGCTAGAAGGGTCCCCCTAAGTTAGTTCCTCTGGAGGCTTCAATAATTTATAATAAGTTCCTTATATTAGTGCTCTTTTCTTCTGTGCTTAATAACTTGAATAATGAGGACAACAATTACAAGCGTTAAAACTCTTTTATACATCATCTATTAATTTGTTATATTATTAACACTGGTATTTGAATTGTGATTCCTTTCCTTTTGCCAGGCACTTAACCCTGTCCAGGAAACCAAGCTGGCCTCTGGTTGAAGAGAACCTGCCCAGACTGAGCTCTGGGTCACTTTAAACCCAGGTTGGCCCCTCCAGCAGATGAAGCCCCTTTTTCCCAAGCCCATCAACATCAGCACCTCTGAACTGGAGCACTTGCCAAGGGCAGCAGGAACCCCCAAGGGCAGCAGATGCTCATTGTTCACATGCATCATTCTGGTGCAGAATATTAAATATTCTTTTTGAAACGCCATTTCTAAAGATGAAAAGAACTGTTAAGGCTGGAAACAAACCAGTCAATCTGACAAGAGAGTCAGATTTGGGGGCTAATTCTAAAGGACACCCTCCGTTGGCACACAAGCTTTTCAAATGGCTTTCACGTTGATTTTGCCTCTGCCCTGCTGACAAGACAATACAGAACTGTCTGAATTTAAACCATGCATTTCCACCACAATGGACAGATCTCTCCAGCAGATGTTGTGTGGAGCATCCAGCAATTGTCAGATGTCCTGGTCTGAAGTGATGAGTAAAATGCTCACCAATCCCCCCCTTCCTCCACTGAGGTTGGGTTTTGGCAGCCCCAGGTCCCCTCGTTTCACATAAAGCCACTTGTGGGACAGCCCTAAAACCCCAGACACCAAGAAGAAGTGTCAGCACCACCATATCCTAAAGAAATACCCCTCAGAGGCTGCTGGCTCTGACTGCTGAGCCAAGACTTGCCAGCACACCAGCTTTGGTTATTTTCAGGGATGGCTTATTTTGCAAACTGCAGCGTTTGGAAACAACCAGAGTCCAGAGGCTGATGTGGATTCTCAGGATCAGGGCAAGGAATTCAGCCGCTTGATGTAACTGTGAGCGAGCAGGCCAGGAAAAGGGCAGAGCATTTGTTGTAAAAATAGTAATAACGATAATAATAATAATTGCACAGCCCCCCCAAGCCACTGTCTCCCAGGCTTTGAAAACCTCTGCCTCAGTGAAAAGTGGAAAGTTTGGAGGTGTAATAGAGATAGTGGCTCTTATTTGCACTGACTGCTCTCACAGTTTGGGTCAATCCTGTGCTCAGGATTATTATTTCACTGTTTTTCCTCACCGAGTGATGGTGATTTGACTCCCCACCCTCAGCCCACTGTTATTGTGGTCTCTGCCATTGCACCCTGGCCAGACAAAGTGCTGCCTGCTTTCAGACAGAGATTAAAAGCAGCCTCAGGAGCTAAGAAAGGCAGCTTGCCTTCTCTTGCTAACTCTGAGCTTTTCTGAGGGGTCTAATGGCTCCTTCTAGCAGGGATTTGATGCTTCTGGGATAACTTCTCTTTGTTCAATGTTTGTTTAACAAGCCCTCTTCAACAGCCTGCAAAGGCTAAATAAATAAGGAAATGTGAAATAAATCACACTCTTGTTTTGCAAGTTCAAAGTTACTTTAAAAAAAAGAGAGACTGAAATCAGCAATAAAGCATGACGGGCATGAAATTAACTTCTATCAACAACTGAACATCTGGATTTCAATTAAGCTCCGAGCTAATTGATAACTGTCTTAACTCCTGACCCATCAAAGAGTTAAAAGGAAAAAAAAATAAAGATTAGGCTTTGATGCCTGTCTGGAAGTTGCTGAGCTATTAATCAGTGGTTATCAGTTTGCCTGAGATGAGTCAAACTCATTAATATAAAGGAGAAGCCTGCAAGGATCCCATTAGTGTGTTATCAGCCCCATCATTTCCAAGCCCAGCCATCACAGGACCCTCTGGCAGTGTCAATTCTGCCCTGCCACTCGCCAAACCTCACTGGGAACTGTGGGGGCCTGGAAATCCAGGTTCTGTACCCAAAGCTGTGCATTCCTAAAGGGAATCTTGTGCTTTTGGCACACAAGGAGTATTAGGAAATGGAAGCTGGTTCTTCCTTGCTAGATAAAAATGTAAAAAATAGAATTATCTAGTTTTCAGTTTCTCAGTTCCAAAAATAGCCCCCCAGGATTCATTTGGGAAACAAAGCAAACAGTATGTACCTAGTCATCCAATGGTTAATGCACCTAAAAGCACTAAAATCACCCTTTTTTGGTCAGGTATGAGCTCAGTTTGTATCTAAGGCCAAGAGGGACCAAAATGCCCTGTCTCCTCAGCCTCACTCCCACTGCTTTGGAGAGAAAGCTTAGGATTCAGCTAGTGCACAAGAAAATAATAAACATTAGCTGTGATTCATTTCAATAATCAGAGCTAGGCTGGATGTGATTTCAGGCTGGCAAACACTGAGCTCCCAAACAAACCCAAGGGTGGCAATGCTGTTGTGGTTCCTGGTCACTGTAACCCATCCCCTGCTGGTGTGAGGGAAGCTCAAGGCACAGAGTGTGCCAGCCCCAGCCATGGCCCAGTGTGCTGCAGTATGATGGGTGTTCATTTCCAGTGACCTCAGGTGGCTCAGCCTCAGGCACAGCTGCACCCCTTGGCTCCCAAAGGCTGCCCCAGTTCCAAGGCACCATTCCCAGCAGTGGGCACACCAGCCATACCTGTGCTTTACACTCACTCACTGCCCAAAAGGACAGGACAACGTTCCCCTTCCCATCCCGTGACTGCCCAGATAATCCCTTTAGCCCCTGGGCTGCAGTGCTCCATAGAAATTCCAAACAAGCAGCCACCAGCCTGATCTGCTAACAGGGCCTTTTATGAAGCTCTTCAAAGAGCATTCTTATTCCAAAGAGATAAGGGAGTGCTTTTGTCACACTGACAGAGAGACTTTATTATCCTTTAATGGAAACTTCATCATCTCTGGCAGTTTGGAACCTTCACAACAGACGTGCTGCTTTTAACCATTACAAGTTATAACTCAAACACTTCTCCTGATAGAGCCTGGTGGTATAGAAGGTATTTGCTCTTTTCCTGCATCACAAGAACACCCAGGTCACAGTCTCGTTCCAAAACTTCAGGTTCCTTTGGGTTTTCTAATAAAAATTGTCTTGAAAACCACTTTTTGAAGGCAAAGGATAAGCACAGGCTTCTCACAGTTCTGAGTTCTGAAACTTCCCACCATGAGTTCCCTTCCCACACTGAGACACAGCTATCTGCAAGCCAGTAAAGTTTGGAATGGAAGTTACCTTAGGGGATGGATCAAAGCATGGAGCCTTCTCTTCTCCAGGCTGAGCCCTCCCAGCTCCTCCTGGTGCCCCAGACCCTCCTCTGGACTTGCTATCCTGTAGTGTCCCCAAACTGGACACAGCACGATTCCTTTGTCACTGGCATGGATTATTCCCTCAGGTAAAACCAGTTCCCATCTGCTCAGCACTTACACAACCCATTCACAGCTCACGTTAAAATAGGAGATGTTACAGAGGAACAAATTCTTGCCCAGGAATTCACCGACACTTTGCTAACCACATTTCTTGGATTTACACAAACCCAGAGGCTGAAAAAGGTGGAAAAGCATCCACTACTGGCAGATAAAAAGCATCCACTACCAGGGGGATGTTTAACAAGGTGTGTCAAGCACAGGAGTCCTGGGAGACCTTTCCAAAAAACTTTTGGGGCATTTTCATCGTGACCAAGTAATGCAGCTCACACCAAAACACCCCGGGAGGGGGACAGGAACACCCCTTACTGTTCTATTTGATATCAAACCACGTCCAGGTAATAGTGGTTTGTCCCTTCCCGCACCAGGAGCTGCACCAGCAAGAAGAGAATAAAGCCAGAAATAACCCCACAGTAGCAGCCACTTTGTCCTGTTTGTTTGCTGTGGGATCAAGGGCAAGTTTCGTGTAACTGAGATTCTGGAAGGCTCACAGAGGAGTTTATTTGCGTTCCTGCAATGGGCAGAAGTGTGAGGAGGATTGTTCCCCTCAGAGCACTTGGAATTTGGGGAGGAATTCCACTCCATCTCCCATTGCCATTCCTGCCGTGCCTCTGCTCATAGCCTGCACCTCTGCTCGCTGCAGAGATCGGGGTGGATTGCCAAGGGCAAACCAGACCTTCCCAAACCTGCCTCCCCCAGCTTTACCTGGGGGGAGAACTGACAGGGGTTAATGAAGAGCCTGAGAGAGAAGTGCTAATTAGCACGGGCAGAACAGTATCCACACCTATTATTATTATTTTATACAACATGACATTTTTTCTATCACTTGCAATGCTGGATATTAAGTAGTTTCTTCCAGGGGGAATCAAGCTGGTCTAATGCAAGATGCCCCTGCTCGTGGCAGGGGGATGGAACAAGATCATCCCTTCAAGGTCCCTTTCAACCCAAACCATCCCATCCTATGAATCTGTGATGCTTTTTAAAGGAAAAAAAAAATCACCTTTTCCCCTGCACTTGCCCAGTGGGTTTGACAGAATCTCCACTTCTTGGCCCACATTGCTCCAGCCCCCATGACTTGAGAGGACTCAGTTCCTGCAGCAATCACCCACACCACGTGCCCCTCCAGTTCTCCCCTGCTCCTGTTTGGAGTATGGATCCACTCTGGAAACGTACCCAGTGATAAAAAATGACAGCACCTATTTCCAAAGCAATTATTCCTTGAAAGGTGCTCATTACTGCTAAATGGTGGCTCTTTGCTGGAGCTCCTACCTGCAGCCCTGGCTGCTGTTTCCACTCCCAGGAGGGAGCAGCTCTCTCAGCTGCTAATTAATGTGATCACACAGCAGCTCCTCTCACATACACTGTAATTAAATGTAGGGGCTGGGAAGAACAAGCTCCACCATCTGTGTGCAGAGGGGAGGGCTTGACATGGCCAGGGATGGGGATGGGTCCCCTCTCTGCAGCCAAAGGGGAACCCTCTGACAGGGAACTGTTTGCTGAGAACTTGAGCCTTGTGTGTTTATGCTCCTTTTTCAGTCCCTGGGATGCTTTGTGGGGAGTCTGTCAAGCTTTGTTTGCAAATTTTCTCTCTATGTTTCATGTAAAGCATTTGTGCCACTGTTCCCCCCCAGCAGTTGTGAATAATTGATGCGTTTTTACAATTTTTGTAATTAAAAGCCCTACTGGAGTTACTATAGTAACAGGGGCCTTTAGAAATCAATTGAATAAACCAAAAAAATATGGGGTTGATTGGTTGGCTTTGATCTTTTCTCTTTGTTCATTGGTATTAAGAGTATTCTGAAAGATCTTTTCCCCCCCTCTCAGCTGCAGAGTTCAGTTTGATTTCAGGGTTTCCAGTGTGCAAACATCAGAACTCACCACCAAGCCAGGGCACAAACACAGACAACTTTCCAAACTGTTCTCCTTTGGGACCAACCCTAAAGAGCAAACCCCACTGCCCCAGTCCCAAGACAACCCTCCTGCCTCTTCAGCACATGGAAACCCACACCTGGTGGGGTGCTCACTGCCTTTTAATTATGCTGACAGACAGTGTAAGCCCCTGTACACTAACACCACAGAATGGGACACCTTGGGGTAACTCCTGCAACACAGAACAGGAATGGCAATCCCTGTGCAAGCCACCCTGTCCCACTGCTCCAACCTGACTGTGCTTTGAGTCACTCAGCTTCAAACCAGTAAGAGAGATCACACCCCAAACTTTCACTGGGAGAAGCATGAACATCTCACACCAGGACCACGGGCACACGGGAGGCAGGAGGTGGCCCCTCCCAGGCTCTCCCCTGCAGGTGCTGCTTGCTGGGCACCACCACGGGCATCACCCACCCTCCAGAGCCTTTCCTAGGGAAGGATGAGCCCAGCTCAGCCCCCAGAGCCACGTTCAGGCCACCTCCAGCACCCTCCACTTGCTGTGATGAAAATGAAAGGAGACACAATCCCCTTTCATGAAGCTCTTCATATTATTTATTGGCATCGGCTTGAAAAATGCCCTTTTTCTGAATCCCATTTCCTTGCAGAACACGAAACTCCAGAGGTGAGTGCCAAAACAGCGTGGCTATGCCAAGGTAAGGAACCTGTTCCAAAGCCTGGAAAGCTCTGCCTGCCTTTGGTGCACCCACAACCTGCTGTGCCCTGGTTCCCACCAGCAGCCCTGTCTGCCCATCCCAGGGACTCCCTGGGTGTGACTGCCCCAGCTGCCCTGGAAACTCCCGTTTCCCTTGGGACACCGGGTGCCCAGGAAGCCAGGCAGACTGGGGAGGAGCTGCAGAGATCCCCACTCAAGTCCTGTCCTGTCCTGTCCTGCCTAAGGTGTCAGACCAGCTCTGCAAGGCACGCCAGGCAGGGAATCCACCCCGCACATTACACAGGACCAGCCAGCCCCACCATCTGAAATGGTATTAAATCATCTTTCTCCAGGAGGAAGAGACGTCTCAGAACAAAATTAGCAATGAGGAAATTCAACCCCTCATAAATCAATACTGCTTCCAGAGGTTTGCCAAGACTTATGTAAAATCTGCTCTTTAAAAGGGCTAATTTAAGACTCTTGTAACTAGTTTACTAAACCAGATTAATTTACAGTCAGGCACGTTTATGGAATGAGCTGAAATACTTGATTTTTACCTTAAATAACCACGTATAACAAGTAACCAATTTTATTGGGCTGAAGGGCCACTGCTTAAACCAGGTTTCTTTGTAGATAAGACATGAGCCCAGATGCTCCTTTCAGACTCAGTGCAGCTCAGATGAACACCACATTCATCTGGTGAAGTAAAAGTCTGATCTGAAAGTCATAAATCACAGGTTTTGCTTTACATTTAAGTTATACCAGTGAACTCCCTCAGGCCTTGAGGATTTCGTATTTGCAATTTTTAAAAAAATAAGATTCATAACTGATCAATGAACAAAAGCTGGTTTTACCTGTACTAAAATCATCCTTATTTCATGTAACACTAAATTGTGTTACAACCCTAAAAGGAGCCATAAACACCATAAAGAACTGATTATTTTTTGGTAAGGTTTTACAAAACAGACCAGAAGGAGCTCTGCATGTCGGTACCATTGAAAGAAGGAAATAAAGCAGACATATCCCCTCATCTTCAGCATCTGCCATAGGGCTGCACAAGGAACAAAACCTCTCTTTCTGGGGAGACCCACCTGGAAACACACTGAGATTTCCCTCCACTGTTTGTGGGCTGTAAATTCAAGCTCTTTGCTGAAAACTCCCCCAATTTCCCTGCAGTCTGGGAGCAGAGAACACTCAGGACACACCCCTGATGGGCTGGCCAGAGCCCCAAACCAACAGCACATCTGGATTAGGCAGCACCACAACACCAACTCATACTGGGGCACTTTCTTTCCAGTTTGGCCACTCCCGTGTGATTTTTAACAGCCCACAGCTCAGGTTTTCCTTTCCTTTCTCATTTTAAACTTGCAGTGTTTTCCTGCCTCAACAGAAATAGGTACTATTTGTCAAACACCACCAGAAGGATCTGACAATCCCGAGCTCTTCACTGGAACCACAAGGAGCCTGTGTCTGCTGGCTGGCTTGCCTGCAGTGCTTTGGAAGCAGCAGAGTGAAACTGCTGGGTGTCACCTCCTCCAGCACTCAGGGACCTGCCCCAACACCCAGGGAGCTCACCCAGGGAGCTGCAGGGGCAGAGAGAGCCTTTCCTCAGCTGTCTGGTATGCCCTCATTCCACTCAGCTGGGGAAGAGTTATAAAAAGAACCATGACAAGCTTTCTGACGTACCCAGTGAGACTCATGGTGAGCAAACCCAACCCAAAATAGATGACTCTGTGCTTCAGAAAGAAAGAGAAAGAGACCTTCCTGTCATTTGCACTGAGGAAACCACCTTGGGCTCATCACAAAGCAGAAGTTGGATCACAGCTGGGCTGAGAACTGCTTGTCACAGGCAGGGATGTGGAGGTTGTTGCTGGGGAGCTGCTCTGACACGTCCTGCAATGAGCACACGCAGTGCTGTGCCTTCCACAGCATGGCAATGAGGCCCAAATGTGGGTGACTGCACAGCAGGGATTCCTCGGGATCTTCCAGCAGAACTCCTCGGGATATTCCAGCAGAATCCCCAGGTTTCAGTCAGGCAGAATTCCTCAGGATCTTCCAGCAGAATCCCCGGGTTTCAGTCGGGCAGAACCCTCAGGTTATTCCATTCCAGCATCAGCCCTGGGTTTCAGTCAGGCAGAATCCTCAGGATATTCCAGCAGAATCCTCAGGATATTCCATTCCAGCATCAGCCCTGGCTTTCAGTGGGGCAGAACCCTCAGGATCTTCCATTCCAGCATCAGCCCTGGGCTTCAGACAGGCAGAATGCCCCAGCTGGGCTCAGTGGAAGCCCTTGGACTTCACTGCTGTCCTTCACGCCCATGGGATCATCAGAGGAGATGTTCCCATCCCCAAGCTATTGAGAGAACCTGGGGAATGGATTCCAAATATCCATGGGTTTCACTGCAATGAGGTCCTGCAGTTGTCATTCCCAGCAGATGCTCAATGCTCATGGTGCAAAAATCACTGTTAAAGAGCCTCTTCATCAACTGGTGCAACTCCTCCTCCAGAATCACAAGCTCTGAAGTTGCAGCTGGACAGTGGAGGACACGGGGAGCACAAAAACCCCTCAGAACACGACAGCCAGAACACCTGGAATTCAATCCCAGCTCTAATACTGACTTGAAATAAAGAATAAATAATACTGACTGGCCTTGGGCAGTTAGCTGAATTTTTGGGCCACATACATACAATGGGAATGGTACTGTACTAATTAGAAACAACATTCAAAGTAAATAAAGTCAAGCCTCACTGGAAAAGTAAATAAATTATTCCAGTCCAAGGAAATCTATGCCATAGGTGTTTTTACTTTCATAAAGGCAGCTGCTTTCCTGTGCCCACAGAACAACCCCAGCAGTGAATGTTCTCATGTTTTCAAGCCTTCACTACACCTTGTCACATTGATTCTCCCACAGCCTTTGTGTCTAATTGCTAAGGCAAGAAACGGATTGCATGCCATGAGCAAGTATCACCACCAGGCCAATCAGACAACCAAAAAAGGCAGGAATGGTATCTGCTCCTTCCTTTGGAAAGCAGGAGACACTCCTAATGCCCCCTGCCCCTGATATGCCCCTCATGGGATGCTCCTACAGTAAATCCATCCAGTGCTGGGTTCCCAAATGTTTGCTCACAGCAATGCTCACTCTTGCTCATCCTTCCCTTTTTTAATCCTGTGTGAGAAATGTGAAGGGCAGGAAGAATTCTGAGTAATTGGTTTTGCAATCTCCCCCTCCTGGGTTTCCAAACTGCAGCGGTCACCCACAGGTCTTCCATGACACAGAAGAGCAGGCCATACTTGCAGAAGAACTTATGTATCCCTTTTTCTTCCCAACAGAAAATTATATTTGCTTTAAGCATGTGATTTTAATGTATTTCCTAAGCACAAGTTTCAAGCCAAGCTGCTGTTTGCAGACTGTTCCTGGGACCTGTGAAACAGGTTTCTCACAGTGCATTATAAAATGCCTACCACTGAAACTATTCAAAGCACATTTTATTCCCAATTTCTTAATTTTGCCATTTGTGATACAACTGCAAAGAGGAGCTCAAGCACATGCCCAGATTCATGAGCTGTTGTGATTAAGAACAGCTGAGCCAAAGAGTTAAAAAAAATGACAGCAGAATGAAAGAGGAAAGTGCCAAACCAGATCAAAGCAGCGACTGAAGAAGCCTGGGAAGATCCATTTAGCTCAGAACCTAAACAGCTTCTCAGATAAAGAACAGGAGATCCCACTGCCCTCAGAACACACCACCCTTCATCCTAGGGCTGGGTCCCTGCTAGGAGCGCATTTCACAAGGATTGCTATCCCTAAGGAATGGGAAGGGAGGAGATTTCACACACAGTCAGGGTCTGAGACCCTTAACATCAGTTGGGTATGTACCCACATTTAGCACAGCCCCTGCTCTGACCCCAAATCTCTCCAGCTGCTCAACTGTATTTGCAACCAAAGTGCTTTAATCTCTTATTAGTTTATTCTGAGATGCACCATAAAAGAATTTTTCCCCTTTGCAACCCCAAACTCCAGCCCCACTGTCATTTCATCCCTTCCAGAGGCATGCTTTGGAGAAGGCTTTTGGCTATTTCTGCCTGTAAAAACGAGACTCCAGACACCCAGAGACAAGTTCCTGATCCTGCAGTAGCTGCACACACATGGTGTGCTGCCTAAAACCCAACAAATCCCCTCTTCGTGCTCGGGAAGGGAGAGGAGTTGGTGGCCAGGCTGAGCTCTGCAGGGAGCAAGGTTTGGTTAAGAGGTGTCAGCACAAGGCAGAGGTGGCTCCTCTGCAATCCCTCTGCTCAAGGCTGCGAGAAGCTGTCCAAGCAGAGTCCCTGTCCAAGGCAGCACCTCCCAGCACGGCCATCCCACCCCAGTCCATCCCAGTACACAGCCCCCTGGGCCCACTGGGAGCTCACCCGGGGTTCTATTGCTTTAGAAAAGGCTTTTACTGGCACGCCTTTCAGATGGCTTGAAAACTCAGCAGTGGCTTCCTGAACAACGTGCCTGGCTCAAACTCACCCCAATAAAACTTGTACGGCTGCCACCCTGCATTTTAACCCCCCACCTTGGCAGGGAAGGTGTTTCAGGGAGCTCTAAACGCTGTAGATGTGGATATTCATTATCAACCCCTGCTCTGCCGTGATGCCCTCACAGTGGCAGGACCAGTGGTACCCACTGCAGCCAGCACTGCCCAGGGCACTTCTTGGGGGCAGTTCTTGCCAATAAACAGGAGGAAGAAAGTGTTTAAGGGTCCCCTCTGGGTGATCTGCACGCAAATGAGGCGACATCCCTGCAAGCACCTCTGCCAACTGCAGCTGGCTGCACGTTGGGAAAGTTAAGTAAAAGCAGAACCAGGGCAGAGAAACCCCCTCATTAGCACAGAGCCAGGGGGCTGATTGAAACCATCGGGGCAGGGACCCTGCGTTTGAGTCAATAAATACACCAAGTGGAGCTTTGTTGTTATTTTAGCTGATGGAGGAGAACTAAAGGCTGTCCCTGCACGCATGAAATGGCCTGAATTCAGAGTCTCACTGGCCACAGGCTCGGAGCAGGGCAGGAGCTCTTTCCCCCCTCATGTTTGTGTTTTAGCAGCTCACTACGGTTACTTGGATTAATATGAAATACTCAAGGCGTTTCACCATTCCACACAGAGCCATTCCCTTCGATGTCACATGGCAGGGTGTAACTAATAAATGCAACATTAGAATACTGTTTCACTCTTTTTTAAAAAGACTGAAAGCAGGGAAGAGTTACAGAGCGCTTTGGTGTAATGGACATCCCCACCACCCCACTTATTGCGCAGCTTAAAGAGTCTTTGCTGCTTTCTCACTCCCGCCTTAAGCACTCAAACCCGACTGCCAAGAGCCTGAGCCAAGAGCCCGAGTGAGGTCATTGCTGGGGAGCAATTTCACAGGGGCTTTACTGCAATTAGGGACAGGCAGCCGGGAATTTGGATGGAGGGAAGTTTCCTCTCGCTGCCATCAAGCCCAGGTTAGCACCGCTGCTTCAGGCAGGAGAACACCTTTCCTGGGGCGCATTTGCAGAAAGTACCTGCTGGCATTTCCATGTTTTAAGTCAAAAAGAAGCCCCTGCCCCTTTTCCATCGGTGCTGGCAGGCTCAGAGGGAAGCCCAGCCCCACAATGGCACTGCTGCCTGACGGGATGCAGCCCCTTCGAGCAAAGGTTCAGCCTAATCCCAACATTTTCACGGCAGAGAAAGGTACAAATCTCATCAGTCACTTTCACTAATCACCCTAAAAGCTCGAGTTCTGCTAAGAGCTTTGCATTAACTTGCTCAGCCCTTGAACAGAGTCACTTTCAGTGTCACGGTCTCCATCCCACTCTCTCTTTTCCAAAGTTTATAGCCTAGAAGCAAAATAAATGGAAGATGGAAAAGAAGCTGAAACTTGCAGTCACCAGCGTAGCTATTTCAATTGGCATAAAATTCTCCCCAGCTGCTTACTTATGTATTATTAATCTTAATTTTTGTAGGTGATGTTCTGTTTTTAAGGGTCATGTAAGACTACCACATAATCCCACGCCTGTTTTCCTGGGCAGCCAGTGACTAAAGTCACATTTTCCCCAAGAAACACTGAATGAGGTTTTGGCTTGTGAAAGCTCCACAACACAGTAGGTAGAAAAATGAAAACATTCTCAAGTTCTCCACTTGCACAGAGCAGAGTGACTCGTTTCTCCAGGTACATTTAGGCAGCATCCACATAAGTGATAACTTCAAAAAGAACACCAACAAACCAGGTCCTATTTCCCATCTTCTAAGCTAAAATGATCAGGCAAAGCTGTGCCTTCAGCTCTGGGTAGAGGGACAGGAAAGGAAAGGAAAGAAAACAAGCCCTGAAACCTGAGCCCAGATCTCAGGCAGAGGCAAAGCTCAGCCAGACTCGCAGCCCTTGGCTTGGGAGGTGTCTGGGCACTGAAAATAGGGATATTCTCACAGCCTGCACTAGCACTGAGATCACAGCTCTCAGCTGATCCACCTAAGGGACTCTACAATGTTTGACTGCCACAGGGAAGGCTTCAGGGATTTTGGGTGGGTTGTTTGCCCTGGGCTTTGGGGGAGTTTTTTGGTGGGTTTGCGCTGGGCTTTTTTTCTTTTTTTTTTTCCTCATTTCTGTTTTGGGTTTTTTAAACATCAGAAACAGCTTTGACAGTACCAATGGCTACAAGGCCACTCAAAAAATCCCTGCCTGTGGCAACAAGTGGCTCAGTCCCAAGTGCTGGAGTCATTTCTCTCTGGAGACTCTGCAGAGCAAAGGGATGTGTCTGTTCCGTGCTGTGGCACAAGCAAAGTGCTGCATTTGAAACCCATTTTCCCATATTTTTGTCACTGCACACAAAGCCCCAGCTTTGCTCAGCAGAGCCTGCCAAGTGCAGGGCTTTGCTGGAAAGGGTCACATCCTGCTGCTGTCACAGAGCCCACCAGTGGTTGGCAGCGGCCAGGCTGGACCCACCCCTGCCTTTGCCACAAGGCCCCTCTAGAAATGGGAGATCACAAAGTGATGCAACACACGTGTCTGTGATGCTCCTTCCTTCCCTGAACTTCAGAGACTCAGCACAAGGTTAAATGAAGCTTAAATGGCACCTTTCAAACACGAATTAAAACCAGATGAAATAATCACATGGACCAAGAGTTACCCAGCAACTCAGAACCACAGGAGCAGCCAGAAGACGTGGGACTGCATTGGTTCTAAGGTGACAAAGCAGCTATGCAGCACAGCCAAGACTTCCAGCCCCCAAAGTACTCATTTATATTCCTCCTCCCACCCTGTCCCGGGTCTAATTCATAAGCTCCCAGCACTCCCACAATGAATTAATCAAAAACCACTTAAAGCCCCCATAAAACCCCAAACACATCGAACTACCAAGTCCACGTAACTTCCCTGGTGTTAGGGGGATGCTGAATATAACACAACATGTACCCACACCATTAATGGGGGAAAAAATCCCTGCAAGGTAATTACATGAAACACCTCATTCCTTTTTCAAGTGCTGCTTTTGTCTTAGCTTGTCAAAGCTGAGGAAAAGAGAGGGAAGCAGCACGCAGCTCCCCATCCATAAAAATAGCCCAAATATTTATGAAAGGCCTGAATATTTTGAGCAGAGCCAAATCCTTAAGCAGTTCCTAATGCCTTCAACACCCGTGCCTGAGTGCTGTTAGCAAAGAGTGGCTGATTCCTTGCCTCAGGAAGTTGAGGCCAAAGAATAATGTGTCCCAAAGCAGGCAGTTGGGGATAAACTAATCCTCACCAGCGAGCAAGCAGCTGTGTGATGGCTGCACAGCTCTGGGGGAAGGCAGAGCACCAGGGCAGGGCCTGGCCCGGGACAGCAGCAGGGAGGAGGCACAAGGAAAGCAGGAGGGCTGTGCAATGAGCTCGGCACAGGCAGCAGCAGGGCCTCTGCTCCCCTCACAGCTCAGTAAGGCTGCCAGCTTTATGGCCCACCACGCATTAATGGGCACACCAGGCTGAGCTGCCCTCCCAGGAAAGGGAAAGTGCTGGTTGGGAACCCTCCTCAAAAGCTGAATGAACTCTTGGTCCTGTGGTTACCCTTCCACTTTGCTCTGCAGGAACAAACAACTGTGCTATTAAACAATTACACAGCAGGTTTCTGACCAAATCATTCAGCCTTTTTCAAGAGTCATCTACTGATGCTTCCCTCCATCTCAGGACTAATCGAGGTTTTAGTGGTTGATCCAGTCACTCACAGTACTCAAAACACTCTCTGCAACAAGTTAAGGGGATTATAATGCAGTGAGTTCTTCTCAAACCACTAGGGCTACCCAGGGGATAAATAAGAGAGACACTGCCAAGGAACTCAGGAGTTTAAATACAGAATGAACTCTCTTGTAAAATAAGCACTGTAAGCACTGGGGTTTCTGAGGGGAGAGGAGATGAAGAAGTTGATTTATGTATCTTTTCTCCCGCTCTCCTGGAAAGACTTTTAGCAGAGCGAGAGCTTCAGTCTTGGCAAGATGGAACAAAGTGAAGAAGCCACTTCCCCAGGACAGAATTCACACATGGCAACCATGGAAGGAGATGAGGGCTCACAGCAGTTCCCTAGGCAGGTATTTACACAGCCTCCTTCTGCTCCCCTAAGTGAACAAAAGAAGAGCCAATACTTCAAGGGGGATCCATTTTGGTTTCATTCCCCTTATAACTTCATTTAATGCCCTTAAGCTGGAGCTCTGAACACACGTGCCTTAGGATCCCTGGCCTGCCAAAGTGTGCAAGAGATGCAAGAAGTTTTTTTCAATAATAAATGAAGGTCAAGCCAAGTGATTAATGGCTTCTTTAATGTGTTATGCTGATTTTGTTCCAAAATAAGCAGCTGCTTTCTATGACCTGCTTCATTTCCACAGCAAATCCCAGAAAGCAGAAGAAATCACTCCCACACGAGCCTCCTAAGGCTCGAGCTGTTCATCCCAGAACAAGGCCAGAGAATAACCTGCTGTCCCTCAACAGCACCAAAGTGTCCTCAGATGAACCAGTCCTATACAATACTCTATTTTCACTCATATTCCCACTTCCAGCTCCTCACTAACGACTGAGGACAAAAGGAAGGTGAGGAGAGCAGTTGATTATTAATGCATACCCATATTCAGACCCGAAAGTCAAAAGAATGTGTCCATCAATCCCTAATTAAGAAAAACCAATTACAACTCCTGTTGCCCTCTCCAAAACCACCATGGGTGCCATTCAGCTGCAGGCAGCCCATGCGAGAGCCATGAATATTTTAGAGCCAGAAATATTGTCTGTGCCCCCCCGATGGGCTCAGGGGATCTGCCAACCAAAGATCTCCAACCTCCCAGCAAAATCCAGCTCGAAAATCCGAGTGACAGCAGCCTGTCCCCACTGTGGGCCATGAGGAGGGGCTGCATCCCACAGCAGATTGTTTCAATCAGCCCAGCACTGCTTTGTCAGGGCTCTCAGCACAGAAACACTTGGCAGGGCTCACATGGAAATCAGCAGCAGCTTTTTGGATCACTCCTGCTCGCAGAGAACCGGCCCCAAACTTTGCAGAATGAGGATGTTTCACTCGGCTGCTCTTTCAGGAGCACAAAGCTCTGCTGAGGACTCGGGCAGATGGCTTGGCTGGGACAGCCTGCCAGCAGGAAAGTGTCTCCAGGCCCACTGAAAGGGAGGCAAAACTGAAAAGCTGCAAGTCTTTTTGAGAGTCTATTACACGGGAGAAAGCAGGAGTCACTGCAAGACACAGGGTCATGGAACAGGGGGTTAAGTGCTACCTGAGCTAATTCATTTCCAAATGGGATTAATTGGGAGCTCACCACTGGAGGACAAACCATCCTCTTAGATCATTCTCTTCAGTCAGAACTCAAAACCACACATGGGCCTGGGAGAAAAGTTTTAGATCCCTTTTTTTTTATTGCCACAAGAGGTTTGCTGAGCTCCAGAGTGTGTCCCAAGGATGCTGCTCCTCCTGCTCTGTCCACCCAGAGTGTGTCCCAAGGATGCTGCTCCTCCTGCTCTGTCCACCCAGAGTGTGTCCCAAGGATGCTGCTCCTCCTGCTCTGTCCACCCAGAGTGTGTCCCAAGGATGCTGTTCCTGCTCTGTCCACCCAGAAATGCGTCCCAAGGATGATGCCCAGCCCTGTTTTGTTGCTATTTCTCAGTTAAGGAGCATCTCCTCTGCAAAAATGAAGAGCTGATGGAGAAATTATCCAGCCCCCATAAGTGCAGGAAGCATAAGCTGCCCCCATTGCTCTTCAGCCACCCTGTGCAGTTCATTACACAGAGATTATTGTGCTTATCTCCCACAGACAGATATGGAAACTGCTTTCCCAAGCAACCCACTCCAGTATACCCCGTTTCAAACTACAGTTCCAAGAAGAGACACAGCTGACTGACCTGGGACCTTCCCGGGGCTAGGAGGTGACCCAGCTCCACAGGCCCCACACCTCCTGCATCCCTGTCCCCTGGGGGAACAAACACCCCCTCTGGAGCTCCAGCTGTTTGGCTGGCACACAGAGGCCAGGCCTCGCTCCCCAAAACAAACCCAACCCTCCCAAAGCAGGGCAGGGCAGTGGAGGAGCAGCTGCTCTTTTGTCTCAGGTGCCCAAAGCTCTGTGTGGCTCCTCCACGTGGCAGGGACCCAGCTCTCCCCTGCTTTACCCTCTCAGCCCAGCAACACCCATGAAGTGAGGGCTGAATCAGGCCCCTGGCATATAAATGGGTCATTTGAAGTTACTTACACACGTTACTTTACACGGAAAAAATTCCAGCTTTTAAAAAATGAGCATATAAAATATAAAAAGACATTGAAGGCACACACAAGGCAGCTTTACTTTGCCCTGCCTGCTCAGGAGAACAGATAGCCTGTTCTCTGCCTCTCTTTTAACTGCAAACCTTATACTAGCTGTGTGTGTTTTGGACCCTTTCCCACCCTACCATGATTTCCTGTCTGAGTCTGCAGCCCATGGCAACAGCAGAAAATTGGAGTGTGGGCTCTGCAGATGGTGGAAGGCCAAATGCCCTGTGCCAGCTCAGTGTCTTCTGCCATAACTTCTGCATTATCTAAGGCTTGGTTGTGTGGCAAGAGTCACCTCCCTGCTAATAAATTATATGCTTTTGAATGTCTAAGCTGTGCTGGCCTTAGGGGAGCTCTGGCCTTCTGCAGTGAATGGAAAGCCACAGTCACACAGCCTAAAAGGCAAAGGATGCTCTGAACTGCTGGGGAGACAGGAGATAATTCACAGTGTTCTCACAGGTCACAGTGGCACAGGACAGTGATGAGCAGCACACACAGCATCCCACACAACAGCCCACAATCCAAGCTGCAGTTCCACATGTCTGCAACAAAACATGAGACCCAGAATGCACACACAGGGAAAAGGTGCCAGCAACAATCCCAGGGCTGTTTTCCACTGACAACTGTGGTGTTCAGTAAGCAGAGATCCTTCCTCCAGTGGCACTGGCCTGGGAGAAGGGAGCTGGAGGGGGTGGCAGGGGCAGGACACACCTTTCCAAAGGAATGAGATGACTAAAGCACACCAGGCTCCCTCCCCACACTCAGCACAGCTACACAGCCACCTCAGGGCCCAGGTTATTTAACCCCCCCTGCTCCCAGCACAGCAGAAGACACCCAGCTTTGCCAGGGAATGGTCACCATCAAAGCTGCTCCCACCTCAAGGTGTAAAGCCCTGAAATTTATTAGAAAGCACTAAAACAAAACCACCTCAGGCAAACACGTGGCCTCAACCCAAACAGCTACTTCAGACAGAACCCAGCCTTTCCTGACAGGCAAAAACTGATCAGCCCCCCGTTAAACCTGATGGAAATGATTCCTAAGGTTAAAACCTGAACATAAGCAGCAGCACTTCCCCTATGGATTCTGAGCTTCAGGTCACTGACAACAATTCCAACAAGTTTTCTACTTGATGATCCTTGTCCTCACCCCCCACTGTGTTTGAAGTTCAAACAAAAGTGATGTTCATTGAAGGAAAGTTGCCACATGTACTGACAAAGCATGAGAGACATTTGTATAAGTTCCTGAAAAAAAGCTTTAAAAGCCTTTATGTATTATCAGTAGAATGAAATTGTTTATTAAACACAACAATAAAGATTGTTGCTTGCTATTAAAGATGAAAAACTCCAAGTTAAACTATCCCTTGAGTGAAAACATCCAAAGACACCTTATGAACTGATATAACAACTTTAAAGTCCCAGAGCCCATGCTGAGATCATAATAAAAGTGTATCAATTC
>JAXCLP010000161.1:7988432-8006272 GCA_035584035.1 Lepidocolaptes lacrymiger
AGACACCTTATGAACTGATATAACAACTTTAAAGTCCCAGAGCCCATGCTGAGATCATAATAAAAGTGTATCAATTCGGTTCTGGAGGGGTTTTTATGATCTCTAGACTAAACAAAGCTGTGAGTGCAAGACTTGGGGGTGGAGGGAAGATAACATTCACCCAGAGAGCAGAAATCCAGTGGGCCCAATCCCCAGAGCTCATATGCACCCCCGAGAGGAAACCCATTCTATACGTTATCTCCTGTATTATTATAACAAACAGCCAGCCCTAATGTTTTGGTTAGGTCTGCTGTGTTAGCTCAGGAAATTGCACAAAAATTGGTCAAGAAATAAAGGGGACCCTCACAACCAATTCCTCGTGACTCCCACCCCCAATTCTTCCCAAATTCAGCCCCAAAAGCACCTGTGACTGGCTGGGGGCAACCAGAGGTGCTCTCTGCCTGCCACAAACCCCACACTGCTCCCAGCCCAAGCAGCACCTCAACACCTCATCCTCACCCAGCAGCAGAGCCCAAAATACGCCCTATTTCTGGTTTAAAAAACCCCAAAGACCCATGAGTGGATCATCCAAGAGGAATCACAACCTGCAAGCAGCTCAAAGCCCAAGTGTGTGTTTTCATCTACTATTCTCACACATATGGACACAGAGTAGTTCTCTAAAAACAGGCAAAGGAAGCTGGCTTCACTAAATTCTGTTAAAACATCCAAAACCCAAGCAGTGTGAGGAAGCAGAGAGGCAAAACTGGCCTCCTTCCCTGCTCTAGCTGTTTGCCAATCCCCAACTCCTCCCCCTCAGCTGGAAGAGTCATGTGCTTTACTCACAAACAGCAAAATGGAAATAGGAGAAGAAACTCTATTCACTGTCATCTTGGAATTAATCAGGAAGAAAACCAGAGCTCTATAGGATCAAGAAAATAATAGATAATTATGCCTCTGCATGTTTATCTTTTGAAGGTATAAATTCCAGTGTAAACACAGTCATATTGCCTTCTTTATTCTCCCAGCCTCATGCAACAGGCTGCAGATTTGGGATAGGAATTCAAGGAACAGAGCTATCCAAAGGGACTGTAATGTTATAAACATTAAAGAATGGAACAAGCAGATTATGGCTTTTGTAGTGTTCCTTTCCTCTCATCCCTGAAAAACCATAAACAACATTTGCTTTGATCTTCCACAGCCCCCCGGAAAATTTATCAGCTGTTGTAAATGTACATCCACCAACTGCAAAGCTGGCCTGAGATGTTTATTTGGCTTCAGTTCTTTGTCTCCATCCCATGATTATACCACAAACACTCTTAATCATCTCAAGCATTTCACTGTCACTACACCAGAACTACAGCAACTGCCTAAGCACGTTTTCCACTGCTTCCCTCCTCTCTGCTTGTTCAGTTTTGGCCAGGGAGAGCCAAAGTTGGTATTTGGCTCAGTTCAGACACGAAGCAGGTTGAGTAGCCCCATGCACATCAAAGAGAGAAAAGGTCTAGGACCAGAGGAGCCTTCAGGTCTCTTCCAGCCTGGTGTGCCAAATAAACCCACAACTTGGAATCCTTAAATAGATGCTCTCAAGGTCAAGCTGAGATATCTTTAAATTTTTTTTTTAATGTAGCTCTTCTTCTGTAAGGAGCATAAAATGATCAGAGTTCTGGTGAAGTACTTTGGGCCCAGCCTGTAAATTAGGAAAGCACGAAGCCACCATTGTACTGGACTTAGTCCTGCCTCAGGCTTGCTTGGATTTAACCAAATGTCACATTGGGCACTTGGGATCAAAATAACATGTAAATTAATCCCTTTCAGACAAGAAGAGCATCAGAAATTATTGTGTTTATTCCTTTGTTCATCAAGCCTGAATTCTCCTAACTCAACAAGAGCACATGGACATTTTCTCCTGTGCTGGTGGAGCAGAACTTAGCCAAGGAGAGAGGTTTTCTAAATGTCCCCTGTATGAAACTGCAAGGGAAGAGTGTGAAAATGTTTATAAATAAGGACCACATATGTTGACTGGAGGACCTTAACGCTGACCAAACGCAAAGGCAGAGCTAAACATCCAACAAACAGTTATTTTCCTCTTGTTTGCAAACACTGCAAAGCATAAAGGCAGTGCTGGGCACTGCTGGGGGTCTATTGTGTCTGGAAGCATCTGGTTCTGCTCTTTTCAATTCCAGTGGCACATGGGACAAATTGCTCAAGAAAAAGTCAATCATCCTGGCCTTCGAGAAAGGGCAACATCTCAGCTTAGTGAAGATCACGGGATTATCATCATCATCTTTGCCTTTACTTTGCCATTTTCTCCAGGGCTGCAGAATGAGTTCTTTTTGAAACCAACCTGCAGTTCAGTGCTGAGATTGAGAGTTTGAGCTCCCCAGTGCAAACACTGGGCACTTCTGAGCTTTGGCTCTTTCTGAAGTTCATTATGTGCTGACTCCTAAGCCCACGCCCCCCTGCAACTTGGCAATTGTGTATTAAGTGCATTTTATAGGCTATTGGAAATAAGCATTTCCAGTCCTTATGTTTCCTGCAACAGAGGACTCTATAAACTTCATATTTCCTTTGAGGTGTTGCAAACTCACCCACTACAACACCGAGCTGGGGAAAGGGACAGAAAAGCCAGGTTAAAAAAAGCTCTAAGTGGACCATTAACTGGAGTATTTGAATCATACCATGTCCATCAGCAGAATTAAAATACCACAACATGAAAACATTAACACCCTAACAAGATTTTTCAGTGTGAAAAGATCAGTCATTCCACCTCACTGTAAAAAAACCCCACTATTTGTTCAAAATTCAGTTTTACTCTGCAGGAGTTTCAGTTCTTTACCCAGCTGAACTGAAAGGACACAAATTTGTTGCCATGGGGTAGAACCAGCAAGGTGAAGGGTTAATTTAAGGTAGCATCATTACTTCATTGATGAATGCTTTCCTTTATCACTAAATAAATACATATACACCCAGAAAACTGACTGAAGGGCAGGAAATCGGCACTTTATCCTTCCTTGACTTGTATTTGAACATAAACAAGATGCACAACTGACAATCTAGACCCCTGTGCAGCAGAGGTGAGCATGTACACACCAGCAGTGACATCCAGGCTCAGAGCACTTGTCCCTGGGGGTCTGGGGATGTAACTCCAAGCTCTGCAGGTGGGGCAGTGGAAGCACACCAGGTCTGTTGGGGGCCCAGAGGGGAACAAAGCCATGATTTGAACAGGTTCATCCCACAGGTGAGTGTGCACACAGGTCTATCAGAATGCCCCAAAGTGCTTTGCTCTCCTGCTCCAGACAGAGTAACACAGGGCTGGTCATTTTGGTCTGCCATCCTTGGCAAGCCACCTGCAGCATCACTGGGCTGGCTTGGTTTATTGATGGCGTTTCCAGCTCTCCTCCCCAAAATGCACCCCCTCCACCATGGAGTGCTTCCCTCAATAGCTGTGGAGCTGACAGCTTATTAAAATTGATGAGGCTCTTGATGAGCACACCGGTTTGTTCAGCTCAGATAACAAAAGGCCATTTTTACCTATTGAAATGTCATTAGTTCTTTGCCCCCGTGCTGGATTTCAGCACAGTGCCATCACTACACTGAAATAAAAAAGTTACTTCAGACCATTCTGATAACTATAAAAAAAGACTTTAGAATGGCATAGCTTTAATTAATGAGGATTTTTATCTTCAATTTTAAAATGGGCTACCATTTTTGACCTGTTGGGGTCAGGTCCACGCTTGATGTGTGGTAAGGCTTGCCACAGTGTTGAGCATCAGAGAGAAGAAAATCTCATTTCCTTGAGTCCAAACCATTCCCTCTCACTGAAAGGAAAGGTTACACCTTCCCCCCTCAGCCCCTTAATAAGAAAAACACCTCGGAGCTGATTTTAGACCCTGTTTCCACTTCTCATCAGCTGAGCAGGCTCGTTTATGGATTCATCCAGGGAGAACTTGAAGTGTCTAGGCTAAGAGGTACATGAACAAACAGCGTTATCAAATGAAATTCCAACCCCCACCTTATTTTTTTCCAGCAAAAACATCTGCCAACACTTCTCTTTCCAGAGGGCCAGGATGTGCTGATGCATTAAACAGCACAGCAGGTGTGTGGCCATCAGCAGAGGGCTGAACACAACCCCAGTGCTCCTGCTCCCAGGGCAAGAGCAGCAAAATGGATCTGCAGTGCTAATTCAGGTCAGATTCTAACGAAGCAAGCATCAGACACAGGCAGGGCTAGGCAAAGAAGCACAGCTCCAAGTTCATATTCCAGCTCCTCTCCCAACAAACACTGTCCAGTAAGAGACTCTCATATTCCAAATTAGCATGTGTTAAAATTCCTGTGTGCATTCTCTGCTTCAGCTGCAAACTACTGCATATCACACACAGCTAATTAAAAATAGATAATAAAACACCAATTCCAAATTACACAACTTTCTTTCTTTCTCAGTAGCTTCTTGTAACTTTTTCTGCTTCAGTTTCATTTCATTCCCAGCTTGCCTTGCATTATTTTTGCAGCAGCTCTCTCAGACCCTGCCTAGGAAGACCTGGCCCTTGGAGGCATTAACACACCCAGAGCTGGGCAGAGCTCCTCAGGCCACGAGCTGAGGACATTCCTCCTGCCAAGGCACTCCAAACTCACTCTGACAGCACAAAACCTCTCAGGGAGGCAGCAAAAACTTGATTAAAGCACAGGCCCGCAGAAAGGGCACATAAACAAGCAAGCCACAGGTTATTATTTATTAAAATAATATTAAAATGGCCCCTTAAGCACTTGAGAGTTTTAAACTTCACCCTTCACACACCTGGTGTGATTAAAACACGTTTGTTTAATATACAGAGCTAGTCCAGAGCCTGCAGAGCAGAAGTGGACTGTGGTCTTGGACAGGAGACCAGTCACTGAAGAAACAGGTCTAAACCTCAGTCTCTGGAGAATTTAGTAAGATTTATGGATTTACTTCCTATTTCTTCGACTCCAAAGCAGCAGGCTGTCCTGATCTAATAATGAAAATGGTATTCCATAGATCATAATGCCAGAAATATCCATTATGGTAATCTCCTGCATAGGACACCACCATGGATTTCAGCCCCAGCCTGCAATGCTTGACTGGAGTTAGAACTGAACCTCTAAGTGCTTTTTATTATCTTGCCATCAAACTCGGGGCTATAAAACAAAACCTAACACACACACACACACACACACACACACACACGCCAAGTTTGCAATTTATGAGTACTCCACTTAAGTGCTCCTGCTAGAAAAGAAAGAAATGTGACAGTAAACCAAGTTTTCCTGTTCCTTAAACAGGAATAAATCCAGTTATTTCAGTGCCAGATCTACTTCAGATTTAAATTAATGTAAAAGACGAGATCATTTGAAAGCCCTGCAGAGAATGATGTGAATGATGCTACTCATTTACAATTCCTACAGGGAGAAGAATAAAGAAGTTATTTCAAGCTTTTTTGCATCCATATAAAACCATTTGTGGCCTTAGAACTGCAAGAAAAGCCATTTAGAAGATTCACTGACTTGTGTCAGGTGAAATACCAGTGACAGACTGTCACAGGCAATCACAAGATGCCTTCATGTGCCGTTTTTATTCACTCTCCAGACTTCAAAAATGCATCCAATTATTGACAGAATTGATGTGCAAGGCAGGGACAACAAAAGAGGCAGCAGAAGCCAGTCCTTCTGTGGCCACTGGCTCTGCGCTGCAGGAGCGTTATCACAGCTGCCCATTTGGGCTCTGAATATTTATAAGCATTTCCCCGCACAGCCGCTCTTCCTGCCACTGAACACCAGCCTTCACTGCGCTTTTCCCAAGGACATTTCTCTTAGGAAACAGATTTTAAAAGGAAAAAAGAGGGACTGACTCTCCTCCCCCTACGCTTCACACACAGAACTCCTGTGGCAGAAACACGGAGCTGAAAGGTGTGTTTGAATTCGCAGAGCCACAAGATTTCCCTCCAGCCTCCCTAAATAAGGGGGGAGAGAAGGGAAACACCAGTCCTCTTTTTGGCCCCGGTGACAAACACTCGCAGGATAAACACAGAATTACGAGTGTTTTGGCAGACAGGGCATCCTCACGCCTCTCTAGCCAGCCAAGGGCTCCTAGTTGAAAATGTGGATGTCTGAGTTTGAGAGTTACAGGCTGTGTCCTGAACCGGTGCCAAGAGAACATCCCAAAGGGCGCCCCACGTTTATTTCCCAGCCGCTCAGTGACACTGTCAGCACATAAAGCCCACAGGAGGGGTTTGGGGAGCACCCTCAGGGGCAGGCGGCCTCTTACCCTGCAATTCGAGCCAGGGGACACTCTCATTGCGCTCCCCTAGTCGCGATGTGAGTCGCGACATCGGTGCCTGGGTCTAGGGTAACTGCGGGCAATCGATGCAGAAGGTGAGTCAGCCCTTTTCCCACGCTGCTTCCTTGGGACACTCACCCAAGGGTGTTGGCTCTCCTTTCCCTGCCTCTCACCGTGACATTACCCTCCGAAAAGACCAAGCCACCTGGGGTTTATAGGGTTAAAGCGCAGAGGTTTACAGGAATAGCCATAAGGATGCGGCCGGCACAGTCCCGGGACTGTGGGTGGTACCCAGACTACTCTCCTAAACTCCAGGAGTGAAAACACAACGCAGGTTTCTGCTGAACGAGCGGGAAGCCCAAGCAGCTCTAAGTTTTGGCTCAGGCACTGAGTTTCGATACTGCAAACTAAACCAAATAAGTAAATTAATGCTGTTTTCCCTCTCCAGGCTCTATGTGGGAACAGCATCTTCAGGATGAAACTGCAGGATGCCCACACTAAAACATCGATTTTGTTTAAAGGCGACGGGGGTATTTTCTGAAGAGCCCTCTGTAGAGCACGTATCGTGTTATTGCTACAGAGAAACATCTTTACACGCCCTTTAAGAGTGAAAAAGGCTCAACCCGGCGGCTGATACAGAGCCAGATGTTTGTTAGGACAGCAAGGCTTGGTTCCCCCCACGGCTCCTGTGCCTTTTCCGAGCTGGGACATCCTAAGAACAGAGCAGGGCCGCTCCTGCCCGGCAAGCCCCGAGCGAGGTGCGATCCCGACGGCGAGCAGAGCCAAGGAAGGCACCGAGCCCGCAGAGATCGAGGACTCCCCGCAAAGCCGGCCGGTGCGAGGACACCACCTCGGCAAAGCCGCGTCCTTACCATTCGCGTTCTTCCCGCAGATGAGATGCTCGTAGGGCTGCAACACCCCCCAAAGTTCCGCGTCGTTGTTGATAACCATGTCCAGCACCTCTGCCGACACGTCCCCTCCGCCGTCGGGGCTCTGGCTCGCCAAGACCCTGCCCTTAATCTCCTCCACGAGGTTCTCCATGCAGGCCGTCAGCGAGATGGCCGCGTACTCGTGGATCCTCACCGAGATGCGCGTGTCCACCATCCACCTGAAGAACCTGCCCACCGAGAAGGTGAGGCCGCACCTGGCCGCCTTGCCCTTCCGCAGCCCGTCGCCGGCGCTCATGCTGTAGAGGGACAGCGCCCTGACGGCGGCCAGCACGCAGCTCTCGGCCAGCGCCCAGCTGTGGATGAGCCGGATGGCGCTCTGCACCTCGAAGCGGGTGCACTTGGAGTGCAGCACGCTGAGCCGCTGAGCCTCCCTGGCCAGCCGCACCAGCGCCCGGCGCAGCAGCTGCGACAGCCTCCGCACCGCGTCCTGCGAGAAGCCCCTGCCCTGGCCGTCCCCCCTGCCCTTGCGGAGCACCCTGCCCATGTCCTCCTCGCTCCACGGGTACTCCTCGAGCTCCGGCAGCTTCGGGCACCTGGAGAAGATCTCGGCCACCTCGGGGTCCTCGGGCAGAACGGTGTTCACGGTGTCCCAGCTGTTGTTGCGACTGTTCATGGAGCCCGAGTAGTACCACCAGTTGCCTCTGTGCTGGGAAGAGGTGAAGGCTTGCGAGTTGGACTTGGAGGAGGACAGGCTGAGCGACCTGCAGGAATCGCCTGCCCCATAACCAGAGTCCAAGGTCAGATCCTCCAGGGTCTTCAGCGTAGAGCTGTACATCCCAGCCATAGGAGAAGACGGGGCGGCAGCGCGGCCGGGCGAGGCTGTGCGTGCGGGCGAGGAGAGCCCTACCGAGCCCGCGGCGGAGCGGGGGGAGCGGCGGTGGAGCGGCGGGCCGGAGCGGTCCCCGGCGGAGCGGGCAGCCCCATGGCGGTGCGGGATGCGAGCCGTGCCGTGCGCGCTGTGCCGCGCAGGATGCGGGATGTGCGGGATGTGCGGGGTGTGCGGAGTGTGCGGGGTGTGCAGGATGCGGGACCGCCCCGCCAGCGCCGCATGCAAATGAGGGGATCGAGAGAGCAGCCAATGGGCGGGTGCGCAGGGGCCCGGGCGGCCAATCAGAGCGGGGTGGGCGGGGCGAGGGGCGGGGCGCGCCCCCCGTGCCGGCGCGGTCCCCCCGAGCCCCGGGGGCAGCCCGAGAGCCCCGCGGGTCCCGGGGAGGAACGGGGGGCTCCGGAGGTACCCAAAAACAGCTCTTTTGGGGGGTTTTATCGCCCCCGCCACAGCCACGGAGCGCAGGGCGCCGGCCCGGCCCTGGGCGGTGCGCGGGCGCTCCCGCCCGGCCGCGCGGGGTTGGTGCTGCAGCCGCTCTTAAGGAATTGTCATTTTAAGTTTAAAACGCACTTCTCGCGCCTTCCTATAAGATGTGACCCCCTCACCACACCGGTCCTACTATTATTTATCGGTACCCAACCCAGCGCGCACAGGAATGAGCATCCTTCATCATGTCGCAGCGGCGCCAAAATGTATAAAAATCACAAAGGGTTAAATTTTTACCTCTTGTTTCAAATAGATTCTGATTTTTTCTCTATATTCCTGCCATATTCTCACTGTTTGTAGGACATAAGTGAAAGGGTGCTTGTTGAAGCCAGAGGAGTCAAAGCTTCCCACACAGGATATTTTTCCCCCAAATTACAGAGTGGATCTGTAGAACTTGGCATCAAAATGTACAGCTCTTGCACAGCCCTGTAACTTAATACACAGCTTTTTACACAGCTCTGCAACAACGTACACAGCTCTTGCACAGCCCCGTGACTGACCTACAGGTTGAATAAAAAAAATAAAACATTATACATCTTTTCCACAGTGATGGAATCACAAGGCACAGCTGCCAGGTATTATCAGCTTCAAGGCCTGGAGAATACCTTCCAGAACCTCCTGATGTATTTTCGTACTGCTCCATAGCCAGTGCTTAGCGTCAATGAGAAATACATCACAACTATTAGGCATGAATTAAATACTTGAAAAAATCATATATTTTACTTATGCACTTCCGCTCACAGGATCAACCAGCTTCTGCTTGTGCTCAAAAAGAAAGCACTTAACAGGGCACACTAACGTTCCACTTGCTGACCCAAAAAAACTGGGGTTTTTTTAAACAAAACCTTTTATCTCTCTTGATCAAAGCCCAACTGTGATTCAGCTCTGCTTTTTCACAGCTTCTCCCCATGAAAGCATGAGCACGAAGCACAACTTGTCTGATAAAATCACACCTAATCCTCTCAGAGTCATTCCAATTTATCTGGAAACCTTAACACCTCATTTGTGCTCGCTGTCAGCTCACAAAGGGATATTTTTACTACACAACTATTACCTCACTCAGGTGTTATTTCACAGATCAAAGATAACTCTGCTATTTTGTCATTTTTTTCAGGTTTGAGCCCTATTTTTAAGAGTTTCAAACCCAGTGAAGACACCAGAGCTGACAGCACACACGGTAAATAGGTGCCTAAATCAACCTGAGACAAGGCATAACACTGAAACCACAGTTTGAGTCTCATGCATTCACTCAATACACTTCTTTTTAGAAAGTTACCTTTCCTCTCTAACATCCTCTCTAAGAACCAAACAAAACTATCTATTAATATCACAGAAGAAAGAAATAACACTGGTTATTTGTGATGCCCCTTTGCCAAAGCTTTCCCTAAAACACATCCTGTTCCATCTCCCCCTCAGAATGCAGTTCAGTTATAAAAACAAGGATAAATTGCCACTGAGAATCACTACACAATTGGCAAATGACATTATTTGGGAAAAATGCAGCTGTGCAAGTGCTTAAAACGGCCACAAGTCCCTCCTGTTCCCTCCCTTTATGCCACTTCTCCCATGCTCCTCCACAGTTTGGTATTCCTGCCATTCCATGTAATTTAACAACACAAAAATCATCCAGCTTAAGAAATCGTGCTTTCCCACCTCCCCAAACACTGTTTTCCCCTTGTGGGGAGTCACAATTTCATATTGTGAGTCAGATTGCTACAGACAGATTTTCACGTAACCATTTCTCTCTAAAATTAGAGTGTTAACAAAGCAAAAGGTATCGACTCTCAGGAGCACAAACAAAATAGATAAGACACATAACAGTGGAAGGAAGTTCCATAACAAATACAAACCTGGCACTTAAGAAGATCCATTTTCCTTCATGTAAAGGGTTCAGACATGAGTTTTAAAACTTGAATTTACAGTACATCAGAATTCATCACAATTAAAGAGTTTCAGCATTCTCTGACACACAAATAGCAACTGGATAAGTGGGAAACCGATTTGGAAAATAACTTCTTTTTTTTTTTTAAGAAACAACAGTCAAAGCAAATATAGAGTCCCGAAACCCTTAATTTGTACCAAAAACTCGAGAAGAACACTTTTTAAAGTAACCAGTTAATCTGTGACTCGTTCAAACAAAGCTCAGTGGATTTTTAGACAATAACCCTCACACACAGAGTATTGAGCAGCATAAATACCCCTTACCTCCAGGTCCCATGTTGACTCATTTCTGTCACTCGAAGCAAAGAAGACTCACCAATGTCCTCCAGGGAAATGCCAAAAAACAAAAATAAACAAAATATTACTAAGAGAAGTTTGTCGACAGAGGCCTCAGCCCAGCTGCACTGCCTGCAGGTGTGAGAGGGAGAGCTGATTAGCCCCTCACCTGGGAAGGAGGGAGCCCAGGCACGGAGTGTGGGGGGAGCAGAGGGCACCAGGTGAGTCTGGTATCAGCCCTAAATTAACTGAAGGGGAACTTTGCTGCACTTTAGAGAACACATTTTGGACGTTTTCAGAGCAACACTGCTGGAGATCTCACATGAATCCGGTGTGTTTTCTGTCCAGCAAAGGCCCTCGGGTTATTGTCTACCTGGAGCTGATGGCCCAGGTGGACCAGGCACCAAATCCTCCCTGCTGACCCCACAGGTGCCAGGCAATACCAGAGCAACCAGCTGTGTTCCCAGCTGAAGAGAAACTTGATTCAACATCTAATAACTCAAATTCGTCCCCCCTTCACTTTGTGCAGGATGGTTACAACACTTACATTGCAGAAGGTGTTAATTGGTAATTCAGGTAAATTTACTTGATAGCACTAAGATTTAAAAAGAGAACATAGACTCTCACAAGTGTAGCTTAGAAATAATATTATCCCTTGTGTAAACCTTTCAGGGAGATAGAACTCTCTGAAATCTGGTGCAGAGAGTACACTGAGGGCTTCTTAGGAATAAATGGCCTCTTAGCTTCTCCCTGCCTTGGTTTTATCTGTGATTTAGCACAGACTAGAACTACATTTTGCCATTAGCAATTCCACAGAAACACTCCTGCCTAACAAATCCTGCCGCGTTTTTTTCTACTCTACTACTTAGTTTAATAAAAGACGGTGCTTGTCCTTAAATAACTCACCTCGCTGATATCCTTGGGCTGTCAATTAAAACATCAGCCTAAGGATATCAGCATCATTAAAACATCATTTCTATTTAAAAAAGATCAGCCAGGTAAATTTGCTTAGCATAGGAAATCAGCCAAGATTAGCTTTACTGTTATTTGTAATGACAGATAAGGTCGAGCTTCTCAAAATTAACACTGTCAGGAAATGAGAGGTCATGTCTATCACGACTAACAGTCACTATTAAGACCTTTAAAAATGTTAATTTCTGAAGATTTTCTGTAACAGCCTGCTTCTGACACACCTTTTCAGGAATGAAAAGCAAAAGAGCCACTTGAGAATTAAAAAATATCCTTTCTGCTTTCAAAAGCCGCCTTTTGTAGCAGATATAATGAAAGATAGAAGTACATTGGAGTGAGTTCTCCTCTAGGGAGGAATAACCCCCTGCACCACTACATGTTGGGGGCTCTCCAGCTGCAAACCCCCTTTGGATAGAGAGCCCTGGGGGTCCTGGTGGCAAACACGTTGCACAGGAGCTGGCAGTGCATCCCTGTGGCCAACAAAGGCAGCAGAACCCCGGGCTGTGCCAGGAAAGGCAGTGCCAGCACGGGAGGAGCTGGATCCTGCCCTCTGCTCAGCACTGGTGACACTCACACAGAGTGGGGTCCAGCTCTGGCTTTCCAGTGCCACAGAGACATGGGCACATGTCCATCCGAGGGACACAAAGATGGTCAAGGGACTGGAGTTTCTCTCATTTAGGAGAGGCCTGGGACTGTCCAGCCTGGAGAAGGTGAGACAGTATTTTTGTGTACAAATACCTGAGAAGGGCAGAGTTAAAAAGAAAAAAGGCAGATACAAATCACTCCATTTAAATATTAACCCCACGCCTTTTTCTCAGAGGGTGGTAAAACCCTGGAATTGGTTTTGGAAGTTGTGGAGATCCTCAAAATCCAGCTGGGCACAACCCTGGACAAGCTGCTTTAGCTGACCCTGCTCTGGGGGTTGGAGTGGATCATCTCCAGGCCTCACCAAGGGGTCTGTGAATCCTGCCCTTTCCACGGGCAAGGACACAGCGATGAACAATTTCCAGCACCACTCTCCCTTCCAAAGGCAGCTCCTCTGCCTCCAGATGGAATCCTCTCCCCAGCAGCAGGTCTAATGAACCCTCTGCTCTTTAAACAGTTCTGCTTCATTTGCTTTCTGACCTCTCTCAATTCAGCACACGTTTTATGGGTGAAGACACCTTAAAATCAAACATTAGGATGGAAATACTATTGAAGGTGCTTCCTACGCTTGTGAGGTGTAGGAAATAGCAGCTGTTTCACTTGTATCTATTCTGAATTTGTTTTGAAAACATTTCGAAGCAGAAAAAGTAAACTAATCCTGGAAATGAACAGTGATGTTTTACCCAATTTAAAATGTATTCCTCCATAAACACTGGACATTTCTCTCCTGAAACTGGAAGACAAGAGGTGACAATTTACAGAGGCCTCTTTTCAGCTCTCTTAATTACGGTTTTTCTATCTTAGCAGGGGTGGAACAACTGGAACATTCCAAGAGCCATTAGGCGTTACCAAAGAGCTGCAAATAGGGATGTTGTTCTTCAGCGTTTAACAGCTACTAATTCGTAACATCCACCTATAGAGTTACAGCAGGATAAACGTCCCCGGTCACCGAGATACTTAACCCTGATATAACACCAGCTCTGCCAAGCCCGTGTATGATCTGCTACCAGTGTAAAATAACTCTTTGGAGGCACTTAAAATAATGTCAGTTACCGTGAGGTTACACGTCATGTTTCCACTACTGTATCACAGACCTGCTGTAATTCTGGGTGCCAAAATACTCACATATTTGGAGGAACTTCATGTCAGAATGGCACTTACTACCATGGCTGTAATATTAACCTGTCTCATGAGGCACTTTATAGAGCAAATGACACGTATCGATGGCATAGGATGTGTGTCATGTTTCCTGACGGGTGTGTGCTGAAATAATATTCATGTCCTTAACTCTCTCCTATTAGTCAGGGATACAGTATCGACAATAACATTATCAAGAGTCAGTCACTCTGACCAGAGAGTCAATGCAAAGAATAGATACTGTGCTTTTCATAACCCTGAACAGTCAGGAAACTGCCGGGAAGCCAAAGAAAGTATTTCCTTCTAACACTGCCACAAAGACGATGCCCCAAAGCTTCTGGGTCCATGCTGAGATTAGTGGTTACAGAAACTGGGGACAAATCACGGGGGGCGTTCAAGGGCAAACCCCAGATCCTACAGTGTCCTGCCTTGCCTTGGGTCACTAGGACAACAGCTGCAGTGCTGACATGCAGGATCTCGTTCCACAAGAGCTGCTATTCCCTGACAGTCTCCCCTGGCTGCGTGCCTCAGTTCTGCTGCCCCTGGCCGTGCTGGAACCTTTGTTTTTCCCGGGAATCCCGAAGTTTGCGGGATTTGGGAGCCGTGCGCCTCCCAGCGAGCCAGTGTCTCCCTCTGGTGGCCGGTTCTGGGTAATGCAGCCCGGCTTGTCCAAACTCGGGTTTGCTTCCCTTCTGCCAAACCTGGAGCTCTGGGATGGGGAGCGCTCCTCTCTCACCGCAGTGCATTGGCCAAGCACGCTGCAGAAGCTTGCTCCACAAGGGCAAAACCGGATGTTCTGCACGAGGAGGACGTGGATGACTTCTGGGGTGGGAGACAGCTTTGGCCTTGAAGGGATGCAGCTCTGAGCATGGGAGAGCAGAGGAGAAAACACCTGTGGCCTTGCTCCAGGCATGGGAAAGTAGAAGAAAGGAGGAAAACAACCGAGAAAAACAAGGGTGAATAACAAGATGTGTTTTGAGTCTTACCAGCATGAGGAGAGATGTGAACTCCCTATCAGAAGATGGTCCAAGACTCATGGACAGAAGTGCTTGGCTAATGGACTGTGACGTGTATGTGTGGAGAGATAAGAAAAAGTATAGAGAAGCCTTCTGCTAATAAAGATGCTGCTAGTTGTTAATCCCTTGCCTGCCCCAAACCTCTGTGTGTGAGTGTGTGTGTGTGTGTGTGTGTTTTGTCCATCGCCACAGGAGATTTAAGTGTGACCATTTGCATAGCACATTGCCAGAGCAGCACCTGAGGAGGTGGCCCATTGTGACCTGGTGCTCCTGAGCGAGCAAATGCAAAGGAAAAGGAAGGAAAAAGCGAGTGAGACATGGCTGGGAAAACAGCATCAGGGTAAGAAGCAGTGTGAGAATGAAGTGAGGAGCTCAGTGTGGTAGTGGAACTTGGCTGCTGTGCTTTTCTAATGGCCCTCAGTGAGGAGAGAGTCAACACCTTTGTGATGCTTCAGATGCCTCCCTTTGAGCTGGAATACGTTCTGTAGTGCCTGGGTTGTCCTCTCTGCCATCCTTGCCAGGGTGCCACGTGTGCCATAGGGTGACAGGCCCATGGGAAGAGGTCTCCTGCCTCTGGGAATCCCAGGGAGCAGCTGGCTGGACAATGCATGTGAAAGCATCAGTAGGGGAAGACAGGAGGTGAGGTGACTGTCCCTCCACCAAGACGGTCACACAACTTATATAAACTGCATTAGTGTGTGGTGATGACGATGGGAAATACAGGTGGAACAGGGTTTGACCCAGGCAGCACTACTGGTCCACCCTGGAACAATTCCCAGGAGACTCACTTGGGCATGGGAATTATTGAGACAGGACAGCTGGGGTTGGAAGGCACTTCTGAAGGTCATCTAGTCCAGCCCCCGTGTGATGAGCAGGGAATGTGTGGATGCTTGCCAGAGGCAGTTCTTGCCAGGAGACATCCCAGTGCAGACACACGCTCTCCTTGACTTCTCTTCTGCTTTCTGGAGGGCAGGCAGAGGTGGCCAGGCTTTCTGTCCCCAGCTCCTTGCTGTTCTCATCTGTAGTGACTCAAGAGTGGCACAGCAGCAGAGGGGAGGCAAGAGGAGCACACAGCCTGCTGCAGTGCTGGCAGGAGAGAGAACTCCAACTAGTTTGTGTGGAAAACTCAATGCATCGGTACTTCCAGCAACAAAATGACCACTAAAGGAATGCCAAATATTTTAGAGGAAGAGGGTGAAACCACAACAAACCAGCTCTGCTTGCAGGGTTCTCTTTTCACTAAGAACTTCTTACCTTTTTACTTTGTGATGCCTGAATTTCTTTTCTTTGATTGCTCTGGTAAAACTCCAGAGTTTTTAGCCCTTTCCAGCACACACTAGAAAACCTTGCCTACCTGCACATAAACCTGTAATAACATGCTATCGATTCTTCAGTTTTAGGGATATTTCATATTGTTTAAATACCTCAGAGCCAAGAGCATATAAAGCTAATTTAGTAAACAAATGAGTGGTTGATGAAAATTAGGGTGAAATTTTCATGAAGTTATATCTGAAATTTGTAAAGCCTGTGTGAAAAGTGCTATATAAATCACCTTGGCTTGGGAGTTTTAATGACATAAAAATAATTCCAAAAACCAAACAAATCAGAAAACAAAGCTTTGCAACACTAGTAGACCTATAAAACATGAAAGTTTGAGATAGAGGAAAAAAATCTTTGTTTCTCTCTCAAAGATTCTGTAAAAGAATTTCCAGGAGATAGTTTTAGTTCATTAAAAGTATTTGCAATATTTATATACTATTGTAGCAGCACAGTAACTAGTATTCATCCCCAAATTATATCGCCATTATCACAAATTTTAGAAACCTTGAATGAGGAGATTTCATCTCAGTGTGTTGGGAGCAGGAATTTGTAGTTGGACATTTATTGCCCAAGTGAGCGGCCTGATTAATGCAAACTTTCTGAGTTAATGGGACAGTCAGAAAGCTCTTTATATAACACAGAGTCCACTCTATCCCAGCATGTTTCTTCCTAGTTTTTATGGGAATGGACAGTCTCTCATCACCCCCTCACTACTCTTTTGGAATGTGTATCCCATGGTTTTGCTGCAGCAGAAGAGTACCCAACCCAAAAATTCCAGTCATGGGGGGCAAACATTAGGGCAACAATGCCATGCTGAGGTTCCAGACCTCACTGCAGGCACAGACAGGTAATTAGCACTGGTGGCTCAGGAGCCAGCTGGTCGAGGCACAGCCTGAGCAAACAGAACATACTCCTCCTCCCTGTGTCCCTAATTCCAGGGGTGACACAGGGCTGCTTGTTATCACACAGCCCAGAAGATTCTGCCAGCAAGGATGCTGCTGACACGGGCCAAGGTGTCACTGCCACTGGGATCAAACACATGCTGGGAGCCATGGGAAGATAATGAGCAACTCCCTTTGCGTCACTGGGAAGGAATTCCTGTGACACATCCCCTGTAATGGAAGTATCAGGGTGCTATACAATGTTCTGTGCCTTGCTCCTGGAAAAATACAGGAACAGCCTGTGGGATTCAATAAAAGCGGAGCTGGTCCCAGGGTTAGGAAGTGTGGGGTCCCTCAGCATTCAATAAACTGGCGTAGCAGAAGTTTGTAATGGTCCAAGTTGATCCAAGAGTTAAATTAAATGAAGAATTGGAGGGTGGATGTCATAGGAGGAGTCACTAGAACTGGTTAAGAGCAAAATCCTCCACCTTGGAAAGCATTAGACCAGAGGGGGATACACTAAGGCCTGTCTCCAAACCAGTGGGGATACTTAGAAGGTAACTCTCAAGGACAGTGGGATTGGGTATATTGGTTCCAGTCCCTGTGAGTGGGAAGGAGGAAAAGGAGGAAATCATCAATGCAAAGGAAGATGGTGAAAAGCCCCAGGAATCTCTGATGCAGCCAGAAAAATAAGATAGCTCAGCCTTCCATGTCTTGAGATCTATTTTCAGATTCTAGGAATATTTATGAATAAAAACACCAAAGAAAAGAGAGATTAGCACACTGTGAAGACAAGGAACTCCCCTACCACATTAACAGTAAAAAAAAAAAAGGAAAAAATATAAACTTCCAAAATGTGAACCTTCTCAGCTAAATATATGATAATGAGAGAACTTGTGAAAAATAGCTGTTTCCACTCTGGGTGAATTAAAAGTAGTTGGTTGTCAAAAATAGGCCTACTTTTCATGGTTAGTATCATGCAGCTGTAAAAATGGATCAAATGTTTTTAGGCTAGAAATATTGAAAAAATGAAGGTAACACATCCAGTGAAAAATGTGTATTTCTCTTAAAATTGTTTGGAAGTCCACACTTCTGCCCTTAATCCAGGAAAAATAGGAAATG
>JAXCLP010000161.1:8029285-8053373 GCA_035584035.1 Lepidocolaptes lacrymiger
CCAAATTCAAGCCCAAGGACTTTGCAGATTATTCCAAATGGTTCTTGAAATTCTATTCTTTTACTGCAGTAATCTGATATTGCTATTTCTGAATCAAGCCAGAGGCAGTTTTCAGAGTTAGGCTTCCAAGTGGCATATTCTTATGAATGTAGGCATCTAGAAAATAATATATCAAACCTGATTTTAGCCATGTTGTAATGCTGCCTAATACCTTCAGTGCTAGAGATTTGGGAGCCCAGCTATGGGATAATCAGTGTCCAAGCTAAGGGCAAAGCATTTCAGAGCACAGCTCCCAGCTTTAGCTCAGGCAGGTGGGATGGAAATGTCAAATCATGGCAGTGTGGGGGGATTTTTCAGTGTTCAGTGCACTTGTGGGTCTGTCCTGTTGTGATTTGAAGAGGATTGCTTCCTGATGTGGCAGTTGAGTGGGAATTCCAGTAGGTGATGGCAGACAGAGAAGAGTAGGTACCAAGTGCTGTTCCAGTAAACAAGAAAGCTGCTTGCTAAAAGGAAAAGCTACTCATTCAAATTAAATAGAAAGCTGCTTGTTCTGCAATTCATTTACCTACTAGCTTATTATGAAAAATTAGGTGGGATAGAGGTGCAGTAAAATAATATGAAGTGATAAGCTACTGTGTTGTGGAATTCCATTGGATTGTTACCTGATCATGCAGGAGGGAGCTGAAGGAAATGCATGAGTGGGTGGGAGTGTTTCTTGCGGGCACCTTGAATCCTAATGGCTTTTGGGAAAGAGTGAACAAGGCCTAATCTTCTTAATTGTGGTTGTGTCTGCTAAGTGAATTCTGTTGTTGTCTTCTTTTATGTCTGAAATAAACTGAATTTAAAAATCTCTTGGCAACATGTTTTCCGTGCAGATGTCTGCAAAGAGTGTGTTTTAATCTAGGGAGTTCACACCTTCACCTGTTTGGTTTGGAGATGGTGCAGGAGCTGTTGAAGTTCTCGGTGATTAGGATCAGTTTCCCAATGTAGTTATTTTGCCAGCACCACTTAGTTCTTAAATCCCTGCTTTCTGTTTCCCAGGTGAGGAACTGTGTGCCTTGAGATATCAGACCATGCCCATAAATTGCCATCATAACTCGAAATTACAGCAGGATTTGCTAGTTTAGAGTGGAGATTTGGCTAAATTTGGATGGTGTCAAGTTAGAAAAGGAAGCCAAGCAGTGGGGAATGAGGAAGGGAAAGAAAACACCTTGTGCAGTGATGAGGAGACATGGAATGGACTGGGTGAGTTGTGTGTGTGCCTTTTGCAGCTGCCCTTGTTCTGAGAACTCCCATTTCAGCTACACAGTTGTGCTAAAATGGCCTGTGTTGTGCTGCTAAACTCACCCTGACAGTATTCCACGGAAAACTTGGCTTTCTCAAAAGGTGTTGAGAGGGTTGGGCAACACTGTAAGAACAATAATGCCATTTCTTCAAATAAATAAGGCAGTAAATCTGTTTACAGCTATTTACTGTGAGAATTAAGACTGTTGATGTGGTGACACAACCTCACTCCTGTTTTGACTTCGTGTTGTGTTCAGTTAAAATCCAACATTCCTCTGACAGATTGTTTTATTACCATTTTCAGTCATCTGTAAAGGAGAATTGCTCAATGTTTTCCTGTTACTGTCTGGTTTTAGAGACACATCTGTAACAGTGGAATTGGGAATGAATTTGGAACGAATGGTTTGGAAATTACACCTTCTTCAGGAGTACCTCTCCTTACGGGCCTTTGTTCCCAGTTGTTTTCCTTTTTTCGGAGTGGATACTTGAGTATCCAGAAAGCTGAGCACATTCCCCAGTCCCATTTGTTGGAGTGGGCTGTGCCAGGACATGAGTGAGTTCCTGGGATTACTGAATGTTATCCAGGGGAAAAGGGTGTGGTAGGTGTGGATCAGACTGTTCCTGCTTGAAATATGTTGGGAAAAGCCCTGTGTCCCTTTCTTGGCCCCAGCTGGCTGTTGCCTGGTGGGCATTATCTGCTAAGCAGAGTGTGGGTACCCATAACTGCAGCATCCATGGAACCAGTGGTGTTGATTTGCCAAATAGTGTTCCTCCTCTTGGAGGACAAAGCTGTTTGTTCTCTGTGTGGAGCTGTGACACTTGAGTTCTCACCCAGGCAGCTCTGAGTCACTAGTTGTTTCCCTGGGAGGGTGGGCAGACCCTGGCACAGGTTGCCCAGAGACTCTGTGGATAACCCATCCCTGGAAGTGTCCCAGGCTCTCTGTCCCAGCTCACTGGAGAGATGACCCCACTCTGACTCTTTTGTGCACTTTGGGGTTTCAGGCCAGCCCAGCCCAAGTGAATCAGTGCAGTGATACACTGTGTGTTCCCATCTCCTGCTGGGAGTACATGACATCAAGAGCTGCAGGGCACAGCTGGACCTTTCCCCCAGGCACTGTTGCAGAACTTCATCTGAAACATGTTTGGACTCAGAGTTTTGTGGCCATGGCACACCAAGGTGGACTTGAGCACAGCCTTGGCTCTGTTGGCATCCAGAGTGCAATGTGAGCAGTTGCCTAAGGCCCTTTGGGACAGAACTGGGAAAGAACTAAGGCTCTTTTGGTTGTTTCACATGAAATTAGGGCTGTTTTGCCAGATTTGTGGTTTGTGTTGCAGGAATTGCAGGGTTTTCACTTAGCTCTTGAATCCAGTCTAAGAACTAAAGACTTTAGTCTGTGCTGTACCATCATCTCACAACTTGCTCTCTGAGCTCCCAGCACATCCATCACATTGCTACTTGTTTCTGTGCCACATTAAGGCACTTTTATCTCACGAGGAGTCCTGGGATTTTCTTGTTCAGGATCATTTCAGTCATGGGGTTGGATCAGTCAGAGTGAGGAATATTCCCGGAAAAGCCCTGAGTTTGCCAAGGGGTGCACAGTTCCACAGTCTGGGAAAGCCAGTCAAGGCTGAACAGTGAGGCAGTGGTGTAAAAACACCAATGCAATACCCTGGTAGTTCCCAGTTACTGGTGACACTTGTGCAGCCTGGAGTGCTGAGCAGAGCCTGTGTCATCTGGGGGTGTGATGAAACCTTGGCCTCTATCAGCTGGAGTTCCACCCAGAGCCAGACTCTGACCCCAGAGCAGCTGCAAACCTCTCAGGAGCTGGCCTGAACCTTCTTTTCAGCTCTCCTACCTTGGGAAATTGTGAGTTGTACCTTTCTAATGACAAAATAATTTCCATCTTGCTTCCCAGAGCAAAGCAGCTGGATCAAGGAGGTCCAGGAACACCGTGTCTTCATAACTTCTTATAAACCTCAGAAATTCACCTTGATCTTGGTCCATTTCATTAATCTTTACAGGATTATAAAAGGCTTTTTGCTTAGTTGGATCCAGTGATTCAAATACTGAATCTCTAATGGACCATGTCAGAAAACCCCCTTCATTTCCCATTTCATAAACCACGGAAATGCTTTATCTAGATTTGCTTTGTCAGTAAATGTCAATGTTTATTCTTTGCTCATTTCTCTCAGGCTTCCCCATTTTACAGCTTTGACCAGTAGTGGGAACTTTGCTATTATTTTATTGTTTGTTTTTTTCCCTAGTGCAATAATCCTTGTCTCTGTTGCTGTTGCTCCAGGATTGACACACCAATGGAGGCACATTTCTACAAGCAAAGATCTGGGAACCCAAAGTATTCTCTGATCCTACTTTCACACTTAGGTGCTGGGAATCTGTGACCTGGTGCTGTATGTTGTAAGAATATTGAGGAGAGAGTCTGGTTTCAGACCAAGTTGCAGTTGCAACACTGTGGGCCCAAAGAGCCTGCAAAGACCCAAAGCCTGAAGGCAGCCTTGCCTGAGGCGGGAGCTGGGCCAGGGGGCAGCCTCGAGCCTGGCTTACCCTTGAGGTGCTGCTGCCTGGCACTGGGAGTGTGCAGCTGAGCTCCTGGGGAAGGGCATCTCTCTTTCTCTGCATCTGAACTGTTCTGGGAGGGTCTGCAGGACATGGCAACCACCAGAGACCTGAACCCACGTACTCTCCTCTCTGTTCCCCTTTAACTTGCTTCACTGCATCCCCTGCAGTCACCTCACCCTCACTGGCCACCCCCAGCCTTCCTTTTGCTTGGTCTCACTTCTACAAAGCTCAATGAAACATGTTCCTTCACCTTGGCATTGTCTTGATAGAAGAAATCAAAGGGAAACATCAGAATAAATTGCCTGTTTGGCCAAACATTGTCTTCTGTTGGGTGCTGGAGGGAAGGTCTGACCCTGCCTGAGCCAAGGGCTGCACGTCCTGCTCAAGCCCTTCAATTGCACAATGCCAGCTTTGCCTAAAGGGGGAACTTTTAACAGACATTTCATGGATTTTGCTTCCCTTTGCACTTTCCCTTTTAACTTGCTGCTGTACCCGGTGAAATCAGGCACTGAGTCTGGTGGCATTTTTTGTGTAGCTCCAGTGAGGGGGAACATCAGTATTGATGGGGTAGGTAGCTCTATTTAATCACTGTATTGTCTCCAAGGTGTTAATGCTCTGGGTTTTGTGGGGGAAAGTTGGAAAAGCAAGGATGGAGGAACCTGCTCATTTCCCCTGCTTTACTTACTGCATGTGTGCAGAGTCCAGGGTGCTTCAGACACTGCCTAAATGCTCCTCTTTCTTTAGAGTTAAATAAATTCCAAGCTTTTTTTAGTGAAGTTCCTCATCTGACAGGTGTGGATGTACAAGTTTATGAGGGCTGCAGGATGAGGAGTAGTTTCAGCACTTCCATGAAATAAACACTGTGATTGTACTATAAAAATCATGGCTAAGATCTGCCACCATTTAAACAGACACAGCTTCTTGTTTAGGATTTTTGGTGTGCTTATCTATGTGCTTATGTCATTTATTTATTATCTAGCTGTTAACATCACGTGCCGTGTGTAAAATGACATTTGTGAGGCACGTTTTTATTGCTTAAAACAGACCCTTTTGCAGAGAGACTTTATTGGAAAAAATACTTCAAATACTTTAAACTCAAAATGTCACTGTTATTTGCAATGGAAACTCTCTTTCCTGAACCTCTGATTCCAAGATGTGACCATTGGAAAAGAACAGAATTTGCCTTTCAGAGTTTCAAGAATCAAGGGTGTATTTTAGAATAAGTCAGTTAATATTTTGTATTATTTTTATCCTTCTGAACATTGAGAGGAGGTACTAGTGATGATATCTTCTAGTGATTATGGTGATACTGATGTTCCTTTCACCCTGTTCTCATGTACTGTAATTTCTTTACATAAGAGGGGGTTTTTCATTATTTTTTTGGTTGTATAACTAATTTATGTATGTGTTCCCTTCTGTGGCCCTCAGTGATAGCTCTGTGCAATCTCACCCAGCTATCAAATATTTCCCTGAGGGAATGCAGGCAGCCTTTCATGTGGGGCTCTTTCTGATAAGATTGGTCAAAGATAGCCAGATTTAACTTGGCAGGTCCTCCTGTTTGCTCTGGCACTGATCCATATTGCTTCAGCTTTGTTCCATATTTTAACACAGCCCATCACCTCTGTTTTGCTCACCTTTCCTCTTTTGTGCCAAAAACATTTACACCTCTCTATTTTTAATTGCGTTTTGGCTTGCAGGGTCCTGACTGCAAGTTGCACCAGCAGCTCGGTGATGTCAAAGGTCTAAAAATCAAACTGTGGTCTACAAAATCAGGCCTTTCATCTACCCAGTAAATCATTTTCAAAGACTACTTAAGGTAATTTTAAAAGACTTTTAAATGTAGTGGAAACAAGTTTGTAACTGATGCTGTTGTGAGTCCTGCTTTGCACAGAGTTTTTGGGAATTGCTTCTTTCAGCTGCCCTGAGTCAGGAGCTGGACTTTGTGCTGTTAACCTCTAAGCATAATTGCACATTTTCCAAGGCAGAAAATGGTTTAATAGCAAATCTTGTACCTGTTCTGGCTGCCTGTGCAGGGGTTAAAGGTTTTTAAGTACAAGCCAGTGCTGAGCACAGCACATGCAATTCACCATTGCACAAACAACACAAAGTTCATTCATTATATCATCAGAGGCTTCTTTAGACATCTCAGAAGGTAAAAAGTAAGATATAGTTATTAACTTGATATTGTTGTAAGAAGTGGTTGAACTGCCAATACTCAGATTTTGTTGTTCCCACAGTCCCCTTTCCAAAAGCTGGTCTTTTATTTCAGGGTCTGAGTCCTGTGGAGCTCAATTTAGACAAAACCCAGGTTCTCTTGCTAATTAATGGAAAGATGCTGCTTCCTCTCAGGGGTGATTCCAAGTGCCTGCATCAGCCTCTGCCCCTGACTCACCTTCTGCCTGGCCCAGCCAAAATCTGAGTCCACTCAGCTAATTCCCTTTACCCTTGAACTCTCAGAACTGCCTGAAGAAGCTTAATGTGCTGTGACACACAAAAATCTGAGTCTCCCTTAAAGCCTCAAGGCTGGGTCGTGTATTTCTGTTCCCTTGTGCTTTATGGCCCTTCCCTGAGTCCAGCTGGCTGAGGCTGCTTGAAAGAGTAGCCAGGCTCTAGCCTTGGATGAAGGCCAGCTTTGCACCATGACCAGCTCATGTGGCTGCTGTTCCTGCAAACCAGGCTTGCAGAAGCAGCTGTGCAACTCTCCCTTTCTCTGCTTTCTTGTCTCACCTTCCTCACCTGGTTTGGTTTGTAATCCAGACTCAGCTGGGAAGGGAAACTCTCTGACCCCCACAATGTCCTAGGATGCTTACAAACACAATGTGACTTTGAGTTGAAATATAAACTTCCCTCTTTGGACCAAAGTTTAAGTAAAAAAAAATGCATTTTACTTTATTTAGTAAAAAACCCAATCCTCAAGTCCATTTTTTAATGGGTTGGGGTTATGTTTGCACACACAGAGACAAGGAACACTCAGGAGCAGCCAAGCAGAGTCTGCATGCCAGAGAAGTGTTCTTCAGCTGCAGGAATTCTGAGGCTGGTTCTATCAGCTGTAACAGCAGTGGAGTCATTAGAGTGAGTTATTATATGGTTCAATTATATGAATTCTGTTGGAGCCAAATTTCTATTGTGTTTGCAAAGCCTCAAAGCTGCAAAAAAGTGTTTGAGAACAGTAATGGAAACACATTTATTTATTTGTTTGTTCATGATTTTTATGTTGATTCATTCATTAAATTTATTCAACTGCATAGTGTACTTGCTACATTGTAAGGGGAATTTTTCATTTATTATAATTTATTATGATTTAAGCACATTGCTGGAACAAATTCAAATTGCAAATTTCTAATGACTTCAAATAAGCAAATGCTGTATTAACCTTTCCAGCCTCCCCATGATGAGGAGAGCCTAAAACCCATGGTGAGAGGACTGTGACATGAAGCTGAGTGTGTGCAGCTGCCCCAGTCCATAACCTGCCCTTGAGCCCCTGCTCAGGATCAGAAATGCTCACACACATTGAGCAAAGAGCTTCTCCCTGTCCCAACAGTTCACCCTCTGCCTGCCCTCCCCACTCTCAGCAGCTTGGAACCAAAACCCCAGGAAAGACCAGAAGTAGAATGCAGGTGGCTTCATGCCTACTGGAATGGGATCCTTCAGTTCTGACTGATTTTCTTCTGCCACAGAGTCCCGTGTGCTCCCTGCTCCTCAGCTCTGCTGGCAATGCAGACGTGGCAGGCTCTGCATGGCCCCACCACGCCTTGGCTGCTTACTTGTGCAGGTAGGCATCAAGCCAGAGCTCTCCTGAGTTCTTCAGGGAGCTGGGAGAGGGAGAGAGAGAACACACATGGCTTAGGGGGTGTTGCTGAGTCCCTCCCCCTGCAATCCTTTTGCTTTTGTTTTACTCACTGCACGATGTCTGCAAAGGCCGTGAGCAGGGGCTTGCACTGGTACTCAATGCCATGCTTGGCACACAGGGACTTCACCAGAGGGGCCACCTTCCAGTAGTTGTGCCTTGGCATGGTGGGGAACAGGCTGTGAACAGGAGACAGGCAGGGTCTCTTCCAGTGCCCCGTGAGAAATCCCACCTTTGCCACGCTCACATTCCTTAGTCCTGGTCTCAGCAATCACCCAGCTCGCACTGAGCAGTGTCTGTAGCTGCTCCCAGCTCTTGTGGCTTTCAGCACAGTAACTTACATGACTTTCCTGTTTTTCCCCTTTTTTCCCCCCCCACAGTTTAGCACCTTCAAAGAAACATTTCTCCAAATTCAGTGGTGCTTATGGAAGAAACTGCTTTGCCCCTCCAGGAGTACCCATGCTGTGGAGATGAGCCCATCCTTCTCAGTGTTTAGAGAGACAGCATAAGCACTCAGCACAGGAAGGCTCAAACTACTGCAGCAGACTATGAACAGGTGATTTAACAGGGATGTTTTCACTAATGCTGCCAAGCTACTGCTTGGGACAGACCATATGGTTACATGGGTCCTGCCCAGGGTCTGTTTTCACTTGTCACCCTGTGGATCCAGTGAAGGGTTTGAATTACATCAGGATTCCCTTGAGGGCTTTCAGTCTTGTTAAAGACAAACACAGTGGTTGCCCCACAATTATTTGTAGAATTCAGAGCAAAGAAGAGTAGGGGGAGAAAAAAGAGAAAATTGCCTTTAAACCAAAGGAGGGAAGAAAATGCTCTCTGGGTGTGTGCACTCACTGGTGTTCAATCTGGAAGTTGAGGTGCCCAGTGAACCAGTCGTTGAACAGCGACTGCTCCACGTTGCAGGTTGCCTGGAGCTGGAGGAGAGCAAAGCAGAGCCAAGTCAGTGCAGGCTGGGGACTGCAGCCTTTCTCACCTCTCCCTGGGGTGAGCCACCTCCAGCCAGGGCTCACAGTCCTCCTGCAGCTTTTGGGCCAGCTGCTGAGCAGAGCCTGGCCAAACTGGGCCATGGGAAAGCCAGGAGCTGGCTCTTGCAGTGAGTGAGGAGGTGGGTGTGTTCAGGAGCTGGAGCTGGGGCCTGGGTTTGGGCTGAGACTGCCCATCAATGTGTCATTGCTGTCCTCCCTTCCAACAGGCTTCACCTTTAATGCAGCACAAGTCTTGCTTATCTTAGGGGGAGAATTTGTACCTGTATGGCAGCAATTCTTAGGAATGGAAAACTATTTACCTGAGTAGACACCCAGTCCAGGTTCCTGTCGTAGTAAATATCCATGGGGATGTGGTTCATCTGTGACACCCAGACAAACCAGCTGCTCTCCAGCATCCTGTGCAAGCAGAGCAGAGGCCAGAACGCCCCTGTCAGTGGTGAGGCACTGAAATAACAGCACAGCCACACTCACACAGACATGGCTGAACACCAGCCCTGCTAATGCAGCACCTGGAAGAACTTCCAACACCTGCAAGTGTCATACTTCCTTGTGAAACTCATCATTATTTCATATGTTTTAACACTGACACAGCTTGTGTGCAACTTGTTTAATGTGTCGCCAAGGACCAAAGTGATTCAAATCAGTGCCATTATTTGTCCATTCAAGCCTGGGCATTTGCAAGCCCAGACTAAGCAGTTTTGGTTGAATGTTCTCTTTACCAGTAGCAGACCCAACACCCAAAGCACTGAATGTTATTTAAGGTAAGTCTTTCTCAATTGGGTCAGCACCCAGTGAAGCCTCTTTGCTGCCACAGCAACATGGAACTTGTCCTGGCAATTGAGCAGGTAAGTGTTGGGTTAACTTTATGGAATTAAAACACTAAGCAAAAACTAAGGTGGTAAAGGATTGCGTGGAAAGAGGAACAAAGGCAGGCAGGTACAGATGGAAAGAATGTGTAGAGGAAGGCTAAAGAGACATCACCTGAATATTAAAAAATATGCCAGGACACTCTTTATTTCTAATAATGATCCATATGTATAAAAGAATCTGATATAGAAGGTCATCATCCACGCCAAGTCCTACCAAAAACAGAGACAACAAGACAAGAAAAAAAAAAGTAAATTACCTTTGCTTAAATCTTTTTCTAAGCTTCATGTTATAGGTACAGGAGAATAATTTACACTGGGCTTTTATAGCTTTTTTTCTGAATGGAATAATCAGGACCAATTCAAGTTACCATAGGCTAATGATACTTTTTCACAGCTTGTGAAATAGATGAATCTGAGGTTTTTATAGGCAGAGGTTGTGCCCTGAGCTCTGGGAGAGCTCAGAAGGAAGGCTGCAGCCCCCCAGAGCCCCCCTTTGGTCACACAGGGAGCAGTACTTACCACCCAATACCTTTTGGTGTAAGCAATGTAGAACGTGTGGTACTGGAAGAAGGTGGGAAACAGGAGTGGAGGGAGAGCTGGAAGGGAAAACCATTATCACTGGGAAACCCTCTTTGTGTACTTTGTTAACCATCATTGTACAGCCCCTGCAGCCTCATCTCAACTTCCCTGGTTAGGGAGTTAAGAGACTCTTCTTTTCTCTGCCCAAATAGATGCACACTTACTTTTGCAAAGCCATATGATTTTAAGAGGACCTGGTAGAAGTGTACCTCACTACTTTTTTGACTCTGGAACAAGCTAGAACCATTTGGCTAAAATTTCTCAAATCAAATGAATGTGTTTCAAGTCCAAAAGGACACAAATCTAATCTCATGTAGATAAAATAATTGAGGCTGGAAAGGACCTGGGGATCTTGGAGCAGCACCAGCTCTGAGGTCAGACCAGGTACTTGGGGTTTCATCCACTCAGGTTTTCAACTCTTCCAAAAATTAGGTTATTATGTTGTTTTATTGTGTTCTTTGGCACAGGTGCCTTTGTTCTGCTCCACTTCCACAGGCCCAAAGTGGGATCTCCCAAGCCCCATTAATGCCCCCCCTGGTATTGCAGGAGAATGGAGATACTCACTGATGAAGAAGTACTTGTGTTGGTGATTGTAGGGCATGTACTTCTTCTTTTTGATTCCAAGCTGTGGGAGAACAAACAAACGAAAATACTACTGAGTGGAAACTAAGAAATTTGGACAGGGAACTTCTCTTGTACATCTTTTTCCCTAGAGGCACCTTCTTGCACACTTCCCACAAAGCTCATTCCTTCTGTCTCCCTCCTATTAGTTTACAAACATAACATTTTCTGTAAACTCTCATTGCATTAATGTAGGGCTTTGATGCCTTTCAGCCATTAAAAGATGTGATCTCTTTAAGTTATGATAAAAATAATACTGAGCATGGGCAGAGGTGAATTTTATCTGCTGGTTTTCTTGGGTTTCTGTGCTTGCCACACTCATAATTCACTTTGTGAAAAATGAGATATTTCAAGGCTAAACTGTATTATCAGTCAGAAATAGTTATATGTGTTTTCTCTCCTCCCTACTTTCTTCTCTGATTTTGTGCACTTAAACAACAGTCTCGTGGTGATAAAAGATCTTCCAAGGAGAAAAGTATTTCCCTGCTGTGATAGGGATTCAAGAACTGAGGATGTACAGCCAAAGGGCTTCAGCAGGTCATGGAGTTTCTATAACCACTAGCAGTGGGGGATTTTCCACCCTCTGTGCTGCACACACATCATGTCTATTTTATTTACAACTTGTCAGCTGTTTAAAAAATTCTTGAAGGCATTTCATGTGAACTGTGAAGGAAGCAGACCAGCTGCAAGCAATCTTTTTGCAGAAATTGCCATCACAGCTCCCTTTCAGGTCTGTATGGTCCAGCATGGTTTTGCGGCCTGGGCTGTTCTTCCCACACACACACACACACATGCTGACCTCCACTGAGAGTCTCTTCCCCAGAGTGAAGAGGAAAGGGTGCATGTCGATGTCGGGGTCTTTGTGGAAGCAGTTGGGTTTGGAGTGGTGCTGGGAGTGCAGGAGGTTCCACCACTTGGCTGATGCCCCCTTGGGAAATGAAAGTGTCAAAAGTGAGGCTGCCTGAGCTGCATTCTCCTCAGTCCCCCTCCTTCTTCCAGCATTGCAGTTCCCCTCCTTCCCTCAGGGATGGACAGAATCCCTCCCACAGTCTTCAAAACACATATTTTACAGGAAACCCATCACATCGCAGCAGGTTCCCAGGGTCAGGTACTTACAAGCAAATGGCACATCACAAACTTGTGCAGCAAGTGGTTCCACTTGGTCTTCTTGAATACTGAAAGGTGCCCTAAATCATGTTGTAACCATGAAGCCTGGACCTGCAAGAGGAAAAAGAAAACTTGGGGAGGGGATTAAAACAGGAATTGAGACCAGGATGGTGCCACATTCATCCTTTGCTTGTAAATGTCCAGGTTAATTTCTCCAAAGTCACCAGGAGAAAGGGACAGTGAAGCCCTGATGCCCTCAAGGCATCCCCTAGAATATCTATTGCTGAAAGAATCCCAGACTACGTTTAGGGGGGAGCTCCCCACGTGCAGAATTTCTTCTTTCCACCCATTTAGTTGTTTTCTTCCTATGACACAGGACTGGGCCAAGTGAGGAAATGGAGGACTAGGAAATGCAAGGGTGTGTGGAAGTGGAGATGGAAGTCTCTGTGGATGTGCTGTGGGCTCCACTGCTTACCTGGGAGATGGTCAGCACCAGCAGGGAGGCAGCAAAGGGCACCAGGGATGTCCCAAAGTAGAAGAGAATGAGCCAGGCAGCAGCATCCAGCAGCAGGATGTGGGCCAGGTGCAGGAAGAAGAAGAGCTGGTTTGGCTCCAGCAGTCCCATTTTCTCCACAGTGTGGCGCAGTTCCCTGAAGTCCCTCACCAGCATCTCCTGGGGGAAGCACCGGGGGACACCTTCTCTGTGTTACAGGGGAGCACTGCAGGCTCTCACCCCAAAATACACTTCAGGGGGGAAAAGGAAGAGCAAAGGACGGGGCTAAAAGGGCCAGAGCTGGGCTTGCACACCGAGCACTGGTGTCTGCCAGCTGCTCTGTCCCTGATAAGGTGCACGGAGCAGAGGAGCCATCGGTCTGTGTGTCAGCTAAGAGTAATCCTTGGGGCTTCTTCCATCGTCTCCTTGGCAGGGGACACTTGCAGAGGGCTCAGGTGGAGAGGCTGGCTGTGCATGAGCTTCACATGCCACCTTGTGGTAGGTCTTGGGATGAAATTGTTCCTCTCGTACCTTCACTTCACCCTTCCCGGGATCAGCAGGGAAGGCCTAAATGCTTGTGTTAAAAACCTGCCCCTCCAGCCCAGCTGGCCCCAGCTAAACAAGAGTTACAGTGATAAGAACAAAATAATCTTCAGGAATCTCATTCTCAACCACACAATGTGGCTGTAGATGAATAATCATCTCTTGTTTCTAAGTGGCAGCACAGAAATTGGGAAGATAGAGGAGAACCAGATCTAATCTCAGACTGCCATATTAATCAGCCTTTGATCTGATCTGTGAGGACAGACTTACATTTTTAGTGGGCTCAACGCTGGGTTGATCTGGTGCCAGCTCCCCAATCTGCAGGGGCTTCAAGTACTTGCTCACCAGCACCTTGTCAACATGGAATGCCTCAAAGGCATCCTGCAAACGCACAAGAGGAAAGGAAGGGGTAAGAAACCCAAATTGCAGGGCAGTGATCTCAGTCTGCTGTGCACAGCAAGGCATTCCCTGTGCAGGAACCACAACAGGACAGGTCATTTCCCCTTCTAGCTCCTCCAGCCCTTGCTGCCTTTGCCTTTGTGTGTTTGTCTGATGCTGCTACATGAAATCTTCTCTCAGGAGAGGGCTGATGTCCAGCACTGCAGTTACTGCAGGTGCCCAAGCTCCATAATACACACTGACCTGAACCTCCACCAAATGCCCCAATCAGCCCTGTGCAGTGTCATTAATGACACTCATTTCTCCATCCCTTACTGAGAGCTGCCTGTGGTTTTCATCCTCTCCCGAGTTACCACCTTCCTTGGCCTTACACTCTTGGTTAAGATAATTTCTTAATTTCTCAAGAGACTCAAACATCCCTTATATGTGGAAGATCAGGAACTATTTGTCTTAGGGTTTTTTTTCCTTTGCAAATATGCAGCAAGAAAACAATCACATTTGTCATGTCTTTATCTAGATGTTAATTTACCACTCTTTTCTAGTCCTCATGCACATTCTAAAAGGCAAGAACTCCAAGGAATTTCCAGAACTAGATAAAACTGCACCAGGTTGCTCAGAGTCCCATCCAACCTGGCCTTGGATATTTCCAGGGGTGGGGCATCCACACCTTCTCTGGGCAGCCTGTGCCAGGGCCTGCCCACCCTCACTGTAAAAATATCTTCCTTATATATAATTTGAATCAACTCTTTTAGTTTAAAGCCATCCCCTGTGTCCTGTCCCTCCATCCTTGTCCCCAGTCCCTCCCCAGCTCTCCTGGAGCCCCTTTGGGCCCTGCAAGGGGCTCGGAGGTGTCCCTGGATCCTTCCCTTCTCCAGGTGAACCCCCCCAGCTCTCCCAGCCTGTGTCCATGGCAGAGGAGCTCCAGCCCTGGAGCATCTCTGTGTCCTGCTCTGGACTTGCTCCAGCTGTTCATCTCATTTAGCTGGATGCACAGAAGGCTCTTGGAAAGACCAGAGACCCATTCCAGTACCTCAAGAGGCTCCAAGAGAGCTGGAGAAGGACTTTGGACAAGGGATAGAGGGACAGGGCGCACAGGTATGGCTTTAAACTAAAAGCAGGTCGATTCGGATGGATCCCTTCGCCGCACGGGCTGAGTCCCCTCGTTTCTCCGTGTCCACAGCAGAGGCTGGGGCGGTTCCCAGGACGGACCCCTCTTCATCCTCTGAGCCCTCCCAGTTCCCGCAGCGACATTCTCCCCCCTCCCCGGTCCCTCCCGCCCCGCTCACCGTGGCGTCCTGCCCCGCGTGGCTGGCGAGGAGCCGGGCGCCCCCCGGGTGCCTCCGGTAGAAGTGGCTGATGTCGTACACCTTCCTGTGGATCACCAGCCAGCGCTCCTGCGGGGCCGGCCCGCGCCCGTTCCGCTGCGCGATCTCCTCCCAGCTGAAGCGCCGCATCGCCGCGGGGTCCCCAGCCTTGTCCTCTTCCCTATCCCCATCCTTAGCCACATCCCTATCCCCATGCTTGTCCCTATCCCCATTCTTGCCCCCATCCCTGCACCTGTCCTTGTCCCCATCCTGTACCTCCCCGCCACCCCCAAGCCGTGCCATCCTTCCTTCCCTCCTCCTCTCCTTCCTCTTTCCGTCCCCCCCCTTCTCTCCTTCCCCCCTCCTTCTCTCCTTCCTCCCTCCTTCTCTCCTTCCCTCTTTCCCTCCTCCCTCCGTCCCTCCAGCCCAGCATCCCGCTCTCCGTGCCATTTAAGGTGGGGACCCGCCCCGGCCCCTCCGCATCCCCGCCCTCGCCCAGTCCCAGCTCCGCCTGCTCGGAATTGGCTTTGCCCCCCCAGAATTGCCCCTTCCCCGCTCCGGTCCTGCATCCCCCGAGCAGCCCCAGGACGCAAAGCCCCGCAGTGGCTGCAGAAGGGGGTGCCCGAGCACTGAGGGGGGTTCTGGGCCAGCTCATCCTGTTCCCAGGACATGCTCAGGCAGGGAGAACTTCCCTGGAAATACCCCTGATCAACCAGAAATACACTATCGCTCTGCAGGTTAGCTGGTGGTGTTACAGTCCCTGAACCCTTGGATGAAACACGAATTAAGCACGTTCTTAAACCCAGGGAAAAAAATCCCCAGCAACCAAACCACCCCAATGTCCAGGAAAGTCAGCGTTACATTTAGCACCTGAGGCAACCCAATATTTGGCAATTTTCAGTTCTCCAGCACTCACAGCAAGAAGGGAACAGGAGGCTTCCCTTGGCAGAGAGCTCTGCACTGGATGCTTCTGTCACCTGGGATAAACTTGGCATGGCACAAGGAAAGTTGTACCAGGTTCTGATGGCAGACTGTGAAATGGCTTTTTTTTCCTCCCCTCTCCCTACCCCCTTCTTGTTTGTAAAATTAGTAAGGAAACTATTGACTTGGGTACTCCAGGAAATGAGTATTCATTGCAAAACAGCACTTGGTCCCACTTTTCCTATCTTCCTAAACAGTATCCACATAATCCTCTCTTTCTAAAACAGACCACAGTCTTGAAAATATAAATCTGTGATTGAGTTGATTTCTTTAGTCCATTAAAACCCACATCAGCAACAACCCAGATAAAGGAGCCCACAATTGGGAAAGAGTTTTCAAAGCTTGTGATCAAAGCTGGGATTAATTTCTCTGAGTTACTGTCTTTGATGATTAATTTGAATTAATCCCTTTACACTTACAACATTTCTCACACATCCACTTGCCTTTTTCCCCCTCAGTGCTCCTTTGCTCTGGGCTGAAAGCTCTGACTCGATAATGATTCTGCAGTTTGTGCTGGATATTGGGAATGAATCCTTCCCTGTGAGGGTGGGCAGGCCCTGGCACCTGGCAGGGGGTGCCCAGAGAAGCAGCAAGTTATTATGACCTTCCATTGATTATGTCAACCCCCTGGCTAACTGGAGCCTTCATTACTGCAGGATGAGCCACACAGCATGTTGAGAGCAGGAACTGTTACACGGCTTGCAGGACACTCCTGACATCATTATTATATCAGCCTATTTTCTGATAGAAATGCTGATAACAACAGTAACTCCTCTTGTATCAGCAGGTGCTTTCAGAGGAACAGTACATTTGGTAACCAACCCTTCATTAAGCTGCACCACAGCTCTTACACCAAGGTCCCACTTTCCTGCTGGAACCCCACATTAACCTAAATCTGAGCATTTCCAGTCTTGCAGCACTGCTGTTTTGCAATCTGTCTTTTCATAATAAAGATCTCTGCTGCTAAAAAGATAAACATCGAATTCTGACTTGACATCTGCCTGACAGCCACTTGTTCTCTCACACATCCCACAGTTTTATGCTCTGTAATCCCTCCTTCCTTGGCCTGCAGCACTGGGCCAAACCTGCACGATTGCCCCTTCTTGTGTTACATAAATTTGTCATCAAGCCTAAATTAAAAAAACATAAAATATTTGGAGCGAGGCTAAACAGATCTTTTGTGCAGGTTAAAATCTCATTTTTCCAACTGAGCCGTGGCACCTCTTAAGGGATCAATAGATTTGCTGGCTCCCAAAGGAGCAGCAGAGAAACATGAGCTGGATGAGTGACCCCAAAGACATGGGCAGGCCAAGCACCTTTGTTTGGGTACAAGCAGGAACATTCTCTGTCCTGGTGGCAGAATAGAATTAGGAATGGAATGGAATAGAATAGAATAGAATAGAATAGAATAGAATAGAATAGAATAGAATAGAATAGAATAGAATAGAATAGACTATTTGGGTGGATTGACTTAGAAGGGACTTACATAATTTAGTCATTTAGAACACTACAACCAGTATTCAGTCCAACTGCCTGCTCACTTCAGAAGCTGAAGCCTCTTACTAAGGGCATTGTCTAAATGTTTCTTACACACTGACAGCCTTGGAGCATCCCACTCCTCCTGAGGAAGGCTGTCCCAGTGTCTGAGCACTCTCTCAATAGACAAATGCTTCCTGACATCCATTCTAAACCTCCCCTGGCTCAGCTTGGCACCAGTCCCACATGTCCTGTCCCTGGATGCCAGGAGAAGAGCCCAGCACCTCCTTCTCCTTTCCCTCTCCTCAGGAAACTTTGAGGGCAATGAGGTCCCCCCTCAGCCTCTTTTCTCCTTGTCTCTAGACCAACCCAGAGTCCTACATTCTTCCTTCCAGCCCTTTCAGCAGCTTTTTATCCTCCTCTCGATGCAATCAGGTTAAATTTCATGCCATCAACAGTTCCCCAAGGCTCCAATCCATTTGTATCCCACTGCAAGGCCTCTTATCCCTCCAGAGGGCCACTAGCACCTCCCAGTTTGGGATCATCAGCAAACTTGCTAATTTTGCATTCCAGTGCTGCATCCAGATGAACTCCTGTGGACTGAGTCCTGAGGAGCACCAGCCACCAGCCCCCACCTGCTGGGCCTGTCCCTGTAGGATCATCAAGAACTGTAGGAGCCTTTGAACTAAAATATATTAATGCTCTTGTCTCCTGAGTGGCTGCTGCCCTTCCCTCAGGATGGTCCCAGGGACAGCTGTGCTGTGTTTGCACAAGGTACCCGAGCTGGAGCCCCATGGCTGGGCTTACAGGGGGAGCAGGAGGGTGGCACTGCCACAGCTGGGTCCCTGCAGCTTCTTTCTCAAGAGCAGATCTTATCCACATCCCCCTGAAAAGCATCAACATGTGACTCAAGGTTTGCAGCACAGACTTACCGAGTGGAAAGTGATATAATCTGATTTTTGTGCTACACCCTTTTTGGCCAGTCGAGCTGATTCTGCCCTGTTTTGGTGATAACTGCACCCACAGTCAGGGCTGGATGCCTTAACCCCTTGAAGAAATTATGGAAGCATTCTCCCACTGATTTGTCTCACTTTCTACAACTTAAACTCTAAGGAAAAACTCGCATTATTCCTATTTCCTTCACTCCAGCTTGTTCTCAAAGCACAGGACAGCCATAGTCCCACCCCAATCAAACCAGAAGGTCTCTGTCACAAATGCAGGGCTGAGGAGGCACCAAATATGCAGCTCTGCATGTCTGGACAAGGCAGTGGGAATGTCAGCATGGAGAAGCAGCTTCCCTGGAAACCCAAAACATATTGTGAGCCAAGCTATGAATGTCGTGTCCCAAGAACAGGGAAGAGAAGAACAAAAGCTACAAAGAATGTGGAGAACTGAAAGCAGAGATAAAGTTATGCCCAGTCTACCTGAATGATGTCCCAGTCTGCCAGTCCCTCTCCCCCTGCAAACACAGACACTCTTCCTTTATTTTAGAATTGTGGTGAAGAGAATTCATCCTGGTTTGCGTTTTTTACCCCTTTGATTTTCCCTCCAAGGCCAAATATTTAGGTTTGGACTCCTCACACCTCATTTTAGGGGTCAAACTTCAGTTCACTGCTTGCACTCAGAGACCAGTTAGACTCTCCTTGGCCAGTGCAATGAGATGAACACTTTGGGAGGATGATTTGTAGGTTTAGATTGGATATGGAGGTTTAGTTGGGATTTCCACTTCACACTGCCAGTCTATGGGGGAAGGATCATTATTGCATAATTCTTAATTTCTTAGTCCTATATATCATTACCATAATTACTTCCCTTCCTAATCTGCTCTGCTGAAGAGAGTATTTGGAAACTCTAAATATGTTGGAACTGTGAAGGAAAAGGAACAAAATCAGTGTCAGATTTTATGGTACAGAATTATGAAAGGAAAGGACCAAAACCAGTCTCCAATTACCTGGCACAGAAGGTGAAATATGGGTCTCATTTGTGGTGGAAACTGAGTAGAGAGATTTCATAAGGCTTATGTTGCCATCACACCACTGGCGAGGATGGGGAAAGGCAGGAAAACCTGGAATGGTGAAATTATTTAGGTTGGAAAAGACTTTTGTACTCAAAAGCAAATCTATAGAGAAACTTGTGCCAGTGTCCCCAGTAATTGTGCATTTTCTCCTGGAAAGGAAGACAGAGAGGCACATTCCTTATTTTTATACCCCTGCACCCCTTCTTTTTCTTATAAAGGAGAGAAACCGAATTCCAAGGGCTGAAGGAGCAGCAGGAGATGAAGAAGTGCAAGGAGCCAGCAAGGCTTTCCTGCACAGGGTAGCTGTGTGCACACTCAGGCTCACAGACACCACGTGTAGGAAGCCTGGTCTGGGTCTGTGTTTGGAGCCAACTGGATCTTCCAAGCTGCAGTCCCACCCAGGTGTGTCAGCAGGCACAGACAAGTCACAGCAGCAGAGCTGAAAACACATTGCACAACAGCCCAGTGAGCAAACTGAGAGGCCTCTTCTTTCCCAGATGGGCAGAACGTGTGCTGCCCTCACTGGGGTCACAAAAGAGCTTCCTCTCTGTGTCCTTGCACTTAAAGGTCCTACAGGGCACAGCTGAAAACCCTCACAGTCTCCTCCAGAATTTAAATACATGCACAGGAATTGCAGTTGTGTCGGTTCCTGACTTTTCACTTGGACAAAAACACTGCAGACATCACCTGGACATTTGCTTGGGTCTTGCATCTTCTGGCCACGTGAGCACCCCAGCATTTCCCTCAGCCCTCCCTCTCCACTTTTGCATCAATCATGCTGTGCAAAAAGCAACCAGCACTTTGCACACCCATCTCAGAGAGGTTTGCCCAGCCTTGGACAAGACCACGACATTTTCCCTTTCCCTCTGATCCTTCCCTGGCTGCTGTTTGTTTCTGTCCTTTGCAGAGGTGCCCCAAAGCTCTGCTCTGCAGACATGTTCCCTCCTTGCTGAAGTGCCCAAGGCCAGGCTGGACAGGGCTTGGAGCTCCCTGCTCCAGTGCAGGGTGTCCCTGAGATAATATTTAAGGCCTCTTCCAGTCCAAACCATTCCATGATTCTGTGATTCAGGCACTGGAAGCCAAAGAGCCACATGCCATTTTCCTGGGCTGGTGAAGTCCACAGGGCAGCACTGCAAATACATGTATTTTTTAAAAGGTGTAGCAAGTAATCACACTAAATATATACAGGATACTGAATGTGCAGCCTTTTAAAAATACCTTTTATTTTAGCATCTTCCTTTTCTGTTTGTGACTGATACAGAACCAAAATCACCTGAAAATGAGGGATGGAGAAATGAGTCTGGCTAAAAATAAAAGACTTAAACAAAGTAGTTGGTAAACATAAGTATTTTGAACTCATCTTTATTTCACTATATTGCAAGTAGATGATTTCCTTTCCCAAACTAACCTCTTTTTATCAGATTCAGGGACTATACTCTATGGTGGCACACATACAAAAGTGCTTCATGGCACTGCTCTGTCTCCAGGCAGGATGATGTGAACATCAGCTGAGTTCAGATATAGTAAATGAATTCATCCCCTTAGCTTTAGCTGTCTGAAAATGCCTCATCTCAAAGGTGTATGCATTCTTCCTCTGTAATCACTTCAGAAAATGGACAGCATAAACTACATCTGGAGATGATTACCTCACCCCACTGACTAGAAAACTGAGGCCCTGTCTTGGGCTCGATGCTTGACTTTACAGAGCTGGGCAAGACAAGTCCGGTTTAATGAGTCCTTCAGGGCTTGGGCTGAGAAGGTTTTATTTTATAAAAAGGCACTGCTGGAGGCAGCACAAGTTTTAGATTTAAAGAAAACTGAAGTACTTGAGATCTGATCTTTGTTTTCCTTTGTGTTCCTTCCATTTGTTATGGGCAGTGACCAGCTTGCTGCTTCCTATTCTCTTCCACAAGTGAAATAGCAAAGTGCTTTAAGGAATTGTGCTGCAGCAAAAGGCTGAAGAAACAATTGGAATAGAAAATCAATTAATCAAAACCACCTTTTGCAGAATTCCTCCCTTCCAAGTAACTTTTGCAATCTCCTCACCTTTAGGAAGGAGTCTGAGTGATTCTCCTTGATTCTCCCCAAGGGAGACAGAAACTGAAATGAAGTTCCTCAGCCAGTCTCAACAGAGAATTGGTGTTTTCCACCCTCCCAATTGTCTTACAAAACCCCAGACACCCACTCTCTCTGTGACAACAATTTACTCATTTTTAGTTGAGGGAAAGGAGGGGGAGCGAAGCAGAGGAGTGTCATTCATCCTGTCACTTCAGAGCCATTATCAAGATGAAAAGGGAGGAACTGGGTTTTGTAGCTGGACCAGTTCCTTGCTCAACCTGCACTCAGCACCAGCTGGGTTACCCAATCCCCTGGTTTCTCCTGGAGCCACATTTCATCCCAGCTCATCCTTTCTTTTGGGCTCTTCTGCCTTCTCCCTGCCCAGGGGAAAGGAGCAGGAATGGGAAATTAAAGCTAAGTGAACACCCAAATCATTCTTGCTTGCCAAAGGGGATTTGTCTAAAATAATCTATAAATGGTCTAATTTATTTATATTTTGGCTTGCAGTTGCAGGTGGAAACATAAGTTTGTCTGGGTCAGCAGGGATTGGATACACACCAAGGTAATTCACACCCTCAGGTGCACAAGTGCAGCTCCCTCTGGAAACTGCAGGGATTTATTGATCAACTTCCACCTCAGTGTTGTGAAACAAAGGCCACAAATCAAACAGTCAATGGCACATCAGTCACAGAGGACTCGCCCTCACCTGGGCCTTGGCACATGTGCAAGAAGGATCAATATCTGTTGAAAGCTTCTTACACCTCGATAAGGAACCAGAAAAATAATTGTCTAATTAGAATTGCAACCTACAAAGGGCTGATAATGTAATTCAGTCAGCCAATATCAGTGGTGTTAAGTAGTTAAGCATTGAGTATTGCACTGCACTAACTCCTTTTTATCTTGTTATAAACATCTTTTTCATCATTTTATATTACAAACATCTTTATCTAAGGGCAGAAGATGGTCATATGTCATTGTTCCTGCTCAGAGACAAACCCATTGTTCACTTAAGCTCAAATTTTTCTTTACCCTACTCTACTTATAATCAAACTTTCTTATTTTCAGACAGAACTTTCAATTATCTTCTCCCAAACCATTTTTTAAAGACTCAATGAGGTTAAAATTAATAATTCCATCTTCAAATGTAACTGAAAGTTGCAAAACTCTTTTCAACATCTCTTTTGTTTGCTCATTTCAGGCCAGGACAGGAGATTTTATATTTACTCATCTAGCACAACCTCCATCCCTTTGCCCTTTACGATTCTTTTATGCTCTTCGTTCAAACCTGACCTGTATATTGAGGGAGGAATTGGTAAAAGTACATTTGAACTGCTCCCAGTTGATTTTAACCCCAGCCTTTTCTAATTATGGGTCAGCAAAGGGTAACAAAGAGTGAATGTTCACAGGAGTTTATTCAGAGTATGCACAATTTAAAACTATCGAAGTGAAACAGAGGGTGGAAAACTTTCTGGGGAGAAAGCATCTTTAAAATGTGAACTGAGGCAGGTGAAGCAGCTCCTGAGGGAAGCAAAGACCCCAAATATAACTGGGGAAATTAGAATGCCTGGTAGGAATGAAGAACAGGGAAGGGATGTGGCTTGGGGTGAGGTTTCTTGTGCAACCACCTCCTTTGAGTGCTCCTGATGGACTGAGGGCAATCCCTCCCTGAGCCACGTCCACCCCAGAGCGTTACTTGGATTCAGGGATCACTGTGCACAGCTTAGCTGGATGAAAGGCTTTGTTCTTCCAGAATGGTGTTAGCCTAAGCTGTTCCGTGCTCCACCTGCAGGGCTTGCTTGGAGCTGAAATGGATTGCAGTAAGACACATTTCCTAAGTTTTTGCACCAGCCCAGCACGCTGGATATTAGTGGATATGGTGCAAGTATTGCATTTGACCTCTCCTAATTGCTCCTAGTCCTTGATTAGCCAAGCAGAGGCCTCGGTCTGTGCCTGGGGGATCCTCTGGGAGATCCAAATGGAGTACTAATTGCTTAAGCTTAGCCCTGGGCAGCTCCTGGTTTCTGCCAGACCTCAGCCTAAGAGGGTGGTGATGCCAGGCACCAAGCACACATTCCAAGGGCTGTCTTTTGGGCATGGACCAGCAAGCTTGGCTGGGATTGTCCTGGGAGATCTGGATCCTAAAATATCCCCTGAGCAGGAGCTCCCAGTGTCCTGGGCCAACAGGCAAAGGAATGGATGGACAGCTAAAGGGATCATTTCAGGGACATAACGCAATGCCATTTCCAGTTAGAGGAGGCATCCAAGGGCTCTGGGAGCTGCAGCTGGAGCAAAGGCAGGAGTTCAAGCAGGGATGGTGTCCCAGGGCCCGGGGATGCTCCAAGCACCCTCTGTGGGGCAGGGATGGTGTCCCAGGGCCCGGGGATGCTCCAAGCACCCTCTGTGGGGCAGGGATGGTGTCCCAGGGCCCGGGGATGCCCCAAGCACCCTGCTGGTCCAGCAGGGAGCGAGAGGGAACAGATGAGCCATGGAAATGGTCCCAGTGCAATGACGGGACGAGGCCACAGGGTGGCGATGCTGCACCATTGTTCGGGCTCCTTCCCAGTTTGCCCCCGGAGAGAGCCCAGACACCCAAACTGGAAAGGCCCCGGGACGCAAATTGGGCTGCGCCCAGGATGGGTTGGGGGACACTCCTTGGGCTGGTTGTCACTTTGTCCCTTTGATTTTCCCTACAAGGCCAGATATTTGTATTTGGCCTCCTCACACCTACCCCTCAAACTCCAGTTCACTGCCTGCTGGAGGAGGCCACTTAGACTCTCCCTGACCCGTGCAATGAGACAGACATGCTGAGAGGATGATTCGTAGGTTTAGGTTGGATATGGGCGTTTATACTGGATACTGGGAAGGAATTGGTGGCTGGGAGGGTGGGCAGGCCCTGGCACAGGGTGCCCAGAGAAGCTGTGGCTGCCC
>JAXCLP010000161.1:8057226-8070465 GCA_035584035.1 Lepidocolaptes lacrymiger
GGAATTGGTGGCTGGGAGGGTGGGCAGGCCCTGGCACAGGGTGCCCAGAGAAGCTGTGGCTGCCCCTGGATCACTGGGAGTGTCCAAGGCCAGGCTGGAGCACCCTGGGCTATGGAAGGTGTCCCTGCCCATGGCAGGGGGTGGCACTGCATGATTTTTAAGGTCCCTTCCTTAATAGAGGTGTTCACATTTTGAACTGGTGAGTGCAGCAGGAATGTATATAAACAGTCCTTAGAGGAAAAACGGGGATGTTGGTAGCAAAAATTACAAGCAGCAAAAATGAGGAACTCATGGCCATGATGCAGAGAACTAAAAAAATTAAAGGGACAAAAGAGGGCTGAGATTTGCCAGGAAACAGAGGTCCCTTGGTTCATTGGAGGGGACACATTTCAGAAAGATGGTCAAAGTGTAAATCACATCCCAAGAACATCTTATGTGAGTCAGGGAAAGGTTCCCTCAGTCCTTTCTCTACTACATCATTAGGCACTGCTGGACTTCACCTCCTTCCACAAGGCAGGATGTGCAACCAGCTGGCTGCCCTAGCATCCTCTAAGTAATATTTAATTTTCTTTCACACATCTACAATAGGACACAATTAATTCAGCAGAAATGAACCTGAATTCTGCAAGTTTAAACCTGCCAGCAGGTAAAACGTGTGGCCAATCCCTGGTGTTACAAAAAACCACCCAGTTAAAAGGTACCCTGAAAACTTGTCTTTCATTTTCACACCCTCACAGCCTGCAACCTCCTTCCTGGGGTTAAAAACTTACATCAGCAGCCCTTACATTGAGCAAAGTTGGGATGCTGCAATATCCAACTTTCAGCTGGTGTCCCACAGGTGATATTTCAAGTTCTTCCAAAGAGCATTTTGCTCCTTGCTGTGCAGGGCTGATGAAGAGCAGCTTCCTGAGTCAGCAGGCTGGGGATTTGTGAGGGGGTGTTGAAACACAACAGGCAGAGAAACCCCAGCAGGCCCTGGCAGAAAGCAGAGAGAACATTCCAGGATGGAGTGACTCCTCTAACAGAAAGAATACTGGGGATCTTAGTCTGAAATAAGTGTTTCCTATGGCATAGATTTTTAAATATATGTTATTGAGCTGGGAGTTGCTTTTGCTTTGGGGTTGGGTTTTTTTCCTCATGGTGTGTGTGGGTCTAACACCCACTTCAACAAATAGTTAAAAATAATCATTTTGCAGCTGCACAGTCTGATAAATTCACTGTCATTACACAGGTCAAAGTGTTTTAGGCTATTTCATCATTCCAGGGGAGCAGAAGAAGCTTGGATGAATACTTAGGACACTTGGCATGAGGATGCAATTTCCCAGTAAATCAGTGGGAGTGGGATGAGCAATTCCTGAGAAGAGCTACCCTTTAAATCACTGCCTCAGTGGACAGGGCTGCTCCTTCCACTGAATCACTGCGTGTTCAGTCCTTATGTCATAATAACACAGACATTGCAATTAGTCTTTATTGGCTCTGGGGTTATGTCCTTCCTCAGGCATCCCCTTTTGGACATGGCTGGAATGTCACTGTGATGGTGTCTTACACCCTCTCGTGTCTGTTTGTTGTTTCAGGTCCCCCCAGCCCAGGAACTGAAGGTTTCCCCAGTGTGACACCGAGACAAGAGGCTGTAAAGAGGTGGAAATGGCCAGGTAAGCAAAGCCCAGTTCCACAGGACTCCCAGCAATGGCATTGTGACTCAGAGTGAAAATGAAGGTGATGCAGATTTTGGTGTGCAGCAATTCTTACAGGACACACAGGCCTCGTTTGCATAATGAGCTTGTTGTTGCTCAATGGCCTCGGTGTGGGCTGGGACAGAGCTGTGTGCATCAGCACAGCACTGTTCTTGACAGAGAGCCAGAGCATGCAATGAAATCCCTGCACTCATGGTAAGACAGCATTGTCCCTTAAATACTTATAAAATGTTTCTGCTGTTGCAAATAATTGTGGGTATCACCAAATAAAGCCTTGGCTTTGGGAACGCAGAATTGCTCTAGGCACCAGTCAGCAGAGGTATCCAAATTCCATTTTAAACAGGTTTTTTAATGACTGCTCTTCCAAGCAGGGTTCTTTTCAAAGGCACCTGTCAGCTGTTTATTATGAAACAACCAGAACAGCCTCAGTAGTACCTGCACCTACACACAAAAACATCAATAACAAGAAGAAATGGAGATGTTTGGAACAAAACCAAAGGCAAAAGCAAAAAGTCCAAACTGCTGCTTTGTGTGTAGGGCCTGATCTTGTTGCCTGAAGAGGCTCTTGGTGTCTGCAGCTTGTACTGGGTGTGAGTTGCTGCTCAGCTGCTCATGGTGGGATCTCACCTTCAGATCTTCCACATCTTCCTCCTGGGGGTGCTTTGTCCCCTGAAAGCTCTGGGTGTGAATGGCAGACGAGAAGAACCACATGGTCTTTGTTTTTATGGGCACATGGTCTATTTATCTGTCTCCTAATGGAAAATCTCCACTCTACACAGTGTTGGGAAATATCCTGGAATCAGAGTTCCTTTGCAAAGTCAGCAAGGTTGGTCAGAGCTCACACACTCCTAAAGCAGGGATCGATTTCAGTCTAAACATCAGGGAGAACTTTATTCATAGTTACCTTATCACTATCATTTCTTACAATTTCTCTGTTTTTCCCATGTTTAGCTTTTCCATTCCAGCTTTTCCAAACCACCAGGTTATGACCACTCAGCTTTCCCCCTTGCTGGTAATTGATAACCACACATCTCCTTGTTCTTTCAGACATTCTCTATTTCTTTTGCCTGTTGTTCCACACTCATCTCTCCTCTATGACATTTCCCCTGAAACTCCAAGCACTCAGTGAAAATATCCCACAGGCCCACTTTTTCCTTTCACTGGCTCTCTCAAAACCCAGTAGTGTTCTCAGAGAGCCTCTATACAGGTGGGCAATATTACCCTTTCCACCACAGGTCCTTGGAATCACCAAGAAATAACCATTTAGATAATATTGAATACACAAAGAACTCAATAAAAGCAAGAGTGTCCTAAACACCCTTGAAATGTGGATCTGCTCCTCAGTGCTTGGGCTTATTCTCAGTCTCATTCAAGGCTGATCTACATCAGAGAGCCAATCAGACAGCACAGTCAGCACCCAATTAAGATATGTACATGTATTTATGCCTATAAACAACACATGCTATACAAACTGGATTCCAATCAGCTACTACAGGTGTCAGCCAGCACCTAGTCATCTGCAGCTATGCAATCCAGGAACAGAATGAGTTATCATAACACTAAGGAGTCAGACAAGCAGTTTCCACATCAGCAGCAGTGGTGGGGACATAGCCCAGGCCCTCTTGTTCTTTGCACCTTTATTTTATCTATTCAAAAATAACCCCTAAAGATTCCCCCTGTCCCAATGTCTCCTCACTGGCTTTGTACTATCCCATTTCCCTGGATCCAAAACCACCAAGGAGACCTTAATACTGAAAGAGGCTTGTGAGGGAGATGGGGAGGGAGTTTTAGCCAGGACTTGTAGTGCCAAGACAAGGGACAAGGGTTGAAACTGCCAGAGGGTGGGTTTGCATTGGGTATTAGGAAGGAATTCTTTCCTGTGAGGCCCTGGCACAGACTGCCCAGAGCAGCTGGGGCTACCCCTGGATCCCTGGAAATGTCCCAGGGCAGGCTGGATGGGGCTTGGAGCAACCTGGAAGAGTGGCAGGAGGTCTTTAAGGTGCTGATGATCTCTAAGGTGCCTTCCAGTCCAAACCATTCCGTGGTTCTCTGACAAACTTCTTCCAGAAGCAAAGAGCTGGTGCCTCCAGTGCAGTTAAACTCAAGCTGATCCAAAATCTCCCCAGTTCTAAAGCCCATCTCTAAATTCTGAGAGCGAGAGCAGGAAAAATAGATGTTCATGGTTGAGATCAAGGAAAAAAAGAAGTATTTCCCACTTGATTCTTACTGCAGTCAACCTTGCCCAGCCCCGGGGTTTCTGTGCCAGCAGGCACACAGGTGGAGGGTCTGTGCTGAGTCCTGGCAGCAGGTGGTGGGTGGTGAAGGGGTGTCCTTGGAGAGTGCCAGCCTAGCCATGCAGATAAGCCTCAAGCCAGTGCTCCCCAGAGTCCTTCAGGGAGCTGCAGGAACAGAAGGGAAAACATCACTTTAAAACTCAAAGTGCCTTTAGGAAAACCTGAATAAACTCTCTCGACGGACACAGGTTTGAAATGGCTGCCTGTGTCTGTCCCCCATATGCACTTACAGTGTAAAACCATCTTGTTCATTGATACTTACTGCAAAATATCTACAAAGGCTGTCAGCAAAGTCTTGCTTTTGTACTCAAGGCCATGCTTGTCACAGAGGCTTTTCACCAGAGGAGCCACTTTCCAGTAGTTGTGTCGAGGCATTGTGGGGAACAGGCTGCAGGGTGGGGGGACACAGAGTTACTGTGAGACTTGCCTTGCACCACCCTCTGTCCTCCCTGCTCAAAATATTCCCCTGCCCTCCCCCAGGAGGAGAGCAGGAGGTGTCCTGAGAGGGTTTGCTCGTGGCAGCAAAGAGTGGTTTGGGTTGGAAGGGGCCTTAAAGATCACTTAGTTCCAAGTGCCCTGTGTTATCCCCACTCCTGTACCCAAAATGGTACTCACTGGTGCTCAATTTGGAAGTTCAGGTGCCCAGTGAACCAGTCGTTGAACAGGGATTGGTTCACATTGCAGGTTGCGTGGAGCTGGGAGGGAAAAAGAGCCCAAAAAGACATGATTTAGAGGATATTTTCCTGCAGGGCTGATGTTTGAAACCCAGCAATCATTTCCCACCCTCACCTTGCATGGAAGAGAGGTCAGGGATTATAGCCATGGTTGCCCTGAGGAATTAAATAAAGTCTAGACTAGGCAGGCTGAGCCTTCTTCCCTTAATAAAGGGGGAAATGCTTAGAACACACTATATGGGATTATATACTGGAGGCATTAAATATGTGAGCAAAGTTGTATTGACATATTTGTTTTCATCAGATTTTATCACATGTTATCAGATTTGTCTTATCTGCGAGAAACCTGCACCCTGTGGGGCAAAAATGAAGGTATTTGCCTCCCTTTAGTTGGTCTAAAAGGGAGGTTGAGTGTTACACCATCAGTGCTTTCCTATAATAGGAAGGGAGATGTGATGTCAAAAATGTGTCAACACCACTCGATGAAAAACCAGGATTTTCTAAATCCTGAAGTCCTGTTTTCCAACTGAAGCTTGAAATGCTCTGATTATTACAGCAGTGGCATTGCCTTTGTCCTGCAGCTGAGAAGGGCAGCCCCAGAGTTCAGCCAAGGGAGTTTCTCACCTGAGTAGACACCCAGTCCTTGTTCTGATCGTAGTCAATGTCCATGGGGATGTGGTTCATCTGTGACACCCAGATAAACCAGGTGCTCTCCAGGTACCTGGGCACACAACACAGCCTCGAATCCCAGCCCAATTCACCAGCCAAACACTTTGCTCAGTCTCTTCATCTCAGCTAAAAGAGCCCTTTCATGTCACTCAGGGGTTTCTCTTCCTAAGTTGTGGAGTTTAAGAACCACCCAACTTGTAGCTGCAGCTGTCCCTGAGCAGCCACCACCCCCTGAGGTTAAACTGCCCCTTGGTTATTTACTACTGAGACAATCCTAGTGAGTGGGGCTGATTTTCAACTCTTTCCCCTAAAGCTCAATATTTATTCCCAATATTAGTCACAGGGACTCCAGGTGTGCTGTGTGTTACCTGGACAGCCAGTAGTATATCATGAAGTTCTTAAATCCCATTAAAGGAACATACATCAGGCACATTCGGATGTTGAAAAACACAACCAGGATCAGGTCCTGTAGAAAAAAAAAAACCCCAACCAAGATGAAAATCAGCCTTTGTTGGTGAAATCCCTCCACTCCATCCCCCCCCATTTCCTTGAACTGCCACTAAAACCTGTCCTGATATGTGGCTTTCTGACTGATTTATCAGGAGGAAGCTCCACAGCAGCATTCTGCTTACCAACCACTTCTTCCTCTTGATGGAGAAGTAGAATATGGTCAGCTGGAAGAAGGGCACGAGTGCCAGAGGGGCCAGCACTGGAGGGAGGAATCAAAGAGAGAGACACTTCTCATTTCACTGCAGCAAACTCTTACAGAACAGTCTTCTGGGAGAACAGTAGTTCTTCTTCCCACTGGGAGAGAAGTGCTGTCTCCCATTGACACCTATTTCCATGAACCCACATAATCTCTTCCTTTTTTTCTCAGCACTTCTTCGTTTCTTTCCCATCTCTTTCTTCCCTCTATTTGATACACCCACATCTAACACTTTATGTCATAATACCCTTGCAGAGACATAGGGGCAATTCCTCTTCATGTGGACTTCCTTGGACACGAAGGAACCTTTCTGAAGCTGTCTCTTCAACGGGGATATCTTTAAACCCCTTATTTTGGGGAGGAGATGCACTCCTCGTTTCAGGGATACTCACAGAAGAAATACTTATGCTGGTAATTGTAAGGCATGAACTTCTTCTTCTTCTTTCCAAGCTGAAAAATGAAAATATATTATAATGGGACAGTGAGAGGCCTGAGACCCTTCGTAAGGTGTTTCTTTATTTTAAGAGGCTCTTTAGCTTGCAAAGAGGCCATTCCATCACCCCATGAGTAAAGAGAATCACTAGGGAAAAGAAAAGGCAAGTGAGACCTTCATGGTATCAGAAATCGTAATGGTGCAGGGGGAAGGATCTATTCCTGGTTCTTCTTTTTATGAAAGCCATAAAATTTAGGATGAAGAAATCGTCTGCTGCTGTGCTTGCACTTGGTGTATGGCAGCAACAGTGGTGCTGCAGGATTGGGGTGCCAAGCAGCCAGAAGGAGCCAGAGGGAACATCTGACTCACTAATAACTAACTAATAACATGTAATGCAAGTGCACTGACTCACCCTGAGGGCTGCCTTCAAGGGCACTGATTGCAAGGCCTTCCTCTCAGGAGTGTGTGCCTCAGCACTGCAATAACCAGGCTCTCAGGCCTTGGAGCACTTGGGGAATGTCACAGAATCCTGAATGGCTGTGTTGGAAGGGACCTTAAAGATCACCCAGTTGCAAGGCACAAGCTGGGGATGATTATTATTATGATGATGGTTATGATCCCTCCCTCCCTCTGTAGGCTTTCACAGCCATGCCATGCTCACCTCCTTGGAGAGGGTCCTGCCCAGGCTGAAGAGGAGGGGGTGCATGTTGAGGTCGGGGTCCTTGCGGAAGCAGTTGGGTTTGGCGTGGTGCTGGTTGTGCAGGTGGTTCCACCAGCTGGCAGGCAGGCCCTGGCCAAGGGAAAGGCCAGGGGTTCAGATCACTCTTTATCCCCCTGGCATTGCCATCCCCTGCAGTTCCCTGCCAGCTGGCAGTGCCTGGTGCAGGGCCACCCCCATCCACTGCTGAGTGCCCGTGAGCCCCAGGGCACAGTCCCACCTTCAGAACATTGATCACCACGATCTGCAGCAGCCGATTCCACCTGGGCGTCCTGAACACGGAGCAGTGCCCCAGATCGTGCTGGAACCAGCCCATCTGGATCTGGAAGGCAAAAGGATCGGTGAAGGAACAGTCACAGCAGCAAGACTTTGCCTGGAGAGTCCCTGCAATGTCCCAGTCCCTGATGTCCTGCATGCTCAGTGCTGAAAACTCATCCAGGCCAAAGCTGCTCAGTTCCAGCTGAGCATTTCATCTGGAATGTGGGGAAAGCAGCAAGGCACCATTACCATTAACATGACTGCTTGTCTGTTTCTCCCATTACAAAGAATGGGTTTCCAGGTCACCAGCTAGACACTGGAAGAATTCCCAAGCCCACAGCTTTGCTGCATTCTCCCCACTTTCCCTACATGGATCCTGCCCTTTCCTGCATGGATCCTGCCCTTCTGTGGCTGAAATTACTAATCCAGCAGAAAACCATTCAGGGCTGGTGGGACCAAACAAACATCAGCCAGAAGGAACAGGGAGCCAGAAGTGGAGCTGAGAATGAAATATTCCCTCCTTTGTGATTAGATCAGCTCATCCCATCTTGTGAAACAGCCAGTCCCACCCCACCCCACCGATCCAATCCGAGGGAGCAGCTCGTCAGCAAAAGCAGGTTTGCTGGAGGCACCGAAAAATCGTGACCTAGAATGTGCTTGTCACTGTCAGGGGGGCAGAGGGACCTGAGGAGGGGCAGCAAAGCAGTGCCTGGGATGGGCACGTTCCATGGATCCCCTTCATGTGGAGGAACCAAAGATGTCTGGGGCGCTGAGCAGCTGCCAGCACTTTACCTGAGCCACGGTGAAGAACGCCATGCCAGCCACGAAGGGCACGAGGGAGATGCCAAAGTACCAGACCACGAGCCAGGAGGCAGCATCCAGCACCAGGAGGTGAAGGAAAATCAGGAGGAAGAAGGAGTAGTTGGGCCTCAGGAGTCCCATCTGCTCCACAGAGCAGCGCAGCTCACGAAAATCCTCCAGGAGGGCTTTCTGTGGGCAGAGTTAAAATCAAGGCACTGTTTGCCCTGAGAACGCGACACGGCAGCCCCAGGAAGCCCCAAACAGCCCTGGAAGTCGGAGGAAACGCTCTCTCAGGGGGGCTCTGTGCCAAAATGAGTGTGAGGGCAACACGTGCTGCTTTTGCCTGGCTCCTGAGACATCGCAGTGGGGAGAACTGAGCAGACTGTGGGGCTCTGGAGCTCAGTGCTGGCACCCAGGGCTGGGTTTGGGGCTCTGGGTTGGTGGTGTCTCCAGGCACGGCTGGATCCCCCCTGCCCAGCCCGTGGCACGGCGTCGGGCGTGCTCCTGCACACAGCACTCCTGCTCCCTCTCTTGTTTTCCTTCCCCTCCCAGCTGAAGCCCAAGCCATTCCCAGCGCTGGAATCTGGGCCACTCACCTTTTTATTGGGCTCAGAGCTGGGCTGATCTGGTGCCAGCTCCCCGATCAGCAGAGATCTCAGGTACTTCTTCACCACAGACTTATCGCTGTGAAACGCTGCAAAGGCATCCTGACAAACACAAAGGGAGGGGGTGAGAAGGGTACATGAGCACACCCCACGTGCTGAGCCTCTCCTTTCCTCAGGCCTTTGATCCAACACACCATCCTGTTCCCCTGGTCCATTTTTATCCCTTGGCCTTCCTCCTGTAGCTCTGTGCCACCGGCTGGAGCTCAGCCCAAGGACGCTGGAGAAGTGTCAAGAAGCTCGATTTCACAAAGTCCCTGGGCGAGGCTGGTAATGAACATGAAAGGGGTTGGTGAAAAAACTCTCAGCAGAGGGAAAATGTTCTTTCATCTGCTTGTTTCAGCACAGCCTGTCCCTCGAAGGCTCCAGCCAGCAGCCCTTCCCTATGGGGGGACCCAGGAGCAGGAGAGCACGCCTGGGAACGGGGAGTGTCCTTGCCATGCTTGGGATGAAGCTTCTCAAGTGCTGTTTGCATCACACTAGGGCCACACAGGGAAGGAATATGTGCTGAAGGAATGCAGGTCCCTGCGGGTTTCCAGGCTGGTGGGTGGGTTTTGGGAAGTGGGGAACACCAGTGATACAAGGGGATCCTTCCAGGAGCCGTTTGAAATCCTGGTTTCAACATCAAACACAAGCAATGGAGTAATGAGTGAAATTCCAGGTAAATCAGAACTCTGCTTTAGCTCGGAGTGTTTTCCAGAAGAAAGGTAAAGGGCCTGGTCATTCTCTTTTTAGTCCCAGAAAGAGGAGATACAGCAAAATCCTCAGTGTCTGAGCAGCCAGGTACTCACTGATTTGGGATGTGAGAAACAATGTGGGTGATCATGACCCCCAAAAATTGTGCATGTGCCTGGTCAGGATCAAGTCCCTGGAGGAGGAAGGAGGACTTCCCCCCAGCCTGAATTCCTCTGGAGCCTCTGGGCTGGAGACAGTCTCTCCCTGAGTGCTTTAGTCTAGAAATTGTCAGAGCAAGGTGATTTCGGGGACATTTGAGCTTTTTACAGACCTCCAGTGTCCCTTTGTCACAGTGACAAATGACAAATGATGGGGAAACCTTTCCATCCTGAGTCTGTGCCCCTCATCCTACAGCTTTTTATCCATTTTTATGCCCCTCCCTCTTGCCAGCAATCCTGATTCAATCCATAAGTATCTATGTTGCAGCCTGGAAACAGGAGGCAGAACCCTTCCAAGCAGGAATCCCTATCCAGAGGGATAAGGATCTCAGATCCTTATCACTCAAAGCCTCTCAGTCCTGCTTGTTCTTTCTCCTCCCTGCTCTCAGGCCCTGACAATCATCTTAAGAGGGATTAACTTCAAGAACCACAACTTGCAACACATACAACTCCCAACACTTGACATCAATGCAAAGTCCTGGTCTATCTTTTCAAATTAATCCACACAGAGGAAGAAAATCCTTATGATGTATATACAACTCTGAGCTCTAGAGTAGTCAAGAGTTCCTGGAAAAAGATTCTGGTTTTAGGTAAAGTCCTGCACCAGTAGTTTTTTGAGACACCTTCCAGTGCTGCTTTTCTGAAAAAGTGTGCTTTTCCTTACAATATCTGAATAGAGCAGCATTTCAGAAGCAAAAAGAGGGACTCAGGGTAGCAGATTACAAATGGAGAGCAAGAGACAAGGATGTTGTTGTGATGCAACACAAATCCACACTGTGCCCACAATTTTGGCTGCTGGTTGTGGTCCCGCTCAAAGGGATATAGGGTGGAAAAGGCCGTTAAGATCAGGTAAAAACAGACTGTAATTACTGCAGTAATAGAAACAAGTAAGATCAAAGGTCACCCTTTAAACATATTCACCCCAGACAAATTGGCCGTGGTTAAAAAGCCCCCGGGTGCCTATAAATAAACCCATCTGAATGCAGTTCCTCACACTGCAGGAGCTGGGAGGACATTGCTTGGAGCCAGATAAGTCTATGCATTCTGTATTCCTTGGATCCTTTTGGGAAAGTCCAGGACGAGAAGCTGCAGCAGGTGCCATGGCTGGGCTGTGTCCTTAAATCACTGAGGTGGAGGAGAAACCCAGAGAGACTCCGATCCCTTCTTTTCCTTCCTCTGAGAACACCAGGGATTTTTCTGCCCCAGTTTCAAGCAGGGAAATGTTCAATTCAAGGAGCGAACTGTGAAAAATCGCTGATCCTGATTGATTTTGGGCCAGGAGCTCAGGAGCATTATCCCACTTCAGTCTGAAACCTGAGCGATTAGACAGGCTAAGCAACTTCCTTCAAGTCAGAAAGGTCTTGTCATGACAAGAATTAAATCTCCCTCACTACAAGTTTATACCCTAAACCTGGCCATGATTTACTGCTCCTATTTCTGACTACTCAGAAACTCAGATCTGCTTAGAATCTATTCTTTCTGCCCCACAAGTGCCAGAATTATTTCAGAGAAGTCCTCTAGATCAGTGAGATTTTGCAGGACATCCCTTTGCAGATGTCCCTGAGGAGGTTTCCCTCGTGCCCTGCAGCCAGAGCTCCCCGTGCTGCTGTCTCTGGCCAAGCACAGTGCCAGCCACACATCCTGCTGCCCTGGCAGCACCCCTGGGCTCTTACCGTGGCATCCTGCCCGGCGTAGTGGCCGATGACCCTGCTGCCCCCGGGGTGCCTCCTGGAGAAGGTGCTGACATCGTAGACCTTCCTGTCGATGACCAGCCACTGCTCCCTGCCCTGCCCGCGGCCGTCGTGCCTCCCGACGTCTTCCCACGTGAAGAGCCTGGGCAAGGCTGTGGTGGGCCGTGTGTCCTTGTGGCTGGGACCAGTCTGAGGGGCCATGGCAGCAGCAGCAGGGCTGGCCCCACCAGCACAGGCCGTGCCCCGTGGCCAGACTGGCAGGGCCCATCCCACCTGCCCGTTATACAGCCCCAGCACAGCCACTCCCCACGCTCCAGGCCTGCTGGCTCCCCTTGCCCAACACACCCTGCCCTCCTTCCCTCCCCTTCCCTGTCCACACCAGCCACTGGGGCACACCCAGACAGAAAAGCCCTGTGGTGCTTTGGGAGCTGCCTTGGGAAGGTCTGAGAGCTCAGTCTGCTCCACTGAGCACAGACCTGAACCAACAGGCCCATTTAGGAGGGGTTTCTGTTGTCTCCTGAAGGGCTCGTCACCTTCCCAAACTTTCAGGTTGTCCCTCATCTTTGAAATTTCCTGTGTTGACTCCTGTGTCTTCCTTAACTAAAATGATGGCTGATCAAACTGCCTCCAGAGAAAGCTCCCGTTAAGAAAACCTTCCTTATTCCCAGTTAATTTGGCTTGTACATGGACAATACTTTGCATCCAGATCGTTTTATAGAGGCTCCTGCATATTCCTGAGCCATTCAATCATCTAATTGTTCAAGTGATTCATTCATAATTCTTTAACATTAGAATATTTTGGAATTAATAGTGGTAGTAATAATAATAATAATAATACCAGCGATGAGCCCTGAGTGCCCAGATATGGCAGTCTCTTCCCACAGATTCCCACCCTATCCCTTTATAATGCAATACTGAGTTAAATCCCAAACCACAAGCTTTCTATTCATGTTTCTGAATGCTTTTTTATGTCCACAGCCCCAAATATTGCCTACCAGCCCTGCCTGAAGCCTGACCAGTTGCAGTCCTAAGCGAGGACTGATGAGAGCAGAGATGATCTGCTCCCCCTCTGCAGCAGGGGAAAGGTCCCATTGGATTCACATAAAATACCTCGATTTCGGAGCGTTTGTCCCTCAGGGACTCTGGAATGGAGCTCATAGGCTATCTGTGCTCTGAGCACTGCTGAAGTCTCTCAGCTTACACTGATTCTCACCCTGTGCCAGCCTCAGCCTGCAAACACAGTGGCAAAAATGAAGTTTTGTTTTCTGTGTTCCCCAGAGAATCAGTAAGAGCCCAAAAGCAGTGGGACAGGGACAGCTGAAATCCCATGGAGCACCTCGCCTTGCACGGAGTGGGCTGACACAGAACCCTAAATGATGCAATTCTAATTCTTGGAATCAGGTAGCATCTTGCAAATTAATCAGTCAAGCCCAAAACAGCCTCTTAAAAGTTCCTGCCATGTGGCAATGGTTGAGCCACCCAAGGCAGAACAGAAATAGGGCTGTGGGTATTCACCAGGAGGCAGTGATAAAGGGATAAGAGGAATAATTTGTACCCTGCTGTCACACTGCATTTTGTAACTCTTGATCTTGCTCCAAATAGAAGGTGAGAGTGTCCACGCCAATGGGGTGTTCATGTTCCATGTACGTGTGTGGAGTCTCACCTCAATCAAGAGTTTGCGCAAGTTTCCACACAGGAGGTTCTTTGAGACAGGTGGAAATATCAGGTTACTCCATAGCTGGCTGA
>JAXCLP010000161.1:8075313-8092026 GCA_035584035.1 Lepidocolaptes lacrymiger
TGTCCTGTCCCTCCATCCCTTGTCCCCAGTCCCTCCCCAGCTCTCCTGGAGCCCCTTCAGGCCCTGCAAGGGGCTCTGAGGTGTCCCTGGAGCCTTCCCTTCTCCAGGTGACCCCCCAGCTCTCCCAGCCTGTGTCCCTGGCAGAGGAGCTCCAGCCCTTGGACACAGAGTCATGCAGCTTCCAGAAACCAGGGCAGATTTGTGTCTCCTTTTCTCTTCCTGTTGGACAAAGAGGTTGATGACAGCTCTCTCATTTGTTCCATGTTTTAGAGAGTGCAGACATATCTTACTCTGGTGACAGCAGTACTTGGTAGGATAAGGAATTTTATTATTAGACTTTCCTCCATCAACAGTTCTAATAAAAGGGAAAGAAGTGGAGCAGGAAAGAACCCGAGGTAAAACAATAACTAAGGCCTGCTTTCTTTATGGTCTTAACAGGTATTTAATGATTATTTAATTATTTCCATTACAATTTTATCCTGTGCTTAACAACACACTTGGCCTGGGGAGATGCATTTCTTCCATTCCTTCACGAGTCACTCTCACTGTGGGTGTGGATTGGAAACAGCACCCCATGTTCCTCCAAATCCACCCATCCCTGCTGGGCATTGATCCCTGGGCTTACAGGGGGATGGAGCACCTTCACCAGTGCTGTGGCAGGGGCTCCATCCTGCTTTGGGTCTGTCCTGTTGGGGTGGCAAAGGAAAAAGACCCCAGGAAAGGCACTAAGGCTATTCCAAAAAGTCCCACAGCACACTGTCCCCTTTCTTGGGGTGTGTTTGGAAGGCACATCATCCAAGAGAGCAAGAGCAGCAATGTTGTGGCTGATGTGAGCCTGTGCACATGCAGCTGGTTGGAAAGGCAAACACATTTCAACAGTAGCCTGACCCTTAATCCTTTTAGAACTTCCTTAGGTTTGTCTGCAGCTCGGGCAGGAACACCTCATGCTCCCTGGGCCACGAGTCAGGAGTTGTCTCCCCTTGAGAGACCACTCAGAGGTTCAAAAAACCCCAAAACTTCAGGGGATCACAGGTTGGTTATGATCACCCTTTGCACAGAATCATCACAGACTGGTTTGGGTTGGAAGGGACCTTAAAGCCCATCCAGTGTCACCTCCCACTGCCCCAGGTTGCTCCAAGCCCCGTCCAACCTGGCCTGGGACACTTTTGCTTCCTTAGTCACCCCTGTGGGAATCCCAAGTGTGGATGTGACATATTTCTGTCTCTTCTGACTTTCACTAATGGATTCATAACACTCCCAAGCCTGGCACTGTGGAAACCACGTGCAGATTCCCCCTGGGATGTTCCCAATGGACAAATACCCTGAGGCCTCCAGAGGAGCTGTGGAGGGCACCATTCCCCCAGAACGTGGGATAACCTCTTCTTTCCTCTTTCTTTACCTCATTGGGTCTTACTCCTAAAGAACTGCTGCCTGCACCTTCTCCACCTCACCCACATGGAGACAGACTGGTTTGGGGTCTCACTAATTACACTGGGGTCTCACTAATGACACTGGAGAATACTGGACCCTCCCAATTCCCCAGAGCTCCCACACTTCCCCGACTCCCACATGCCTTGGTTCCACACTGTCTCCACTTCCTCACTACACTCACAATGACAGCCACCCCAAAACGTCTGCGTTAGAGAAAAAACCTCCCTCCTAAAGACTCAGCAAATGGAAAGGAATCTGTTCCCAGTGTCCAAGCTGCCCCCAGCTCTGTGGAACACAACCCTTCTCCATCCAGCTTTCCCCCTTCACTCAGCACCAAAGAGCAATGAAAGAAGCACAAGAAGAATTAAGAGCACATCTTTAAAAAAAAAAGAAAAACCATCATATTAATTACATTCATCAGTGGAATTAAATGGTGTCACCTCTCCCCACCTCTGGCTGAGCCAGCTGGGCCTCCTCTGTGCAGGATCCTCCTGGTGAGCCCAGAGGAGGCAGCAAGGCTGGGGAACTCCTCTGCAAGGATCCACTGCTGCTTATTTGTGGAGGTAGGCATCGAGCCAGAGCTGCCCTGAGTCCTTCAAAGAGCTGCCAAGAGACAAGCACACTTCCTTAGAGACAAGAAAATGGAATGCAACACCACGGGGGGAAGAATTTCCACCTAGAGATGAAGCAGAGGAGATCACAGAATGGTTTGGGTTGGGAAGGACCTCTAGAGGTCATTTAGTCCAACCCTCCTGCAATGAGGTTGCTCAGGGACCTTCAGAGGCAAGGAAGGGTTGGCTACAGACCCTTGGAAAGAGGGAGAAGCAGCAAACCACGGGGGCTACACCAGACTAAGGCTGGAAGGCTAAAGCGAACACTGTTAGTACTTAGTTAGGATGAAAATAAAAAGGAGCAAGGGTGAATTTTCAATGGAATAACAAATACCTGGGGGCAAGGAGACAAGGAAAGGAGTAAAAACCAAAGAATGGATGACAGCTGAAGCTCATCTCTGTGAAAACACCTCTTTTCCCTGGAGACAGAGGTGCCAGACCTACTGACCTCTGACTCTTCAGAGCTCCACTGGCTCCTTCCCATGGCACCTTCTGTGTGCTGTGACAGAACCCAGGGCACAGTTTCCTCCCCCTTTCACAGTCACCTGTAGTGTCTGCAGCTCCTCTGTGAGCCAGGCTGAGCCCTGTCCCTGCCACTGTCACTGCACAGCCCTGGGAAGGGAGGGGATGGATACTCACTGCACGATGTCTGCAAAGGCCGTGAGCAGGGGCTTGCACTGGTACTCAATGCCATGCTTGGCACACAGGGACTTCACCAGGGGGGCCACCTTCCAGTAGTTGTGCCTTGGCATGGTGGGGAACAGGCTGTGGGAACAGAAGGTGGGGGTCCAATGGCATCCACAGAATTCCTGCCCTTCTGCTCTGCCTAAGCCCAGGAATGCCCCAACCTCCCTTGTGTCTCAGCCATGAGGGCTCTGCAAGGGTCCCTCTCGTGTCACTTCAGGGGGCTGGTAATTCCCCTGTGCCTTGCAAGTCTGATCTGAAGGGCTGCTGGTGCTCACTGGTGCTCCAAAACCTTCCCGACCCACCACTCGTGTTCCCATCCCATCCCCACACAAAGAGCACAGGGTTTACCCACGTTATCTTTTGGAGCAGCTGACAGACAGAGAGGGAACTGGGTTAGGGTTCCCTCTCTCTTCAGCCCCAGTGTCACTAGCACTCCTGGGAACTCCCTGGCATCCCCAACCCACGATTCAACTCACTGGTGCTCAATTTGGAAGTTCAGGTGTCCACTGAACCAGTCGTTGAAAAAGGACTGATGAACATTGCATGTCGCCTGGAGCTGAGAGGGAAAAACCAGGCACATTTCAAGTGTTGTTTTAGGAATGCCCCTTCTCCAACACAGGGTTAAGGCACAACCACCACGACTTTCCCCTCTGTCACTTGAAAAACTGTGTAGTGACTTCAGAACTAAACCCAAATACAGCCCAGGAGAGCTCTGGCTCATCCATGCACTGTCTGAAGGGCATTGCAGCATCTCTAATTGTGCCCCTTGAGGCTTCTGTGCTCAGCATTGTCAGTGTCAGTGCCACTCGTGCCCCTCCTTCTTGGCACTGCTGACTCCACACGGGCAGAACGAGCTGCCTGTGTTCCCACCACTCCTGGGAGCAGCTCCCTTGGACTCCACACACCCACAAAGGGAACTTCTGCCCTCGGATCTCCATGAGAAAGGTCTTACCTGGGTAGAGAACCAGTCCACATTCTTATCATAATCGATGTGCATCGGGATGTGATTCATTTGTGTAACCCAGACAAACCAGTTGCTCTCTATAAACCTGTGCAAACACACACAAAACCATTACAGATCTCCCACCCAAGCCAAGCTAAGTCACAAAGCCCTTATACACACACAGGCTGGTTTTTTTGGTGACCAAATGAACACCAGGAACCCCAAACACCTGATCAGATCAGACCTACACACACCTTCCACCTCCTAAAGGCACAAAAGACAAAACTACCTCTGTCTTGCTGAAAGGAGGGAGAAGAACAGGCAGCCATGAGAGATAATCAGGAGGCTGAAGAAAACCTGCCAAAAGCTGGGTAAAGAAACTGTTGGAATTAGGAGTTGAACAATACCTGACTAAGAGGTGGAGCCCCAGGGTGCCCTTCACCCCCAGGAAGGGCAAGTAGGTGAGAAAGAATCGGATGTAGAAGGACAACATCCAGGCCAGGTCCTGTCAGCCAGGGAACAGAGAAAACTGCATTAAAAGGAAGAATTCTGGCTTCTGAATTTACCGTCACTCCCTTTCAAAGCTCCTTCTGTGAACTGCCTCTTCCTCCCTGGCCCCATCACAGAGCAGCCTGACCCCAGCCATTGCTATAATGGGGGGTTTATGAGCCCAGCACGGGGCACACACCAGCCAGGCCATGCCCTACAGCCTCCCCTTTGCCTCTGGATCTAAAGACAAACCAAGCAGGGAGCCAGGCAAAACCCCAGCCAATTCAGAGCAGAACGAGCTCTGGTTTTCCTCCCTCTCGTCCCTTTTTGTTCCACCTCACGTTCCTCCCAGGCTCTTCTTCCCCTCATATTCAGTTTCTCCTGGGTGTCCCACCTCCCAGGCAGGCAGAAAACAGCAGGATGCCTTCTCTCTAACCCCATCTCAGAGCTGTGAGAATTCCATTTCTGAAAGGTGCTTGATTTTAACAGACCATTTTACAAACCAGGGGCTCTCTGAGTCCCCCTCCAAACCCCCTTTGTTATCCAGTGACTTTTCCCAGGCACAGGCTGCGTGGAAGGCACCCTCTCCCCCAGCAAACAGTATTTCCAAATCGTGTTTCCACAGAGATATACAGCTCAGAATTCCTCCCAGGAACTCCTGGCACTGACATTTCTCAGCAATCAAGGAGGATTCCCCCTGGTCCCCCAGAGCTCACTTACCACCCACTGCTTCCTCTGCACGGCGAAGTAGAAGATGTACCACTGGAAGTAAAGGGGCACCAGGGCTGGGGGACCAACTGGAGTGGGGAAACACATTTCAGAGCATGACTGAGCCCAGGGAGATGGGCTGCAGAGGGAAGGGCTGAGGGGCTGCTGCCTTACTCACTGATGAAGAAGTACTTGTGCTGGTGGTTGTAGGGCATGAATTTCTTCTTCTGCACACCGAGCTGTTAAAAGAAGCCAATTACTCAGTGTAGGAGGGCCATGAGGAGTTTTCCTCCTGCCTAGGGTGCACCAGGGGCTGGGCAGTGCCCTGCACACAGGCAGGGACCTGCAGAGGAGGCTTCGTCCCTGCAGAGGGCACAACCTGCCTGGAAATGCTTAAACCAAAACCTGAGGCACTGAGAACAGTTTGCTGCCAAAGAGTTTCAGGGAAAAAACCACCTCCAAAACACAACCTCTGATACTGTTAATAAAGTAGACAGTGTGTGGAGGTCCCACCTACTTGCCATTAGTCTGCAAAATGATAAATGAGCATCTAAACATTAAACTGTGTCCATGGGAATGAGAGTGAAGAGATTCTCCTCCCTCTGAGGCTGCTAATTTTTCAGTGGGTGCTGTATAAACATAATAGATCACATCACTGACTTCCTCAGGAATGCCATTCTATCCCTGTACATGTTCAAACCAATTCCCAATAGCCCATCCCTTAATTTCAATGCAAATCAGAGCATTCCAAGGGACACTGAACTTCCACAGCTATTGATTTAAACGCCCAAACCCTTCAATTATCTTCTGAGCTGCACCAGAAATAGAGCTGGACTCCAGATGGGAGCCACTCTGACACCCCCTGGCAGGCTGAGACCACCAAAATAGCTTCTTTGATCAGTGATTGTAAAAGTCCCAGACAGCCCTGGCTTGTCATCTGCTACTTCATTGCCCAGATCACCACAATTAGTCACACCGAGCCTGGAAAAGGGAGCACAACTGGTGATTTTATACAAGTGCAAGTGTCTCAGAGGGAAATACGGACTTGGAATCGTGGCAGACACTTCATTCTTGTTTTCAAACACAGCAAAAGTAACTTGCAGTGAAATGTTAAGGATATGAAGATCTCAGGAGCACTGAAATACCGAGGTATTAGTAAGGACCATGAGCAGAAGGCAAAATAGCCCTGTGTCCCACGTGCTGGCTGAACCCAAACACCCTGCAGCCCCCAGGCTCTGTGCAGCTCCCCAGATATGAATCCTCCTGGTTTTTCTGAGGCCTCACCTCCACAGAGAGTGTTTTGCCCAAAGCAAAGAAGAGGGGGTGCATGTTGACGTCGGGGTCCTTGCGGAAGCAGTTGGGCTTGGCGTGGTGCTGGAAGTGGAGGTGGTTCCACCAGCTGGCCGGGGCTCCCTGTGGGAGGAGAGGGTCCTAGAGGAGCTGTGTCCCTCTGCCCTTAGTCCTCCCCTCCAGCAGCTCCTGGCTCTGCTCTGCCCTCCTGCTGCCCCTGCAGCCCCTCCCAGTGCCCACCTTCAGGTGGCCGATGACGAACTTGTGCACCCAGTGGTTCCACCTGGACTTGCTGAACACCGAGAGGTGGCCGAAATCGTGCTGGAGCCAGCCAGCCTGGGCCTGGAATGGAGACAGACAAACACACCAGTGCTGCTGGGGGGAAAACAAAGGGTCAGGGGGCTCTGCATGTGAAAAGGGCCTTCTTCTCCCACTGCCATGCCCTGCACAGCAAGAGTGCCCCCACTCCCAGGACTCCTCTCTCACTACAAACCAGAGCACTCCAGACTTGGCCTCAGGACTTTGGGTCCTGCATAGTTGTTTTCACGAGGAAGCAAAGAAATCCTGGGAGAAAAAGCAGCCACAGGAGCTCACAGACAGCATTTATTCCCTCACAAGACCGCAGTGAGACGGGCAACAAAGTCTCCTTTAAGGAGCAGCTTGCTGCTGCCTCCTCCGAGTACTTGTAATTCCAAGGGGATCAGGCGGCCAGGGAGGAATAGCTGGGGCTTTGAGAGCTGCTCTGGCCTCTCCTCTGAGTCCCTGCGAGTTCCCATGGGAACAGTGTGGCCTGGGCCCCGCACACAGCCTTGGAGCTCGGGCACTGCGGTGCTCCAGAGCCAAGCTGGCTTTCCCAGGGCCAGGGGGGCTGCAAGAAGAAGGGCTTTCATGGGACAGGGCAAGGGGAAAGCAGGGCAAAGCCTGCTCTGAGCCAGCAGCACGTCGGGGCTCTGTGGCCTTGCCCCTTGGATGGGAACCAGGGAGAAGCAGCATTTTGGGGAGTGCCCCGTGGGGTTCCTCCTCAGCTCCAGATTGAGGTTTGGGGCTCATTTTGCAGGACTCCTTACCTGGACAGTGCCCAGAAGTATGGCAGAGAGGAGGAAAGGCACGGTGGATGCTCCAAAATACCAAATGGTGAGCCAAGCTGCCACATCCAGCACCAGGATGTGGCAGAGGTACAGCATGAAGAAGGCGTGGTTGGGCTTGAGGAGCCCCATTTTCTCCACGGTGGCACGGAGCTCACGGAAATCTTCCACCAGCCTTCTCTGGGGGGAGACACAAAAGGGTCTGCTGCTCAGGAAATGCCCCAGGAACCCCCAGGGCAGCTCAGTTCCCCTTCTGAAGGATGAAAAGGGGAAAAGCTGAGGGTCCTCTGGAGATAAATCTTCACAAAAATGCTAATAATGGCATGGAATGAAGGGGAAACTTCAGCCATTTTATGTACAGGGAGTTGTGGCTGCCACTACGAGGAGTTAAAGAGCACCATTTCCACCCAAATCCCAAGTTTCTAAGACACTTACGTTCTTGCTGGGCTCAAAGCTGGGCTGATCTGGTGCCAGTTCCCCAATCAGCAGTGGGCTCATGTACTTTCTTACCAGTGCCTTGTCAAGATGAAAAGCGATGAAAGGATCCTGAAACAGACCCAGGAACAGGAGGGGGAAAACCAGTCATTCAGGAGGCAGCAAAAGAAGGAGATGTCATGGGAGGCTGGACTCAGCAGAAAGCAACCCAGCTAAGGGGGATGGCTCAGGCAGGTTCTGCTGCCACACATCCTCCTGCTCTCTTCCCTCCACAAATGCTCACAGAGCAACCTGGGCTAGGGGAAGGTGCCTCTGCCTGTGGAATGGGGTTGGAACTGCATGGTCTCAAAGGTCCCTTCCAACCCAAACCAGTCTGTGATTCTGGGACTTGAAACTCAGTTCTGTGTCTCACCTTCAGGCCTTTTTCCAGTCTTACCATTCCAAAGATCCCTGGTAGGGAAATCAATGACTTTTATAATTCAAATGTAATGTCTGTCCCCATAGCAACCAGGTAAAAAAAAAAAAAGACTTATCACTGTAAACTCTGCCCCTGTATTTAAATTACAAATCCTCTGAGCACACAGGGCAGTTTGACATCTCATTCCTACTAAAGAGGTCCCATTTATCTCCTTTTTCATATTTCTCTCCCAGCATCTATTTACAATCTCCCTCAGCCTAAGGAAGTTGTTTTTTCCTTTTCTGAGCCAGTATTTACCTGCTGTGCATCACTTTGTAACCTTCCTGGACCATGGATTGTTTATTATTATAATTACTAGGTCATCACTGCATGCTTTTAAAATAAATTACGCTTTTAAAAGATCTCCAGTCAGGAACGGGGTTAAAAAGCTGGCTGATGTTGCCAGCTCTGGGTCAGCTGTAGCATCCTCTCTGCTCAGGTTTACTGAATAAAGGAGGGCAGGAGAGAGGGGAGCCAACATTTGCATTTTCTCTTTGGAAAAGGGGAAGAAGAATAGGGAGGAGCATGGGGGCAGAGCAGAGGAGGATGGCACCACACATCCAAACCAATCCTTTCCAGGGAGGCTGTGAAACCTGGCAGTGCTGCCTGCACCTCCCAGAAATCACAGCACTCCACAGCACCCGGCAAACCCAAAGTGTCCTTTCTTCCCCTGCCAGTTTTCCCTGGCTTTGAGGAGCCTCATTCTTTTCACTGCCGGGACAAAAGTGTTGGAACCCCAAACTTGGCAGGGGTTCCTGAGTGGTCAGCAGTTCCACTGTCCCCAGCAGTGCCACTGATGGTATCACCCAAGGAATGCAGCTGGCTGCAAGCCCACCGTGCTCACACCACACGCTGGCCCCTTTCTGCTCACAGCACCACGGAAAGGTTGGGTGGGAAGGGCCCTTAAAAGCCCTTATCCAGGGCACCTCCCAGTGTGGCAGGGTGCTCCGAGCTGCATCCAACCCAGCTCGGGCACTGCCAGGGATGGGCCATCTGCCACCTCTCTGGGCACCCTGTGCCGGTGATGGGGCTTTGGGAATGCTCGTGAGCATCCTGAGCTCACGGGTGTGCAAATTCACATGTTATCTTCGGCTTTAAATGACCTTTGTGTGGTGGGGTCTCCACCGGGAAAGCTCAACCTCTGCCCTTTCTGGTTAGGGACAAAACTGAGACACGGCCCCCCAGTCCCCCTTGAGAGGCAGATCCACTCCCCATACTCACCCCTGCCTCCAAATCGGTACATTTGGAAACACTAATTTTCTTCTGTGCAAACCACAGGCAGACAAAGAGAGGAAACACAGAACGGAGTCACCCCACACCCCACGCGGACAGCCTCGCTGGCGTTCAGGCACGAGTGATTCATGCCTTTGGGTGAGTGAAACCAGCCTTTCAGTAACCCTCCTCTCCGGGGCCATCCCCTGGACACGCTCAGAGTCCCAGGAGGCCGAGAGCGTGGCCGTGCCCCGCAGACACCAGCCCTGCGTGCCCCACACCGCGACACCCACGCGTGAAACTCCGATAGTCCCACTGACTGCCTGCAAAAAGCAGCGAGGCTTCCCCGGCCCCTCCCCGGCCCAGGGCAATGCCCCGTTTGCTCGGGGTTTAATCATTCCCTCAGAAACCACGCGGGGTGTGTGTATTCCTCTGCATCTCTCTATACATTATACCGGGGTCCGTGGGGGTGTGTGTGGAACGGGATATCCCGAGCATCCCTCCTGCATCCCCCAGTCCCGGCGGTGCCTCGATGGTCCCCCCGCATCCCGGGGATGTCGCGATGGTCCCCCCGCACCCCGGGGGTGCCGCGATGGTCCCCCCGCATCCCGGGGATGTCGCGATGGTCCCCCCGCATCCCGGGAGTGACACTGATGGTCCCCCCACATCCCGGGAGTGACACTGATGGTCCCCCCACATCCCGGGAGTGACACTGATGGTCCCCCCGCACCCCGGGGATGCCCAGATGGTCCCCCCGGCCCGCCCCGCTCACCGTGGCATCCTGCCCGGCGTAGTGGCTGATGACCCGGGAGCCCCCCGGGTGCCTCCGGCAGAAGTGGCTGATGTCGTACACCTTCCTGTGGATCACCAGCCAGCGCTCCTGCGGGGCCGGCCCGCGCCCGTTGCGCTGCGCGATCTCCTCCCAGGTGAAGCGCCGCATCGCCGCGGGGTCGGGCTCGGAGCCCTCCATGGCCGGGCTTTGGGGTGGGCTCCCGGTGGGTCTGGCTCGGCTGGGCTCGGCCCGGCTCCTCCTCCGGCAGTGCCCCACGCCCAGTGGGCTGCGCTCTCGGTGCGCCCGCCCCCGGGGCCGGGGGGGACAGGAGGGACCGGGTGTATGCTGCGGGATGAGGGATGCGGGGATGGATGGGCAGCGCGGACACGGCGGGATTTGGGGGCGTGCTCGGCGGTCCCGCCTGGAATGGCTCACGGAGTCGTTCAGCTCCGAAAAGTGTGCCCAGGGCGTTCCTCCCCCAGCACTGCCCACCCCTAAGCCGTGTTACCGAATCACGGCGGTTTTAGGGTTGAAGAGACCTCTGGGGATCATCCAGGCCAACCCCTCTACCAAGGCAGGGTCACCTGGAGCAGGTGACACACAGGAAAGTGTCCAGGTGAGATTTGACTCCTTCAGGGAGTGAAATTCCACAACCTGCTTGGGCGGGGCCCGTCCCGTTGCTCTGCCACCGCCGTGGAGAGTCAGTCCTCCGCTGAGAGGAAACTCCCCGTGGTTTAGTTTAGGGCCATTGCCCCTCATCCTGTCTTCGGGCACCACCAAAACCATGTCCCCAAGTGCCACATCCACATGGCTGTGGATCCCCCCGGTGGGCAGCCTGTGCCAGGGCTTGAGAACCCTGAACAATTTCCCCTCATATCCAGTCTAAACCTCCTCTGGCACAACCTGAGGCCATTTCCTCTTGTCCTGTCGTGTCACCTGGGAGAAGAGACCACTCCCCACCCGGCTACAACTGCAGCCAGCGAGTTGCCCTTCCCCACACTCCAGTTGCTTCCTTTGAACCTTTCACACCCTGTTTCTCCTTATTTCTAAGCTGAGGGTGCCTCGTCTTCCCTGCCCTCGGTTTTGTCTCCTCTCCCTCTCTTCCACCCCTGCTGCCCTCCCTTCCAGCTGCCACAGCCTCTCCCTGTGGCTCACTGGGCTGCTCCTGCCTGGATGTGCAGCCAGAGGGAGGAAAGGTGTGCCACAGGTATAGATCCCATCATAACCTGCAGCTGGTTCTTCGCACTGTTGAATAGGGTTAGCAGATGAATGATGCTGAACCAGACAGATCCATCAGTGTGAGGCTTTGTGCACAGGAATTACAAACACATTAAAATGCCTCTCCCCACATTCCTCTCCCTCCTCCCTCTCCAGAGCAGCACCAGTCTTCTCCCTGATCTCTCATTATTGATTCCGAGGTGCTTTGTTTTCACTCACACCTTCCAATCTGACCTAGTTACAGCAATTCCAGTTGAGGGTAACCATAGAAACAGAGAACCGCCAGGCTGTATCCCCTCTGTTCTGAGCATCACCTGATGGCTCCATCACATCTTGGGATTCTCTCCCTGCCAAACGCTGGATCAAACACACTGATTTCCCTCCCTTTGGCACTGCCAGTGCAGTGAGGCATCCCTGCTTCCAAATATTTGCTCTGCGCTCCATGAAAGAGAAGGTTCTCTCCTGATCTCAGCAAAAATTAAGTGGCTTTTTCTGTTGACTCTCAACCGTCTCACAAACATAACCAGGACACACATTTATTGATTTTAGCCTCTTTTAAAATGTAGCAGTCATCATTCAGAACTGTGCAGCAGGTTTTGCTGATTATCTGCTGGTTATCTGGTTATCTGTTATTCTGATATCTATGTGTTTTCCTCATAAATGCATGAAGGAACACACACACACACACAGAGGTCAGTTTTATTCTGCCTATACAACACATTAAAGGGAAATAAATGCTATCTTCCTACACAAGTTAAACCTTTGGAAACGTGTTTTAAGGGATCTTGACAGGCAAAAAGCACCACTGAGCTGGATAAACTGCACTCTTGCTCCCCTCATATTTCAGCCTCCTCTGATTTCAGCTACAAGGGGTGTTCCCACCTTATTAACACATTTTCCCAGACAAGTCATACAACAGTCCTTGGAATTCTCTTCTAAGCAATCTCTGCCTGGGGTTGTCTCCCCCCAGCAGGTGATTCAGCCCAAGGGAAGACACGGGGGGGCTCCTGAGACCCCCCATCCCTAAGCAGGGCAGGTTTTGGTGTCCTGCTGTGGGCTGCCAGCTGCCTCAAGTGGTTGTTCCTCCTGCCCTCGCCACACTCTGGACCTCAGTGGGTGTCTCAGGGACAAGAATGGGATCTTTGTGAGGGGCCAGCAAGGGCAGCCCAGCTGCTGTTGTGCTCTGGCCAGCATGCTGCATCCAGCTGGGCCTCTTGGCACCACCACAGGCTGCTGGGAGACGATGAACTGGGGACAACGGGACCTTCAGTGCCCTCCCTGCCTGTTCTACCTCCACTACCCCATCTCTGTATCTTCTGGCATCACCCAGCTGGGCCCCAGCTTCCCCACATCACCCAAAACCCACAGGGAGACAAGAGAGGTGCTTTGACTCACACTTCTCACCCAGCTGCAAATCATTTCTAACAGATCACCGGGGGCTGGAGGAGATAAATTGAAGTGCCTGATGCCACTCCCATGCTTTGGCTGTAACATCCTTCAAAACACCCAAGGGACCTGGGTGAGGAGGGATCACTAAAGGTCTGGGCGTGTGGGGATCAAACCAGTGATCAGGGGAAGAGGACATGGATGGAAGGGGTGGCAGCCTGTCTTTTACCATCGGGGAAGACGATGGTGAGTTAGTGTTGCACCCACAACTCTTTGTTTAGTTTGCTAACACTTTATACTGACACTAAATTTGGGATTTTGAATATAAACAGTGTACCTTCAGCCCATTTTAACTTTATGAAGTATTTGCTCGATTCTCTGCCCTAAAAACTCATTGTTAAAGTTTAGATGTAAAGAATAAACCTGACAAAGAGAAAGAGCAAATATATTATAATGTGGGTTACAAGAGGAGGAAGACTGGGATTTGGGAGGAATTTACATCTTGCCACAGAAAGCAACCAGGAACATGTAGGGGATGAGATAAAAATAACCTTATTTTTTGTCCTTCAGAAGAAATAAATTCAGATTAGTAACTGAGTGAGGCAGTAGTTGTTTAGACTTTTATACATTTGGAAGCAAAATCTGAGCGAGATAAAAAAGGGAAAGAATCCGACAATGACAGGAGAACTTCAGCAGGATGGACTTCTCATCAGAAACTATTGCAGCTGAGATTCCCCTGAGAAGGCAGCACCCCAGAGCATTTCCCCCTTCCTCCTGTGCAGTGCCTGCTGCTCTGTGTGCCCAGCAGGGCGATCCTGGCAGCCAGAGCAGGGCCTGACCCTGATAATCCCCCTGCCAGCCCCGGAGCCCCGGGGAATGCAGAGTCCCTGCCAGGCCGGGCACAATGGGCATTTCTGTTCCTGCTCTGCTTGTGTCCCTTGTGAAGTCACTCAGCTCTCAGCCCCCCCCCAGGCCTGCAGAGAGTGTGGCCAGCTCCAGATGCTGCAATATGTCAGAGTCTGAAGGACATCTTTGGGAGCCTTTTGTCTTTGTGTTAAACACACCAGGTGCTGCAGCATCTCCACCTGCCTGCAGAGTCCCCTCACCTCAGCATCCCATCCCCAGCCACTCAGGGTGTCATTTGGCTGTTTCCCACTGTGTTTGGATGTATGATTCCCCTAGTTCAGAGCTCCTCAGCCTTTCCTTCTAGTGAGAGTCAGGGAAAACCTGGGGTCCTTTCTCCCCTTACATGTGGTTTTCCTTGGCAGAGTAACTAAAGGTATCTAAAAGCCTAAAGGTGCAGCTAACTATGATTTCCGCTCTATTCTTCTCCCTATATCCTCAGATCCCACTTTGTGCCTTAGCCCATCCCATTTCCCCCTTCCCACATCTGTTCCATGTGTTTTCCATGCTCCCCTTGCTCACTGTTCCCTCCTGCTGCCTCCTTTCCCACCCCTTGCCCTGGATCTCTCCAAACCAAGTGCTGGATCCCATACTTTAAACCCAGGAAAAGTCATTTATTACTACATTTTTAAACTGCTTTCCTCAGGGTTTCAACTTCTTTTCCATTAAACCAGTGCATGACACCTGAACTACCAATTTCCCCTGCTTTTTTTCCAGCAGGACCTTCTTGCCTTACTCATTCCCTTATGCATTTCTGCATCACCCTGAGGAGCAGACATGCCCCTTCTACGTGTGCTTCCTTCGAGCAGGAATCCTCCCTCCACCTCACACTCCTCTACATCCCCTCTTCCACACTTCCTTTCCTTTCATGTCTCTCACCCTTTTCTTTGCCCCCCTCTTGTGACTATTTGGTGAAACTCTGGGGTTTTCTGTCCTTCACACAAGCCCTTTGTGCCTGTAAAGCTACACCGTGCAGCCACTGCAGCCTTTCACCTACTTGGCCACAGAGCAGGGTCTGTTCTGCTCTCATTGCCGGGGCTGGTTGGTGCCCCAGGAGCCAAAGAAAACTGGGAACAAGGGCTGCCTGGAGCCTGACAGCCCTACTGGGGGATGAGAGCAGCAGGGATTCCTTGACAGGCATCTTTCAGTGGCTAGTCATTAAGTTATTGGGCAACTATTTAGGGGAAATACCCAGATGAGGAGTTCTGGGTGCTGGCTTTGCTGCTGTGTTCACCTGCAGGTAAGAGTCATGTCCAAAGTGTACCAACCTCCTTATCAGCTCATTCCTCATTTCACAGAATCGCCTCATTCCAGCCCCCCTGCCATAGGCAGGGACACCTTTCACTGGAGCAGGTTGCTCAACCTGGCCTTGAACACTTCTAGGGATGAGATAGCCACAGTTTCTCTGGAAAACCAGGGCCTCGCCACCCTCACAGGCAAGAATTTCTTCCCAACATCCCACCAGAACCAGTTTAAACCATTCCTTTTACTGTGTTGCCCACTGGGTCTCTCCCTCCTCTTAGACATCTCCCTGTTCTTCAGCTCTGCAACCTTCTTCCCTACGGAATTAAAACATCCTGTGCTTTCCAAGTGACCTCTGAGGGCTAAAGCACAACCTCCTGGCTCAGAGCAGAGCTGTGGTCCCTCTCAGCACAGTCACACCAACTGGAGAACCAGATTTTCAGCTGCTCTTAAGAGGAAAATCACTGAGATTCACCAGCTGTACATAGCCAGGATTAAATCCCCAAACTCAGAGAACTCAGTGAGTGTCACCAGAACTTTTCCCACATCACAAGCAATGGCTCTCAGGTCCACCTTAATGCAGTGTCTCACTGCAATTTAGTATGATCCTTGTCAGAGGGCTATTTTGAACCAAACTAAACAAAACTAGCAAGTCTTAGGAAAACATTCCTTTCATTTCTGACTTTCCTCACCCTTCACCACAGGAAAAGGCTCTTTAATAGGCTGAAGCATTGACACCAGGCAGAAAGAGAGGAGAGCTATAGCATGGCCTGGCATAAAGGCAGCACAGAGTGGTTCTCTCTGCTGGAGCAGCTTTTGTTCTCTCACTTTGCTCTCTGTTTCTGTTGCCCGAGTAAGGAGCAGGAATGGAGAAATGGAGAGGAGCAAGTCATTTGTAGCTCTTCAGCATTGTCAGCTCCTCCAGGCTGGTGGCAGCAGGGAGAACACAGAACATCCCTTGCTGTGCCTGCTCCAAACCAGGGCTGGGGCTGGACAAGAGGGGGCCTCTCACCCTGTGCTGTCCCTCAGCATCGAGGTGTGGCAGTTGGTTAAAAAGCAAATTCCATTGTGAATTCAAACACTTGATGTGAATTAGAACATTTGCCAGGCCCAGGGGAATGGTTTAAACTAAAGAGGAGTGATTTAGATTGGATACCAGGGAGAAATCCTTCCCTGGGAGGTGGGGCAGGCCCTGGCACAGGTTGGGCAGAGAAGCTGTGGCTGCCCCAGCCCTGGAGGTGTTCAAGGACAGGCTGAATAGAGCTGTGGCCAACCTGGAATAGTGGAAGGTGTTCCTGCCCATGGCAGGCTTGGAACCAGATGATTCTGAAGTCCCTTCCAGCCCAAACCCCTCTGTGATTCTGTGGTTAAGATTCCTTCCCTGCTCCGCCCCAGGGCCACTACAGCAAGGATTAATAATCCTTCCATTTATTCGTGGAAAATAATGCAGGAAAGGTCCCTGTCTCCAGGAAAGGTGGGGGTCACACCTGTGTGGCCCTGGAAAGTGGCCACAGATCCTCTCAGAGGTGAGAAACAAAGGCAATCTGGGGAGGAATTGCAACAGCTCCTTGTAAAGGCTCACAGTGAGGAGGGAGGTGAGGAGTGTGGGCGGGGAGAAAGGGACAGCGAAAACAAAGGGGAGGAAAAGGGGGGACAAGGTCAAAAAGGGTCACAATGTTGGAAAAAGTAAAAATGGGGAAAAACGGGGGAAGAGGGGAAAGTGAGGGGAGGAAGAGAGAAAAGGTTGGGAAAGGGGGAGAAGTGGAGGAAGGGAGGGAAAGGGGACAGAAGAGGGAGGAATATGGGCAAGAGGGGGAGAAGAGAGAAAGGGGGAAGAGGGACAA
>JAXCLP010000161.1:8092987-8125505 GCA_035584035.1 Lepidocolaptes lacrymiger
CCCCCACGCGGAGGCAGCTCTTTAAAAGAGGAGTAAAGATCTCGAGGACATGAAGCCGAGAGCGAGGAGGAGGAGAAGGAGGAGGACCCGCGGCCGCCCCCAGTTCGAAAGATCGGTGCGGGCCAATGGCCGGGAGCGGGAGGGCGGTGGGACAGCCGGGATTGGCGCTGGGACTCGGCTGATCCCGCCGGGAACACCGGCAGCACCGCATCGGGGGGGATGCGGGACGTGGGAGGAGGATGCTGAGGTGGGAGGAGGATGCTGAGGGTGGGAGGATGGCCGGGAGGGGCGTGCGGGGGAGTTGGAAGGGGCCGAGCCTCCCCCGAAACAGGGCTATGTGCGAGGAGAGAGTGCACCAGTGCGGGGACAGCCAGCCTAGGGGGCACTTCCGAGCAGGCGGAGAGATTCCAGGGGCTGGGAGGCGAGACACAAAGAGAAGGGAGGACATGAGCGAGGGCGAAGGGAGAGAGCAGGGCATCAGCTGAGCGAACTCCACAAGGAAAGCCCTTCCCCTCCGGCACATCCCTGAGAAGCGCAGGGACAGGTTCCCCTCCCCGCTTTCGGGCAAGGAGACAAAGAGCCGAGCGGCCCCATGGGGAAAGGGGGCGAGCAAGGCGGGGATTCGGGCGAGCCGGCGGCGCAGATCCGCTTCTACACCTGGGACGAGATCCAGAAGCACAACCTGAGGACGGACAAGTGGCTGGTGATAGAGCGCAAGGTTTATAATGTCACCAAGTGGGCGAACAGGCACCCGGGGGGGCAGCGAGTGATCAGCCACTGCGCCGGCGAGGATGCCACGGTAAGGACCACCCCGGCTGCGAGCCCCGAGCTCTGCCGGCCCCGGCAGCATCCTCCGGCATCCCCTTCCCTCTGCCACATCCTCCGGCATCCCCTGCCCTCTGCCACATCCTCCGGCACCTCTTCCCTCTGCCGGCCCCGGGAACATCCTCCGGCTGCCCCTTCCCTCTCCCCATCTCCCCCCACTCGCCGGGCCCTCGGCTCAGCCCTTTGGCTGCTCGGAGCTTTGGGGCGAGTGGCTGCGGCTCCCCCTTAGCTCAAAGCCCGCAGCTCTGCCTTTGTGCCCTGTGCCAGGTGTGCCCTGTGCCAGGCGTGCCCTGTGCCAGGCACAGTCCCGCAGCACGGGCAGGGGGAGGAGAGGCCAGCCTGCCCCTCCAAGCCCCTTCTGTGAGGACGGCGAGCCTCGAAACAAGGCGCTTTTTAGCTCTTTTCCCCCCCGCCCCAGGGGAGAATTCCCGAGGGGATTTAGTTACAGGTTGCTCCAGAAAAGGGAGGGGGTGCAAGATAAAGCAGACCTTTTGCTGCTGCCCCAGCTGTTGCTGCGCTGGGCTCAGCTGCCTCTCGGCTTGCAGGGACTTCAGAAATGAAGAAACCCAACCCAACCAAACAACAGCAAACCCCACGCAGCCCTGGAAAAGGAGCAAATTAGAAATAAAGGGCTTGTTTTGGGGGTTCCCTCAAACCCACCTTCCTCAGAAGTGCATCCAGAGAGAGCGTGTTCGCTCCTCAGGGCACGTTAATAGAATTTAGTGGGCCTCGAGCTGTTCCCAAAATGTGCAGAGAGCAAGCAGTGGCGTGAGCTCTTGGTCTCCCAGAGCCCCTGACACCTTGGCAAGGAGGGAGTTCCCCGTGTGACAAAATGCTTTGGCAGAACCACCCAGCTCCCCTGGCCATGAGTCCCTGTTTCCCTGCCTTCTGTGGTTCTGTCCCATTCTTTTCCCTTGAAACACTGAGCCACATTTTGGCATTCCTGTCCCTTTCCAGTAAATCCTCCTCAATGAATCGCTTTCTCCCTCAAAAAGAAGGGCCAGGTTTTACTTTCCACTGCTTGAAAACACAGAGCTGGTGAAATCGGGAGGATTTGACTCCTATCCCTAAGAATTTCACTCCAATATCCCTGTTAGAAACCAAAAGCATCAGCCATTGCATTTGTCTGGAATCCTTACAAGGGAGGCTGGCACACAGGTTGGTGATCCCAGGACTGCTGGTCCTCCCCACTCCTCCCCACCCACCTCGTGCCATGAAGTCACGCTCTTAAAAAGGCTCTGAAATTGTTAAATCACCACTCTGAGCACTAAAAACGGGATTGGCATCACTTTTCCAGCTTTCCTGTGGTGAGTAACAGTTTGCTGCCAAAAAACCCTCTCATTGAGGGTGAGAAAGGCTTGCCCCTGACCCTGAGGAGGGTTGGCTGACAAGTCCTGCTCTGTGCTGCAAGGTAGCACAAGTGGAGGAGTTCAGGAGAAGGGCAAGGCCATGGTGGAAAGGTTTCCATCCCTATTTTATACACGGCTTCCATCTCCCTCAGCTTCTCCTTGGCAACAAGTGTGGCTGGCATGGAGTGCCAGGGCAAGGGGGAATGGCTTCCAGGGGCAGGGCGTGGGTTTAGGTGGGATTTGGGGAAGAAATTCTGCCCTGTGAGCATGATGAGGCCCTGGAATGGATTTCCCAGGGAAGCTGTGGCTGCCCCAGCCCTGGGAGTGTGAAAGGTCAGGTTGGACAGGGCTTGGAGCAGCCTGGGCTGGTGAAAGGTGTCCCCTGGGGGGCTGGAATGGGGGGATTTTTAAGGTCCCTTCCAACCCAAACCATCCCTGGATTTTTAGGCCCCATTTCAGGCCACTGAGACACCCTGTTGTGGTGTCCCCTCATGCACAGCATGCACACTCAGACCTCCAAAGACTATTTTTTCCCACTGGTTTAAATAATATTGGGTCAACATTCTCCTTACATGTTCACCCTCTCCCTCTTTCCCTTTTTTCCCCCCCCCAGAATTACAAAGGTACAGTCAGCTCTTTGCTTTCCCACTCATTGTGCCCTTCCTTCCCCTTCCACCCCCCCTGCAAACTGGCCCAGAGAAGGAAAGCAGCAACCAGAGTGAACATTTCAGTGACCTACTTGTGGGGCCAAGAGCTGAAAATGCTCCAATAAGTGTTTACACACATGTGTATATATATATATATATATATGCACACACACACCTGTATGACCTCCCACAGCAAAACCTCTGTGGTCGTTCTTTCAAAGCCCAGTCCAAAGCCTTGGAATCAGGTGAAAGTTCCTGTTGATTCTGGTGGACTTTGAGAGCCAGGTCTTTTGATGTAGGTCAGCTCCCAGAAGGGTCAGCTGGGCACAGGGGGCACTTTCCAGTCTGTCCTTGCTGGGAAGGGCAAGGAGCAGAGGAAAAGAAGAGCTGGGTAAGCTCATGAGTGGCAGGATCAAAGCAACTCTACAAACGAGGCATTATCCTTTCATACTAGAAGAAGTCTTGAAAATACATAAGAAAAATCATGTTCCAGCTGGTTTCCTGCTTTTCCAGCTTCTGGAGTGATAGGATAGGACTTCTGTCACAAGTTTCACCAACATTAAGTTTCATCCCTCAATTAGATTCTGCTGCTGAAGTTTAACAGACTATTTCTGTCTATTCCCAAGCCTTCCAGACTTAGGGAAATGCACCCAACATTGCAGGTGTGTCCTGAACAGAAAACACACAGGAGAAATGACAGGAGTCTTAACACCTATTGATATCTGGAATTTGAAGAGTTCCAACCTGCTCAGCATTGTTGGGGTCCTCTCTAAGGCTTGCAGGGAGACAGAACAGCCAACATATCTAGGATGTGGTTCTGAAATAAAGAAGAGTGAAGGGAGCACTCAGTTACTCATCTTGCAGCACCAAAATAAACAATCCCCCCTTTCCCTCAGCTGTTTAATGCTGGCATCTACACCCACTGGTAGTTTTTGTGTTTTTGGGCTGGAGGGTTGGTGCATTTCTAGGTGCTGTCATATCCAGGTTCAGTCACCACAGTCACCCCCTCTCCAGCACCAGACTTTCCAAGGTATTTATAACCCAGTGGGGATTTGCACAAATTCCTCCCTGCCTACCTTCTGAGGGAATTAACAGGGTTTAAGGCTTTAGTTGCTTAGAAAATGTTTCTGGAGGTGCCTTTCACCATATGGCTGGGTAATTTCCCAGGTCTCACCGTTCCCTTGAGAACAGGGAAGCAAATCCTGGAGGCTGCAGTGGAATTCAGGCCCCAGCAGTGACCCCAGAGGTGGAGGTCACCTCCCAGCCCTCTGTCCCAGGCCCGTGGTGGGCACCACTGCTGGAGGTGGCTGGGAATGCCACAGGGAATGGGAAGCAGCTCCTGAGTCTCACAGTTACTCCTGTTCCCATTTCAGGATGCATTCCAGGCTTTCCACATCAATCCCACCTTGGTGCAAAAGTTTCTCAAGCCGTTGCTCATTGGAGAACTTGCTCCAGGGGAGCCCAGCCAGGACCGAGGTAAAAACGTGAGTATTTGTTTCTGTCCTGGGGTTCGTGGTGGGTTTTCCCTCTTGGGATGTTCCCCGAGTCAGAGGCAGGTCTCTTCAGCACAGGCAGCTCCAGCTCTCAGGGGCTGAACCTCTCCAGGTGGCAGCATGCACATCCCAGTGTGGATTCAGGTGTTTGTGGGCGTGGGGTGATGTGTTCAGTGCCTGTGCAGAGCCACCAACAGCTGATTGCTACGCTGGCCTGGTCCCCTCCTGAAGGGACATGGGAACTGAGACACCTGGGGTGGGAAATGTGCACCAGCCCTGCTGACTGGGGTCCCCTCTGCTGCTCCTCCTCTGGTGACAAGCCCTAAAACATGTCACCCCTTCCCTGCCATGGGGGAAGGACAGCAGTAGGCCAACAAGTCTGAACAGGCTTCCAAACAGGCACTCACCACCTCAACAAGACCTGACTCTCTTTCCCTGTTTGCTCTGCAGCTCCCTTTGCCAGGTCAGTCCCAGGGAAATGCCTCTTGAGGCTCCTGCCGAGCCCAGTCCCAGCAAAGCTCTGCAGAGCACACCCTGTGCCCAGCGTGGCACAAGCAGAGGTGACCCAGCTGTCTCATTTGGGTGGCCTTGTCAAGGACCAGCAACCCCCCAGGCATCCTCTGCACCCACTGCCCCCTCAGGGAGCTGCCTGTGTCCCTGCCAGACCTCTCATCCATCATTCAGGCCTGGAGCTGCTGCCATGAAACCCAACCCTGCCCCGCTGGTTGTGGCTGGCCATGATTATGACATCTCTGTGGCACTCACAGGAGAGGAGCCAGCAGTGCCCCGGTGACCCAGGGCTGCTCCTCATGGATGAGTGCATGGCACAGGACCCACAGCTTGGAGGGACCACGGGGGTGGCACCGACACTGGGTGCTCCTCAGCAGAGCTCTGGAATGCTGCACAGCAGCCCTGCATTGTCTGAGCACTTGGGCAGCTCCTGGCAAAGAGGAGTCCTCAGGTGCTGTGAGTGCTGACAGAGCCACTGCAGGAGGCTTGGATTACTCTGCCAGCTCAGGGTGTGAGAGGTCAGGCTGTGGGCTCAGCCCAGTGGGATGTTTATTCATGGAAGTGCTGGGAAAGCTGGAGTGCAGGTGAATGTGGAGGAGCAGCAGGTCCTTAGCACAGGGCTCAGCCTTGCCTTGACTCCTGAGCTCTCCTCACCCATCTCTTGCAGTCCCAGCTGGTGGAGGATTTCCGGAGCCTGCGGAAGGCAGCAGAGGACATGGACTTGTTCAGAGCAAGTCCCTGGTTCTTCTCCCTGTACCTGGGCCACATCATTGCTCTGGAAGGGCTGGCCTGGCTGCTGGTTTCCTACTTTGGCACTGGCTGGATCCCCACCCTGCTGCTGGCCTGCATCCTCACCACTTCCCAGGTGAGCCCTCCCAGGGATGGAGCCCAGTGGCTGCACAAATCCCTCTGTGTGCTGAACTCTCCCTGTGACATCCATTAGCACTGCAAAACAGCCACACCAGGGAAAAATAGTCTCAGCTTCTGCCACTGTGCAGCCTCCTGGCACTGCTGATTGTGGCTCCTGCATTTTTCTCACCTCTCTTTTCCTTCCACGTCTTGGTGAATTTGGCAGTGTTTGATTTATGGCCAGATTTGTGATCTTAAGGGTCTTTTCCAACCTGAATGATTCCCTGACTTAATGCTCCCCTCCTCACTTCAGTTAATTCCCTCTCCTCCGCACACTCACAATGTGCCTTCTATCTCCATTTCTTTTTAACTCTGATTCCAAACAGCTTCCTAACCATTTGATTCCCCTTCATCCCAGGCCCAGGCAGGGTGGCTGCAACACGACTTTGGACACCTGTCTGTCTTTAAGAAATCTTCCTGGAACCACATCCTGCACAAGTTTGTCATTGGCCACCTGAAGGTAAAGGGCACTCTGGGGCCAGGGCTCTGAGAAAAACCCTTTGGGTGTGTCAGGGTGGGAAAGGGCAGCTCTAAACCTTCCCAAAGGCAGCAGATGCACAAAGCAGTTGTGACCATTGCACGAGGTGTAGAAGAGAGAAGGGATTGTACTCACATTCAATAATCCCACAAGTTCCAGTGGAGCCACTCCAATTCATACCAGCTGAGGACAAAGCCTGTTAAACTGCATGGGTTTTTTACATCCATATTGTCACTGTGCACTCCAGTCAGTAGGAATTGTGTCTTTCAAATGTCCCATCCTGCTGCATCCCACCCATTCAAGGTGCCCTCAGGTGTCCAGTGCAGCCCAGGCAGTTCAGCCACGAGCAGCAGGAACCCCTTCCATGCTACCTGGTGCACCCAGGCAAGGCAGGGAAACCAGGACAAGAATTGGCAAGGCAGCAAGAGGGTTTAGTGGTGAATTAGGCAGTGCTAAATTCATGGTTGGATTTGAAGATTTTACAGGACCTAAATGATTCTCTCCATCCCTGGAATCGTTCAGGGCCAGGTTGGACAGGGCTTGGAGCAACCTGGTCTAGTGGGAAGTGTCCCTGCCCGTGGCAGGGGGTGGAACAAGAGGGACTTGAAGGTCCCTTCCACCCCAAACCCTTCTGGGATTCTGTGTGGGAAGGCACAGTGCCATGTACCTCTCTCTGAGTGTATTTATGGCCTGCCTTTCAATCTGGATGATCCCCAGTGAGGGTGAGCCATCCCTCTGGAAGCAGCAGTCTCATAGCAACCAGCAGCTCAGCCACTCCCTGCTGGTTGCTGTTTCCAAAGCAAAGAACAGTTTGTCCATTGTCTGGGTTTAGTTTATAGAAATGTTGGGGTAATCCTACCTTCAGGGGAGCTGGAGGTTCCCCCAGGTGAATCCCCTGTCCCTGTGTCTGCCCAGGGTGCCTCTGCCAACTGGTGGAACCACCGGCACTTCCAGCACCACGCCAAGCCCAACATCTTCCAGAAGGACCCAGATGTGAACATGCTGCATGTTTTTGTCCTTGGAGACACACAGCCTGTGGAGGTGAGGAAAAGGGGGGAAAACATGGCAAACTGCTGTCCTCAGAGGGCTCCAGGGAAGGGCTGTGCACATCCAGGAGCTGGCTCCTATTGGTAGACATGACTTGCACAGTCAGGACTTCCAGGAATGCTGGAAAGGAAATGTTTAATCCAGGGATTTCTTCTGACAGGAGTTTGGCCTTCACACCCTCCCCAGCCCTGGGGCTGCAGAGCAGGAGCTCTGACTAATAACTCCCTGTCCTGACCACAGGAGAAAGTGGTTTGGGGGAGCTTGGGGAAATAATGCAGATGGGATTGGGAAGAAAGCAGAAAGCCCTTGAAGGGAACTTCATCCTGCTGGCTTGAAGTATCAGCACGAGGGGGAAATGTGGTGTTCTCAGTCCCCCAGCAGGAGCATTTCCAAACTCATCTTCCATTCCCACAGCAGATATCCTGCAGCATTAGTCAGTCCAGCTGGGCCCCAGATGATCTGATCGAGGTCCTCTCCACAGAGGCAGCTGAGGAGATATTACTTGCATAAGAATATTTTCTGATGTTTTTACATGAACTGACATGCTGCACATGCAAGAACAGGCTGCATCAAGTGATTTTAATTCAATAGGTCCCTCTGGAGCCATAACATTTACTGTCTACTTATAAAAAACCTACACAGAGACTTAAACCATGCAACACTCTTGGTCTTTTTCACAGTGCAACCAGGATTTTGAGTTTGCATTGCAAACCACACAAGGATCATTGCTGTGCACAGACATCCCTTGCATGGCTTTATTCCTATGCCATTCATGTTAGTGGTGATGGAGGTGACAGCAGCTTTTAGGATGGCCACAGGTGTGGCAGGAGGTGGAGAAATGCATTAACATTCCAGCAGGCTCTCAAGGAAACAGAAATTATCTGAACATCAAGCTTTAAAATATCAGGCTTTAAAAATGAGCTCACACCTAACACAATGACAAGGTCATGATATTTAGTCATCCCTAAGCCCTTCTGACCTGGTGGTAGGGGTTCAGTCAGATAAATAAATAAACAAACAAATAAATAGTGCAGAGAATCTGCTCTTAACGTGTGCCAGAAGCCAAGGCTGAGCTCTCTCCTGTGTCCTGCAGTATGGCAAGAAGAAGCTGAAGTACCTGCCCTACAACCACCAGCACGAGTACTTCTTCCTCAGTGAGTACCTGCCCTCCCCTGCCCCTGCCCTTTCCCTGGCATGGCAGCCCACCCTCCCAGCCCTTTCTGTGGCACACCCAGTCTCAGCTCCCCCAGCCTTGCCCAGGGCCTCTGCAGGTGCCCAGGGCAGCTCAGTGCCACCCAAGCAGCTGGAATATCCCTGCATGGCCATGTAAAGCAAGGGCAGCTATGGAGACTGGGAATAACCTCCACGGGAGATGCTCCATGGAATCAAAAAGCCTGTTCCCAGCTCCCTGGGACCACTCCCAGCTCATGTCCCACGCCTTGCCAGCCCCTCTGATGGCCAAACCATCTCCCTTTGCTTTGCAGTCTTCCCACCTCTGCTCATCCCTGTGTATTTCCAAATCCAAATCATCTCGACCATGATAAAGCGCAGGTTCTGGGCGGTGAGTGACACGTCCCCTCCATCCCTACGGGCTCTGGTTGTTCCATAGGGACTCACCCCAGAGCAGGGGGGAGGGATGGATTGCCCAAAATCACCCCTAAGGACACCAATATTAGGGATAGACAAAGAGGTGCCTGATGCCTGCTGTCTCCCCCAGGACCTGGCCTGGGCCATCAGCTACTACCTGCGCTTCTTCCTCACCTACATCCCGTTCTTCGGCCTGCTGGGGTCCCTGTGCCTGCTCACCTTTGTCAGGTAGGACATGCAGGGCATCCTGCAGCTGTGCCCTCTCTCCAGGGCTCAACAGCCCCACTCTGAGCCCTGCTGGGCCCCTTTCAGGTTCCCTGGCTATTCCCTCTCACCACCTCCCAGATCCCACCTCCTGCAGCAGGGCTGGGGCTGGGGCTGGGGCTCAGCATCTCCCCCTGCTCTCCTCATTCTCTGCTCTCACACACTGCCCTCTCCCAGCATATTTATGCATTTTTTCCCACTCTGCTCATGGTTGGACCCTCCCAGGGTGCCTCAGGCCCCCCTTTTCCCAGTTTACTGAGGAGGTCATTCTGTAGCTGCTTCCAGTCTGAGATCAGGCTAACAGACTTATCACAACCGACCCATTCTTGCCAAGATTTTTGATCAGGCTCAAAGTGCAAGAAAGGGGGAAAAAAGCAAAATTGCAAATTCAGCTCTCGCAGAAAACAAGGCTGAGGACTTGAGCAAGTGAACATCCCAGAACAAGGATGATTCCAGGCAGCACTTGGCCAGCATACATCTAAATCTCAGCATAAATTAGTGGAACTGCAATAAATCAGCTCCTTGGGGTAAAGAGAATAAAGTGCATTTATGCTGTACAGGTGCTAAAAATGTCATTTTATACAACAAGTAATAAACACACCCCCCCTCTAAATAAACAAGCCCAAGGCAGAGTGGAGAGTTTGAGCAGTTCTGAGAGAACAATTTACTCCAATACCTCAGAGAAACACCCCCCTCCCAGGCTGTGTGTCCTCCTGCTCCCTGTAAACCACACTGTAGTCACCTGATGTCCCCACCTGTGATATAAATTGCCACGATTTCTCCTGGTTTTGAAGGTTTCTGGAGAGCCACTGGTTCGTGTGGGTCACCCAGATGAACCACATTCCCATGGAAATCGATTCTGAGAAGCACAGGGACTGGCTGAGCTCTCAGGTAACTGGGAGGGGGAAACCCCCCAAACTTCCCCCAAAAGGGAATTCACTCAGAGAAAAAATACCTGATTTTATGACCATTAATAGCAAGCATAGCTAAAAAATATTACCAGAACACTCAGAGCTTGCACTTAAGACAAACTGGGAATTCAGCAGGTGGGGTGGGAAAGCAGACTTCGTGTCCATGCCCCATTTTCCACCTTGGTATTCCTGTTAACCCTCTGATTTTCCTGGGGAGAGGCTCAGATTTTGGAGTCTGGGCTTGGATTGCCACCAGTCAAAGCCCTGGAGTTTGCCTTGCCTTGACTTCAGGTTCACTCAGCAGTAGCTCTGGAGGAGGAGCAGAGCTGCCCTTGCTGCCCCCAGCAGTGCCCCCACAGCAGTGTGTGTGCTCTGAGAGCCCAGGCAGGGGGGCTCTGGTGTGATTGGGGTGGGACATCCCTGTGCTCAGAGCTGCTCTGCTGCCCCCACAGATGGCAGCCACCTGCAACATGGAGCAGTGTGTGTGCTCTGGGAGCCCAGGCAGGGGGGCTCTGGTGTGATTGGGGTGGGACATCCCTGTGCTCAGAGCTGCTCTGCTGCCCCCACAGATGGCAGCCACCTGCAACATCGAGCAGTCCTTCTTCAACGACTGGTTCACGGGGCACCTGAACTTCCAGATCGAGCACCAGTGAGTACAGACCAGCATGGCCTGGCCCTGCTCCCAACACTTCAGCTCTCACTCTCACAACTTCAGTTTGGGCTTTAATCAGGAGTTGTCATTAGGTACCTACCGGGGACAAAGGCCGTGGGCTCAAATCCTAGGCAAACCACTTGAGCTTGAGCTTGAGCTCAAACCACAGCCTGCCTGGGGCAGAGGGCTGTACCACATGGCTGGGCCTGGGCCTTCCTCCCCTCCTGCTGCTTGTCCAGCCTGGGCAGGAGCAGCACTCCTCATGAGCCCCAGCAGGATGCACACACACAGATCTGGGGCTTGTCTCATGGCCTTTGCTCAGGCGGGTTTTCTCTCTCTCCATTCAAGCCTGTTTCCAACAATGCCACGGCACAATTTCTGGAAGGTGAAGCCTCTGGTGAAGTCCTTGTGTGCCAAGTATGGAGTCCAGTATGAAGAGAAGCCTCTTGGGAAGGCATTTGTAGACATTGTTGGGTAAGGCCCTTCTGGTATCACCTGCAAACCAGTTAGAGGGACAGCCTGTGTTTTCCAGCACAGAGGATTCAGGGCACTGCAGACCCTCCAGAAATGCCATGCCACTCTGTTGCTGCTGTCAAAATCCCCAACATTCAGATGGGTACTCTCCTGATGGTGGCACCTGGGGACATGGTTTAGGGGTGGCTCAGCAGTGCTGGGGGACTCGATGGTCTCAGAGGGCTTTTCCCACCTAAATGATTCTCTGACAGCCCTTCTGAGGTGCTGCTGTGGCAGCTGGGCACTCTGGTCCCTGGGGGCTGGCAGCAGCTCTGCAGGCTGCCAAGGGAGATGAATCAAAGGGGCACGAGTCGGGTTACAGCCCGTGCTGTGTGCCCTGTGAGCCCTGCCAGCAGCCACAGGCTGTTCCCTGCAGCCAGAGCTCCAGACCAGTGTAATGGTCCCTGTCAGCAGCCTCTGTGTTAATGCTGCTGGCTCACTTTCTCCAGGGGGAATAATTCATGACAGGGAACATGAGAATGCATTCTGCAGTCCAGGCATCTCCTGCTCAGAGCCCTCGAAGCAAAGGCAAATTAAAGTCTGCTGGCCATAATGTGCAGAAAGAGCTGCAGACTGGTTCCAGACCCACTTTGGTCCTCAAATCCAGCTAATCAGGCCTGAGACACAATGGGGTGAGGGCCAGCACCCCACCACACAGTGCCCACACAACTGCAAATGGCACAGAGGGCAGCAGGGGAAGGTCTTGCCCACTCCAGCTCTTCTTGCTGTATCTGTTGTCCTGCAGAAGGACATTTGGTGTCCTGAGGGCCTCAGCACCTCTGCTGTGGGACAGGCTGGGAGAGCTGGGGTGTGCCCCTGGAGAAGGGAAGGCTCCAGGGAGAGCTGAGAGCCCCTTGCAGTGGCTAAAGGGGCTCCAGGAGAGCTGGAGAGGGACTGGGGACAAGGCATGGAGGGACAGGACAAGGGGGAATGGCTTCCCACCGACAGAGGGCAGGGATGGGTGGGGTATTTGGAAGGAATCCTCCCCTGTGAGGGTGGGCAGGCCCTGGCACAGGGTGCCCAGAGAAGCTGGGACTGCCCCTGCATCCCTGGGAGTGCCCAAGGCCAGGTTGGAGGTCCCTGGGCTGTGGAAGGTGTCCCTGCCCATGGCAAGGGGTGGCACTGCATGCTCTTTAAATCCTTCCCAACCCAACCCATTCCAGGGTTCTCTGATTCACATTAAAATTCAGCAGCAGGCTTCTTTGTAGGAGAAACCCCACGAGATCCACAAGCCAAACTTCTCCTCCTTTGCTCCTCCAGGTCCCTGAAGAAGTCTGGTGCCCTGTGGCTGGATGCTTATCTGCACAAGTGACCGTGGGTGTGGCTGGGGAGGTGTGAGTGCCGGGAGGGACGGGGGGGAGCGGGGGGGAACCACTTGTGTCTTTTACTCTCAGTCTGTGTCTGCGGGCAGGGCTGGAGGGACTTTCCTGTCTTGTCAGCGGCCTCTGGGGCAGGGCCAGGCCCTGCTGACCCCAGGCAGGGTTAACCTGTGCTCCAGAACTGCACCAAACGGGAGGCTGGCAGAGGAGGAGGAGGAATGTTTAAAAAAGGGGGCATTGCTGTCTTGGCCTTGACCTTCTTCCTCACAAATTCATTCTGACTCTGCCCAAACCACACCAGCCCTGATTGACACGTGGGTTTTTGGGCCTCAGTGAGTGTCTGCAATGCAAGGACACCCCAGTCCTTCCCATGCCTGTGTAAGAGAGGAATTGCATCCCATGGGCCCAGCAGCTTCTGAGCTGTGCTGGGGCTGTGAGCCCTGCCCAGAGCCCACCTCCCTCCCTCCCTCCCTCCTGTCCTTCTCCAGTCACAGCACGCCTCGAGTCCAGGCTGTGACACTGACCCTGCACAACTAACCCCTAACCACCTCAGAGCTGTACTTTTAGCATCAGCCCCTATTTCCAGGGGGCTGTAGAAGAGCTTTGGGCTTCAACAGCAAAGTGTCTCCTTCAGAAGAGGGTCTGTTTTCTCTCTAATGAGCAGCAGGTCTGGCCTAGCATTCTGGCTGTCAGGAAATCACACAAAAGACTAAAACAAGTCACATGAGCAACACTTGCTAATTGCTGTCAGTGCCCCCGAGGAGCCACCAGTGGCCTTTTCCTCATGCTGTGCTGCAGGAACACAGGGCCCTGCCTGTCTGCACAGGCCTGGCAGGCCCCAAGCTGCTTGCCAGGGGCCAGGAGCCATGGCACTGTCCAGCCTTCCCTTGGCAGCCAGCAGGGAAGGAAAGGAGTTCTCCCTGCAAAAGGAGGAGCTGCACAATTCAATCCCAGCCCTTCTGGGGTCAGGACTGACCCAAGTTGTCTACAGCTCCATTTTGTGCCCAACTCCTGCTCACCCAAAGGCACTCCTGGCCCAGCAGGAGGTGTGGCTGAACAGCTTCCAGGTGGGAAGCACAGGCCAGGGAGACTCCTGGAGCTCTGCACGCCTCATTCCACTCCTCAGCTCTGACACTGGAGCTGCTCCATCCAATCCTGGGATTCCCACAGCATCCCATAGAACCAGCAAGGTGCTTCAGGAGCAGGGACCACTCTGGGACTGGGGCCTGCACTTCAGCAAAATAAATGTATTCCCACCCCGCTGCTGCCTTTGGAGAATAAAGTGACTTTATATCTTGGCCTACAGATGGGAAAGGCAGCCTCAGGATTGCAACCTGAGCCACCCAGTAACACTTGGGGTTTGTGGAGGGCTTGTTCTGGTGTCCTTGCCTGCCTGTGTATCCCCAGGAATGTTTAGGATGAAAAGCTCCAGACTTGGAGCAAATTGAATTCTAATATCCTAAACAACAACCTCCTTCTGGGGGCTGCAGTTTCCCAGCCAGGCAGTAACAAGCTAGTCTGGAATCGTGGCTAACCTCATTAAAACTGCCTTAATATGTGCATCCCTTCCTGACTCCTTGAATGTATCTCCCTGCCTGGGCAGCCACAAGGCCACAGTTGGATCAGCAGTGCAAGCTTTGAGATATTCAGCTTACCCTTCTGACAGCCCACAGCTTTTTGTCACCCCTCCCATTCTTATTCCCAGAGCAAATATTTTCCTCCTCAGCCCTGTTCCCTCTTGGGAAACTGTTTGCCTCTGTAGCACCTCTAGAAAGTGCTCCAAGCTCAGCCTGGGCAAACAGTTCTGCCTCAGCAGCTTGCCTTTGCTGGGGACCACTGACCAGTCGACTGGGAGAACTGGTTTGCTGCTGCAACCAACCCAACAGCCTGGCCTGACAGGAGGAAGCAACTGATGTGATGGAACTGAAGGAACATGAGAGATTCTGCAGAAGGAAAGACCAGCTCTTAGGCAATTCTTTCCCCCAAACCCTTGGCAGAAGGTGAAAGGGAAAAAGAGGGGGCAGGACTGATCTCCAGGTTAACTCTTCCCTAGCTGCTGGCTTCTTTCAGACTCATGGAAAATTCCTTTCCATGAAAAAGAGTTCTCTTGCTCAAATCCAGAAAGAAACCCGTGCACTGGTGGAGTCAGGGCTGATTTGCAGGATGGGCCTTGCTCTTGCAAGAGAAGAAAGTCTGTTCCAAAAAGAACAGCCCTCTGTCAATAGCTGGGCATTTCTCTTCTTAATCAAATCTTTATGTACAAAAAATCTGTCTGGTGAAAATATAAGATGCTGGTAATTTTTTCAGGCAAGGCCTCTCTGGTTCCTATAGAATTTTCCCCCCTCCCTCCAAAAAATCCCAGCCCTCTGTGTTGGAATCCAGGCTGTTTCCTACATGCCTTGTTGAGTCCCCATCCCTGGAATTGCTCCAGGCCAGGTTGGAGAGGGCTTGGAGCACCCTGGGCTGGTGGAAGGTGTCCCTGCCCATGGTCAGGTCCCTTCCAACCCAAACCATTCCAGGATTCTCTCAATTCTCCATGCTTTAACTGGAGCAGGTCAAACAGATCCCTGACAAAGAGCCCTGGAAGTCTGGGGCAGTTTGCTTTGTTATCACTGTAAGCAGCATCAAAGTAAAATGAAGGTTGCAGGAGATACTCCAGAAGTTCCAGGCAAACTGCAAACATGGATGGACACAAACTTCCCATGGGCTGGCTTGGCTTTGTCTCCACCCTGGGCCAAAGGCAGCAGCGAGACACAAACAGCCCTTACAGGTTAGAATTTGCCATCCAAACCTTTGGAACTCAGGCTTTAAACACAGGTTTGCCCAGGTTTCTGTGGGCTCTGACTGACCAGCTTCCCTGAAAATAAGGAGGTGAAATCCTGTTGGCTTTCTGTCTTGATAAAGGTCATTCATTTGCACTGCAATGAGAGACAAACAAAGCAGTGAGACCCACTGGGAGCCTGCCAGGCTTTATTGAAGCCAGCACAGCACTGGCACATGGCAACTGGGAGAGGCTGGGCACACAGGGCTGGAGTCAGGGCAGCCCTCAAACAACAGCCTGGCACGGGCTGCACTCGCCTCTCCTCGCTCAGTTCTCCTGGGCACGGCAGCAGGAGCTGGAGCTGAAGGAAACTTGGCAGGGAATGGCAGGAACTGCAAAAGAGGAGCCTCTGGGCAGGAGAGAGAAGGGCACGTGCTTTGGGAGGAGGAGGAGGATGGGGAAGGTGAGGGCTTGGGCAGGGATGTGTGGGAGGAAAAACACCAGGAGGTGAAGACAAGAGAAAGCAACGTGGACTCAGGTGTGCCATGCCCTGGAGAACTGGAGGCTGGAGTCCAACTGCTCCCTGAAATGGGGCCCAGCAGGACCCATCTCCTGGTGCTCTGGCTGCATTTGAGGTGTTTGGTGGGGCAAAGACACCCTTGTCCTTCTGTCACCAGCTGCCCTGTCCCAGCCACGGCCTCTCCCAGGAGATGCTTTCCTACAAAAGCCTTCCTAACAAAGCCCTAACACTCCCCCTGGTAAAACAGCAAACCCAGAGGCCTTAGACAGCTCCTGAGTTTTTCATTCTTAAACAAAAAAAAAGTAACTCAAAAAGAACAACCTTTTTCTTGTGTGTTCTACAACTCAATAAAACCATAACTATTTGTTGACCATAAAAATTCTCAGTGTGGTTTTACCAGGCACATCCAGAGTCACTGGGGTGCTCAGGGAACTCTTGGACTACCTTGTGCCACACAAACCCTGGAGCAGAGCATGGAGATGCCAGCTAGGCAAGCTGGGACATTTCTAGGGCAGCAATGCCACCATCCAGATCAAGAACTTGTGTTCACATTCAGCACTCTGGAAGGGTCAGGGCAGGGTTTGGCATGAGGGGCGATTCCAGCTTGAATTTCAGATTTAATCTTGTAACTGCTGCTTTTATCAGTTCAGAATCAGCTCCCAGACCAAGAACACCGTGGAAGCAAACTCTGACAAAGGACTTTGCTGATTGTGCTTTCCCTTGGTTTTCCTGAGTGGGTTTTTTTTTGGATTGTGGTTGTGGAAAGTCCTTCTCCACCTCACCTGCTGAAATGACTTGTCTAGCACAGATGGATTCCTCTTTCAGCCTTCACACAGCTCAGGATCAGTGATGCCCCTCTCCCTCATCCTGAGGACAAGCCCCAAAGGAAAGGAGACCTTCCTGTCTCCTGTGCCTGGCCCTCCAAACTCAGCCTCCAGACCATTCAGGGAGGCAAATGAGAACAAATTGGTGGTGAGAACTTCATGGAAGCACTGGACAATTTTGTGAAAGTCAGTTTTCTGCCCCTTTGTGGCTCATCCAACCCCCAGCTCGAGGCAGCACTTTGGTGGACAGGAGGTCATCACCATTTGAGGTCAATGCCATCAGGGGACCTGAAATCAGCCCAGAGGCTTTACCAGAACTGGGAGCCTGCAGGTTCTTCCAAATAAACCCCTTTAAACCCCAGCCCTCAGCCTGGGGCTGTGGAACCACATAGGCTGGCCCAGGTCAGGAGACTCCCTGGTGGCTGGGGCAGGCCAGGCCAGCCTTATCTGGCAGCTGGGATCCAGAGTGCAGCTTTCCAGAGTCCACAGGGATTGCTCCATGGGGCAACCAGAGAGCAGGCTCGGGGAGAAGGGCAGAGCTCAGAGCAGAAAGTGACCCTACTTGCCCCAGTTTTAGGACTTTTATTTAATCCCAAAACAAACACGTGCCCGTAATACAAACACAGATTGCTTTATTTTTTTTTTTTACACAAAAATAAACTGTCACAAATCAATAAACTCTTGGCTTTCTTCCCCAGGATCCAGCTGTTCCCAGAGTGGCAGCATGGGCTGAATCCTCTGAGCATCCCAAGGGAAGAAGGCTTGAAGGGAGCAAGGACAGGGCAGCTCTGGGATCACATTCTGGATTAAGGTGCCCACGCTGGAACACTCTCTGCTTTCCCACAGGGCTTGGATCTCCTCTGGGAATCCTCAGGCAATAGTTCAGATGTGGCAAGAGAGCCCGTTGTCCAAGTTCTGTCTTCCACAAGCTTAGGTTCAGCTTCTCCAAAGCTCAGAGTGAGAGCTGGGGCACCATTCCAGGACAACCAGCTGGGTTGTTTCCATGTTCAATTTACCTGCCTTGAAATGGGGACAGACAAAAACTTCCACAGGTTACTTGAAATTAAGCATTTTCAACTCCCTCCCTTGAAATTAGCACAGGGATAATCAGGAAACCAACCTAAAATGGACCCGAGTTGGACTTGATCATCTCAGAGGTCATTAATAATTATTACTGCTCAAAAAAAATATGTTTTACTTCCTGTGCAGTGGTCCAGTTGCAGATGTCTCAGGGAACTTTGACAGCACACCTTGGCACCAGCAGGGTAAGAAAGGCATTTATGGTGCTCAGAAATGCAGGTTTTACCCAGACAGGGCAAGAAGGGACCTGGTCACACAGAACCCCAAAAAAGTGAGTGGCAAGTTCAGCCTCACTGAGCATTTGTGCAGGGTTATATCATATTATCACATATTTTATTGTGCAGCTGGAAAAATGGGTCTGTCCCTCAAATGTCATCAAGAAACTCCCCCCTCTGTCCTGGCTGCCTGCACGTTCTACAGAACAGGCCAGGGGGGAAGACAAATATTCCATCCACTTTTCCTCACCTGAAAATCACGTTATAAATATTATGAAGGGGATAATCCAAAATTCAAAAGCAAGCCAGGAGGTGAATCATTGCCCCATGGCAACCCTAAATATGAAATACAAATAAAGGTGCTCTCTCACCCCCCCAAGGTTGGTGGTTGCAGATATTCCCTGGGGTGAACGATGATTTTTCTTAAGTGTGCTGTACCAGGGCTGTCCCCAGCCCCAGGGAGGTTTGGAAGGTCCAGCTCAGGGTGCTCAGGTCCAGAGGCTGGGCAGGAATCCAGGGAAAGGAGAAGGATCCTCACCTGGAAGCACCTCCTTGGCCTGCAGCATCCTGTTAGGTAACCACAGCGCTCCATCCAGGTGCTGGAAGTGTGTAAGACAAGGAGAGCATTAATCACCCTAATTGCCTGTGATTGCACCCCTCCTCTTCTAATGGGTGTGGCTGCTTCGCTTGCCCGATTCATTGAATCGGTTTTAATTCCCTGGGGCTCAGATCTGTCTCATTAAGCAGCCAGTGGCTTTACATAAAGCCCAGGAGCCACACTGCTCCTTCCCTGCGTGTTTCATTGCCCTGTTGCTTACAGATGCTGACAGAACATGACAGGTTTATCCCGAGCTGCAGGAGATGCTGTCGGGTTGTGGCTGCAGCAAGATGCCCCTGCCTGCTCCTCTGAGCACCTGCAGGTAAATGACTCATTCCGTGAGAATTTCTGCCTGCCTACCTGCAAAGAAAAGAAAAAAATAGTGAGGAGATGTTGGGTCTGCTCTGCCCTGTGCTGAGCCAGTGAATCAGGCACAAAGCAGAGGAGAGGGATTAAAGAACAATTTCCTCTCTGCAATGTTTCCTGAACAGAGAGGGGCAGTTTGCAAGGTCTGCAGTAAAATACGTGGTACATGAACCCACATTCCAAAGGAGTTCTCCTGGATATTGGGCTGTTAAGAGAGGGATGAATCACACATGCTGTAAGAGTTGAAGACATTTGGGTGCTTTGAATGTGGCTTTTAAATGTAGTGCCCCCACTGCTGAGAACATCCACAGGGTTCCTTGGCCTTCCCAACCTCAGTGGCATGAGGCACAGACCAGCCTGGCCTCTTCCCACACAGCACACGAGCTCTTCACACACACACACACAACTGCAGTGCTGGGTGAGCAAGATTTGGGGCTCAAATATCCCTCTCAGTGTTCCTGTGCAGGAGAGTCTTTAGCACCAATGGGAGCCAGAGCTGCCAAGATTTCTGGGTGGTTGCAACACTGTACCTGTCCAGGAGCACTGCAGGGCCTTTAGACACTGCTCCAGTTGCCCCCAAGACACTATTATCACTGTCCTCAGTTTGGCTGACAGTTGGATTAGTGCTTCCTTCCTTCCTGATGCTTTCTGCCAGCTGGCATGATGGCCTGACCCAGGGGAGGGTCACCCAAGGGAACAGAGGAGTCGCCTCTTGCAGGCCCAGAAAGAGCAAAGGAGCCTCAGCCATGACCAACATCCCTGGCCATCCCCAGGAAGCACCTAAAATTGACTCTAAGGTGATTACCAGAGCACAATTAGCACAGTGAGCCCGGGGAACTGAGGGCACAGAGCTGTCCTTGAGCCAGCATCATGTCTACATCTGCCAGAGGAGAAACCTGCAGGCCCAGAACTGGAGTAGGATCAGAAACCCGTGGGGATCTGAGTGCCCACATGGGCAGGAAAGCTCTGGAAGTGGCCCAGGAATGAGTGCTGGAGGCAAGGCTGGCATTCCACAGCCCCCCTCCCTGGGACAGCCCCCTGGGAGCTGTTTTGGGACTCCTGCACAAAAGGCTGGGAATTCCTTTCCTGCCACTGATGGCACTTCAAGTCACCACATTTGTACCAGTGTCCCAGCTCTGCTCGTGCCTTCTCCTACAAAGGGAATAGTTTCAAGTTTTAGTCAGAAGAAAGCCAAGGTTTACCTTTTCCTCCCCAAACTTTCCCTCCTGTCTCTCTGCCCCATCCTCCAAGGTGCTGCTGTCACACCTCCTGAGCCAGGACACCACTGTCAGCTCAGGTCTATCAGAGAATCACAGGATGGTTTGGGTGGGAGGGGACCTTAAAAATTGTCTGGTTCCACTCCCTGCCCTGGGCAGGGACACCTTCCACTGTCCCAGGTTGTTCCAAGCCCCGTCCAGCCTGGCCTTGGACACTTCCAGGGATCCAGGGGCAGCCACAGCTTCTCTGGGCACCCTGTGCCAGGGCCTGCCCACCCTCCCAGGGAGGAGTTTCTTACTAACATTTAATCTATTACCTAAAACATCTAAATCTAAAATCTAACTATCTAATATAAAACTGATATTAGTCAAAATCCGATATTTATTCTATTCTCTCCAGCTTAAGGCCAGTCTAAACCCACTTCTCTCCTCACATCCCACAGCTAGTCCTGTTATCATTGTCTCTCTGCTCTCTTTTCCTTCTAATCCAGCTGCTTGGCTTCTCCCTTTTCCTTGAGCAAACAACAAGGATCTCCCCTTTTTTGGTTCCTGGAACACAGGTCTGAGAGCACGTGGGCACAGCCTGAGCAGAGCCTGATTTGCAGCCTGGGCCAGCCTGGAGTGACCCTGCAGGCAGGGCAAGGACAGCACCAGCACACACACAGGTATTTGCCAGGAGAAACCATTCACCCCCATTCCCTACCCTGCTTTCTCTCTCCTCGCCCATTCTCCTCTTAAACATGCATTAACACCTCAATATTTAAAAGCACCTCGCTGGGCACAGCACTAACCTCCACCACAGAGAGCAAATATCCATTTTCTCTCCCAAACTCCCACTTTATGGAAGAGAAAAGGATTTAGGAGGGAGAAGGGAATGAAAACAAACTCCTCACCAGTAGTTTTGCTCATTATCCTTCAGGCAAGTCAAACACACATACCCAAGCATTTCTGAGTGACCATCCTTTCAAAGCTCTTGTTTTTGGCCCTGTGTGGGGCAAATGGGTGCAAGGGAAATTGCTGTTCCTGCAGCAGCAGGCACAGGGCCCAGGGGCTCAAGGACAGGGCAAGGGGCTGCAAATAGGACAGGGTGTATTTGTGAGAAGGCAAACTCTGGTGGAACAGGGGGTAGGGTGGGAATCAAAGACACCGTGTGTTCTCCCACTGCAGAAATGCAGGAGCCAGTGTGGTGGTTCAGCTGGTGCCCCAGGACAGTCTGAGCTGGCAGTGCTGCATTCCCACGGGCAGGGAGGATGAGCAGGGGTGGCACAGTCCCTGCCTGGGCTGCCTGTGCCCTCTCGTGGCTGCCTGCCTGCGCTGCACTGCCACCACCTTCTCCATTTGAAACCCAAATGACCTCCCTGGCTGGACACAGCTCTCCCTCAGAGCCCGCTGGGGGCTCCACAGCCCACACGTGGCACTTGTGGGACGTGCCAGGCTACGGTGGGAGTGTGAATCCAGCCAGGAGAACCCGCAGGAAATCCCAGAGCAGCAGCAGGGTGCTCAGCCCGGCACAGGGAGGTGCTGCCCACGTTTGCAGAGGAGAGGGAAGGGAAAAGGGGGCCAGGGCACTCTGGGGAGGGAGAACAAGCATCCCAGCTCCTGGCTCTGCCCACAGAGGGGATATTTCTGGCTGCCAGAGCAACCACCAGCAATGGGATCTCAGGGTGCATCCCAACAGGGAAAACCAGAGCAGGACCAACCACCCTAGTGCAAGTTTGGAGTGCAAAGCAGCCCCACGTCCCCGAACCTCTGCTCCACGGGGTCTCAGCCCATCTTCTGCTCTGGCTGCACCTCAGGTTCCTTTCCCAAAGGCCTTGGATGTTCTGCTTTGCCTCTCTGCTGCCATCACCAAGAGAGGATGATGAGATCTTCCATGTTAATGTCTAGAGCTGAACACAGGGAGAGCAAGTGATGTTAGAGAAACCAGAGTGACCTAAAACCTCTACCTGATGTTAGGAAAAGCAAGAGGACAGAGGAAGCAAAATTCTTGTTTTAACCAGCCCTCAGGACAGCAGCACATCCCATGAAATGCTCCAGGCCAACACACTGCAGGAGGCACAACTCACCTTCCCTCAGGAAAACAGGGACCTGCCCTGTCCCAAGGGACACTTCCCTGCAAGGGCAGAGGCACAGGAACAGCTTCTCTGAGGATGCCCCAGCCCTGGGAGTGTCCCAGGCCAGGCTGGACAGGTCTTGGAGCACCCTGGGACAGTGGGAGGTGTCCCTGCCCATGGCAGGGGTGGCACTGGGTGGGCTTTGAGGGTCCCTTCCAACACAGACCCTCCTGGGATTCTGTGAAGAAATGTTCACCCAACCATGGAAAAACAGTCTGGTAGCAAATCCCACCCTTCTCCCCCTGGTGAGGTCAGGGAGCAGCCAGCTATGGGAGGGACACCCCGAGGGATGAAAGCATCAACCGCCAGTGCCAGGGGACACACAGGGGCCAGAGCAGCTCAGACCTGCAGCCAAACCTCACTTTCTCTTGGCTACCAAGCACCCCAACCAACCCAACCCCCCGAGCTCCAACCAGACTTTTACAGGTTAATAGCAAATGTTTATTTTCCATTATTATTAAAAGAGCAGGGTGCGACCATCCCGCTGGTAACGGAGTGACTTCATATTCCTGCACAAATCCTTCTCTCTGCTTCACTTCACATGTAAGACAACCTCACAGGAGGTATTGCTCCAAGTTCTCATCTCCAAAGTGCTTTACAATGTGACACCGAGGGGAAAAAAGAATCCCCCAAACCCAACCATCTCCTACCTCAAGAGGTCATTTCATTCCCAGAGCTGCGACACAGCCACACGTTGTGCAATGGAGCAGCCAATGGCACAGGAAGGCATGGAGAGATCAAAGGGAGAGCAAATGGGAGGAGAAATGCCAGGGCTGGAATTTACCTGAGCTGAAATCTGCAGCTGGGGAAACCAAAGCTTCTGCCTTCCCTCTCTATTCCCCCTTCAGAATCAGAGCAGCTCAGTTTGTGTTGTAGTGGAAGAAAACTGAGCTGCTCTTGTGACCTCCCTCAGAGAAGGGTCCAGGTTGTGGAGATGGGGATGTGCTGCTGGGCAGAGGGGTGTGCCAGACAAGAGATGGCAACCCCAGTGTGGGTGGTGCCTGAGCTGCTCCACAGACACTGAAACTAAGGCTGAATATGCTACAAAACACTGTCATGGCTTGAACAAACCTGGGGCCGAGCTCAGGCTGGGGCAGACCTGTGCTCCAGCACCTTTGGTGACATCCCTCCCTCCCAGCGTGTCTTGGGGGATGCAGGAATGGAGCCACATCCCTCCTGTGCACACAAAGGTGGCTCAGCTCCCTGTAATACCAGGGAGGAGATCTCTGGGCTTCAGGGCTGCCCAGACTGGGAGAAGAGAACCCAATCTGGGAACATGGATTCTCCCCAGAGGGTGGGAACACGAGCACCCAAAGGTCCCTCAGATCAGGGACACCTCCAGGGCATGAGTGCAGGTGAGGTTGGTGTTTAGGAGCACCATGGGGACTGCTGCACCAAGGACAGCCACAGGGTTTGGGACAAGGTCTGCACCTGCCTGGGACAACTGCAGCACATCTCCCAGTCCAGGAGAAACCACCCTGGCCTGAGTGCAGCCAGCCAGGAGTTGTGGCATTGCCCTGCTCCCTTCCTCTGCTGAAGGCCCCAGGTGCACAGCTCCAGCCATTCCCCAGCCTGGATAACCCCGTGGCAAACAGCAAGCTACAAACCCAGGAATAAATCCCTCTTTGTGACTCCATTGGCACAAAGCTTCCCTTGCAGCTCCAGTAAAAGGAACAAGGAAGTGCTTGGAAACCAACTGCTCGTGGCTCTCCTAAGAATATTGTGCTCTGCTGGCATTTTCTGGGCTGCCATGGGAGTATGGTCAGCAGGACCTGGTGTACAGAGCCCCCCACCCCAAAACACGAGTGGGACACAGGGACAGACAGCCAGCATCTGTCCTGACACACTGGCTTACAAGGGAAGTCCAGAATTGCTGCCCAGCACAGGGCTGGCCTTGGGAAATGCAGAGCAGAGTGCATATAAAACCAGAAGTTTAAAACCAAAGGGCTGTGGGCTGCATGTAGGAGACTCCATGGTCTCTGGGTGGGCACCCCGGGGCAGCAGGGCCAGCCCAGCCCCGAGGGGACAGCAGGGACACTGCACTGCAGTCACAGGGGAGAAGGGACAGCTGGAGGTGGGACTTGTGCTTCTTGCTCAGCTGCAGGCAGAGGAGGGTGGGAGCAGAAAGGCCCCTGGCAGGGCAGGCACTGCACTCGAAGCCCTGGGTACTGCAGCAGGTTCCTTGCAGGCTCTGGTCTCTGCTCACATCTCACTGGGGTAGAAGCCAAGCTTGGCCAGGCACATCTCCCTGCGCAGCCGCATCACCTCCCAGAACATCAGCTCCACTGAAGAGAGGGGAAAGAACAACCAAAGATCAGTCAGCGAGGCACAGCTGGACACCAGCTCCCAGTCCAGCCCAGCCAGGCTCCTGCCCAAAGGCTGGGAAGCAGGACATGCCATGGGGTCACCCTCTCCCAGCCCCACCCCAGGGCAAAGCTCCCAGGAACTGCTGCCTCTCCTCCACCCCTCCTGCCTTGGTTTCAGCATTCAGGTGCCTGCCAGGGACACAGGGAGCCCAGGGCACCCCGAGCTGGCCCCACTGCTGTCCCTGGGAGTGGCACCTCCCCAGCCCTGCCCAGAAAGCACCCCCTGCACCCTGCCCTTACCATCCTGCCTCACCAGGCCCTGCTGGATGTAGCGGATGTAGGTGAAGAAGTTGCACACTGCTGTGATCTAGGGACAGAGGAGAGGAGAGGGGATCAGCCCCTGAGGCCTGCACAGCACTGAGCAGCAGAGCTCAGTGCTCTGAAACAGTCCCACACAGCACCAGAGAGGTGACAGAAAACAAATAAAAGTGAAATACAATTGCAAACACCATCGGGGTATCTGCCATCCCATCCCTAGACATCACACCATCCATGAGACAGTGGAACAACTCCAACCTACTGCAGCTTGAGACATTGCTGTGGGGCAAGGGACAAACATGAGTGAAGCCCAGGCACAAACCCCAGCTTTTGGTGTCCAAAACGGTCACATGTTCCAGGATCAGCTCTTGTTATAGGCACTCAGGGAAGAATAGACTTCTAAAATGCTCCATTGAATCAGAGCCCCAGCAGCAACATCAATAAATTATCCACCTTTTGCCTTCCCTCCACAGAAAGGACAACTTGTTCTCACAACCACCCCAGTCACGGATCTGATTGGAACAGTAACAGTATTTAAAGGGCAGAAAATGAGTGTGTTTTACAAAGGGGAATTCAATAATAACAAAGGCGAACAGGAGAGAATGAACCCATGGGAAGTGAAGCCACTGAAGGCTGTCTGAAAGCACAAGGCAAGGCTGGGTCTGCACCATCAGCATCAGCCAAGAGCCCCCTGACCTCGGGGGCAAGCTCAGGTCCCACAGGGCTGACCCTCAGGAGCTCCTGCCTCTCAGGACAGGGGACAGCTCTGGAGCCCCAAGGCCCCAGGGAAGGTGCAGGACTCACCCTGGCCCTGCAGGAAGGGGAAATGTAGTAGTAACTGCCAGAGTCCCCCAGCATGATCCGGTGCTTGCAGGTCCTGGCCAGGCCACTCAGGGCACATTTCCTGCAGGGAAAGGGAAAGCCACTTCAGTAATCCAGTGGGCACAGCAGAGAGCAGCAATTCAGCACCCTCAGCACAGGGGAGGGGCGACTCAGAAGCCAGGCAGGGTCAGGAGGAAGAAACCCCCATGGTAAGAACTCCAAACAAGCCACACCACTCGGGATGAGGCTTGGAAATCCTAAGAACCTCTCTTTTCTTCTGTTCTGGCTCCTTAACCACCACTAATCCTGCAGCAAAGCAGAACTTGGTGCTGCACAGTCCTCACCACACTCCTCAGGGCTCAGCTCCACAGGGACATCACTCCCCAGTGCCCAAACTGCTCTGGGAGCCAGGGCAGGGACAACACAGGGGAGCAGAGCTGTCAGGGAGACCCTGAGCACGACCCTGGGCTTGTTTGGCACTGCTCCCAGGGCAATCATTAGCCAAGAGGGGAAGGGTGGGCTCTGAGGGCCAAGATGCAAGGACAAGCAATCTCTGAGCAAACATTAACACAGCCTAAGGAGATTCAACTCCCAGGAATTGCAGGATGGCCAATACCTTCGTAAACAAGGTATTTTTAACAAGGCACAAATGTGAGCATTGCAGCAAAAAGATACTCTTGCTGGTCACTCTTGGGGACTTGGTGTAACCCCAGCTAAACACAAATGCCCCAAAAACCAATGATCTGCACCCAGGAAACAAAAGGAAAATAAATTCCTTCTGGATTTTTTCTTCCCAATGGCAACATTGGTCACCATCCTGCCTGGAAGTGACACAGGGTTAAAGAGTTAGCTGAGTTCAGCTCAGGCCTCCAGGCTGTTAACCTGAGTTAGTCACTTGTTAATGGGTGAGGGATCTCTGGTCACTGCCCACACCATCAAGGCTTCACTTAGGTTACAATTTGTGACCAGAACCCACTGCCAAGACAAAACCAACAAATCCAAAGGAAACTGATAAGGATAAACACACAGCCTGGCTTGTGCTTGCAACAACCTGCCCAGAGGTGACAGCAAATGCAGGACAGTGTAGGAAACTCTGCCAAGGACACCACCAGCTCCTCAGGTTACCCCCAAAGCAGCCAGCAGCACATCTGCTGAGCTGAGCTGAATTCCAGCTGCTCACAAGCCTGGAGAACACTCAGCTGAGCCCTTTGGACTGTTCCCCTCAGGCACAAACAGGGGGAACAAGGAGGGGACAAAAGAGGGTAAAGCATCCTTACTTGGGCCCACCACACTCTTCTGCTGCCACCTTGAGCACAGGCAGGGGCTGGGAGGCCACGGGCTCGATGGTGAGGGTGTTCTGCTCCACGGCCACTCGCACCAGCTGGGACAGCTGTGACAACACAGGGGACAGCAGCTGTGGGGGTGCCACCTCCACAAAGGGGACACTGGGGCTGCCTCTCCAGCACTCACCTCCTGCTTGCTGAAGTCCAGGCAAGGGCCCACGTCCTCTCGATAAATCCTGTCCAGGAAGGAGCAGGATTTATCCAGGGTTGGAGATTCCTTCCAGGCCTGGAACTCGGCAAATAAAGTGGAGTCCACCTGCAGCAAGGGCCCGAGAGGAGAGGGAAGAGGTTCCACATCAGAAGGGGTCTGTTGCTGTGAAACATCTGCTCTGGCATCCAGAGAGGCTCAGGCACCATGGCAGTGTCTGAGGGAAGCTGCCCTGAGGATGCCTCATGTCCCACCCACCAGCTCTGTGCCACAGCCACCCCGGGCTCATGGGGCCAGGAAGGTGCAGGCACCTCTCAGTCCCCTGTTCCTCCAGCACCTGGGATGCAGGACAAGCCACCACAGCCCCAAGGGACAGAGCAAGTGCCCACTCCACTCCCAGCAGGACTGAGGAGAGCAGCTGAGTGGCAGAGCACTGGCAATGGGGCACTCTGGGCATCTCAAGGCCAGGTGGATCACTAGCCAAACCACCAACCCCACTGTCAGGGCATCTCCAAGCCCAGCCAAGTCTGCTAAAGCTGCTGAAAGGAAAAATCAAACTAAAGGAACCCTGCTGAGCAACACAGAGAGCAGGAGTGAGCACAGCCTGGATGGCAGCACACTGCCCCTGTGCCATGGAGATCGCTCACCTGGGACCACGAGCAGCTTCAGAGCCACAGGGTGGGAAAACAAAGGGAGGAAAACACAACAAAAGGAAAAAAATGGAGGTTAGCATGAAAGGCAGCTGGAACTGAAAGGCTGGAAGCGTGAGAGGTAGCTGGGCCCCACCCATCCCCAGAAAGGCTGGTTACCTGCCGTGAGGAGGAGGAGGAGGAGGAAGCAGCATCTGCTCCCCAGGCCTGCCAGCCTGGCTCACAGGTGATGTGGATGGCCTTCCCAGGGAGGATGCAAAGGAGCAGGGAGAGGAGAGCAGGGAGGCCAGACTGGGAGGGCAGAGGGACAGAGACAGCAAAGGAAAGGGTTTAGAGTGAGACAGGTGAGAAGGGAGGTCAAACACGTGAGATAAAACAAGAGACACAAAGAAAGGCTCCAGTGCTGCCCTCCAGGAACTGAGCATGCTGCTCGAGGCATCCCAGGGCCTCAAGGCACACCTGGGGGCTGCAGCCTGAGGGGCACAAAGGCAAGAGAAATTGCCATTTTAGGCTCATTTTAGGATGTGACATGTCTTTTTCAGAGGGCACCAACTCTCTGAACGCCAGGTTCCCTTTTATCACCTCTTAACATGGGCTGTTGAGGAATCTGAGAGCCAAAAAAGGGACCCCACCCTTGATAAAGAACATTATTAGTCACTTTGGAAGCTGAGCCCTGAGACTTTAGACCCCAGGACCCTGTGGAAGTTGCCTCCATGAAGAAGTGACAGGCCCAGAGCTTTAACAAACAAGTGCCTTTGGGTTTCCTCACCAATTCTTCATGACAGAGGCTGCAGCTCCCGAGAAATCACTTGTGAGACATGTTCCCCCACACATCCTCTCTCATTTTCAGTCCTCCTGACCAAGTGCCAAAAGCTGCCTCCCTTTTGCTCCCCAGGACAGCTGGGTACAACATCTGTCTAGTGGGAAACCCACAGAAGGAAAGATCCTGGTAGGGGCCACAGCACGTGGGGGTCACCTTAATGAAACAGGGTTGGTTTGGAGCTATTCACACTGCTCTGGAGGCTTCTCTGCCCAGTCCCCTCCAGTGAGGAAGGAATTAAATCTAATTAAATATATACTCTGCACAGAACAGGGAGAAGAGTGCTGTGCCCAAGGACACAGGACAAGTGAGGATGGAGCTGGTGGGGGTGTCCTGGTGTCCAAGCCCAACTGTAGGGAGAAGAAACACCCCCAAATCGTGCCAGAACAGGCTGTGGGCTCATCTGCCAAGGTAGGAAACCCTCCTGGAGCTGCCCCTGTCCCCAGACATCTCTCAGCTGCTGCTGTCCTGACACGGCCTCCCAAAGGGGAAATCTCCCCAGAAGGAAACCCCCCCGAGCCTGCCTCAGCAGAAAATTTAGGGAACAAGCCAGCCCAGTGCCCAGCCAGCCCGTCCCAGCAGGATGTCCCCAGGAAGGCCCTGGGCAGAGGGTGGCTCTGAGGGCCCTGACCCACCTCCCTGCACTCCCGAGGCCCGGGCTCAGGGGCCAGGGCCAGGCTGGCAGCCCCCAGGGCACTGCTGGTGCTCTTGTTGCGCCCGTGGCCCTTCCTGAAGCCGGCTCGGGAGGGGCTCTGCAGCTGCGGGTGCAGCTCCCTGTTGGGTGAGGAGGGCGTGGAGGTGATCACCAGTGTCTTCAGGGCTGTCACCTCTGCCTGCAGCATGTCGATCTGGGGAGAGGAACAGAGTCAGCACCCGAGTCTGCTGCTCCCAGCACAGCCTGGGGCCACAGGGAACCAGCCACGGAGCCTCCCAGTGCTCACCATCACCCAGAGCTTCAAACAAACAGCCCTTTGGGAACCCATCTCCCTTCTCCCTCACTCAGCACATTCTGCCCCAGGCTCTTCCCAGACCCAATAACCCCAAAGGAGTTTCTCTCTGCTCAGGTTGAGCAACGCTGTGATTCAGCCTGGCCAGGAAATTCCAGCCCCCAAGTCCCTGCTCTCTCCATCCCCACAGCTCATCATTTCTCTGTGGTTCCCCAGCAAAGAGGGGCTGGACTAGGAGCAGACTGCAAGGGTTCCTCTCCCCCTCCCTCAGTGTCTGCTGCAAAGAGACCAGAGCAGATGCAGGCACTTTCCTCCCCTCCAGCCAAGAACCAGCACTGTGGCTGGGCTGGGCAGTGATGCCACCAGCTTACCCCAAAACCCAAGCCCCAGAGAGCAGTTCTCACCTTGCCCCGGGCCTCCCTCAGCTGTTTCTCTGCCACAGCCTGTTTAGTGTTGGCTTCTCTCACCATCTTGTGGGCTTCCTGCAGCAGAGACAATTTTAGTCTGCCTGTTTCAGAGCCACCAGGGCGGGTCACAGCTCTGCCACATCATGTTCCAGGCAAGCAAGCAAGGGGACAGACATCCCTGCCACATCCCAGGGCATTTCTTTGCCAGCTGTGCAGAGCCTGCCCCCAAGAGTTCCCAGAGCAGGTTCCCAGTGCCAGAGCCATCCCCTGCTAAGGAGTGCAATTCACCTAAAGCACTTAACTGGCTACCCAAGGTCATCTCTCTCCTTGATAGGGGCTGCTCTGAACAATGCCAGCACCAAGGGCCTGTCCTTCCTTGCCCTTGGGAGCTGCCTAAAGCTGAGGCTTTACCATGAACACCCACCCGTGCTGCTGTGGGTGCTGTGGGAGGGGTTGTGGGTACCCCTGTTCCAAAACCTCTGCCACTCTGACCTCGCAGAGGCTTCACCTCAGCCACTGCAGCCCTGGGAGCTGATCCCTGAACTCCTTTCTGCCCCTGTGGCTCTGATCCTGACCCACACCTGCTGAGCTCACTGCTCCTGCCTGGCTTGCTCCTGCCCTTTGCTCCCTCCTGCCCCGTGGAGTGCCAGTGCTCACTGCTCTGGGCATGGCTGGGACTCAGCAGGAGCTGCAGCTCAGGTGGGGGCCAAATGGGAGAAACTGCCTTAAAAGCCTCTCCCAGAGGAAGAAGGGAATGGGATGGATCCCATCTGGGGCCTCCCTGCAGCGCTGGCTGGAAGCAGAGCCTGCCCAAGGCCACCAAAGAAAGGGAACAGCCCTTGGCTTTATCATCTCCAGGATCAGCCTGAGCTCAGGCAGCCCAAATTTCAGGAGGGGGGTTGCTCTCTTGGCCCTCACATCCCTGTGTTTCAAAGGTACAGATGGGCTCTGGCTTCCCTCACTGCCCAGGCAGATCCAGACATTACAGCTGCTGCTAAATGGGATTTTGCCAGGACAGAGCTTGGCAAAAATGACATTATGAAAAAACAAACCCCAATCAACCAGCAGGCCTTCTGGACAGAGTGTGTGAGGACACCCAGCATGTTCCCACCCCCAGAAGGGCTGAGACAAGCCAGGGAACCATCTCTATTCCACAGCAGCTGCCCAGACTACAGAGCAGGCACAGGGAGGGAGCTGTGCTTGGCTCCAGCTCCAGGCAGCCCCACATCTGCTTTGGCCACCACAACTACTGTTCTCTGTATGCCACCCCACAGCTGCCAAAAGGGGCAAGGAATAGCTGCAAATGCTCCCCAAGAGCTGCCCAGCTCTGCCTCTCCAAGGGGAAAAAACAGCAGGGCAGAGGAGGAAATGGTGGGAGGAGATGGCTGGAAGTTCAGGGAGAGCCTGTCCTAAAGGGGCTGGATGCAAGCTTAGTGCAAGAGAGGGAAGAGGGTGGTACCTCGAACAGACTGGCTGTTAACTCCTCCAGCTCCTGCTCCAGCTGTTCCCTCACTTTTGACAGCCTCTCACACTCTTTGTCCTTCAGCTTCAGCTCCTGTGGGGGAAATGGAGAGGGACACTTCAGCTCACAGCAGGGCCCAGGAGTGCTGATGCCCTGCCAGTCCAAAGCCTTGCCCCACCCATGGCATGGACCCCTGACCCCAGATTCCCTGTGCCGTGGCCCCTGCCACCAAAGCCACCCGCCCTCCCCAGGCTGTAGAAGGATTTTCAGGCTGGAATAGCTCATTTCCCCTTAGCAAGGAGGCTCCCAGCTCAGCACGGCCTCACCTGCAGCAGGTTTCCAGGGTTAGTTTGGATATCTGCACATCCAGCAGCTGCTGCCTCGCTCCAAAGCTCTTCATGGCCACCTCCACCCAGTCTCTCTCCATTTCCACCCACTCCAGCCTCCTAAACCACACCTAGGGAAGCCCCCACTGCTCCAACCCATGCCCAGGTGTTCCCCCTCCACCTTCTGTGCCTTGTGCAGCTCATCCCTCAGGAACTCGGAGCCCTTCTCCCGGATCTCCACCGAGGAGCTGCGCAGGCGCGACACGTTGAGCTGCTCCGTGCACTGGGCCTCTCCCACCCCTCCAGCATCCTGGCAGCCCGGCTCCAGCTCCTCCTTGCTGCCTTGGGATGGCATCAGGGGCTTCCAGTGTCCCACAGCGGGCTGCTGCTGGCTCTCCTCCTCCAAACTGACCTGGCTGTGGGTACAAGCACAGAGAAACTCCTCAGCCAGCCTGTCCCAGGCAGGACACCTGCCATAAAGCAGGAGAACTAAAGCCAGCTGCTCCAGGAATGCCATTCTCCATGCCTTCTGAGAGACACAACCTCTGCAGCTGCCTTGTTTAGGACTCTGGTACTCACCCAGCAGACCTAAGTTCAGACTTTCCTTCCCCAGCTGAAGGAAAGCAGGAAAAAAAAAAGGGAATACAGCTCTCCCCTTCCCAACACACAGCCCCTAATCCCCTCTGCTGCCTACCCATCCACCTCCTACACCCTGCTTTGGAGGGAAAGGACCCATTTTTAACCTGCTTCCCATCAGAGTCCTCCACAGA
>JAXCLP010000161.1:8137314-8148730 GCA_035584035.1 Lepidocolaptes lacrymiger
GTGTGGTTCTCCAACCTGGCTGTGAAGGCAAGGAATGACGGGAGGATCCGGGACAGTGTGCTGCTCCAAGGAATCCTCAATGTGAGTGACAGAGGCAATGGGCACCTGTGGGAGACCCTGGGGGTGTTCTATAACTGTGGTGGGAAGTGCCCCCCAGTGCCACCCTCCAGCTGGTGACAGAACAGAGCCTTCTGTGCTGACGTGGCAGCAGTGTCACGTATGTTTAGGAGAGGGCAATGTGGCATCCTTCTCAAACATGGGACTGGGAGAAACCACTGGACTCACAGTCAGGTGTGGGAATGGGAGGTATCCATTGATCAACCTTCACACACTCCAGGGCAGCCAGTGACAGTGGCCAGTGCAGGTCTCCAGGACACAGCTGGAAGCCACAAGGAAGCAGGTATCTGGAAGAGACCAGGAGAGGTCAAAAAAAACCCCCAACAATGAAGGTCCTATAGCAAACTTTGCTATTAAAAACTTTTAGCCAGTGCTGGGCAGCAGGCCATGCTCCAAAGGCAAGACCTGGCAATGATCCCTGCCCAGCTGCACAGGAAAAGGCTCTGGAGCAGCTCATCCTTCTTGGTATTCATGTGCAGGGAAAGTCATGTGGTTTCTGTTGCCTGGGGTGGGATTCATCTACCCAAGGAGAGAGATGTCTGCCCAGGATATTCATCTATAGACAGGAGAGAGAAAAGGACACCCAGGGGCATCCTCTGCCTCACCTGTTGGCTGCTCATTTGGTGAGGAGATAAACCCTGCTGTGAAGGAAGTTAGGAAGGGATCTTGAGCTCAGATGGAGACACCCAGGCTGCAAGGGGTTGCTCCAGGGCAACTGCCCGAGGAGGTGCAAGTGGGAGGGACTGGGCTGGAGCAGTGAAGGACAGTGGTGCTGTGCTGGAGAGGCTCTGTGTCCACAGCAGGGAGTGCAGAGTTCTGACAGGCCATCCCTTGTCCCCTCTGCAGGAGCTCAACACCCTGCGCAGCCAGTGCGGGAGACTCTACGGGTACGACTGGATCAGCATCCCCCTGGTCTACACCCAGGTGAGAAGGGACCCCCACACAGGGAACCCACACCTACTGCTCCACCACCTGCCTGGGCACATCCCTGTTTGCACCCTTACCTAGAATCCTGGAATGGTTTGCATTGGAAGGGACCTTCAAGCTCATCTCATTCCACCCCCCTGCCATGGGCAGCCTCTGAGTAAAGAATTTCTTGTTAATATCTGATTGAAACCTGCCTTCTGCCAGTTTAAAACCACTGCCCCTTGTCCATATAAAAAATTTGTCTCCCTCTTTCCTATAAGCCCCCTTAAGGCAGTGGTAGGTGAGGTGGTGGAAGGCTTATGTCTCTCCAAAACCTTCTCATCTCCAGGCTGTAGAAGAGATGCTCCACACCCACCCCACGCAGGGTAGCCTTGAATCCTCATCCCATTATCTCTCTTCCAGTGGTGCCTCAGCAGCACACACCCAACCCAACCTCATTTCCCTAACTCAGGCACATCCCCCTCTGTGCAGGGGTAGCTGACCCCAAAATGTGCCACCCAGGTGCCTGGAACACACAGGGACACACGCCCACTCCTCACCCCGGTTGGCAGGGAGCACATCCCCCTCTGTCCAGGAGTAGCTGACCCCAAAATGTGCCACCCAGGTGCCTGGAACACACAGGGACACACGCCCACTCCTCACCCCGGTTTGCAGGGAGCACACCCCAAGCAGCCAGAGCTCCCTGTGTGTCCTCAGCTGTTTGACAGCCCAGGCAGACACTTTGGCACCGACTTGCTCCTTTGTATCCTCCACTCCAGCTGCTCAGATAACACTGATGCCCTCCACTGGGAAACAGGAGCTGCTGAAGGTTAATGGGGAGCACCTTGGGAAAGGATGTTCCTGTTTTGAACCCTTTCACTTGTATCAGAGTTTCAGTTACTTTTAATTTGAAAAGGGGAAGTTTCCAGTCCCGTGGTTACAGAGAAAAGCACAAAGCTCAGCATAGCCTGAGATCCAGACAAGAAAAGCAGGCAAATAGAAAAAAGGAACTACTAGCACTGCCAGGTTCCCTTCCCAGACTTGGAAGCAGCCTGCCAGCCTGGACTGAGCCACAAGATAGCTCTCAGCCCCTCCAGGATGTCACGTGCTTCCCTCTGCCACTGTCCTGTGACACCTACACAGCCCTCATCCCAGGGACAGCATGGAATGACACACAGAAGGGAAAAGAAAATATTTCAGGCTTTCTGCTGTGGGAATACATCCTCCTGCAGAAAAGCAGAGGAGAAGCCTGCCATAAGTGACTCCAAGGCCTTGCAGAGGCTGCAGAGCCAGAATGTGGCTTTGGAGATGAGTGGGGAGGAAGTGAGGAGAAATGCTGGGAACTCACACTGCCCTGCTGTGCCCCTTGGCATCTTTCCCAGGTGGTGACCGTGGCTGTTTACAGCTTCTTCCTGGCCTGCCTCATCGGGAGGCAGTTCCTGGACCCTGAAAAAGCATATCCTGGCCATGAACTAGATCTCTTCGTGCCTGTCTTCACATTTCTGCAGTTCTTCTTCTATGCTGGCTGGTTAAAGGTAAGCCCAGGACAGTAAGCCTGGAGCTGGAATCTAACAAAGCCAAGGGTTTTTCCCAGTGTGAGCTCACCAGGAACCCAGCTGTGTGTTCTTTGATCTGTGGGCAACAACAGGAAGCCAAGGGGGTAGCTGAGGGAATTGCCAGGACCTTCTCACTTTCCAAATGTCTCACCCTGCAGACCAGTTCCAGGTTTCCTAAGCTTTGGACCTGACTGGTTTAGGGGAAAGAGAGGCAGGAGGCTGCACTTCACCCACAGCTGCAGGAGGGCTGTTCGTGTGTGTGCCAGTGTGTCCCAGCTGCTGCAAGCCTCCACTTTTAACCCTCCCCTTTTTGGAAGGAGCAGCCTTTCTAGGAACTGGAGGGATATCCCAGCTGACCCTGCCCCACAGGCCTTCTCCCTGCAGGGGAAGAGGCAGGTGTGACCATGGTGACCTTTGCTACGTGCTCTCCACATGCAGGTGGCTGAGCAACTCATCAACCCTTTTGGGGAGGACGATGATGACTTCGAAGCCAACTGGCTCATCGACAGGAACCTGCAGGTAAAGGGAACAACGATCCTCCTGCTCTCAGTGCAGTGACCAAACTCTCCTGCAAGGCCTCTGCCCCCTGCCTGTGAGGGAGTGCAGAGACAGTCCCTCCTCAGCCAAGGGGACAGCCCAGGCTCCAGGATGGATGTGGGGCAAGGCCCATGGCAGGAAGATCCCTCTGCTCCACACCAGGAAATCTGGGGCTTTTGGCCTGTTTTAATACACAGAGACCCACTGCAGCTTCAGTCCATGCTCTGGCACGTGGGATGGACCCGGGCTCCTCATTTCAGGCCCTCACTGCCTTTGCATGAGACATCATTCCTGCCTCTCCCTGGCTTTCCTGCCCTATGTCTATCTAAAACTGCCTCCTCTGCTTTCTCCCTTGCCACACCACACCTCCAGCCCCTCCTAACACCAAGCCCATCTGTCCTAATGAACCTATTGCTTTCCTGTCTCGTCCAGCATCATCTTCCTGCCAATTAACCAAATCTCCATGTGAAAAACAACCAAGTGACAGGAAACCACAGCAACCCCAGCCACTTGCCTCACTTCTGTGCTCCACTGCTTCCTCCTGCCATGCATTCCTTCATCCACAGACGGCAGGCACAGGTCAGGCTGCTCACCTCAGGTGACATCCCTGCTGTCCCCCGCAGGTCTCCCTCATGGCAGTGGATGAGATGCATCAGGATCTACCCATCCTGGAGAAGGACCTGTACTGGAACGAGCCTGATCCCCAGCCACCCTACACAGCAGCCACTGCCGAGTACAAGCGCCCATCATTCCTTGGCTCCACGTTTGATATCAGGTGAGGGCAGGCAGGTGGAGGTCACAACACCCCACAGTCACCTGCATCACGTCTTCAGGGGGAGATTATACCTGGGGAGTAAGAGTGAGCAGTGATACCTTTCTCTGTAGTCTGTGCAGTCTTGCTCTGAGATCCCTTTAGGCCCATCCAAAGACAAAACCGACATCCTCCATGGACAAGGATGACTCTGACCTCCTTCCCCTACTCACCTGTCCTCTGAGCACCCCAGTTTTGGGGGGCTAACACACCCCAGTGGCTACAGAACCCCCTTCCCTTTGTGGCTGCCCAACAGCCCCGCTTTGCCTTTCCCAGCATGCAGAAAGAAGAGATGGAGTTCCAGCCCCTGGAGCAGATCAAGGAGAACGAGGAGGCCAACCACTCCACACCATTACTGGGCCACCTGGGTCGCCTCCTGGGGGTGCAGTCCCCCAACTTCTCCAGGTCCTCCTCGCGGATGAACCTGCTGCGCCGGCGAGGGGAGCCCACCTCACCCTTCTCCCACTACACCTACCAAGACATGGGCAAGGCCGGGAGCCCCTGCAGCATCAACCAGCCCAGGGGAGACCCCCAGGAGCAGTGGGACGGCGAAGATGGGAAGCTGAGGGAGTTTGATGCCTTCATGTCAACCCCCTTCTACGAGAGGCCTGGTTTCTACAGCGCTCCCCAGACCCCCATCAGCTCCATCCCCATGATCTTCCCTTCCAGACGCCAGGGCCGCAAGAAGCCGCCCGCTCTGTCCAGCATTGCTGCCTGCTCCACCTCCCTGAGGGATGTCATTGTCAACGCCTCCCCTTCCAGGGCCAGCGACGTCGACAAGAGCCAGAGCTCCCTGGGCTCGGCTGCAAAGGAAACCTTTGTCTGGCCAACAGACCGGAGCAAGGGGCCCGACTCGGCGGCTGTGACAGTGGAAGGGGAAAAGAGCAGCTCCAGGGAAGCTGCCACCACGGGAAGCCCAGGAGCACAGTCCACAGCATCCAACAGCCCCAAATTCCCCTTCCTGGCAGAGTCCCCCGAGCAGGAGAAGCAAGGCAGCTACAAGAGCCTGAAGAGCTTGAAAGCTTCACACCCACCCTGGCTGAGCCTGGAGAACACGGCATCAGCTGCTCCCACCTCTGAGCATTCCGGTGCCTTCCACACCCCCAGCAACAAAACCCCCGGGGGCACTGCCTCCCTTGGCTTCTCCTTCACCCCCGTGACCTCTCCTGCCCTGGAGAGGTCCCACAAGGGGACCCTGGGCCCTGACACTCACAGCCTGAGCTTGGAAGACACAGCCAGCGCTCCAGAGCAGCACCCAGAGGTTTCCAGGGCCACGAGAGACACTGGGAATGGAAGCTCTAATCCACCCCCTACAAAAGAGCCCAGAAGAGCAGAGAGCCCATCCCCCAACGACTCGGGAATCTCCCTGGCCGAGGGTGACTTCGTGGGGCTGATGGAGGTGATCCTGGAGGCCAGCGAGAGCCCGGGGGACGAGCAGATGGACCAGTACAGCTAGAGGAGACCATGAGGCTCCATGGGATGCTGCCTGATCCTCACACCTGGCACTCACCTGGACAGAAGGGCAGTGCTGGACATGCAGCCAGAGCCTGGCCCAGGCCAAAACCAGCACCAAGGACACGCTGCTCTCCTGGTCTCAGCTACCATAGCAGGCACAACTGGTGCTGCAACAACAGAACCACCAAAAATCCCATTCGTAGCCAAACCCCAAGACTCCGAGTGTCAAGTATCGCTGAGACCTTGGCAGGTGCCAGCCTGACCAGCCAGGTGTAGCCTAAAACAGGAGTAGAGTTAATAAGGATACTTAATTCCCCCCTCCTCCTCACAGCAAGAATTAGAACTTGAGCTTACAAGGCTCAGGCAGGAGTTGCACTACTAAGACACTCCAGGGAAAGTAAGGGACTGAAGCAAGTCACGTTTTTTAGCGATGCAGACCCACAGTGCTTCTTCCAGTCCTGTCTAGCTGTTTTCCAGTACTGGGAAAGTACTGGAATAAGGCAGGGTAAGTGCCTACACCAGCACAGGCAGCTGCAGTATCTGCCAGCACATTGCTTCCTTCTGAAGTTCCACATCACCCCTGCCACGTCCCTGACAGAGCTCAGACACCTGGATGGCAGCAGACGCCCATCCAGCTGAGCTTTACTGCCCACCCTCAGAAAATAAAAGCAAGGCTCAAACCCAGGCCCATCGTTTTGTTTCCTCCTTTTAGTTCCCATGCAACAGGGATTTGGAGAAACCACAGCAATCCTCCTACTTCTGCCTTCAGTATCAGCTGCAAACCTCCCACACCACGGGACAAACTTCCCCTCCCGCACCCCTCCACTCCAGCTGCCTCCTCTCCCTCCACACTGAACAGGAGAAGCCAGCTGGAACCAAGTCACTTTATTGGCTGGAGGGCAGTACATAAAACACGAGAGAGAAGGGGGGTGATATTTGGTACAGAGAATGGAACTGTTTCTCTAGGTAGCTGAAGCTGCATGCATGGCTGGACAGTAAGTAGGAGTCCCAGTGCAACCCAGAGCGTGGCCAGGCCAGGCTTCAGCTGTTGTCACAGTCCCCGAGGGTGTGCTTGTCGAAGAGGTACTCGGCCATGCCGTACTTTGGTGCCCCCATCTTGCGCAGGTTGGTCACGTGGTCGCCCAGCTCCTTGATGGCTTTCACCTGCTCATCCAGGTAGTGAGTCTCAATGAAGTCACACAACTGCAAGGGAGACAAGAGAGCTCAAATTCAGGCCCTGAAGGGAGAGGGGACAGAAGGAAAACTGGGAAGCTGAGAGGAAGCAGCTGGTAGTTTTGCCTCGGCAATGCCAGAAGGAGATCAAAGGGAGGCAGGGCTTACACAGGCACACGGGCTCCAGAACCCTGCAGAGCAGCTCAGCTCAGGAAACCTCTCCTCTTCCTCACTACAGGAAGCATTAGCCAAGGCTCTGAACAGACTTAAGACTCCCCCACTGCACAGCAAACTCACAACCATGAGGGATTTACACCTCTCAGACAGCCCAGCATTATTATTTTGTTTTAAAAAGCCCCTCTAACTTGTGCAGGACTCTCCCAGACTACTTGGATTCACACACCTCTTCCTGATACTAAGCAGCCTCAATCCAGCCTTGCCAAAAAAATCCCATCTGTGAAGAATTCTGTGTTTTCAGACACTATTCTGAAGCATCAGGGCTTTTAACACTCAGCCTCCAAAATTTCACAGCAAAAGCACCTCATTACAAAAAGCCTTAGGAGACAGAACTCAACCACCTCAGAAACAAGTCTCCATAAAGCTTAATACACTTCAGAGGAACTAAACCAGGCCTTAAGGGCAATAACCTCACCAGAGGGCTAAGGCACAGGCTGACCCCTGGAAGGGCTGCACCCCTGAGGTTCCCCTTTGTTACCATCCAGGACAGAGAGCTCAGCCTAAACCCACACCACGAGGCACATCCACATCCTGAGGCCCAGCTCAGCCTCCACTTACATGCGGGTCGTTCTTCTCAGTTGCCAATTTGTGCAGTTCCAGCAGTGATTGGTTCACATTCTTCTCCAGGTGCAGGGCACACTCCATTGCGGTCAGGCCATTCTCCCAGTCATCACGGTCTGGCTTCTGCAAGGGGCAAGCACAGCACATGTTTACTCTTAAGAACCCCCAGAAGAGTAGGGAGCAAAGGCTTTAGATCACTCTCACAGCCTGTTCACACCAAGTTTAGGCAACAGCAAACCACTGGATGTGCACACTCAGGACAGAACTGAATGCATCCCCCAAGCCCCACTTCTCCAAACCCTCTTACACAGAAACTAGTTCTTCTTAGTCAATCAGTGCTAATTATCAAATCACTACACATCTCAAATGACTCTGCCTCTCCAGTGTCAGCTGCTCCGTCCCCCACATGGACACCCATCCCCTCCCAGCGTGGGGACAGCCCCCAGGTACAGCCGTGGCCAGGAGAGCCCCCTCCTCACCTTGATGTCCTGCAGGAAGATGCGCCCTCCCCTCTGGTTCTGCAGCTTCATCAGCTTCTCTGCGTGCTCCCGCTCCTCGTGGGACTGGTGCAGGAAGTACTTGGCAAAGTTTTTCAGAGCCACATCATCCCGGTCAAAGTAGTAGGACTGGAAAAAGGTAAGGATTCAGAGGCTCAAAACCCTGAGACAAATCCAAAGGGTAGCTTTAGATGTCCTCTCAGGACAGCCTGAGGTCAAGCTGAGGCCAGCAGATAGCAAGGCAGTGTGGAACACCTCTCCCCTTAGGAGCATTCGATTCTTCTAGCTGAGCTTAAATTTTAACCTGCATCCCTATAGAGAGTTATTTGTGTCCTTGACTCAGTTCTAACGATACAAATAAAAACCCCTGACAACCCCACAGCTACCTGCCCTGAACACCACGCCAATGCCTTAGAAAGCCCTTTTGAAGGGGAAATCTGCCCTTTGTTTACCCGAGCTTGTTGACAATGATCACGAGTCAGGGCTATGACCTGCACCACCAGCTAAGGGTGGCCGAGAACTTTTAGGTGCTTCTGCAATAAAGCTCCCAGGGATTAGACTGAGGAGCACACTAGTACCACGTTTTTATTAAAAAACAAAAGCTAAACGTAGCTAACAATATGAATTTACAGCAAATACTTTTTTGAAAGCGAAAAAGACCCTTTAACAGCAATCAAAAGCCCTCACACAGTTTGTTTGTTCCTTGGTCAGGCCCATCAGCAGGATTCGGTGGAAAGTTTGGAATCAGCTACCAGTTATTTACAAAACTACCACCGAATTCCCCGCTCCTTAAACCAGCCGCCTGGAGGTTCCCAGCAACAACCTGGTGCTTGTGTTCTGCTACCCCACACCAACGTAAGTGCAAAGCAGAGTCCAGATCTTTACATTAACACAAAAACAAGACGCGAAGTGGGGTGCAGGGGTGTCCCCACGAGTGGCAGGCGGGGAGGCCTGAGCCTTTCCCCTTGCCAGAGCCGCTCCCCGCGGCCAAACCCAGCCGAGCACACCTCACACTGCTCCCGACCGCGGCGGGGTAAAACACGTGCCTGCGATCCGAACAGGCCCGCGGGCAGCGAGCCAGGCGCTGGGCCGGGCCGATAACGGGGCCTGCAAGGGCGCAGAGATAAAGGGCCTGGCCTCACCTCCGCGCGGGGACGGCCCACACGGGCCCGCGGGAGGAGGAGGAGGAGCCGCGGCCGCAGGCACCGCCCGGCCCCAGAACCCCGCTCCGCGCCCCCCCGGCCCCAGCTCACCATGCTGAGGTACACGTAGGACGCGTACAGCTCCAGGTTGATCTGGCGGTTGACGGCGGCCTCGCAGTCCTGGTGGTAGTTCTGGCGCACCTGAGAGGGGGGCGCTGCCATGGCTGGGTGCTGGCGTGGGTGCGGCGGTGTGCGAGAAGGGTGTTAGGGCAGGGTGGCGCGGCGGGCCCGAGCGCGGCCGGTTCCGTCCAAGCACTGTTGACGCAGGAACCCGCTCCGCTCCGCTCCGCCGCCGACGCGCTCTGAGCGCCGCCCGCCGCCCGCGCGCCTCTTGTACGGCGCGCGCCGCCGGACACGCCCCCCGGGGCGGGGCCTGCCCGGCGCGCTTTCTGCTGGCCCAGCGTGACTCAGCACCCCGCCCCGCGCTGGCCACGCCCACCGAGGGGCGGGCTCACCCCGCGCGCCCCCGCCCTCAGCGCCGCCGCCATGATGGCGCCTCAGGGGCACCCCGGGCCCCGCCGCCTAAACCGTCCCAAAACCGTCCCCAAAACCGGCCAAAGGGCAACTTTTATGTAGGTTTAATGCCCCTCCAGGCTGCCCTTGGGTGCCGGTGTGCGAGCGCTCCTTTCCGTGCGGAAAAACTGGCCCTCAGGGCCCAAGGTGAATGTGGGCAATGAGAAGTGAGCAGGCCCGGTGTGAGGGGACAGGGCCCTCCGGTAAGGAGATGGCTGTGTGGGCTGCTCGTAAGCATCGGGGGCCTCAGTCACTCAGTTCGCTCCTTTATTTTCATTAGGCACTGGGTTCTTTCTGCTCTCTGTGTTTTTAAGCAGATTACAAGTGGAAACATCCTGCTTAACCCCAGATCATCCCATAACATGGAACTCCCCAAATCCAGGCTTTTACCGAGCCCATGTTCGCACTGAAATCCGTCCAAAATTTACTTTCTGAGCCTGTAAACTCAGATCTAAAGTTTTCCCCTACATACTGAGCCCGTAAACTCGGATTAAATGTTACCTCTATGTTCTGAGCCTGTAAATTCGGATTAAATATTTCCTCTATGCATTGAGCTTGTAAACACAGATTGTTACCTCTATGTAGTGAGCCTGTAAACCTGGATTAAGTATTTCTTCTAGGTACTGAGCCTGTAAACTTCAATTAAGTATTTCCTCTATGCCCTGAGCCTGTAAACTAGAATTAAATGGGTTTTCCTCTATGTACTGAGCCTATAAACTCAGATTAAGTGTTACCTCTATGCACTGAGCCTGTGAACTCGGATTAAATATGTTTTGTTCTTTCGACAGCGCTTTTCCAGGCGTTCCTAAGAGCCCGAAGGGAAGAGGGAGCCTCTGCCTTCCTTTGTCTCACCGTTTGTGTCGTTAACCATCAGAAGCAATTACAATCTCTGAGATAAGGTGGGTCATACCCATCGCTTCAGGCTGCCAGCTCCACTTGCAGCCTCCTGTTCTCCTCCCACACTAATGCTTATGTAAAAGCAACCACAGGAAAAAAAAATGTAGTAGCTGCTGGGCGGGCTTGCACTGCTGCGTTCACACCGCAGCGTTTTGGGCTCACAGGAACACCAAACAAACCTGTGTAAAGACAAAGTGTCTGCAGCAGTGTGTCCCCAGCTCGGACAGCCTGTGCCACCCGTGATTAAACGTCAGTGAGATAGGGAAGTCCCCAATTCTGCTTTCTGGGCCCACTGCTGGTTGCACAATGCACCTTGTGTGTGGTGAGAGCAGATTGACGCGGGCAGGGGAGGAAACACGGGGTGGCACAGCTTGTGTGTCATGGCTTGGTGACCAAGGTGAAGAGTTCAAAACTCAGGGTTTCTGGGAGATTACATTCAGCCATACCCAGCCTTTCTTTGAATTTCGACTTTACTCCACACTATCACCTCGTGGCTTGGTTTAAACCTCCTTTTATCTTGTGCTGTTCCTCCTGAAGATGCATTTAATCATAAAATCCTGGAATGGTTTGGGTAGGAAGGGACATTAAAGTTCATCTTGTTCCAGCTCCCTGCCCTGGGCAGGGACACGTTTTACTAGACCAGGTTGTTCCAAGCCCCATCCAACCTGGCCTTGGACACTCCCAGGGATCCAAGGGCAGCCACAGCTTCTCTGTCCACCCTGTGCCAGGGCCTGCCCGCCCACCCTCCCAGGGAAGGATTTCTTACTAAATAGTAAAGAATTTCTTCCTAAAGAACTTCCCAAACACTCTTGGGAAGAAGCCTCACCTTATTAGGCTGCACTTGCCATCAAGTGACATTGACATTTAGGAAGAAACCCTTCCCTTGAGGGTGGGCAGGCCCTGGCACAGGGTGCCCAGGGAAGCTGTGGCTGCCCCTGGATCCCTGGAAGTGTC
>JAXCLP010000161.1:8167341-8181412 GCA_035584035.1 Lepidocolaptes lacrymiger
GAAGTGTGTGGGCATCAGTCCCTAAGCCGTTAGTCTGCAGGAAGGTGAGCCCAGGGTAGCTCCAGGTGGGGCTCCAGCTGTGGCTCCAGGGGTGGCTCCAGGGGTGGCTCCAGGTGTGGCTCCAGGGGTGGCTCCAGGGGTGGCTCCAGCTGTGGCTCCAGAGGTAGCTCCAGGGGTGGCTCCAGAGGTAGCTCCAGGGGTGGCTCCAGGGGTGACTCCAGGGGTGGTGCCGCTGTCAGAGGGCCCTGCAGCGCTTCCACAGCCTCCCCAGGGACTCCTGCACCTCGCTGTTCCTCAGGCTGTAGATGAGGGGGTTCATCACCGGCGAGAGGACGGTGTAGCTGACACAGACGTACTTGTCGAGGGGGAAGGTGGAGAAGGGCCTCAGGTAGATGAAGATGCAGGGCACGAAGAAGAGGGTGACGACGGCCAGGTGAGCGGCGCAGGTGGAGAGCGCCCGGTGGTGCCCGTGGAGGACACGGCCCCGCACGGCGAGCAGGATGGGCACGTAGGAGGCGAGGAGCAGCAGGAAGCAGCCCAGGGAGATGAGCCCGCTGTTGGAGGCCATGAGCCACTGGGTGGTGCGGGTGTCGGCGCAGGCCAGGCGCAGCACGCGCGGCACGTCGCAGAAGTAGCCGTCGATGGTGTTGGGGCCGCAGAAGGGCAGCCGGACGGTGAGCAGGGTCTGGGTGATGGAGTGGAGGAAGCCCCCTGCCCAGCAGGAGCACACCAGCAGCCAGCAGGCCCAGCGGCTCATGAGGGCCGGGTAGTGCAGGGGCCTGCAGATGGCAGCGTAGCGGTCGTAGGCCATCACGGTGAGCAGGAACATCTCCGAGGAGCCCACAAAGTGCAGGAAGAACAGCTGGGCTATGCACCCCTCGAACGCTATGGCCTTCCTCCGGCACAGCAGGTCCACCAGCATCCTGGGGGCCGTGACAGAGGTGCAGCAGATGTCAAGGAAGGACAGGTTGCAGAGGAGGAAGTACATGGGGGAGGAGAGCTTGGGGTCAGTCCTGACCACCACAATGATGAGGAGGTTCCCCAGCAGAACCATGGCGTAGGCCAGGAGGAAGGCGGTGAAGAGGAGGACTTGCAGCTCCCTCCTGTCAGAGAGCCCCAGGAGAATGAATTGGGTCACCCGGGAGGAGTTGGCCCATGCCATCGCTGCAGCTGGGCTCCCGTGGCTCAGGGGTGGCAGGGCACTCATGGGCTGGCCAGCAGGACAGGGGGACAGCTACAGCTCCAGGGTCAGGGGTGGTGGTGGCAGGGTGCGTTTGCTGCTGGCTTTCCTGCCATGAAAGCAAAGTGTCATGTCCAGAATTGCAGTGAGCAGTGTTTGCAAAGGGCACTGTCACTGGCACCCCCCTCCTCTGCCTTCCTGCTCCCCGTTCAGGTTTCTGCCCCCCCACACTGGCCCTCACCCCTGAACTCACCCTGACCACTCTTTTCCTGCAGTGACACATGTACTGTCAGGGAGGAGTCACAGAATTGTGGTCATCGAGGCTGGAAAAGATCTCTGAGGTCATCGAGTCCAACCATTCCCCCAGCACTGCCAAGGCCACCACTAAACCATGTCCCTCATCCACATGTCACTTGAAACCCTTCAGGGCTGGTGATTCCACCACATCTTATTCTCACAGATTAGAAAGCTGGGAAAATGCTGCACTGTCCTTTTACCTGGGAATTTGAGGTGCCACGATGGAAACGAAGCCTGCCCTGCTCAAGTATCGTGTCTACAGTCCATGGCTCAGCCATGAGCTGTTCTGTGTTCCCTTCCTAATGGCACTCCTCTGAACTGAGGAAAGGGCTCTGCATTTGTCTCATCCACTCTGAAACTGCAAATACATGCACAGAAACCAGGTCGGGGAGGTTCCTCCCTGGAATTCCTCTGCCCTGAGCCTGTTTGGAAGCTCCAGTGCTCCTTTAGTCCTGCTGGGATCAGAACGTGCCCCCCCAAAGAAATGGGGTTTCTAAGAAAGCAGAAGCTGCAAAACCCTGCCCACTTTTTCTACCCCTTTATTTTTTATAAAGGAATTTTTAAAGTTCCCCAGTAGACAAATGCACTCACTGTCTTGTGGAGGTTAAAGTGGGACCAGCAGAGGAATGCACATTTCCATTTACAATCCCACCAGGAAATTCCTTGGCTGCTCGTTCCTGCCCAAGAGTTTAGAGCTCAGCAAGCAGGAGGTTACTATGAGGGACAGAGGCTGCTTTCCTTACACACCTCCTGCCTTTTGCCAGTACCTGGGCACTTCCCTCAGGCCCTGCTCTATTTTCTACCCCTTTCTGGCAGATCTCAAACCCGTCATTCACAATATGCGTGTGCAAATCACAGCATTAGTTTAGAAATGACCCCTCTTTTCCCACTCTCTTGCCCAGAGGCTCAGCAGTTTTCCAGAGGTGCAGGGAGGGTGAACTGCCTATGGCCACCCCTGAGGCTGTGCTAGACAGACACCTCAGAACAGACACCTCACTCTGTGTGTGGCATTTCTGCCCCCCTGTGCCATCAGTAAGGAGGAATAAACGCCTTAAAGGTGTGACTCACTTTACCTTTGTTTGGGCCATTGCACCACAGGGAGATGATTTATCCCATAAGAGATATTTCCTCTGCCCTGGAGTGTAAATGGAGAGCAGATACCTGCCCCAGATGTCTGCCCGTGCCATCAGCATGAAACTGAGCTGCCTGAAAGGGTCCACATGGCCAAACCATCACAGGAGCATTCACACTTTTCTGTGCCTTTTCCAGCAGATTACTGAGGATTTCTCTCTGCCTTTCACATGAACAAACACCCCAACACGTGTGCTTTAATACGCCATGGCTGACACACACAACAGAAGGAAAGGAGGCAAAAAATGGTTACTACTGTACCCAGTTCCTAAATGTTGATCCAACATCTCTGAGCTCCACATTTGTCACCTGAAAACATTTTAAATCATTCGCTCTGTGTTTCAGCTTATTCATCCCACGGGTCAGGGAATTGTCTCACTCTTCTTCCTCCTGCTTGTAATTCCCATATCCTTGCTCTTATTTTTCTTGGTGCATAGTAATTTGCTTCAGGATTTTTTCAAGCAAGTGGGTTTTTTCTTGCTAGGCAGGTTTTACTGTGATGGCATCAATGCCTTGTTTTCTGTCTGTCATTCACACCGAGAGATCCAGTGAGGGAACACCTGGAAGGGTCTCAGAACTGACTTCTGCATTTCCCACGTCTTCCTTCTCCCTGAAGTCCCCCCATCCCAGCACAACCTATAAATACTGCTGGAACATACTGGGCACAGGCAAAAGGGAGCTGGACCTCTGAGAAATGTGTCATTAGCAAACTCCAAGCAGGTTCCAGAGGGCCTTATTAAATAGTTTTGCTGGTTGGGTCCCTTGGTTGGGTCCCAGTTCCCTCCAGGGCCTTCTGTGAGTGGAGTCCTGGGGGGTGATGGAGAGAGGAGGAAACACCACGCACTTCTAAGCACTCAGAAACCCTTTGTATTAAACAAGCCCTTGAGTTTCTAGTGATAAACCCATAAATGTAGGGTTGCACCACTGATCCCTGCACTGAGCTGGTGTCAGGCAACCAGAAATGTTGCTCAGGGTCAGGGAAGCTGCAGGGCCAGGACAGGGAGTTTTGGTTGCTCAGGGATAGACTGGATTGATCCTCACCAGGATGAAATATAAACAGGAACTGATCTGAGTGTTCACTCCCCAGGTCAAAGGTGGTGACATATCACTGAGAACTGTGGCCCAAGTCCAGAGCAGCCTGACCTGGTTCTTCTGACCACAGTGTTAACTGATGAGAGATCCCCCATCCTTATCTCAGCACACAAGTGTTTTTATTTCCATTTATCACCATATCCCATTGAGAATGAGTGAGAGAGGGGCTGTGGGGGTGTCCAGCAGCCAGCCAAGCCATCAGGCACGTGGCATGAATTCCAAAGACTGCAATCTGGTCTCTGAAAGCATGGGATCTCTAACAGGAGTGAATGTGATTGCTGAATGGCATGGCCATTTCTGTTGCATCTCCAGGAGCTGCTGCCTGAAATCCAGAAAGAAAATTGACTGCATGCCTGGTTTTAGTCTTTAACCAGGCTCAGAAGGTCACCCTGAAATAAAATCAAGGGCTCAGAAAGGTGTAAAGACAGAACTCCTTTAAATAAAACAGATCCAACCAAGAATAGCCATCATTTGATGTTTATAGTACAGCAGTGGGTTTTGGACCTGGGCATTAGTTTGGGTGTCTTACAGGGGTTGGCACTGGTCAGCTTAGGTGAGTGTTTGAGGAACTAGGGCCAGGAGGGAGAACAGACCTGAAGGAGACAGCACATTGACCAGAAAGCAGCAAACACCTAAAAATGGGATCACTCAGCCTCGCTGCTGCAGGAAAGCCTTCAGCCATTGCCCGGTGAGCTCTTGAATCATGATACTGATACTGAGCTCTAAGAATGATCATTATTTTTCCTGGAAATCGCACTGGCAGGGGAAGGATGGAAAGCTCCCCTCCTGTACGTGGCATCAGCAGATCACCAAACTTCCACCTAATACCAGGTTTTCTTCCCTCCCCACGAGCCTTAAGCTCACGTCATCCTACCAACATGCCCTTCGTTTGTCCCTCCTCTTCAGTGCCCTGCTCCACAGCCTGCTCACGCCGTTCTTCACCTCCCGGTTCCTCAGGGTGTAGATGAAGGGGTTGAGCATGGGAGCAATGATGGTGTAGAACACAGACACCACCTTGTCGGCCGGCAGGGTGACCGAGGGGCGCAGGTGCACGAACACGCAGGGCCCGAAGAACAGCAGCACCGCCAGGATGTGGGAGGAGCACGTGGAGAGGGCTCTGAGCTGCCCCTGGGCAGAGCGTGTCCTCAGGGCAGCCAGGATGACACCGTAGGACACAGCGAGGACAGCGAAACAGCCCAGGACAACGACACCGCTGCTGATGGCCACGGTGACAGTGACAGCACGGGTGTCGGCGCAGGCCAGCGCCAGCAGTGGGTGCACATCACAGAAATAGTGGTCCAGGCCGTTACTGGGGCCGCAGAAGGGCAGCTGCAGCACCAGCAGGGTCTGCAGCAGGGAGTGCACGAGGCCCCCCAGCACCGAGGCCCCCACGAGGCGCCTGCAGAGGCGAGGGCTCACCACGCTGGGGTAGTGCAGGGGGCTGCAGATGGCCACGCAGCGGTCGTAGGCCATGGCCATCAGCAGGAACACCTCTGTGCACCCAAAGAAGTGGGTCCCGAACAGCTGCGCCATGCAGCCAGCAAAGGAGATGGTCTTCTCCTCCACCAGGAGGTCGTGGATGAGTTTGGGAGCTGAGACGGTGGCGTAGCTCATGTCTGTGAGAGACAGGCAGCTCAGCAAGAAGTACATGGGAGAGTTCAGCTGGTCACTTGTCCTTACAGTGACGATGATGAGCAGGTTTCCTAGAATTGTAGTGGTGTAGAAGAGTGAAAATAACAAGCAGCACACTTTTGCCACTGTCCTGTCCTGTGTCAGTCCCTGGAGGATGAACTCGGTGACGTTGTTGGTGTGGTCCATGGACAGCCCTCAGGCAGGACCTGGGCACAGACAGGAGACACCACAGTGACATCAGACATGGGGCACTACCAGGACACGCACACACTGACATCTGGCGTGTTCCATATCCTGCATATTGGGGTTTGCTGTAGTTTGGGGCCAGTTTCAATTTCAAGGCAGTGCTTCCTCAAGGGAGAGCACTGATGTTAAGTCAGAATGTATTGCTGACATGTGTAATTACGAGCTCAGGTTATTTAGCTGAGGAGGGTGGTGGAGATAACACCCTGGTGCTGCACTGGGACCTCACAAAATCCCTCACCAGAAACACCACTTTCCAAAGGCAGGATTTCAGTCAGGCCTGAACGAGACAGAGGGACAACTCCAGAATGTTTACACCTCAAACCATCACAAGCTCTCAGCTGCAATTTGCTGCTCAGAAGCTGTGAAAGCAAGTCCAAACCTCTGCCAGCTCCGAGCCCTGCAGAGGCTGAAAGGAACCCAACCCTCCCTCTGTTTCCCCACTCTGCAGGAGCATCTACAGGAACAACTATTTCTGCAGCACAGACAGTTCAGGTCAACCATACGGGGAGGCATGAGAGTTGGGCAGTAATGAGGTCCCAGAGGCAAATGCAGTTGTGTCAGACATCACCAGTGGTCGGGGAGCTAAAATTGTCCTTTGGAAAGTTATTAGGGGAGTGCCTGGAGAGAGGGGTTGCAGTAAAGATGTCGTTTACACAGGACGTTTATATGAATTTATATCAGTTCTGCTTTCTGTCCTAGTATTTCTCGTCTGCATTCTTATTAACTTGCTCTTATCACTGCCCAAAAATAAAGCCCCACTTGTGCTATGGGTGTTACCCCTTAGATGCCTGATGGATGTAAATTTGAAACAAGAAGTAACACAGGAAATTCACTCAAAAGATTCAGAAAGGGTTGTGGTGAGTCCTCACTGCACCACCAGGTGTTTTTACTGCCACAGTGCAAAGCACAGGAGCAACTTTTCAGCTCAAGTGTGAAGCCCTTAGAAGAATTCCTAAAATTCTCAAAATGTGGAAGAGCTAATGCTGTTTTAGGGGCTCCTTCCATAAGCTAGGAGTGAATATTTATTCAGCAGCACTCAAAAATGAGACCTCAAAAAACCCCATTAGTGTTCACCCTCAAAGCATTTAAAAATACATCTATTTTAATATATTTATTTGTGTGTGTGTGTGTGTGTGTGTGTGTATAAAGTAATCAGCCCTGTCTTGGGCTGGGACCACCTTGTGACCTTCAACCCCTTCTTAAGGCAAGGAGTTGTCTTGGCTACTGGAACGGTTCCTAAACGTCTTTTTTTTCCTTTATTTTCACATGAATTTGTGCCTCTAAACCCCTTCTTTGGTGACTCCTTCATTCTGAACAGTCAGTAAAGCACTGCAGAAAGGATTTGTTGAGGTGACAGGGGAAGGGAGAAGTTTCTTTTCCCATTCCCCGCCTCAGCAAAGGACCCAACTCCACACAGTATCAGGGGTTTGTGGGGCATTTTTGTGGGATGCTCTACCTGGACAACCTTTGCAGTACTTTTTACAATACTTATTTGAACACTGGTGTTCAGCTAATGCTCAGGGGGCACCTGTGCTTGCTGACAAGGAATAGACAGGGAATTCCAGCCCCTCTCAGGGCTCACAGTGCCAAAAAATGAACCTCTAGTCCCTTCCTGATTCCAGTAGGAGCTCTCCTTTGAAAGGCAGGTCTTGGGGAGTTGTCCCAAAAAAATCATAGCGACAGATGCTCCATTTCCTCTGCTCCTTTGGAAATGTGGCCATGGCCCTACACCCTTCCCTTTCCACTTCCCCCTTTTCTGCTCCTCGGTTTTCTCACGGCTCTCCTTGTCCCTGAGGGTGTAGGTGAGGGGGTCCAGGGGCTGTGATGATCGAGGAGCACATGCCCACACTTGTGTCCTATGACCAGTCCCCACACAGGCAGGTGGCAATGAAAGTTCACAGCCTAAAGAATGGGATCTCCATGGGTGGAGAGGGCCCTGTGCCACCCCACAGGTGTCTGACCTCTCAAGGAAACCAGGATGACCACAGGGGACAGGACCAGGATGAAGAAAGAACTCAGAGTCATCACCCCACTGCTGGCCACTGCAGCTGCTGGCACGGGCCACGTGGGACACCCAAAACCAGGGGCCAGCTCTGTCTGGGCCACAGAACGGGAGGGAAGTGGTCATGAGGGCTGCAGGGTGGAGTGAGGGGAGCCCCCAACCCACAAACCCATGAAGGAGGCGGGTTTGTTCCCACCAGAGGCTGGTGGTCATTCTGGGAGCCCCGGTGGAGTCGTGGATGTCCATGAAGGACGGGGAGCACAGGGGGTCATTGAGGTGCCAGTGGTCACCACCATCCCATTTCCTGTCACAGTGCTCACACAGAAAGCCAGAGACAGCACAAAATGCACTTTCTGCATCGCTTGGTTCTCCAGGAGGCCCAGGAGGATGAATTCCTTCTTTTAATTTGCAAACTTAACCAAGTCCTTCCTTTCAAGGGATGGCTCAGAGCCAGTCAAACTGCACCAATAGTTCAATATTAAAGTGAGGCAAGATTCCCTGGGAAGCTCTTTCTCTCTGGAATGTTTGCAACCTGTTTTCAGGCAGGAAAACAGCAGAGAAAAACTTTTAAACCAACGAGGACTTTTTGTCCTTCACGGGGCTTGATCTCCCGGGCTGTGGGTCTGGAGACCTTCAGGCCCATCTGATCCAGCCCCCCTGCCACCCTTCTGGCCCCGGGCCCATCTGACCCAGGCTTCTGGTTTGGGGTTTAAAATGAGAGCAAAATGGGAAACTCCCGTGCAGGCAAAGCTGCCTGAGCATCCACAGGAAATGCTGGACTGGAGAAAAGCCCACATTGCTCTCAGAGCCACCAAGTGCAGCCCAGAGAGGAAGTTGGGAAAGCCTGGGGCTTCTCCTGTGCTTACAGCTGCACTGGCAGGAGGGAAAAATGCTCAAGGAAAGGGGGATAATTTCTCTGTCTTACCTCTGAAAGTATCTTTTCAGGGGCAGACTGGAGGTACAGGACATAGTGCAATCAGCTGCAATATGAAATAAGCACAATGTGGGCTGTTAGCATTCCAAAAAAGGGATGAGAAATTGAACCACCTCCTTATTGCAAGTGTTTCGCCCTAAAATCTCGGGTGGTTAATGGGAAACAGAATGAAATAACCTGGTTTGGGGTTATTTAGAACATACAGAACTGGCTCTGTATGTGGTTGTGGCCAAGGAGAGCCAGAGAGGGCTCAGTGAAAATTTCTTTGTGTTTTCACATTTGCTAAAGAAGGAGAGTGGGGAAAAAAGAGGAAAGAAAAGCAGGAAAAGGAAGGAGAAGAGGAAAGGATCCAAAGAATCTGAAAAATTGACCTCATCTATGTTTGGGGATCTAATTTTTTATGTAAGGGCTGTGAGATTTTACAGAGGGGGAAAGAAGAGGAAAGGAAATCAGAAAAAGGAAGGAGAAGTGGAAAGGAAGGGAAAGGATCCAGAGACCATGGCAAACTTACCTCCTCTTGTTTGGAGATCTGACTTTTCATGTAAGGGCTGGGAGATTCTAGCTCCTCAACCCCTGCTCAGGAGGTGCCTTTTATAGTCTCTCTCAGCTAGTTTAATTTCTTGCTTTGCTGGATCACCAGGTGCTTCTGGGTGTCTCCTGCCCACCAGAGCTGGTTTGGAGGCTGCACGGGGGTGGGTGGGCACTGAAGGAGAAGACTGTTTTAAGTAGCACTTCCCAACCATCTCCAAGGAAATCTCCCACCCCGAGGGCTTAGCTCCCTGTTTACACAGAACTACTGCACCCTCTCCAAGGAAATCTCTCCTCTCCAGGGCTCCTGGGGCTGCAGGAGGGAGCGGTGAAAGCTCAGAGGGAGGCAGGTGGGAAGGAAGGTAAATGAATCTGGTCCTCTCAGGGGAAGTTCAGATGAGACATTAGGAGAAATGTCTTCACTGGCAGGTGGTGCAGCCCTGGGACAGGTTACCAGGGCAGGGGTGGGTTCTCCATCCCTGGAGGGGTTTGACATGTGAGGATGGAGCACCTGGGGTTTAGTGGTGGCCTTGGCAGTGCTGGGGGAATGGTTGGCCTTGGTGATCTTAGAGGGCTTTTCCAGCCTGAATGATTCCATGATGTGACCTGGTCCACTTAACCCTTCCCAGAATCCAGCAGGAAACCAGGACCTGTGGTTGTTCCAAGTCTAGAGGCCCGCTGCACTTGCTGCTTTGTCTTTGTAGTTTTGGGAGAAACAAAACAGGACTTTTTAATAATTTTTTTATTCCAAAAAAGGAAAAAAACATGAAGCACAAATTGTGACAGAAAAGGTTTAAAAATCAGAGATTTCTAGTAGTAAGGAAGGAGTAAGAAGAGAGGCAGAAGGTGGCCTGGGCTATCTTTTCATGACCTTCCAAGTCCCTGTTTTCCATGAAATTTACTCACTGGCCGCCAAGTGAATAAAACCTCTTGCAAGAACTTGCACATTTCAGCAAAAGTCAGTGAATTACAAAGTGAGGGGGAAAAATCCTTCCTGTACAAATTGTGAAACTGAGGGAGGGGAGGAAGTCAGCTCTGGTACATCTATGGAAATCAGCTGGGTGCAGCTTTGCAACCCCAGGGTGTCCTATGGAAAGGAGGGGATCTCTCCAGGAACTGATGCCCCTGAGCAGTTAAAGGGAATGGCTTTGAACTGGAAAAGGGTGAGCTTGTTTAGGTGGGCTTTTGGGAAGGAATTCTTCCCTGTGAGGGTGGGGATGGGTTTCCCTGAGGAGCTGTGGCTGCCCCATCCCTGGGAGTGCCCAAGGCCAGGTTGGAACAACCTTGGGTAGTGAAAGGTGTCCCTGCCCACGGAGGGGTGTTGGAATTCAATGATCATTAAGGTCCCTTCCAAACCAAACCATTCCAGGCTTCAGTGAACGTATGAATCACTTAAACTCATCAATGCTTTGAAGTTTACTGTGTATGTTTAATTTTTGACTTATGGGCATCAATGAACAGTTTCATCCACTGCCCATTCCTTTGTTTCGGTAACACTTGTTGAAGTTTGGAATGGCCCAATAAAAACCAAGGTGATGTGACCATCTCCTGACGCAGAATCCATGCAGGGAAAAGAGAAATCCTCAAATTAACAAGGAGGTTGAACTCTGCTCTGGGTGAAAAGACTCTTTGAATGTAAATATCATTTTCCACTGGAGTCCTGACCAGGTTAATAAGGACTACCAGTAACAGCTGTAGGAAATAGCATTGGGTAAGAAAGGAAAAATGCTGTTACAGCCTTGGGGAAAGGAAGAGGAAGAGGAACAAATGCGTATCTGACCTGCTAAGCAAATTTGGGCTGGCTCTGCCCATTTCTGTGCCCACTGGCACACATGGCAGGAATTCAGCTGGTGTCACACTCCTGTCCCTTTGTGTCCCTGCCTGGCTGGACCTGCAGAAGTGATAAATGCACGAGCTGAAATCAAGAGTCACTGGTGCCTCCTGTTGAGAGAGTTCCCTGCAAGGACACCCTTGGCACCAGGAAAGGAGGAAGTGTGTTCTGTGTTTTCACTCCCCTTCCTTTGGCACGTGGATCTGGACACTGGGGGGGATCCTGGGGGCTGTGAGAAGAGCAGTGGGGTGTTGTGAGAGGGTGGTGAATTCTGTGTGAGGCAGGGCTGTGACTTGGACAAGGGGCAGGATGGGTGCTGCTTCGGGGGGAAGTTGTGAAACTGGAAGTGAAAGGCCTGGAGGTTTTCTTGAGGGGTTTTGTGAAATCAGAAGTGCCCAAGGGGAGGTGAAGGGCTGTGCTGAGGGACTGACGTGGCAGGAGGAGTGTGGAGTTGCCTGGAAGGGCTCCTGACACCAGAATGAGGCACTGGAGGCAGCACGAGCAGAGGCTGGGAGTTTGTAGCTGCTGAGGTGTGAAGTTTAGGCTGGACCCTCCTCTGGAGAAGGCTGGATGAAACAATAGGCACTAAACAGGGTGCTGAGCTTTGTGGGGTCAGGAGGGGTGTGTAATGGTTGGGCAGGGACAATGGGGCTGAGGAGCTGTGCTGGGGCAGGTTGTGACACCATCAGCAAGGGTGTTACGGGACAGGACTGACAATGACCCTGGTGACCCCGAGCAGCAGCAGAGCATCATCTTCAGGGGCTGTGAACCAGAGCATGTGGGGCACAGGCAGGGAACAGCAGGGCAGGGGCAAGGGAGGGGTTGGGATGGACAGAACGGGCTGGCAAAGGGAGGAGCAGTGAAAGCAAAGAGGTTTCATGCAAAGAGGGAAGGGGGAAGTGGCTCTGTTATCACAGCCCAGCTGTTCCCCCCAGAGTGATTGGCTGGGGGGTGTCACGCTGGCCTTTAAACAGTGCCCCAGTGGCCCAGCACTGCAGTGGTGACACGGGCACCTTGGCTGGACCCCATGCCCCAGACCTGGGGCCTTAATACTGCCCAGCACATCCACACCAGGCAGCTGCTGCAAGGAAGTCACTGAAGTTCCAGGGAACCCACAGGGAGGTGAGAAATTCCTGGGTGGATCTTTGCCATGGCTTTCTATGGGGCTTTGGGGGAGACAGTGAGGGGAAGGGAGGAGAAACAAAGGGGCAAAGAACACCAAAATGCTTTCTTCTCCTGCTGGTTGGAGATTTGCTGTGGATCAGAAATTGGCACGATCATTTCCAAGATAAGAAGAGCTTCGTTCCAAGGACACTTTTCTATTGACAAGTGCTATGGAATGGCTCTACATAGACCTCTGTAATATTCAATGTTGTTATTTAGAGACCTGGCATTCCAACAGCATAACCTTCTGTCCATAATCTGAGCGGTGCCGGGGTTGTTCAGGCTGGCGTTTGGCAGGGTGGTTCATCCCAAAAGAGAAAGAGACCACCTGCACTCAGACTGCTGCTGTTTGAGGGGAGCTTTCACTAATTAGCTTTATTAAGGTGGTGGATTCATGTCTTGGGTGAGTCCTGGAGAAAAGATTTCAGTCTTTCCAAGGGAAAGCAATGGCACTGCAATGTTCCTGACCTCTCCAGATGGGCTGGAAACTTGCCTCAGACTTATACAGATTATCTCATGGCAGACAGAGAAGCACCTTGGGTCTTCTAAAGCCCAGGAAACCACTTCAACCACCGTGTCTTCCTCTGTCCATGCAGCAGAGTTGCTGCACAGTTTGGGGCTGTTTCAGCTCGCTTTTGCTGCCAACCAAAATCTGATAGAGCTTGTGGCCGCCCCACGAACAGGTGGTGAGGGGGCAGCAGCCACAGGGCTGGGACCTAAAGCCTTAGGGTTGACATGAGGTCCTGTCAGAGCTGAGGATGGGATCATCCACCACTAGGAGTGTGGTGCAGTGCCATAAGTTCCTGCTTTTGGGAAAGGAAATCCTGGAATGGTTTGGGTTGGGGGGAGCCCTAAAGATCACTGAATTCCAGCCCCCTGCCACGGGCAGGGACACTTCCAGACACCTTCCACTGGAACACGCTGCTCCAAGCCCCATCCAAGCTGACCTCGAAATTCCCTGTGTCATGCTTTTCTCCTGCCTCTGTCCATGTGGGACTGTGGTCCTTGTGCTTGGACTGCTGGGATGAGGCAATGATGACCCAATCAGTCACGTTTTAGTGGGTTTTGAAGTTGGTCTCCATGTGCTTTACCAAGAGAGAACAGAGGATTCATGCTGGTTAGATGGGTCAGTGATATGGTTCCCAGTACACCCTCTTTTGGCTGGTTCCTCTCTTCCTTTTAACCCATCTCTCATGGCATTTGTCTGCCTCCCATGTCCAGATTAGCAGCTGACTGGAAGAGACCAAAAGTACCACAGTATTTGTTCTTATCAGACAAAAAAAAAACAAAAGGTGTTAAATCTATTTTTGTACTTCTTCTTTCCCAAGGTTCTCATTCAGGTCTCAGTACATGGGGGAGGAAACAGTGAACTGCCTCAGGGAACGGGGTGAAATAATTGTCAGCCCCATAAGTCCAACGTCCTGAGAGGATGAGAGGCTTTGTGGTTTCTCACATGTGGTTCTTACAGTTTCTGAGGAAAGGGCAGACTCTGCCAGACCAAAAGGTTTGTTATCTGTACACAGGACCCAGGAGAACAAACCAAGCCAACCACATTAAATGGCACTTCATTAGAATAGAAATCAGTCATCAATATAAAAAAAAACAACCTACCAGCTTTTTATAGAATGAAATATTTTCATCGAATCACAGAATCCCAGAGTGGTTTGGGTCGGAAGGGACCTTAAAGCTCGTCCAGTTCCAACCCCCTGCCTTGGGCAGGGACACCTCCTACTAGCCCAGGTCCTTCCTACCATGTTTTATGGGCACACACATAGGACAAAACTCCATCAGTTCTCATACTAATTCGATGTGTGTGGTGGTTGCCTGGAACCTTCCACACTTCTGACAAGATTCTTGTCCCACCTACTCCTATCTCCATGGGACAGTTATCCCAGAGTTGTTAGCACTGAGTCTGTTTGGCTTTAAGCTGATGTCGAGGGGGGTTGGATGGGATATGGGGAAGGAATTGGTGGCTGGGAGGGTGGGCAGGCCCTGGCACAGGGTGCCCAGAGAAGCTGTGGCTGCCCCTGGATC
>JAXCLP010000161.1:8196656-8212478 GCA_035584035.1 Lepidocolaptes lacrymiger
CGATCCCCCCGCACACCCCGTGCCGGCGGCAGGAGAGGACAAAGGCGCCGGAGAGACCTGGTGAGCACGGCGGGGGTCACGGGCCCCCCGGGAGCGGGAGGGAGCGGCGGCGGGCGGGACCCCCGGGCAGGGCCCCGGCAGGCCGCGCCGGGCTCAGGGCAGGGGGCGGCGGGGCCCGGCCCGCCTGACAGCACCCCGGCACCCTCCGTGTCACCCCCGGGCACCCTCCGGTCACCCTCCGTGCCCACCCCCGGCACCGTCCGTACCCACCCTCGGGACACCGTCCCTGCCTTCCCCGTCCGGTCACCCTCCGTGCCACCCCCCGAACCCTCTGTGCCCTCCCCGCCGGGGCACCATCCGTGCCTTCCCTCCCCTGGCAGCGTCCGTGCCGCCCTCCGTGCCCTCCCACCGGGCACCTTCCCTGCCTTCCCCGCCCGGGCACCGTCCGTGCCACCCCCGGAACCCTCCGTGCCCTCCCACCGGACACTGTCTGTGCCACCCTCCGTGCCCCCCTCCCCGGGCACCGTCCGTGCCACCCTCCGCGCCACCCTCCGTGTCCCTCCCTCCGTGCCCACCGTCCGTGCCACCCCCGAGCCCCCGTGCCCGCTCCGGCCGCAGCGCTGCCCCCGAGCGGCCGGGGCTCTGCCGTGACACGGGGCGGGCGGGCTGCGCGCTCCACTCCTCCAGTTGTTTATAAACACGAGTTGGGCGAGTGCGGGGACAAAACTGCGTGTCTCGGCCGGGCAGGGAGCCCTGTGGATCCAGGGCAGGCAGGGCTGGGGAAGGTGCGGGCGGGACCGGGAATGCTCTGCTGTCAAACCCGGGGATCGGGGACGAGCGGGGTGGAGTGAGTGCTTTTTTCGTCGTGGTTGCGGTTCTTTAACGCTGCACCGAGGGGCAGACCCCCTTTCCCCGACCCCCTGCTCGACCCCTTTTCCCGACCCCTTTGCCCCGAAAGGGCTGGCTTAGGTATAGTCTTGGGGATTAAGAGCCGCGGTGTAGCCGGGCTTTGGTTCCTTCCTGTCCCTTTAAAAGGAAAGGAAAAAAAAAGAGTGTAGGTGCCATCTGATGCCTCGGGAGGTTTTCCCAGGTCGGTGTGTGGTGTCACTAGGTGGCACATTTGGAGATCTGAGCATTTAGGTCTCCGTGAAGCCAGGGGTTGGATCCCTCGGTGCTTCCCTGCATGGGTGCTGTACATAGGAGAGATCCCATATGCCTTCTCTGCTCCCGGGAGATGTTCTGTGCTGGTGTAGCTTCTCCCAAACACCACAGTACAGGATATCCCGAGGACAGTGATGGTGTTATTTGGAAAAGTTGGTCCTCTGATGTGTAATTTTGGGGAAGCCAGACTGTTCCCTGGCTCTTATCCCACTGTGGCCCCACGGAGCTGCTCTTTGTGCCCGTGGTAGTGTGGGGCAAAGGCCTTTTCCTGGTGGGAGATCTGCGGGTCCTGTCACGTTGCAGAGCAGCTGGTGAAGTCATTTACCCTGGGTCGTGCCTAAATTAGAATGGGAGCCTGAAAAGTTGAGGTGGGCTCAGCCACTGGGCTCTCTTAGCCCTGCACAGGGATGTGGGGTCAGGGAAGTGAGGAGTGTGTGTGTCCTGTGTCTCCATGTCGTGCTTCACTGTTTCCCTCTGGTTTCCAAGGAGGAAGAGGACGACGACAGCAGTCCCGGCGTGTCCTTCTCGCTCTCTTCAGAGGAGTCAGAGATGGAGCCTGAGGAGGAACGGATCCGCTACAGCCAAAGACTGGTCAGTATGGCCCTAATTCTGGCCTTGGTTCTCTTGGAACTGGAGAAGGAAAAGGCTTTTCCTGGCAGGCAGGCTCGTGGTGCGTGGCTGCAGCCTGCCCTGAGGAGTGAGCTTGGCTGGCCGTGGTGTTGTGGGTCCTTTTGTGTCACCAAGGTTGAAGGGAATTTGGCTGCGGAACTCTGGAAGAGGGGAGGGTTGGAGGCTGAGGCTGGATAAGGAGCTTTGGGACAGGGCCATGGAAGCAGTTGGGTGTAGTTTTTGTCACAACAGGTTTTCTCTGTGTGTCTCTAACAATGTGCGTGGCCATTCTGTGGGCTGAGTGTGTTGGGAAATCTGGGAAATTTGAGCTTGAAGCTGGTTGTCTTCTGCTTGTGTTTCCTTTTGGAAGGAGCTGTTCCAGCAGTCAGGTCCCAGATAGGCCCTGCCAGGAGCTCTGCCTTGCCTGGTGTCTGTGCTGCTGTCCAGGTGGACTGTGTGAATCCTGTGGTCTGGGAATGGGGCTGGGACTGGGAGCAGCTGCCATGGGAGTCTGAGATGAGATTCCCAGAGATCCCAGGGAAGCCTCTGTGTCTCCCACGCTGTTTTGAGGCAGTTGTAAACCCCTAGGAAGGGCCAGTGGCAGCTCTTTGATGGCGTTGCTCTCTGAGTCACAGCACTATGTGTTCCCTCACCTTCAAAGTGCTGCCCATAAAGGTAAATCCTTATCCTTTAATACTCTGGATCATTTGATGTGAGGCCATGTGGTATTTGGCATTAAGCTTTGCCCTCACTTCTGGGTGCTGGCCATGGAAAGGGTGCTGGGGAGCTCCCAAGTGTTTTAGTGGGTGCTTTAATTTGGCAACAGCAGCGATCCCACCTCCTCCCTCATCCTGCCACACTTGTTCCCACCACTGTGCAGGGCATGGCTCAAGGGGCTGGTTTGACTGGGGAGCGAGCCAGGACTAACCCAAAATATCTGCATAAAAGCACAGTGGGTGAAGGGGACCATCCACCACGAATTTTACTGGTTTAAAAACGCTCCTCATCTCAAATAAAAATCAGGCAGAGCTGGTGGCTTGGTGCAGGTGGGCTGGGCTCCAGCACATTGTGCTAAGCTGGATAAATGCCTGCACAGTGATGAGCCCTGTGCTTAAGGGGTTTGGGAAGGCACATGGGCAGCAAGCAGAGCATGAGGCTCACCTGGACTGGGGTGTGTGGTGTGTGTGCTGTCTGTGCTGGCCTGTGGCCCAGAGGAGGAAGCATGTCCCCTGTCTGATGGCAGAGCTTTACCTCCTGCCTTGCTTTTCCTGGAAATTTCCAGCTCATTCTGTCCTCTCCACTCCCTTGTTGAAGGACCTTTAAAAGGTGATTATTTTTCTTCTATAAAGCCTTATTTGAACTATCCAGGAAGGCCAAAGTGCTGGGTATGACTTACTTGAAATCCTGTGTATGCCTTGAACTTGGGAGCTGGTTTTAGTAGGCCTCAGTTAAAAGTTCCAGGTGGGGAATCAGGTAGGTGGTTAGTAGTGTGTGTTTGTGCTGCTGTCAGCTCTGTGTGGCTGGGGTTCAATGTGTGTGACAGCAAAAAACACTCATATTATAAAGAATATAACTGAAGTTGATAGTAGCCAGATAGCCTGGACTAGAATAGTTTGTAGTGGTGAAGGACCTAAATTAATTGTGTAGTTTGATGACCTGAGATGGCCAATGAAGTTTGTTTTCTGGTGTGTCAGGTAATGGCACTGACAGCAGCTTTTCCCTGACTGGTTTCCATCAGCATACGGAGGAAGTTTTGAGTGTTTTGTGTTTTATTTAGTTTCCAGTGTCGTTGCCTTCCTCTGGTTCAGTAAAAATCTGATGTGTGTCTGTGAGAGAAGCTGTGTCCTGGTGGGCTCTGGGAGGCTCCCACATGTGAGGGTGGGGGGGATGCACAGGAGTGAGGTGTGGGATATCCATGTTCCTTACCCAGAGACCCAGTGCTGAGTAGTGGAGGATGGGACTTGCAGGCACTGTGGAGTAGTTTTCTGTTCATTCTGTGTAAATGTTGTTCTCCTCAGCTCCCTAATGAGACAGTTCTTCCGAGGTGCCAGCTTTCCAAGCTGGAGTTGTGTGTTTTGCAGGCCCTGAACCGAGGAGCTGAAATGCTCTATTGTGTCCTGTGCCTGAGTGACAGTCCAGCCCTGGCACTAACAATGCCACAGGCCCTCTCAGAGACTTGGAAGTCTTCACTGGCTGTCACTGGGTGGTTGCACCCAGCCCATGTCACACCAGGCTCCCCATGAGGAGCCTGGACTTCCCAAAGGCAGGAATAAAGGAGTTCAGTCAGCCTGGTGCTCGGTTTGCTCCCAGAGTCTGCCTGTCCTTCTGCAGGGGAATCACTGCCTATTTATTCCTGGGTGCTGGAAGTGTGAGGAAATCTCACCTTCTCCCTGCTCCAGGGCTCCTTCTGCCAGGCCTTTGCTGTGAACTGGGAGTAGCAAGAGCCTGTGAATTGCAAGCTGGGATTAGCACATCACCAGAGCTTTAGTGACAATGCTGAGGGTGAGGAATGAAGGGCAGCAGCCCTGCATCACTGGGGCTTGGGAGCAGGAGAGTGCTGCTATCCAGAGGACAAATCCTGCCCATCGTGCTATCCCTGCTGCTGGCAAGTCAGCAGTGTGTATGGCAGGGTGTGGTTCCCAGTTTGGACTGCCAGGGTGGCAGAGCTGGTTTAAGAGGTTTGCTCCCTCCCTCCCTGCCTCAGGTAGTGCCTCAGGAGCCGATGTCCCTGAGCTGATCCCTGCCTCGGGATTGGGGATAATGGCCTTGCATGGAAGTTGGCAGTGGGGAGGGACCTAATCGAGAGTGTTGTGTGTGCTGGGGTAGTGAATTACTTGTCCCACCAGCAAACCTGGTGAGGCTGGAGAGGTGGAAGTGTGAGATGGGGAGACAGGGTGGGGTAAGAACGTCTTAAACTGGCTCTGCTGCTGGAGAGAGCCCCAGGAGGAGCCTCACCCTCCCTGGGGGGCTCTGTGGGGCTGAGCCAGAGCTCTGAGGGTGTTGGGGTGCTGGCCCCAAGTGACCATCCCTGGCTGGGTGCAGCGTCACCCTTGTTTTGGTTGTGGGAGGTGGTTGTGACAGGCGTGGAGGGAAATAAATGGGCTTGTGGAGAAGAAGACCTAGTTGCTGTTTAGTGCTGTGGAGCATCTGGGAGGTGAGAGGGGAGCCAGGGAGTGAAGGCTGTCCATGTCCTGCCCGAGCACTGCCCTGCCCTCTGGTCAGATCCTTGGGTGAAATTTGAGAGGAGGCCTCTGCCTGCCCCCACCAGCCAAAACCTGAGGCCTCTCCTGTAAACAGCAGTTGCCAAACCTGTCCTTACATGTCGGTGTCCACACTCTCCCCTGGGAGAGAGTTCAAATGGGCTTTGCAGCACGTGGAGGCATCAGCTGAGGGGATGAAGCTTGGGCAGCGAGGAGGACAAGGTTCCTCTTGCAGCTGTGTGTGCTGTGGGGTGAGCCCAGCACTGCCCGTGCCTGAGGGATGGCACTGCTGGCTCTGAAGGGTGCCCAGAGCCACAGCAGCTGCAGTCTCGGGGGTTCCAACCTATTTGTATCAGGGCTATCAAATCCTTTCTGCTGCATGGGATGATGTCAGTGAAGGACACTGGGGCTGTGGGGCCAGGAAGGTCCATGCACGTTCATGGGACACTGGTGACAAAGTTCCAGCCCTTATCCTCACAGGGTAGGGATAAACTGAGGGAATGAATGGCCTCAAAGCTCAAAGGGAGGTCAGGGGGAGTAGGCTGTGGGCTGGCAGGGCACTGCTTGTGTCAGGTAAGATGGCAAGGAGGAGGATGCAGCTCCCTGCCCTCCCTGTCTGGCTCCACCTCGAGTGGCTCCCTCTGTCCCAACAGTGGGATGCAAGGAGCAACCCCATCAGGTTCAGTTTGACTTCTTGTTTGTCCTGTAAAGCTGCTCAGTGCCAGGTAATGATGCCTTGAGGTTGCTGGTGTTTGTCACCCACAGATAGGAGGGTGCTTGGCAGAGGCCACTCCTGCTGGATGCTGGTTTTTCCCAGGGCTGCTCCCACTGACCTGGGACTCGTCCATGTGTGCTGGGGTGACCCTGCCTGTGTTGTTCCCACAGACACTGAAGGCTCATGCACCGAGTGAGAATTTGGGTGGTTTTACATCAGCCTCCCCATGTGAAATGTGACACTGGCAATTCCTGTCAAGCCAAGCTCCCTCCCACTGCCTGGAAGGGCTCTCAGTTCCTCTGCTCTGTGCCCTGTGTGAAACCCGGCCTGGCCAAATGTGCCTGGTGTGCTGGACACACCTCAGCTTCCCAGCCTGGTAGGACCCGTGCAAGGAGGGTAATTAATCTCTCCAACATGCCTCAAAGTGGAGACACCACAAATGAGTCATTGCAAATGACCCAGGTGTAATAATTGAGCTCTAAATAATTTAGGGGCTGTTCAGATTTGGTCTGGGCAGGGCTCTGGTGGAAGCTAGCAGCAACTGAGGGCTATTCTTGGAAAGCTTTAGAAATCCCTAGGAGCATTTAGATCCTGCAAGATGCACGAGTGTGCTGCTGGTCCCTGTGAGAATATGTCCCTGCAACCAAGTGGATGGTGTTCCACGTCAGCAGAAAGGGATGCAGGAGGTGAATGTCTCTGCTGGATCCTTACTGTCCCAAGCCTTTAGTGTGTCCTGGAAGCTGCAGTGCTCACTAAGCAAGGAGCCAGACAGCACAGAGCACTTCAGGTTACCTGGGAGTTACCAAACCAGTTATGGTATGTCTCCTCTGGTAACCAGGAGTGGGTTTTCATGGGGTCGTCCCAGCTGGAGGTGACCCCAAGGCAGGGGAACAGTCCCTGTGTCAGGAGCCACCCAGACAGGGATCTACAGGTCACTGGGTGGGTTTGGGGTGAAATGGCACGTGTGGGGAAGTGGTGGTGTGCTCCAAGGGTGAAGAAACAAGGTGCTCCCCTGATCCTGTCCTCTGGAAATGTATGAGGGGAAGGAATTCCCTTCAGGGTGAGGTGTCTGGTGCTCCTGCTGATGGACGAGTGTTGCTGATGCCAGAGGAGGGAATGGTGGGTGAGTCTTGGGGGCTGGGAGGAACTTTGGTGGAGTTCTCCCCTTTCTGCAGTGGCCTCAACTCCCTGTGCTGCCCACCCTTGGATACCTGCAGATCTCCCTTGGCAAGGGCACCAATGGTTTTTGGGGACTGAGGAGATAAACCCGGTGACCAAGTGTGGCCTGTGAATCCATGATGGGGAAGAGGAGATGAATCTGTTGGACAGGGATTCTGTTCCATTTCTCTGTGTCCATGCTTGCATCTGTGTTGCTGTAGAAACAGCACGAACTGGCTGTCCAGGGATTCTGGATCCCTGGGGAAGTTGCAGGAACTTCAACTGGGGTAGTTTTGGGGCTGAGATCTGCCCAGGGTTGCAGGGTGCTGGATTTGACATGTTTACTAAAGAGTTATATTAAAGCTGCCTCATAAACCCTTTTAGATCAAGGAAGGGGCTCTGGGGTGTGATCTTCACCTGTGGTTTTTGTTGGTGCTGGCCCTCAGGGCTGGGAGCTGAGGGCAGAATCATGGTGTGTTTTAGTGAGTCCTGACAGAATTTGGGAGAAAATATCACTTGATAAAAGTCCTCCCAGCTCTTCCATGTAAGCTCAGGATTCAGCTGGGGCAGCTGGCAGTGGAAGGGAGAAGCCTGGCAATGCATGCTCCTTTAAGGTCAGGCTGCCTCAGTGTCTTTAATTTGCTGCACATAAACATTTCCATGTGTCAGCGAGCCCCTTTGCCCCATTTGGAGTAAGGAGGGGGCGAGTCCTGGGCTCCTTGTGGAGCAGAGGGGGAGGGAGTGTGTGCAGGGATGGTGCAACAGCACAGGGTATGGAGGCAATATCCTTCCTGGTAGCTGCTTTCACACACTGGCCATGTTCTTCCCAACAACCCTGTTGTTTTCCTCCTTCCTGAGCATCCTCAGCCCTATAAACTGCAGTGCAGGCAGCCTGTTGCTGTTCCCTTTAAAGAACAGTGTCAGCTTAGCAGGAATTGCAGTACAAACCTCAAAGCTTCCTGTGTTTTTGTTATCCAAGTGCTCCCGTGGTCCAGCCTCCTTCAGTCTGTGTGATGGGACAGAGCTGGCAACAGGTTTCTGCAGGGCTAGTCTAGCTTGGAGCTCTGGGAAAATTGGAGGGTGAGCTGTTCCCTGCTAAAAAATGCAAGCTGGTCCTCTGATCCCCCACTGTGCTGGGGACAGAGAGGTGCTCTGCCTGTCCCAGGGAGGAGTGAAGTCACTTCAGGCCGACCTGCTGCTGGCTCAGCAGCACCTCTGAGTGCACATGGCTCTGTCTGGCCCTTGTCCTGGGTCTCTTCCTCCTGCTTTGTGTGGGCTCAGGGGTGGCGACAATGGATTACATGTGTAAAACCTTCAAGCCTCCCTTTCTGGACGGAGTTTGATCTGCTTTAGTCCATTTTGGGGAGATGGTTGCTTTATTGCACAAAACAAAAGGAGTAGCAGAGCTGGTAGTGCTCGTCAACCTGAGCCCACAGGGCATGTGTTGGGGACACCTGACACGGAAAAGGTTCCACACTGTTTTTTTTTTCCCTAGGATTTCTCCTGATTTGGAAGGGGTGGGCTGTAGTTCAAGGGGTTTGCTCATTCTGCTTGAGAAATGAGAAGGCTGAGGGTGGCTTTTAACATTCAGAGGGTCAGTGTTCTGCCCTGGAACGGAGCACAGTGAAGGGTTTGAGCTTCTTGAAGCTGTCCTGGAATCCAGGCAGGGTCTGTGCAGTACCAGGTGCTCTGGCTGGTGGTGGGGATGGGCAGTGTGGGGGTCAGCAGTGCCATCCAAGCCAGTGGGGACAGTGGCTGTGTGTGACAGAGGCTGCAGGTGACTGGAGTGAGGAGCCCTGTCTTTTCCTAAGAGCAGCGCTTCCTTTTGGGACTGTTGCCAGGCCTGCCCATCTGTGTTCTGACGTTGCATGTTCCTCTGCCTCGTGGTGTGACTGCTCTGCATGGTCAGTGTGTGGGTCAGCAGTAGCTGCTGGACTTCTCCTTGGCCCACCTTTGCTGTGTCCCCCCCTGCCTCCTCCCACCTTGCTCCCATTCCCCAGTCACTCCTGGCGTACGTTGAATTTTGGAACCCAGAAGTGCAAACCAAACGTTCTCCCCGGTCGTTCTGAATCTCTGCCAGCCCTGCTCGTGATAGGAATCTCTCCTGGAGCTGTGAAGCCTGGAAGGGCTCCAGTTCTGTGTGGATCCTGTTTACTCCCAGCCTGGTGCTTCGAGTCCGTCTTTGTCCAGGGATGTGCCACCTGTGATGTGCCTGTTGTGCTCTCCAGGTTCTGAGAGGGACAGGAGATGATAGAGGGGTGTTAAACCTGAGTTAAGCTTGATGGTTTAGTCCTTGGGTTCCTCTTGGGCAGATTACGGCCTGTTCTTCGGATCCTCAGTGGTGCCTCTGAGTTGGTGGAGCAAGGAGTTAGAACTGCTTTATGGGTCATCTCTCAGACACTGGCAGCTGTTTGGCTCTGCAGAGCCAAAATATGAACAGAACAACAGGGACCCATCTCCGTGGGACTCTTTGTACCCCAAGAGTGACAGGAGGAAGAGGAGCTGAGGGCAAACTGAGGTGCCTGGAGGTGGGGAGGTGCAGGAGGAACCTGCTGCTTCTCTGCTGTCCTGGGGTCCGGTCCAGGAGCTGCAGTGGGAGGAGCAGGCTTGGTGAGAGGGATATGGAAAGGAAAAGCTCCTGTGCTTAAGATAAGCAGTGACCTGGCAGACTCCTGATTGGGTGTGGTAATCTTGGTGCCTTGGTTCTTCATGCTGTATCTGCAAACACCTGCAAGAGAGGATCTTCCTGCATGGCCTGGTCCGGCACTGGCACCTGCTCCTTCCTGGGTCTGTCTGATCACAGCCTGCTGTCCATCCTCCTGTCAGGCTGCCTTCTGTCTCTGCAGGGGGATGGAGCCCTTCCCCACGGACAGAATTGCTGGAGGTTCTCAGCACAAGGTCTCAGAGGTAGAATTCTGGACACTGCTCTTAGCCAGTCCTGAGGTCAAAACACCCCTCAGCAGGTTTGGGTGTTGAAGGTCTGGCTGCATCTGGGCAAGAGCCACAGTTGTTTGCTGTAAAAACACGTGAGAAGTTCAATTCCTAAAGCAAGGAGAGTTGAACTTGTTGGTTTATTACCAATTTTGGGTGCGTTTTGGCAAAGTAAACCTAGGAAAGGGTGGGATGAGGAGAAGAGTTGCACTGGTAAGTCACAATGTTCTATACATACAGTGGGAAGTTAAGGAAAGTGATGGAAGGAGGGAGTTTGGAAATGGGGGTGAAACTTGACTGCCTTCTTCATGCCAACATCTTTCCCCTAAAAGAATAAGGGAGTGTTTTGGGAGGCTTCACACCGGGGAAGCTGCTCTGGAAAGACAGCAGGCATAGGGAGAGGAAGAGTGAGGGTGCTCTGGTCTCCTGCAAGGGAGGAGCTGTGACACAGCAGGAGGAGGTTCCTGGAGCTGTTGGGAGATGAGGGAATGGCAGCAGACAGGACAGGAAGTGACTAAAATACTGTGGTGTGTGTTGGTTTCACTCTGTAAATACACGAGGCTCTTGCAGCGAAAGGACGGCTTGTTCTTTTTTTCAAATGTGACCTTGTGCTCGTTCTTCTCTCAAAAAACAAAAAACCCACAGGAGAGTGGTTTTCTGGCTCTCTTCAGCTGCCTCTCAGTTCCTTTGCTGCTAGGCAGAGCTGAGCTCCATGGAAAGAGGTTTCCAGGGATGGGTTTTGAAGAATCCCACTGTGGAGCTCCATGGGACGCTTCCCTTGCAAGAAGGAGAGTGCAGGTGAAAGGATCAGAATAGAAGGGCTTGCTGTCTGCAGGATTAATATTCATGCTTCCTCTTCCTCCATTAATTGAGTGGTACCCAAGAGGGTCAGGAAGGAATGGTGAAGGACAGCTGTCTTCAGTGGGAATTGCTGGCTGCCTGGTCTTGGGGGATGAATAAGCTGCCTTTATCTTGACCCTGCCTGACACAGGGAGGGAAGCTTTGGACCACTTGTCAGTTCTTCCTTAGTAAAACTCTCCCCAGGGTGACAAATGCTTGAATCCTAACGGAAGGCTGGGATAAAGGAAAAAAGAAAAGGTATATTTAAATATTGCTGCTGAACGCTCATGTATGTTGTGGGCCTGACTCTATCTCCTGCTTCACTGGGGCTGAGCTTCATCTGGGACACTCTTACAGATGGCAGTTTTGGTGGTGTCTGCTGAGCTTCTCTTTGGGAGTTGTGCATTCCTGGCTGAACTGGTGGATGCTGGAAATGCTCCCAGTAGCAGAGCCACCCCTAGGAAGAAGTGGGTTTAGTCTAAAGAGTCCAGGGCTGTTTGTTGTTGGTGTTCTCCGGATGGGCTTGCCCCAAGGAGCAGGCTGAAGAGTTAGGAGGGCTGTAGGAACCTTCTGGGAAGGGGTACCAGCCATGGCCCATCCCTGGCACAGGCTGTGGGACAAAGGTGGCTGGCTCTGCCGGGGAAGAGGTCAGGCTGGGTGCTGTGAGAAGGATTTGCACAGCCCAGTGTGTGCAGACTGGCATTAGCATGTCGTGGCTTTGTGTGGCTCCTGCCCTTTGCAGGTGTCACCTGTGCCACTTATTTAACCAGGCAGCAATCCCCTGCCTGTCAGGGGGGGATCAAAACACACCGAAGAAGAAAGGTGGCCCTGGAGCATCCACTGGCCACATCTGTCCTCATACAGAGACTCATTTTGGGGAGCTGGGGGCCTGTGGTTTGTGTAACTGTGCTGTGAGGAAGCTGCAGGCTCCAGGAGGGGAAAATGCTGCAGGTGCTGCCTCTCCCAAAACTCAGTCTTGGAAGCACAGAAGCCTTTCCTTCCTCCTGCCTGCTCTGCACGCCCTGAAATATTGTTTTTCCCCACCCTTCCAAGGCAACAATGACATGAAAGCGCTCTGGCCCCGGCCGGGTACGATGAGATGGGAGCTGTTTGCATTGTGCTTTCGGGTCCTCAGCCACGGCTGGCATCCTGCTCTCCTACATGATGTGCCAATTAGCAGGCCACTGTTCCCTGCCCACGGGAACGGGCGTAGCTGATGGGCTTTTATGGCTGATGCTTTGCTGATGACAAGAGCAATAGGCTTTGGAATTTGCTGGGCTGGAGGAGACAATCGCCTTCCTTGGGCGTTTTGCATCCCTGTTTCCCCATTGCAAAGAGGTTCGAGTTTAAGGTGTATCCTCCCTGTTTCCTGGTGTTTGCGCTCCTGGTATGGTTGCCTTATCGTAGTGGTTTGGGTTGAAGGCTCCAACCTGTTTGTGTTGGAGGCTGTGCTGTGAAAGAGGTCTGGGAAAAGAGTCGGAATGGTTCCCTCGTCCCACAGGGCAGATCCACGGGTGGATCCAGCTGGAGGAAAGCGTAGTTCATGGAATGTGAAGCTTGGGCTGCTGGAGTGGCCTCTCGGAGACACGTTGTATTTCTTTGGTCATAAAGCCTCCAAATTTGTTAGAGGGCCCAGGTCCTTTACTGCACTTTCCCACCAGGTGGGAGTGGGACCTGTTCTCAGAGCTTGTGCTCAGGGTTAGCCAAGACAAAGTGGTCTCGTGGCCCAAATGCCCAACGGGAGTGCCCGGGTGCTAAAGCTCGAGTGGGCAGATGGAAGGAGCATCCCCAGCATCCCTGTCTGGCACCAGTGGGGTCTGGATCAGGCCCACCACATGGTCCCATTTGTGTTGAATTAGCTGCTCTACACAGTCCAGAGCCTGTGCTGGCTTGGTGCCACTTCCAGAAGGACACACAATGCCTGGTCACTGTGTCTGTGTCTGGAGCTGTGTTCCAGCCTGGTTTTCCTGAGATTTGTGCTCAAATACCTGAGTTTCAGCCCAATGTAACCCTGCTGCTATTTAAGTGTAGCTTAACTGGGAGCCCTGCAATACCATTCCAGCCTGGGAGCCAAGTGTAAGTTGTCAGGGGACTGATTTGGGTATAGCCTCTTCATGCTGGAATTCTGTGCCAAACTGTTTCCCCCTTGTGAGGTTTTGTACCCAGTGAAGGCAAAAGAGCTGCTTTTTCCCCTTTTCCCAGTGTCTGGAGTAAAGAAGCAGGTTAAAAAGCATCCTGGTCCTGCAGTGAGCCAGCACCCTGCTGATCCCCAAGCAGGTGAGGCTGTGGACTACAGGGCCCAGAATCCTCTGCTTCACCACACACATCTTCTAATTAAGGCCAGAGAGCTGCCTGCTGGGACCTGTAGTCCTGGGCTTGCCTGGAGCTGGGAAGAGGTTAGCCATGCTGGAAGGGGATTCACATCTGCTCTGTGCCCTCACTGTAAATTTGAGCACCATGCAGGGATAACGGAGTCCGTGAGTCCTAAGGAAAAGTGCTTTATGAAGTGGGCTCATCCTCCAATATAACACAGCTATAGTAGCTCTGCCCCTGTGACTTCAGGGTCTGGTGCCACTTCTTTGAGGAGCCAGTGTCAGTGTAAAGGCAGAGTGGGCATTTGGGAATTCCAGTTCTGGGTGTGCGCAGCCCAGTGTGAAATTCCAAGTGTTCCCCGGGAAATGGTCAATTCTGCTGGTGCCATCTCCATTTCTTCCTCTATGGTTTTTTTGATGCCTTTTTTTGCATTCATACAAGGGTCTCTGTAAAAACCTGTAAGTAAGGAGAGTTTTATCTTTGTGTTGTTAAAAACGCAAAGTATTCTCATTTGGTCCCCATCTTTAGTGGATGGCTTAAGACAAAGGGCAGCAAACACCGAGTGCTTTTCCAAATTGTTTAATCATCGAAGCCATTGAACAGACCCTGGTTTGAGGATGTTTCTGAGATGCCCCTTTTCAGGAGCAATCTGCTGTTTGTGCCCCTGTAATTCAGGGGTTTGGGAGAGCTGAGCGCAGTCAACGAGGTGTCAACGGCAAATAAATGGCAGTGCTTGATTACCGGGGAACGCCTCATGGCCCCATCAGCCTGCCTAAAACTGAGAGTTAAATGTTACAGGGCTGGGGGGAAATGCCCCTTTTCCGTGTGCCTGTGTGCTCCAGCACTGGTCAAACTGATTTTAAAAACTTCTTTACGGCAGTGCAGCTGTATGAGGGAGTGCTGCTCTTGCAGGGTCCGTGGCTGGTTCCACTGCTGCTGCTGGGGCTGTGACACTGCCAGAGATGTGACAGTGGCTGTGTCACCTCCTGTCCCCTCCTGGCTGCTTGCTGGCCCAACAGTTGGTGTGCACACATGAAAATGGGAGCATCCCTAATTGGGGGAATTGAATTAGCTCGGCTAATTCAGAGCAGGTTGCCTTTTATCTGAGGGGATTTGGGGAGCATTCCCACGCAGGGCTCTGCCAGAGCATGGCTACTCCCTGGCCAGGTGGCCAACAGCTGGGGACAGTAATTTTTTCCAGATCCAGCAGTGCCAGAAGAGGATGTCTGAGGAATCCACAGATGGACTTAGGAGACCCTGTAAGAAAAGGATTCCTTCCCCTCTGCTGCTCCTCCCCACACGAAAGGGAATAAATCACTTTTTGTGTACAGGCTGAAGAGGAGAACTTGAGAATTTTGTCTCCGGTGTAAACACTTCCTTTAGCACTTGATGTTCTGGCAGGGATTTAAATTCACAAGTGTCTTTACCTCTGGAGCAACAAAATACTGATGCACCTGTAAAACTGGGGAACTGACTCTTTTTGCTTTGCCTCATTTACACTGAGCTGTCTCCCTCTTCCTGTCCCGTGTTAGAGTTCATAAGCAGGATGCAGGAGGAGCAAATCTGCTGTTCCAGTGGTGTGTTTTGGGTCCAGGACAGCCCTTGGGTCCCCCAGAGGCCCTGGCTGAGCCGTGCCAGGCTGTTCTTCATGGTCCATAACTCTTCCCTTCCCGGTGTGGTCTCTCCCCAGCGTGGCACGATGAGGCGGCGTTACGAGGACGATGGCATCTCCGACGATGAAATTGAGGGGAAGAGGACGTTTGACCTGGAGGAAAAGCTGTCCACCAACAAGTTTAACTCCACCTTCGTGGTCTTCATGGAAGGCAAAGGTTTGTCTTGGGAATGTGTGTGGGAAATGGTGTGCTCCATCCCAAGAGCAGGGAGCTGGTGTGCAGCACTGCAGGTAGGCTGGGACATGTGGGAGCCACGAAGGGGAGGCTTCTCCTGGCTCAGGAGAGCCTGTAATTGCAGCCACGTGTCTGAGAGGTGTCTCACTGGAGGACTGTGTGGGATCTCTCCCCTTCCTTTCAGCACGCACAGGGCTTGGTGGGATGGCTTTTCATCACACCCCCTTGTGTGTGAGGATTTACTGGAGGGAGGAGCACTCCTTCAAGGCATGTCTTGCATGGCTGCGAGCTTTCTAGGGAAGTGAGGGCCACAATCCAGGCTGTTTCACTGGTGGAGCAAACTCCCCCTTCCCTGGGGGGCCTTTTGTGAGGTTTGTCAGTGGCACACACCGTGCTGCTCCCAGAGCTGCTGCCAAGGAGTTCCAGAACCTCCAAAGATGTGTAGAAAAGGGAGGAACAAGGTTTTCTTTTGCTGACCACATTGATATGAAGAGGTTCTCAGGTCTCAACTGCCCCGAACAATCTGATCTGAGTCAGAAGTCAGTTTGTTGGGAGCAGGGTTGGCCTAGAGATCTCCAGATATCCTTTATGCTCAGTGTCTCCTCTGAAGGAGCCTCCCCTAAGCCTTCCCTCCTCTTGTCTCCCCACACCAGACTTCACAGTTGAGTACATCCAGCGGGGTGGCCTGAGGGACCCTCTCATCTTCAGGAGCTCGGACGGCCTGGGGATAAAGTAAGTGCTGGGGGCACAGGGTTGTGGGTGTCTGTGACCCAATTCCTCCTTATCTCCACTTTGTGTGGCAGCTGGGTATGGCTCTGCCAAGCTGGCATGACTGTCCTGTCCAACCTGTCCTTTATGTGCAGTGAGCAGAACCTTCCACCTTGGTTATCCCATTCTTATTAGTCTGTTTGGACTGAACATGAGGAGACTGAATTGGCTGTAGGTGATCAGAATTCCACCATATGTCTGGAAAGTCCCACTGCTGCTCTGATGCAACGTCTGGCTGGGTTTCTTTCCTAGTAACATAGGCATCTCTTGCCACAGTCAA
>JAXCLP010000161.1:8212578-8233295 GCA_035584035.1 Lepidocolaptes lacrymiger
TTGAGTACATCCAGCGGGGTGGCCTGAGGGACCCTCTCATCTTCAGGAGCTCGGACGGCCTGGGGATAAAGTAAGTGTTGGGGGCACGGGGTTGTGGGTGTCTCTGGCCCAATTCCTCCTTATCTCCACTTTCTGTGGCAGCTGGGTATGGCTCTGCCCAGCTGGCATGACTGTCCTGTCCAACCTGTCCTTTATGTGCAGTGAGCAGAGCCTTCCACCTTGGTCATCCCATTCTTATTAGTCTGTTTGGACTGAACATGAGGGGACTGAATTGGCTGTAGGTGATCAGAATTCCACCAAATGTCTGGCAAGTCCCACTGCTGCTCTGATGCAACGTCTGGCTGGGTTTCTTTCCTAGTAACATAGGCATCTCTTGCCACAGTCAAACAATTCCTAGTATTTCTGGCATTTTCCAGAATTCCAGACTGGTTTATCCAACTTCTAAACTGCAGTCTGTCTCTCTTGCTGCAGTACATTCAGTGAGATTTACAGCTTTGAGTGTAAAGCTGGGTCAGTGTTTTGGGGGTTGATTAGCGCAATGATCAGGGGGATAAGTGACCTCTCACAAACTTTCTGAGCTGGTAGCAGCAGCATTTCTCTGAACACCCTCAGCTGGCTGTGAAAAGATGGGTGTCATCTCCTCCAGTGCAGGGTGTTCTGTGCTGGGGTGAATTAGGTAGGAAATGGTGCCAGGCCCAGTTTGAACTGCTGGGGGACTTGGGAGGGCAGAGATTTGATCTTGAGGATTAGAGTGTGGCCAGAACTGGATTTCTCCTGAGCGTTTGGGTATTTCTCTGGGTCAGGAGCTGCTCGAGTGGCTGCCAGCCTGTTCTGCCTGTGACAGCAGTGTTTGTGCAGAGAAGTGTGCCAGTACAAACAGTTGGAGTGGTTCTGCTGTGTCAGTGGAATATACTGCGTGTACTGGGCTGGCCCTGCCTTTGGCTGGGATAACTCACATGAGCAGCCTTTAACAGAGAGCTGGGGTTGCTTAGCCCAAGTGCCAGAAGTCACTCTACAACAGCTTGTGCTCCGGAGAGGGTACATCCTATTTCCAAACCTGCTTCCCGAGCCAGGAGTTTGTCCCAGTGTTTCAGCCCAGAGTTGCACCCCTGGAGACCTAATTCTGTGGTCTTCACACCCCCCAAAACAGCACCTTCAGGGTGCCAGGTGGGAAGGGTCTGTACCAGGAGCACTGGAAGGTTTCTCAGCAGGGTGTTTGTTGTGCAGGATGCCGGATCCGGATTTCAGCGTGAACGACGTGCGGCTGTGTGTCGGTGAGTGTCACCTCCTGCAGGCAGAGGGCAATGGGGACAGTCCTTGGGCTTGAGCTGAGGGGTTGTGGCTCTCCCAGAGTGCAGCCTGGTGAACCTGAGCTGTCCGTAGCCAGGGGATCACTTGCTCGAGTCTGCTTTGACCTGGAGCGGTGTCTGTTTGGGTGTGGGTGTGGAAGTGCTGGAAGAGGCCAGGCCACCACACTTGTGTGGGTGGGTTCTTTGAAGATCTCCTCTCCTGGAGTCTCCTGGATGGCACAGTGTGCCCAGGGCTGGCTCCAGTGAGGTGTGTGTGTGTGCTGTGACAGGGAGCCGGCGGATGGTGGATGTCATGGATGTGAACACGCAGCGCGACATCGAGATGTCCATGGCACAGTGGGCACGGTACTACGAAACACCCGAGGAGGAGAGGGAGAAGCTTTACAACGTCATCAGCCTGGAGTTCAGCCACACCAAGCTGGAGAACCTGGTGCAGAGACCTGCCACGGTGAGCACAGCCCTTCCTGCCACTGGGTCTCCTTTCCCTGGGATGCAGGAGGGGAGGGGGTGCTTGGAACACGTGTGGGCCCAACAGGGATGTCAGTGTGTGTGTGCTCTGGAAGCTCTTGGGCCTGCCCTGGAGCTGATCTCCCAGTCAGGCTGTGGTGACATTGGCCAAGTCCCTGGCATGTCACTCTGCAGAGAGGTGACCTGTACCTTAGCTGTCAGCAATTGGAGACATGGAAGTGGAGCTTCAGAGGCTTGCACAGCCTGGAAGGGAGGGTTTCTGGTGCAGAGTGCTGAAATCTCTGAGGGCAGAGGGGGCCAGGACTGGAGGTGTGCTGGAATTGCTGGAGGCTGTTTTGGGGTGGGCAAACGAGTTGCTCTTCCTGAAGTGTGGAAGGTGGGATGGACATCCTGAACTCCTTCTGCAGTCTGTGGAGTGGAAGGGGCAGCTGTGTAGGGCCATTCATTTCTCCCTGTAAACTGCAGAGGGAGCCTGGACATCTCTGGCTCTCCTGAAGCTGAGGGAGCTGAATGCTGCCCTAGGAGATGCTGCCCTGCATGTTTTTTGTGTAAGCCCAGTGGGGCCTCAGAACATCTGGGCCCAAGTGCCTTTAAGTGTGGGATTGCCCAGGTGGCATTGGGAGGGTTGCTGGGTGGGAACACAAAGGTGATTGTCAGCCGGGGGGTAGCAAAAGGGTTTACTGTGCCCCTTTTCTCTCTGCTCACATCTCCCCACTTCGTGCCATAGGTGGATTTGATTGACTGGGTTGACAACATGTGGCCCAGACACCTGAAGGAGAGCCAGACAGAGTCTACCAATGCTATCCTGGAGATGCAGTATCCCAAGGTGCAGAAGTAAGTGACTCCCTGAGCTGGGGCAGGCAGCACAGCATCTCTTGCAAGAGACCTGCCCAAGGGAGCAGCAGTTTGTACCAAGGGGCAGCAGGAGGAACAGTCTCCCTGTCTGTGTTGGGGGTGGCACTTGCGAGGACGTGCAGTCAGTTATTTAAGCCCTTTTAGCTGTGTGGAAGGAGGGGAGCAGTGTGCCTTCTGGCAGTGCCCTGAGCCACTGGCCTGGGTTTGGGGGGGACCATTCCCTTTGCATGTGCTGTGTCTGCTCCAAAACACACATCACCACTTATTCTCAACTTCTCATCATCTTGTTTTCAACCAGGTACTGTCTGATGAGCGTCAAGGGCTGCTACACAGATTTCCACGTGGACTTTGGTGGCACTTCTGTGTGGTACCACATCCACCGAGGGGGAAAGGTAGGCCAGTCCCTGTTGGGACAACTGCAGGTGCTTTAGGGGAGTGGCTGCAGGTCCCAGACAGCCAGCTGAGGTCTTTCCCCTCTACATGTGTGTTGCATGGAGCCAGACAGGTGCCAGTCCCCAGTTCAGCTCTAGTTCTGACTAACATGGCAGAAACACTTGGGTAAATCTTGTTGCTAACACTGGTGTCTTTCCTGGGCTCTGCATGTCTTGACACTGATGTAAGTTCTTAGAAAGCATGCCAAGCTCAGGCTACATGTGGCACTCAGTGTGTCAGCTTGGGAAACACCTTGCTCAGCTGCTTGGCCTCTCAGTAGGGCAGCAGTTCAGGTCATTTTACTGGGAATTCCTCTGGAAATGAGGAGAGGGAGAGATTCAGCTATATGGAAGAAGCCAGGGATAGTCAGTAACTGCTCATTATATGAGGACTTACATGTGTGTTGTCTTTATCTGCAGATCTTTTGGCTGATCCCTCCTACACCCCAGAACCTGGAGCTCTATGAGAACTGGCTTCTCTCAGGGAAGCAGGGAGACATTTTCCTTGGGGACAGAGTGTCGGAGTGCCAGCGCATCGAGCTCAAGCAGGGCTACACCTTTGTCATCCCCTCAGGTACCACGGGGAGGGCAGGGGCATCCTGGCCTTGCCAGAGTTGTGGTGAGACACTGGAGCTGCTGGGACACAGACAGGGTTTAGGTTCCTCACGAGTGACTGGGAGAGGGACACGTGATGTGGCTCTGTCCTGTCGCTTCCCACCTCCCAAAACACGCCTGTCATGGCACTGTGGGCTCAGCCCAAGTGACAGGGAAGCTGTGGCTGGCTCACAGCACACTTGAATCATTATGAAAGGAGGCTTTCCCAGGGTCTGGGGTGTTGACACCCACAGTAGTGCAGGTTGAGCACAGGCTGGCCTAGCACAGCCCAGGATCCTCTGCTTCCTGGGTGTCTTGCAACACCTCTGTGGAGCTACAGCAGCACCAGGAACAGAAAACACCAGGCATTGCACAACTTACTCATTTGAGGCCTGTTATCACAACTGACACCTCTTTTGAACTTAAGGAAACCCATGCTGGAATTCCCCAAATGTTGGACTTGGCTGGAGTGCTTAGCCTTGGAGATAACAGAGCTGGAACTTGAGTTACTTTGAGGGTGTTTTTAATTGTTGGAACAGACTTTGGAAGACTGTTTTCATTCTTGCTGGTGTTCTTAGGCTTAACACAATTAGGAAACAATTTAGGGTGACTCCAGGGTGACAAAAGACTCTGGAAGGTGGGTGAAGTGAGCTGGGTGCTGTGTGAGTTGTGGTGTGTAGTCCCCAGCTGCTGCCAGGCCTGGCTGATATGACAGGGGGTCAGTAAGCAGTCCTGTGCTTGTAGCTAAGCTGGTACAGGTGAAAGGTGCAGCTGTCAGCGTGGGCTTAGCTGAGTGATGTGAAGGTGGTGCAGCTTTGACAGCCCTTCTGTGAAGAGCAGAGTTCCTCAGAGATGGAAAAGGGCTTGAGGTTGTGAGACCTTGACGTGACCTTGTCGCTCAGAAGTACTCTTCCAACTCTGCTTTCTCTCCAAGGTTGGATCCATGCTGTGTACACCCCCATGGACACACTGGTTTTTGGGGGCAACTTCTTACACAGCTTCAACATCCCTATGCAGCTTCGGATCTACAGCATCGAAGACCGCACGCGGGTGAGGCCCTGTGGGAGAACTGGGGGTGAGGGGTGGGGGAGACAGGCAGGCACGTGGGAATTCCTGCTTGTTCCTTGAGGAGACACGAATCCTGCAGGGCTCAGCTCCTGCAGAGAAGCTGCAGGACACACCTGGGCTGTGCTGGACACTTGGCCAGCCCTGGTGTGGCATCTGTCACTTTCTCTGGTACTCATGGTTAGAAGGTCTGTGGGGGCAGATCTGCAACCCTGACCAAAAAAAATGAAGTATTGATGGCTTGGCAAGTGAGTGGTGGCTGGTCTGTGCCCTGCCTGGTGGTGATAACATCCCTCTGCAAGGAGAATCCCATCAGGCCATCAGAAGCAGGAATGCTGCTGTTACACACAGATACACATTCGCTGTCCCCACAGGGGATCTCCCTGCTCTGAGGCAGCAGTGACAGAGCTGTGGGTGCAGTGGTGGTGCAGCAGGCCTGAGCAGAGCCCCTGGCCATGTCTTGCAGGTCCCCAATAAGTTCCGTTACCCGTTCTATTACGAGATGTGCTGGTACGTGCTGGAGCGCTACGTGTACTGCATCACCAGCCGCTCCCACCTCACCAAGGACTTCCAGAAGGAGTCGCTCAGCATGGGTAAGCACAGCCCTTGGTCCTTCCCCCCCCTCTCAAACTGGTTCCTTGCACCTTCCTGCTGGGGTCCTGGCTCAGCAGCTGCGTTGGGTGTTCCTTTGAGGAAGAAGCCAAAGGCAGCCAGACTTCTGCTTCCTCCTTCACCCCTGCAACAGCCCAGGTTTCTCGTAGCTGGTGAAACCAGCACAGCAGTTCCTGCCTCGTTGGGACACACAAAGCCTTTCACACAAGAGGTGGGGGGAAGTTGCAGTGACCACCAGAGTGCTGTGGGGCAGGGATGGTCTCTGGTTGGTCAGGACCTGCTCCATGCAGGGTTTCAAGTGCTGTCAAAGCTACTTGCAAGGGCTCAGCAGCCTCACGATTGTGGGTGAGTCCACATCCTCTTCCTTGCCTCACGAAGGCAGGATCAGGGTCCTGAGTCACTCACAGGACCAAATGGCTGGAGATCCCAAGCAGAATGATGTTGAACAGGGCTTTGACCAACCTGTTGTAGTGGAAGATGCCTGGGCCCATGGCAGGAGGGTTAGACTAGATGACCTTTATAGGTTCCTAGCAACCCTTTTAGGATTCCATGAAATTCAGTCTAGGGCTGTTTTTTCCTCTGGGATGGTTTTCCATACTTAGTGCCTTGTATTCCCACAAGCCAGGATTTGGAAGGTGTTTAGCTGTTCTTTTCCAGCTGCTGCATGCCCCCTCCTTTCCCTATATGTCTCTGTTGTGACTGGGGGGGATTCCTCTGGAAACTGAATGCTGTGGGTGATTGCCTGCCTGCTGTGCCCTCACTCTCTCCCCACTGTGGCAGATATGGAGCTGAGCTCCTCGGACTCGGTGAACATGGAAGAGGAGGAGGAGGAGGATGAGGAGGAGGACGCAGCAGGGAAGGAACCCAAGCGGCCGGTCACGAGGCGCTCCATCCTCACCAGCCCCATCGCCAACGGTGCCAGTGTGGACTATGAGGAGCTGGGCAGGAGCTGCCGGAGCAGCCTGCCCGCTCTGAAGAAGACCCCATCCATCGACTCCTCCGACTCCAGCCGGGGCTCCCAGAACGGCCAGGCCTGGGAGCCGAGCGGGGGCAGCCCGCGCAAGAACAGGAAGGTGCACCTCACCCAGTTCGAGCTGGAGGGGCTGCGCTGCCTCGTGGACAAGCTGGAGTCTCTCCCCCTGCACAAGAAGTGTGTTCCCACCGGCATCGAGGACGAGGACGCGCTCATCGCTGACGTCAAGGTAGGCCTGGGGCAGCCACACGAGCTGCCTTTCCTCGGGGCTGCCGGGGTGCTGCTTCTTCCTTGGGCTCTTGGAAGTGGAGGGGCTTGGCCCTGCCCTGTCCTGGGGCAGGGGGTGATGTGTCTGCAGACTCGGTGTCCTGCTCTTCCTCTGCGTGGGGCTGGTGTCACACCTGAGGGACAGACAGCCCTCAGGTGTTGGGTGGGGTTGCAGGAGCAGTAACTGCTCCCAGCCAGCGTGGCTGAGACCCCTCTGGGGGGACCCTCTGGGCCCTGGCTGGGTCCTTCACAGGTGTCAGTGCAAAGTGCTCCTTGGTTATGCAGTTCGCTTCCAATTCTGCCTGTGGATTCCATGGCAGTTGAAGCCCTTCCTTGCCCCAGGTGGACTTGGCCTTGTTTCTTTGAGTTGTTTGCCCAGGTGTGACCTGAAGTTATGAGTCAATTTTTTGGGGCCAATGAGAGTTGCTTGGATGTTTTTTCCCTTCATCTGCCAGACTTGTTGAGCTGACCCCATGAGCTTTGGTGTTTTAGCCCCTTCAGCACCAAAGTGAGACCATCAGCCTCATTTTATTCCCCAGAAGTCCATTTTAGTCCCTAAAACCAGTTACCTTCTGCTCCCCTCCTTGCTGATGGTGATCTGTTCAGCTCTGGTGTCCCAGGGTGGGCTGTCCTGGCTGAAGGAGTGGATGTAGATGCTGTTAAAGGTTCCACTTCTGGTTTCCTGTGACCTTTGAGTATGTGACGTGTGACATGTGAGCCCCTCTGTGATGCTCTGAAGGAGCTCCTGCTGTGAACACCGTGTTTCCCCCTTGGACTGAGAAAAAGGGGCTAGTGTTGGGTGTTTTGAAGGCAGAGCAGTCAAGGTTGTTGGTGTTCAGTTGGGTTTTGAGACAAGTTCAAAGAGTCTGTTGTTTTGGAGCTAACAAATCTGTGCCTGTGGTTCTGGTGTGACCCCCATCCCTCTGTCTGGTTTTGAGCTGCAGGTGACACTCTGGTCCCAAACAGCTTCCCTGAGGATTTGCTCCTTAAAACTGGGTGTCCTTGGAGGTTCAGAAGTATCCTGAGCTGCAGGATTCTGTCCCTCATGATGGGCATCCTCAAGGCACAAAGATCCTTCAGTGGCTGGAGAAAGGGGCACAAGTGTCAAACCACAGCAAAAGCTGTACTTTGAAAAGTTGTATTTTCCAGTGGTGATGGAACTGGCCAGTAAAGGTTGGCTTGTAAAACCTGCAAAGGGCTAAGACATTTCTAGCTAAACCTTTCAGCTGGGGCCATCGATCTGCAGCTGGTTCTCTTGTGCTCTTGTCATTGGGTATGGTCATTTATGGACTTGGGATGTAGCCAAGGACTGTTGAGGAAAACCTTACTTTGGTCTGTGCTCTCTAGGGTCAGAATGTGGGGTTTTCTCATCCAGATATCCTGACACCTTGATCTGCCCTTCAGATCAAATGTCCTGCCACCCTCTGCTATGCAGTGTCCCCAGGCACAAAGCATGAAAATGCTGCCTTTTCCCACAGCCTTTTGTGTAGGGATCACAATTCCAGGGTCTCTGTGTGTTGGGTTGCGTGGAAAAGTGTGTATCCTGTCATGAGCTGAGCCTGGAGTGTCACATGGTGGGACGTGACACTTTGGATGTGACAAAGATGTGCTTCCAGCTCCATGGCAGGAGGGACTGTCTGAAAATCCTGAGCGTGGTATGGGCTGGGATCGTTGGAAAGATCATTGGCAAAGAGGGAATTTCTGAGAGGTCCTGTTGTCTTTTGACTGCTTCTATCCATCCTTTCTGACCCCTCTGCTGGTTTCCATCCATGGATTTGAGAGAAGGATGGTCATGAGGCAGCTGCAGAGCCCTACAGAGCCCTGTAGGCTGGTGCAGATGGATTAATTTGGGCTCTCCGTGGAGCACCAAGGATTGTAGAAACCAGTGCTGATCTTGTCTCCAGGCCCTCACCTCAGAGGCTCTGGTCTGGCACTGTCACAGGGGGGACACAGGGAGGACTCGGTGAGGAATGGGGGCTGTATCCTTCGGGGATGGATGGGGACGGTCAGGGGTGGCCTGTGAGCTGTGCCAGGAAGGTCTGTGGGTCATGGAGACCCCAGGGTGTCACTGGCAGTCCAGGTGGTGACAGTGTGCACCCAGGTTGGCATGTGACTGGCTTCCTGGGCACACAAAGCCGTAGCTGCCTGCAGATGCTCTGGATGCAGCAGGAGTGAGAGCAGCCGCTGTTCCCCAGTGCTGTTTGGCTTTATTTCGGGAGTTTCCTCCATTTTAATTGCAGTGTGTAGCTGGGGGAGGGTATCTCGGGGAGCTGGGGCTGACTGGGGACACCTTGATGGCCCGGCATGGATCTGTCCCCCTCTAGTGGTTTGGTCCCCCGTGCCTTTGGGAATTCGGCTGCTCCCAAACTTGGCCGGCGGGATGTTTCCCTGGGAAGGTCGGTCCATCCAGGTCGGGAGGGGAGGGGGTGCAGTGCCTGGAAGGGGCTACGAGGGGGTACGACCCTTGGCTCCATCCCCCAGCCCCTCTCAGCGCCCCCGGGCTCTCCCAGATCCCAAACCCGCAGACAAAAGAAAGGCGTCGGGGCGGCTGGGCGTGAGCGGGACGGGGCAAAGAGCTGCCGGCCACGCTGTCCCCGGCCCCGGGGAGCCCGGCCCCGGCCTCTCGGATTGCGGCGGAGGGAGGGAGGGAGGGAAAGGGAGGGAGGGAGCCCTGCGAGGCCGGTGGGCAGCACCGCCCGGACCCTGCGCCAATCGCCGCCGTGCCGGCCCCTCCCGGCGCTGCAGCAGCGCGGCTCTGCCCTCCGCTCCCCGCTCGCTTGTTCTCTTCTGCCATCTTCCCGTTGCAAAGCACTGCTGGGAACCGCATGTGGGTGACGCAGCAGCATTGTCTCCGGCTCAGGAAGCTGCTGCCCGAGGGCTCGGCAGGAACACGCGGCCGCCGGTGCGGCTGCCGGGGCTGGGGAGGAGCCGGAGGAGCCGGAGGAGCCGGGGCCGGGGGGCGCAGCCGCTGCCCCAGCCATGTCCCCGAGCGCGGCGGGGCCGGCCGGGCTCTGAGCCAGCCCCCGGCGCTGGGTGCGGGCACGGGGTGCGGGGCCGCGGCACCCGAACAAAGAGGGCTCGCCAAACTTCACCCCGGAGTCGCGGCAGCTCCAGAGGCGCAAGGTCAGGCGGCTGGCACTGCTGGCGGGGAGGGGACTGGGGGCGCTCGGGGCCCCGGCAGGGCGGGAGGGGACGGCGGGGGGACCCCCGATTCCCTGCAGGGATCCCTGGCTGGTGCACGGGCTCACCTCTCCCTTCCCTTTCCCCTTCCCCGGGGCGCGTCCCCCCTGCCACGGAGCGAGGGGACACGGGCGACACGAGGGGGCTGCCACCCACTCCGGCTCCGAGCCAGGTTTGGCCGCAGGACCCGGGAGCATCCCCCGCCCCAGCCCCTCGGGCCCCCGTGGGAAGCAGCCCGAGGCGTGGCCGCCCCCGCGGAGCCCCCACGCGGGTGTCCGTGTGTGCGAGAGCCCCCAGCCCTGACCTTTCCCTCGGCATGCGCTCGTGGGGAGGCGGAAGGGCTGGGGAAGGCAGCACGCTGCGCTGCCGGGGAGCCGGGGGAGGCTGCGGCTTCCTGCCTGCCCGGGCAGCCGCTCGGGGCGGGCGGGGGGCACGCCGGGCATCCCCCGGCCCTGCCTGGCAGCGGGAGCAGCGCCCGCCGGGATGCCGGCAGGAGGCTCCTGCCCGCGTAGCCATGGCAACGGCGAGTAAATAAAGCACCTTTGCGACGGTGGGGAGGGGTCTGCGCCGGAGGGGGGCGAGGGGAGGGCCCCCGTGCAGCGGGAGCGCCGGGGGGCGGCGTGCCAGGCCGGCCGGTGCCGTGGGATCGCTCCGTCAAAGTCACAGCCAAATCCCGGGGCGGTGCGGGGGAGCAGCGCTCGGCAAGCCGGCAGCTTGTGCCAGGCCACGGAGGGGGTGCCGGGCTCCACATCCCGCCGCCAATGCCCCTTCCAGCCGCCCCGAGCCTGGGGAGCAGGTGGGGGGCGACCCCCGCCCGAATCCTCCCCCGTAAATCCCCCCGGATTGCCGGATCTTGGCGCTCTCCCCCTACCACCGCCCAGCGTGGGGCCTCGGGGCTGAAATGCAGCTGATGAAAGCGCTGGTGCAGATCGACTCGACAGAGCTTGTCTGTCTCCTGTGGGGAGGAGGGATGGTTGCTGGTGGGTGTGGGGAGAGGAGGGCTCCTTCCCAGCTGCCTTTGAAGCGTGCTGGCCCTGGCATCTGGTCGGAGCCTGCCTCGCCGGCGGGAGCCGTGTTCCTCTCTGCTCACACCTGTGCTTTTTGTCTCTCTGCTGTGTTTTCCCCCCCTGCTCTCTCCCTGTTAGCTGCTGTTGGAGGAATACGCAAATAGCGACCCCAAACTGGCACTTACAGGCGTCCCCATCGTCCAGTGGCCCAAGAGAGATAAGGTAAGGGCTGCGAGGAGGGGCCCGGGTGGGTGCTGTGTGTGGTTGAGTCGCTGCCTGGGCCTGGGGTGTGGTGGCACCACTTCCATACCCGCCTCGGGAGCGGTGCCAGGGTGGGACGTGGGGTGCAGGCACCTCCACTGCACCGTGGCAAACCCATGTGCTGGCAGAAAGGAGTTCTCCCACAATGCTGTTATCCCAGCTCGGCTGGCAGGTGGTAACTGGATCAGCCCCAGCTGCTCCATGTTCTCTAGCCCTTTGGTTGTGCTCAGAGAACATGGAGCCTTGCTGCTGGAAGAAGAGGGGATCCTGCTCTCTTGCTTGATAAGGGAGGTCCTGGGTGGTGTGAGGAGTGTTGTGTCTTGGGGAAGGTCTCACTGTGTTGGGGAAGGTCTCACTGTTGCAGCAATGGATGAGGTGTGGGGTTGATGGTCAGCATCAGTCCAGCCCCTCACTGCCAGGTGAACGTGTCCCTCCTGTCCCTGCCAGCACACTGGGCTGTAATATTGGCCCTTGCAAGCCCTGTGGACAGCAGCCAGCTCCTCGGCAGTGGGACCTTGCTGTGCATCCCTGCCCTTCCCTTTCCAGCTGTGCTCATAACCCAGTGGCCACAGCTGGGCCACAGCCCGGGCTCAGCTCGCTGGGCAGATGGAGGCACAGAGCAGACGGACTTCCCCTCTGCAGGCTGCTTTCCTGTGGCCTGCCAGGATGGCTCCCTGAGGTCACTGCTTCCTTCCTGCCAGGAGACGGGCTCACAGGCAGGCTGTGGGAAGAGCAGGACCCCATCGTGCTGGGAAAGGGTGGGTAACACCCCCTCTGGGAGTCGGGAGGCAAGCAAGACTCTGGGGCTGCCCTTTGGAGGTGCCTGTCTCTGCTCACCTGCCCTGCCCAAGGAGATCCAATGTGGTTTGCTGGTCCCTGTGCAGCATCTCAGGCAGGTTTTTCGGGAGGAGAGACCTGGAGACATCTGCCCGCTTTGGTGCAGCAGTCAGATGCTTGGCACGTCCCCAACCCCATCCTTTGTGCTGGGGTTTTTGGGAGCCTGCCCTTCCCCAAGCCCCTCAGCTCTGGTGGACACCCCACCATGGCTGATTCCAGGAGGATGCTGCAGCCAGCAGAATTCCTGTGGGGGCTGATGGGATACAGGGGGACAAAGGTCAGCTGGAGAGCTGTGCTGCCCCACCTGCCCCATAAACAGGGGTGTCTGAGTGTTCCCAGTGTGCCTTGAGCCTGGGAAGGAGTGCCAGAGCTGAGCCCTGTCCCTGTGCACAGCTGGCAGGTGCCCAGGGTCACACACAGGGCTTACAGGATATTCTGAGCTGGAAGGGACCCACAGGGATCACTGAGTGACACACAGAGAGGACAGCCCAGGTGCACCTTGTCATTCCTTGCCTCAGGAGGAGAGAGTGGATGTCGTTGGAACACCATGATGCTTTTGGGAGTCAGCAGCTCTTTTCAGACCCATTTCTGAGTTCTGATGGGGGGTGGTGAGGAAGGGGAGCTCTTGGTGTGAGGTGATGAAGGATGAGGGCGTGTCCTCGGGGAGAACTGTCTGGGAAGCACCAACCCCAGCTCCTTTGGCCGCAGAGTGCCGAGGGAGCAGAGCTGCTCTCTGGCCTGTTACCCGAGGTTATGGTGCCAGGCCCGGGGGTCAGAGCCTTCCAGATGCCAGCTGACCCGTGTCTCTCTGCTGCCAGCTCAAGCTCCAGGCCCGGCTGCGGGTGCGCCTGCCCACCATCCCCATCACCAAGCCGCACACCATGAAGCCGACGCCCCGGCCCACCCCCGTCAGGCCCACGGTGTCCCCCATCGTGTCGGGCGCCCGGCGGAGGCGGGTGCGGTGCCGCAAATGCAAGGCCTGCATGCAGGGCGAGTGTGGCATGTGCCACTACTGCAGGGACATGAAGAAGTTCGGCGGGCCCGGCCGCATGAAGCAGTCCTGCGTCCTCCGGCAGTGCTTGGCGGTGAGTCCGTGCTCTCATCCTGCTCTCCTGCAGTCTAGTAACAGCTCTGGGCGGCCCATCAGGGCCAGAAACTAAAACACAAGGGGGCTCACCTCAACATGAGGGAGAACCTTCCACTGAAGGTGGCAGAGCAGTGGAACAACTGCCTAGGGAGGGCGTGGAGCCTCCTTCTCTGGAGACAGTCAAAACCCACCTGGATGTGTTCCTGTGTCACCTGCTCTAGTTGGGGGGGTTGGACTGGATGATCTCTAGTGATCTTTTCCAACGCTAACAATTTTGTGATACAGGAGGGTAGTTACCCAAGTTTGATTCCTGGGGTATAGCTGGCCCCTTTCCCAACGTTCAGGTAGAAGGGCAGGGAAGGAAAGGGGGATGGCCGTGCCACCTTGCCCTGGTTTCACCCCTGCTTTCCTTTGTAGCCCAGGCTGCCTCACTCGGTCACGTGTGCACTTTGTGGGGAGGTGGATCAGAATGAGGACTCGCAGGACTTTGAGAAGAAGCTCATGGAGTGCTGTATCTGCAATGAGATCGTTCACCCTGGCTGTCTGCAGGTGAGCAGGGAGGGTGCTGGGTGCAGGGGGGGCTCGGTTCTGGGGCAGGACTGCTGCTGACCCCCAGCTTCTCTTTGCAGATGGATGGGGAGGGGCTGCTCAATGATGAGCTGCCCAACTGCTGGGAGTGCCCCAAATGCTATCAGGGTGACGACACAGAGAAGGGCCAGGTAAGGAGCAGCATGTGTGTCCTCCCTCCCGCTGCATCCTGCCAGGGATGTGTTCAGCCAGTGTGGGCTGGAGGGACCAACTGGGCAGTGCCCAGTCAGAGTGAGGGTTGTGGAAGTGCAGCACCTGGGGGCATTGCCACATCCCATAGGGATGAGTCCCCCAGGACTGTGGTGAGCACCCTTGTCTGCACTGGTGCTGAGCTGTGATCCTGAGAGGTTCCACTGCAAGAGACACTGGGCTGTTTAGGCATTGGTGGAAGTCGCCTCCAACCTCAAGGGACACCCCTTTTGTCAGAGGGCAAGCAGAACATTGGTTGCTGATGTGTGTGGACTCTGGTCCCGGTGGTAATTAAATGAGCTGTTAGGAAGAATTTCTTTACGCAGAGGGTGGTGAAGCACTGGAACTTGTTGCCCAGAGAAGCTGTTGCTGCCCATCCCTAGAAGTGTCCAAGGCCAGGTTGGATGAGGCTTGAGGCAACCTGGGTCAGTGGAAGGTGTCCCTGCCCATGACAGAGGGTTGGAACTTGGTGATCTTTAAGACCCCTTCCAACCCCAACCATTCTGTGATTCCACTGGGCACTGCTGGTGCAGGCCCTGCCAGCACTGTGATGTTTCCCTGGGGAACAGAAAAGGGGCCAAGCCTTCATTCCCCAGGCCCACCACAGTCCCTGCTAACCCCCTTCCCCACAGAAGCGGAAGGTGGAGGAGAGCGACGACGACACGGCGCAAGCCAAGGTGCTGCGGCCCCTGCGGAGCTGCGAGGAGCCCCTGACCCCCCCGCCCAACTCTCCCACCCCGATGCTGCAGCTGATCCACGACCCGGCGTCCCCGCGGGGCGTGGTGACCCGCTCGTCCCCCGGCGCCGGCCCCAGCGACCACCACAGCGCCAGCCGCGACGAGCGCTTCAAGCGGCGGCAGCTGCTGCGGCTGCAGGCCACGGAGCGGACCATGGTGCGCGAGAAGGAGAACAACCCCAGCGGCAAGAAGGAGCTGTCGGAGGTGGAGAAGGCCAAGCTGCACGGCTCCTACCTCACCGTGACGCTCCAGCGCCCCACCAAAGACGTGCACGGCACTTCCATCGTCCCCAAGCTCCAAGCCATCACGGCGTCCTCCGCCAACCTGCAGCACTCGCCGCGCGTGGTGGTGCGCCACGCGCCCGCCAGGATGCCCCTGCGGAGCGGGGGCGACGACGAGGCGGCTGCCGAGGAGGACGAGGAGGAGGAGGAGGACGAGGAGGAGAACGCGGAGGAGGGGGGGGCGGCCCGGCTGAACGGGCGCGGGGGCCGGGCGCAGGAGGACGAGGAGAGCTGCATGCAGAGAGAGGTCTGGATGTCCGTCTTCCGCTACCTCACCCGCAGGGAGCTCTGCGAGTGCATGCGGGTGTGCAAGACCTGGTACAAGTGGTGAGTGTGGGGGGATCTCCTGGGTGGGGGGACCTCCTGGGTGGGCTGCCAGAGGGAAGGGATCTCACCTTGGTGCTCTCCTGTGCCCCCCTGGAGCCGGGTAGCATTGCCCATGGACCCTTGTGTGTTGGTACTTACTGTCCCCTTCTGCTTTCCTCCTGTCTCCTCTGCTGGGAAACATGAGCACCTGTGTCCCCCGCTGTGTCCTTGCGAGGTGCCAGTGTCCTGTCCTTGCTCCCCTTGGCCCCCTGTGCTGCCAGCAGGCAGGGAAAGCGTGGAAGGCAGGCTGAGGCGGGCTGGGTTTGCTGAGGCGGGCTGGGTTTGCTGGCTGGATGCGCCTCGGGGGGCAGCAGGCCTGAAGACAATGCTGGCACTGGGACAGCTGTGCATGGTGGAGGGCTCGGGAACAGACGGGAATGGAAACTGGGAGGTTTCTAATTGCCAAGCAGCAGGGATGGCATGATGGGAAAGGACCGGCCTGCTCTGCTCAGCAGCCGGTGGGGATGTGATGTGATGTGGTGTGATGGCTGGAGGAAAGTGTCCCCTCACCTGCACCTTCAGGGGCTCCACTGAGCTGCCATAGGGTCCAGGGTCTCCACAGGGTCCCGTGGGAGAGGAGGAGTTTGTGCCACCTCCAGGCTCTGCTGTAGCTCCCAGTGAAGCAGTGAGTGCTGCCGGAGCCGTGAGATGGGACCAGACAGTGTGTTCTGCCTGCTGGAAGAGAGGATCCTTAAGATCTTTGCTCTGGCAGGAGGAGCACCCTGAGGGGACAAGCAGACCAGCAGCTGTGACTCTGAGTCTTGTTTTGTGGTAGCAAACCCTGCTGGAGCTGCTCTGGGTGGCCAGCCATCCTCAGCGACCTCCCATGTTTGGGAAAGCCTATGGAAAGCAGGAGGAGCAGCCTTGTTCTGTGGCTGGGGCCATGCCAGGGCTGGGCCCCTCCCTGAAGCCAGGCATCCCACTGGCTGTCTCTTATCCTGTGGGTCTCAACTTTCAGCCTTGTCCTTGTCCCCAGGTGCTGTGACAAGAGATTGTGGACAAAGATAGACTTGAGCAGGTGCAAGTCCATCACCCCCCAGGCGCTGAGCGGCATCATCAAAAGGCAGCCGGTCAGCCTCGACCTCAGCTGGACCAACATCTCCAAAAAACAGCTCACGTGGCTTGTCAACAGGCTGCCAGGTGAGTGTGGGGCTGGGCACGGGGCCCTTCCTCTGCCACCAGCCTACTCTGTGGCTTCCTGAGGGCTGGAGCCAGGTACCTGCCAGCTTGGGAACTCCTGGGTGCCTGGATCCCATCACCAGCAAACATCCCACCCCACGCAGGGAGGGGACCTGCTCCTCGTGTGCCTGGAGAAAGAGGGCTGAGATCTGGGATGCCTTGGAGCTGACCAAACCCGTCTGACTTGTTACCTCTCTCTCCTGCCAGGCCTGAAAGACCTCATCCTAGCGGGCTGTTCCTGGTCTGCAGTGTGTGCTCTCAGTACCTCCAGCTGCCCCCTTCTCAGGACCCTCGATCTTCGGTGGGCAGTAGGAATCAAGGACCCTCAGATCCGGGACTTGCTCACGCCTCCAACAGACAAACCCAGTAAGCAGCTGCCCCGGGGTGACTCACCAGGGGCCCTGTGGGTTGTGTGCAGGTGGAAGGGGCTGAGATTCAGGCGTGGAGTGGGGAGGTGACGCTGGATCCAGAGTGCCCCCACGCAGCAGGGTGGTTTGTCCACGCTCAGCCCAGTCTCTGCCACTACAGGTCAGGACAATCGCAGCAAACTCCGCAACATGATCGACTTCCGGCTGGCCGGCCTGGACATCACCGACGCCACGCTGCGCCTGATCATCCGCCACATGCCCCTGCTCTCCCGCCTCGACCTCAGCCACTGCAACCACCTCACGGACCAGTCGGTCAACCTCCTCACCGCCGTGGGCTCCTCCACACGCAACTCCCTCACCGAGCTCAACATGGCAGGTGGGGGTGCTGCTCCAGCCCTGGCACTGCCCTCCTCCCGGCTCGCTGCTGCCTTCCTGGAGCTGCTCCACCTCACTCTTCCTCTCTCCCTCTCTCCTCCCTGCAGGCTGCAATAAGCTGACGGACCAGGCCTTGCTGTACCTGCGCCGCATCTCCAACGTCACCCTAATCGACCTGCGGGGTTGCAAACAGATCACCCGCAAAGCCTGTGAGCACTTCATCTCGGACCTGTCCATCAACAGCCTCTACTGCCTGTCCGATGAGAAGCTGATCCAAAAAATCAGCTAGAGACCCTTCCCGGGGCAGACTGAGAAGGAAAAGAGCCCATCCCACCCCTCTCGGAGAGCCGCTCCTCCACCTCCCCACCTTGCCCTCCGTGTCCTGCTGCTGCCTCCCACCTGACTCGGCAGGCAGGGCCGCTGCTGGCCTCGCTCCACTGTCCTTCCTCCTCCTCCTTCCCCGGGACTTCTGCCGAGGAAGATGTCCCACCGGGCTGGCCAGTACCACGGGAGGAGTGGGCACATGGCACATGGCAGGGAGGCTGGCCGCTCCCCGGGCAGAGCTTGTACCAGAGGTCTCTGTGCAGAGAAATGGGGCACCCTCTTCCCCCGGCTTTCCCCCTCCTCCCCGTCGTCTCCTTGCCTTGAAACACTTGTCACTTCCCCAGTAGCACAAAGCTTGAGGGTCAAGGTCTCTCCGAGGAAGCGGGAGCAGAGCCGGAGCACCCTGTGCCCCTCCGTGCCACCACCACCAGCTCGGCACTCGCCCTGCACTCTCCCCCCTTTCCCCTTTCCCACGTCTGGCTGCAGGGACTGCCATCCATCCCTCTCTGTCCTGCCACTGCCACGCATCCAAGCGGCCCTTTGGGTGCCAGGGGCAGGGGTGTCACCAGGAGCAGGGGCTGTGAGAGCCCGGGGAGGCGAGGCTGGGGGATAAGTGGATTCCACTCTGGGACAGCAGCAGCCTTCAGGAACACCATCTGTCCGAGGGGACGGAGCAGGGGAGAACCCACAGGTACACCAGAGCTCAGGAAGGACTCGGGAAGCATCAGCCAGGGGTGAGTGAGCCGGTGGGGGGTCAGGAGCTGCCTCTTCTTCCTCCCCAGCCCCCGGCACCGTGAAGCACTCGGGGGCCGGAGGGGCGAGGGCTGTTCCATGGTCTGGGACCGAAGTGGCACGGCCGGCCCCACCCTGCATCGTCCTCTTTCCCCCACCCCACCCCTTTTCGCTGCCGATTTTCCTTTGCAATGAACGGTCGGTCCAAAGAACCTCTCTCTAAGGCAGCAGAGAGCTTTTTGCACTTTAAAAAAAAACAAAACAAAACAAAAAAACAAACAAAAAAACAAAACAAACAAAAAAACGACAACAAAAAAAAAAGAGGAAAAAAAAAAGGAAAAAAGGTTGGAATCTTGTTTTTCTGGGTTACTGTTTTATTTCCCTCCCTGTTCTGCCTGTGCCCGGACGCTCCCCATCTCTCTCCCCCTCGCCCAGTTTCAGCACCCCGCTCTCTCCCTGGCAGCGTTCAGATAGCACAATCCGGGGTGTCCCCTCTGTGCCACCCGTCCCCAGCCCCACAGGGGGGACCCCCGCGGGCAGCCCACCCCCCCTTCCCCCGCTGCTTCAGAAGCAATAAGGGAGGAGAGGCGGCCACCCCCGCCCTTGCCGGGCATGGGGACTGTCCCCGCTGCCACAGGGGATCCGAGGGGACAGTCCCGCAGTGCCTGCGACAAGGGGCAGTGTGGCCGCGCTGCTGGAGGGTTTGGAGCAGGAAAACCCCCTGGGTGAGAGGAAGAGCCTTCAGCCTCACCCTCTCCTAGCAGTGGCTCCCGGGGAAGACGTCGGAAGAATTAAAGGCTTTTCTTTTTCCTTTGGATTCATTTTGAGTTTTGCAACAAGAAAGAAAACTTCAGAAGAGCTGGGGTTGAGCGTGGCTGGAGGGGCCGGGGGCTCCCTCTCTCTGGGGGTCCCTCCTCCACGGGGACAGCACCCCTTCCCTGCCGTGTCCCGCAGAGACTCAGGCGTGCGACCCTCCTGCCCACCCCGGCCTGGGGCAAATCCACAAGGAAGAAAAAAAGAATTATATATAATAAAAGAAGAAAATCACTTAGTGATTTAAAACCAACCCAGCCTGCTCCCTAAAGACAACTCCTGCAAGCAAAGTCACTTGTTTAAAGGTTTGGTTGTGGTTTTTGTTTCGTTTCGATCCCCCCCCTCCCTTTTCCTCCCTCTCTCCCTTTCCCCTCCCTGGAGAAATATTGTAAATATCTATTTTTTTGTTGGCGATTTAGAGTCCATCTCTGATGTTTGTGCTTTAAAATTAAATGTTAAGCATTAAGGGTAAAAGCAAACCAAGTCGTGCGCTCTCTCAGTTGGGGTTGGGGCTCTTGGCTGGAGCAGAGGGAGGGCACCTACTTGGCAGTTACTTTTGGTTCGTTTTTGGTTTGGTTTCCCTTTTTTCTTTTTTTTTTTTCCCCTGGATTTCTAGAGAGGATCTTTGCTCATACCACATTACCAGAAGGCTGTTGTGGGGGGAGGGAAGATCCCAGGTTCCCAAGGGAAATATTTTGTTTCTTAGGGATGGATTTTTGGAATAAAAGAAAAAACCCAAAAATCCCTGAGTGTTGGCTCTGCCCGTTGTTTGGTTGTTTGTCTGTGAGGAAGCAGAGGGGACGAGGCCGGGACCTCCCGTGTCCCCCCTGTCATCTCTTGGGGTGGCACGAGCAGCCATTCCTGTGTCCCCATGGTCTTCTGGTGGGTGGTGGCACCTGTCCTTGTGTCCCCCATTCAGTGTCCCCCAGCCTGTGGGGATGTCACAGCCTGTGTCCCTGCGGCTGCTGGGCTGTGACATGGCATGGCAAGGCACAGGGCCTGCTCTGCTGTGGGTGACATCCTCACCCACAGGGGGTGAGGCCACCACCACCCTCCCTGGTCCCCGAGTGTCACCCTGGGGATGCGCTGAGTGAATCTCACACCTCTGCCCCCTGCCTGTCCCCTCCGGTGTCCCCTCCTGGCCCTGGGGACAGGGGGCCTGCACGTGGTGTCACACTCCCATGTGTCACGTGTGTGGTGCTGAACGGTGCCACACGTGCTGGTGTGTGGTCACACCTGGTGTCACACTGATGTGGGGTGACACACTTGCTTGGCCACACGTGGGTTGTCACAGCTGGTGTCACACACTCACGGTGTCACATAGATAGTGTCACACATGCCCAGTGTCACGCGCATGCACACCCTGTGTCACACACCCCCAGTGTCACACTCCCCCAGTGTCACATAGACAGTGTCACACATCGGTGTCACACCCCTCCAGTCTCACACCCCAGGGTCACACACACAGTGTCACACCCAAACAGTTTCACGCCCTGGTGTCGCACACAGTGTCACACCCCCACACAGGTGTCACACACCCCCCCGTGTCACACCCTGGTGTCACACTCAGTGTCACACACCCCTGGTATCACTCATACCCCATGTCACACCCAGTGTCACACTCAGTGTCACACACCCCTGGTATCACACATACCCCATGTCACACTCAGTGTCACACACCGTGTCACACACTCCCGCCCGTGTCACGGCCCCTCCCGGTGGGCGGGGCGGTGTCTCTGTCCCCTCCCCATCCCCACTGTCCCCACCCCATCCCCACTGTCCCCACCCCACCCCTCACACCCCACCCCATCCCCACTG
>JAXCLP010000161.1:8233428-8243698 GCA_035584035.1 Lepidocolaptes lacrymiger
TCCCCCCCGGCCCCCCCCGGCCCCGCTGCCCGTTCCGGTTCCGGCCGCGGTTCCGGTTCCGGTTCCGGTTCCGGGCCCGGCGGGCCGAGCCGAGCCGAGCCGAGCCGAGCGGGGCCGGGCGGCGGCGGCGGCGCCATGGCGGACCTGGAGGCCGTGCTGGCCGACGTGAGCTACCTCATGGCCATGGAGAAGAGCCGCGCCGCGCCCGCCGCCCGCGCCAGCAAGAGGATCGTGCTGCCCGAGCCCAGGTGAGGCCCGCCCGCGGTCCCCGGGGCCCTCTGGCTGTCCCCATGTCCGGCCCTGTCTGTCCGGCCCTCTCTCCGGCCCTCTGTCCGTGTGTCCGGCCGGGCCCCGCCGCGCTGCTGGCACCGCGCACACGCGTGTCACGGGCACCTCCCGCACACGTGGGTGCGGCACTGGCACACCTGTCCTGCCCTGGCACACCTGTCCTGTCCTGTGCTGCCACACCTGTCCTGTGCTGCCACACCTGTACTGTGCTGGCACACCTATCCTGTGCTGGCACACCTCTCCTGCCCTGGTACACCTATCCTGCCTTGGCACACCTGTACTGTGCTGCCCTGGCACACCTGTCCTGTGCTGGCACACCTGTACTGTGCTTGCACACCTGTACTGTGCTTGCACACCTATTCTGCCCTGGCACACCTGTACTGCCCTGGCACACCTGTCCTGTCCTGCCACACCTATCCTGTGCTGGCACACCGGTCATGCTGTGGCACACCGGTCCTGCCATGGCACACTTGTCCTGTCCTGACACACCTGTCTGAGATACACACAGACACACAGACATGGACACACGGACACAGACACACGGACATGGACGCACAGACATGGACACACAGGCATCCTGCCTGAGGTACACCCAGACACACGGACATGGACAGACAGACATCCTGCCTGAGATACACACAGACACACAGACAAGGGCACACGAATCCTGCCTGACACGAGGACAGACAGACACCCAGGTGCAGGCACACACACATCCTGCCTGCCACACTGACACACGGACATGGACACACTCCTCCTGCCCGACAGATGGACACACAGACACAGAGACACAGGCATTCTGCCCAGCACATGGACACACACACACACATCCTGCCTGGCACACGGACATGGACACACGGACATGGATATGCAGTCATGGACATGTCTCACCCCGTGCCACCCCTGTGTCCCCCCGTGCCCTCCGCTGCCATGCACAGCTGTGTTTGCACACACACACCTGGGTGCACACCTGTGGGGACAGTCCCCGTGCCCCTTCCACACCCTGCAGCCCTCCCGTGCCTTCATTCCAGGCCCCCAGGAGGCATTTTTGGGGTCTCTTCCCCAGGCTCCCCTGGACCCTCAGTGTGTGGAACACCCTGTGATCCCTACAGGCTCTGTCACGCTTGGGTGGGGACACACGGCATGGGAGGACACGTGTGCCACCAGGGTTTGGGGACATGGGAGGGGCCGGAGAGGAGGAATGTGGTGGGCACAGGGTGGGCAGTGGGGGTATGTGGGGCAGGGGGCTTTCGGGGGGCAAGTGGGGCGCTGAGCCCCTCCGGTGTGTCCCCAGCATCCGCAGTGTCATGCAGAAGTACCTGGAGGACCGGGGAGAGGTGACATTTGACAAGATCTTCGCGCAGAAGATCGGTGAGCTGGGGACACGCCGGGGTGTGAGGGACATGGGGGGCACCTGGGGCAGTCCCCCAAACTCCAGGGTGGGCTGGTGGCCGCCCTGACAGCAGCAGTGGCCGTGGCTGTTCCCCTGCCCACTGTGGGGAGCAGAGGGGGCTGTGGGGCCAGGCTGGGCAGGGGTGCCAGGGGGCTGCGCCACGTTCCCCACCCGATGTCCCCCGCCCTGTCACTTCCCCCACGCCAGCCTTAACCGTCCGGGGCAGGAAGCGCCTCTCACTTCCTCCTGCTGGCTCCGGGTGGTTTCCGGGCACGTCCTCCCCACGGCAGCCTGCCCGTGGTGCCCGCTGTCTCCCTACCCACAGCAGCCTCTGTGCCACCCTGCCCCACAGTGCCCCACAGTGCTGCTCCCTGAGCCAGCCCCTGTCCTTGTCCCCCCTGTCACCCTGCCAAACCCTCACTAGGCTCTGCTTGGCACTTCCCCTTCTCCCAGCCTGGCATGGGGGTGCCAGGAGGGCCAGGCAGGCGCAGGGGATGTCCCTGTGGTGTCCCTTGGTGTGGGCTGGGGGGCTGGCACCTCTCACGGCGTGGCTCTGTCCCTGCCAGGCTACCTGCTCTTCCGGGACTTCGCCTTCAACCAGGCGGAGGAGGCCAAGCCCCTGATGGAGTTCTATGAGGAGGTGAGATGGGGGCACCCCCTGAGGGCCCCCCGTGTTCACCAGGCGGGGTGGGCTGGGCTTTGGTACCTGCAGGGCCCACAGACATGTCACCCGAGGTGACAGTGCCCAGGGAGCAGGAGGTGCTGCTCTGGGGACACCGTGGGACAGCCATTGTGTGCCCACGGCATGTGGCACTGGGGGTTTGGGGCGATGGTTCCTGGTGTGCCACGGGGGCTGTACCCTCTGCAGATCAAGAAGTACGAGAAGCTGGACTTGGAGGAGGAACGAGCCGCCCGCAGCCGCCACATCTTCGACCATTACATCATGAAGGAGCTCCTGACCTGTTCCCACGTGAGTGCTGTGCCACGCTGTGGCAGGGCTGTCCCCTGTGTGCCCACAGGGGCCTGGTGCCCAGTGCCTTCAGAGGGAGCCCCAGATCCTCCACAGGCTCCATGCTGAGAGCCACAGACCCAGCCACAGGGCCCCTCCTGGTCCCTGTGTCCCTGTCCCTTCTGTCCAGGTGACTCAATGCCACCTCACTCTCACTGCAGCCCTTCTCCAAGAGCGCCACGGAGCACGTCCAGAGCCGCCTGAGCAAGAAGCAGGTGCCCCCAGACCTCTTCCAGGTGGGCATCACCCAGGGCAGGGGAGGGGTCCCTGCCACCTGTGGTACTTGGGGGCTTAATCCTTGGAGGGGGCTGGTGGTGACAGGAGTCCCTGGAGGTGGTGGGGAGGAGGTCCCCAGCATGCTGGGAGTCAGGGGGCATTGCTGGTGGTCCCCATGGTGTGGTCATCAGGGGACTGGGACCCTGGATGTCACCCTAGAGTGACAGTGGAGTCCCCAGGGCTAGTGGTGTTGGGGTCCCCAGAGATTCAGGTGACCCTGAGTGGCAGGAGCATCCCTGGGGGTCTGGGAGTGGCAGTGGGGTTGTGTGAAATCCCAGGGGTGGAGGAGCCCTCACGTAATGCTGGGGGACAGGTGGCCTGGGTGTCCCTGGTGTCCCAGCACTGAGCCCTGTGTCCCCTCCAGCCCTACATTGAGGAGATCTGCCAGAACCTGCGTGGAGGCATCTTCCAGAAATTCATCGAGAGGTGAGTTGGGAGGAAAGTCCCACATGGAACGGGGTGTCCCATCCCACTGGGGACCTGGGTCTCCTGGCCCAGACTGGGAGCTCCAGGGGTGTCTGTCCCCACACTGGGGACTCAGGGGACACTCCTCATCCCCAGGTCTGCCCCAGGGTCTCTGTTCCCGGGCAGGGGTCCCAGGAGGTGCTGCCTGTCTCCAGATAAATCCCAGAGGTGTTGGCAGGGGGTGTTTCTCCCGGGTCTCCACTCTTGCCCTCTCTTGTGCTTCTCTGCAGTGACAAGTTCACAAGGTTCTGCCAGTGGAAGAACGTGGAGCTGAACATCCACGTGAGCAGCAACCCCAGCCCCTCAGGATGCACCCCCAGGGCGGGGGACATGGGCAGCCTGTGCTCCTCACCTGGGCAAACTGAGGCCGGGGGTGGGTTCCCCCACCACTGCGGGCACAGGCTGTGGCCCCCGGGTGCCCGGGCTCACCTGTGCCCCCCTTGTGCCCCCCGTCCAGCTCACCATGAACGACTTCAGCGTTCACCGGATCATCGGCCGCGGCGGCTTCGGGGAGGTCTATGGCTGTCGGAAAGCGGACACGGGCAAAATGTAACTGGGGGTGCTCCTGGGCCGGGGTGAGGGGGGCACAGGGGGTCCACCTGTGGTTTGGGTGTGCCAGTGGTCCCCAGGACACCTGCTGTGGTGCTGCCGTGCCCACATGGGTCAGGGTGTTGGGAAATACTGGCTACAGGGAGGTGGGTGGTGGAGGGGACACGGTGGTGTGGCTGTGGGGGACGTGGTGGCAGCAGGGACTCCGTGCCCCCAGGTATGCCATGAAGTGCTTGGACAAGAAGCGCATCAAGATGAAGCAGGGCGAGACCCTGGCCCTCAACGAGCGCATCATGCTGTCCCTCGTCAGCACCGGGGTGAGGGGGCAGGGGCAGGGCTGGCAGCCTGCTTGCAGGTCCTGGTAGGGGACAGGGGACAGGGGACAGGGACAGGGAGGGTGACCCCTGCTGTGTCTCCTGCCAGGACTGCCCATTCATCGTGTGCATGTCATACGCCTTCCACACGCCCGACAAACTCAGCTTCATCCTCGACCTCATGAATGGTGAGACCTTGGTCCAGAGGGACCCTGTGGCTCAAAGGCCCCTGCCTGCCCCCACCCTGGGGCACAGAGGGTGGTGCCAGGGTGACAGCTGGCCCCTGTCGGCACAGGGGGGGACCTGCACTATCACCTGTCCCAGCACGGCGTCTTCTCGGAGGCGGAGATGAGGTTCTATGCGGCCGAGATCATCCTGGGCCTGGAGCACATGCACAGCCGCTTCGTGGTGTACCGGGACCTCAAGGTGAGTGTCCCCATGGGCACCCACCCCCCGTGGGCACCCCTGGATCCCACAGCGTACCCCATTAGCACCCCCAGGCCCTGCAGAACCCCCCTGCAGGACCCTGTGGGCACCCACAGGTGTCACAGACTCTGCAGGAGCCCTCAGGCGCTGTGGGCGCTCCCCAAATCTGGAGGGCACCCTCAGGTCCCGTGGGCATCCCTGACACTGCAGGAACCCCCTAAAATCCATGGCCATCCTGAGACCTTCCAGCCCCACCTCAGTGGGGTGGACAGCCCCAAATCCCCTGTGGACAGCCCCAGATCCCCATGAACAGCCCCAAATCCCCCGTGGACAGCCCCAGATCCCCCGTGGACAGCCCCAAATCCCCGTGGACAGCCCCAGATCCCCATGAACAGCCCCAAATCCCCCGTGGACAGCCCCAGATCCCCCGTGGACAGCCCCAGATCCCCCGTGGACAGCCCCAAATCCCCCGTGGACAGCCTCAAATCCCTCCAAGCAGCCTGGCCGTGCCCACGGGCCGTGCTGGTGCTCAGGGCGGGCTCGGTGCCTTGGCAGCCGGCAAACATCCTCCTGGACGAGTTCGGCCACGTCCGCATCTCTGACCTGGGCCTGGCCTGTGACTTCTCCAAGAAGAAGCCCCACGCCAGCGTGTGAGTGTGCCCACACCCCTGTCCGCCCTGCCCCCCCGCCCGGGGCGGCCCCTGACCCCCCTGTGCCCCCTCCCCAGGGGCACCCACGGGTACATGGCGCCGGAGGTGCTGCAGAAGGGGGTGGCCTACGACAGCAGCGCCGACTGGTTCTCACTGGGCTGTATGCTCTTCAAGCTGCTCCGGGGGTGAGTGTCGGGCTCGGGTGGGCGTGGGTGGGCACGGGCAGGCACTGCTTAACACCCCCTTTCCCCCTGCAATGCCCCAGGCACAGCCCGTTCCGGCAGCACAAGACGAAGGACAAGCACGAGATTGATCGGATGACCCTCACCATGGTGAGTGGGGGTACCTGTGTGCCCGGGGAGAGGGGCTGATGTCTGGGCAGGGCACCCCTGTGCTGCTGTGCCCCCCAGTGTGTGCTGGTGGTGGGCTGGGGGGCACACTGGGAGAATGGGGGATAGCTGGGCCCTCATGCTGAGCCGGGCCCAGAGCACGTGTTTGTGCTCAGGTGTGTGTCAGTGGGTATCCCATGCACATCTGCCCTGTATCCCATGCACATCTGCCCTGTAACCCATGCACATCTGTGTACAGGAATCCCTATCCCTGTGTACATGTGTTCCTGTGTACATGTATCCCTGACCCTGTGTACATGTGTCCCTGTGTACATGTGCCCCTGTCCCTGTGTACACGAATCCCAGTCCCTGTGTACACATATCCCAGTCCCTGTGTCCCCACATCCCCTGGTGCCAGTGTGCTCCTGGAATCCCCCACAGGCCGTGGAGCTGCCGGATTCCTTCTCCCCGGAGCTGCGCTCCCTGCTGGAGGGGCTGCTGCAGCGGGATGTCAACCGGCGCCTGGGCTGCATGGGCCGAGGGTGAGTGCCCCTGGGCACTGGGAGGGTGTGCTGGGGCCCTGCCTTGGCAATGCAGCTCACCCCTCTTCTCTGCCCAGGGCTCAGGAGGTGAAGGAGGAGCCCTTCTTCAAGGGCCTGGACTGGCAGATGGTTTTCCTGCAGAAGGTGAGTGGCACTGGCAGTGGTTGGGGACGTGGAGAGGGGCAGCCCCCACTCTGAGCCCCCTTTCCCCCCCGCAGTACCCACCACCCCTTATCCCGCCCCGCGGCGAGGTGAACGCGGCCGACGCCTTCGACATCGGCTCCTTCGACGAGGAGGACACCAAGGGCATCAAGGTGTGCACTGGGGGGGCACAGGGGCCGAGCGTGGGGGCGCGGGGTGCCCGGCAGCCCCTCACCCTGGCACCCCGCCCTGCCCAGCTGCTGGAGAGCGACCAGGAGCTGTACCGCAACTTCCCGCTCACCATCTCGGAGCGCTGGCAGCAGGAGGTCACCGAGACCGTCTTCGATGCCGTCAACGCCGACACCGACAAGCTGGAGGCCCGCAAGAAGGCCAAGAACAAGCAGCTGGGCCACGAGGAGGGTGAGTGGGGCCGGGGGACCCCCAGCCCGGCACCCCCCAAGGTGCTACCGGGGCTCACCCCCCTCTCCCGGGCACAGAGTACGCCATGGGCAAGGACTGCATCATGCACGGCTACATGGCCAAGCTGGGCAACCCCTTCCTGACGCAGTGGCAGCGCCGATACTTCTACCTCTTCCCCAACCGCCTCGAGTGGCGCGGGGAGGGCGAGTCACCGGTAAGGTGGGCACGGCGTTGGGTGGGCATCAGGGTTTGGGGTTTCTGTGGGGCCAGGGGCCGGGCTGAGCCTGTCCCCCCAGCAGTCCCTGCTCACCATGGAGGAGATCGACTCGGTGGAGGAGACGCAGGTGAAGGAGCGCAAGTGCATCCTGCTCCGCATCCGAGGGGGCAAGCAGTTCGTGCTGCAGTGTGATGTGAGTGTGCCCCCCACCCTGAGGGCACCTGGGTGCTGGCCACCAGCCCTGCTGGGTGCTGGCCACGGCCCCTGCTGGGTGCTGGCCATGCCCTGTTCTCTCACTGGCTGTCCTCCCTGAATGCCACTCACTCCCACTGGGTGCTGGCCACCTCCAGGCTGTCACCAGCCATCCCCTGCTGGGCACTAACAGCCTCCTCCTGCCAGCTCTTGCGGGCTACTAGCATTTAGTCCTTCAGGCCATGACAGGGCATGAATACTGAAAGCTTGGGGCAACTCCACAACCCAGGGAGAGCCAAACCACTCTATCACCCTGCCGTGGCACCCCAGGGAGCCCCAACTCACCCTATACCCTGCCCTGGGAAGCCCTTGGCAAACCTGCTCCTTGCCCCAGTGCCCTGGGGAGCACCTGCCTGACCCATGCCCTGCCCCAGGGAGTACCCGTACCCTGTACCCTGCCCTGCTGCCCTGCTGAGTTCCTGACAATTCTTTATCTTGTCGTGGTGCCTCGGGGAGCCCCAAAGCATCACTGCCCTGTCCTGGCACCCTGAGGAGCCCTGTCCTGACCCATGCCTTGCCCTGCGAGCACCCAGCCACCCTGTCCACTGCTCTGGCACCCTGGGGAGCCCCTCCTCACCCATCCCCTGCCCTGGGGCTTTCCTGTCCACCCTGTCCCCCCGAGGAGCCCCTCCTGACCCATTCCCTGCCCTGGGGGTTTCCTGTCCCCGCGAGGAGCCCCTCCTGACCCATTCCCTGCCCTGGGGGTTTCCTGGCTGCCCTGTCCCCTGCCGTGTGCCCCCGAGGGCCCGTCCTGAGCCGTTCCGTGCCCCGCAGAGCGACCCCGAGCTGGTGCAGTGGCGGAAGGAGCTGCGGGAGGCGCAGCGCCAGGCGCAGCAGCTGCTGCAGCGGGTGCCCCGCATGCAGAACAAGCCCCGCTCGCCCGTGGTGGAGCTCAGCAAAGTGCCGTTCATCCAGCGCTCCCCCAACGGGCTCTGACCCCTCCCCACCCCGGCACCCCCTTCCCGCCTTCCCACCCCACCTCTAATTTATTGGGTTGGGTCCCCGCGTGCCCTTCGGTGTGCCCCGGGCCGGTGCCACCCCTGGGCACGGCTGCGGCGCCGCCGGCGTTGGGCACCTGTCCCTGGTGTGCCCCCCACCCTGGCCCTCCACGAACTCTCCGGCTCAGATGAAGGCAGCCCCCACCCCGTGCCAGCCCCCTGTCCCTGCCCACCCGCTTCCCACTGCCGCGTGTGCCAAAGGGGGACGGTGGGGGACGGTGTGCCCCTGCCATCCCTGCGTGGCCGTGCCCGTCCCGTGGGTGCCAACTCCTCGTGTGTGTGAGCGTGTGTGTGCCCGGGGGGACCCCTTGTAAATACTGTGCCACGGGTCCCCCGGCTCTGCCCCTGCCCCTCCTGCTGCCCCCCAGGGCAAGGGGGGCGCCCCCAGCCCACTGCCACCCTCCCTCCTGAGGAGGAGGGAGCAGGTGGGACCCCCCACCCCAAATCAGCCTCCTGGCGGGCACAGGGGTGTGTCCCCCCCCAGTCCCTGGCAGCATCTGTAAATATTGGTCTCTGGTCACTCTGCTGCAGGGGCTGGGGGGGCTCCGGGCATGGGGGGCACCAGGCAGAGGCAGGGCACCGGATGAGTGAGATTTTCATCATGTGAGAATGCAGAAAAAAAAAAGAGTTTTTATAATAAAAACACAGGAAAACACCACCCGGGTCCCCCTCCCTGTGGGGATCGGAGATGTCCCTGTGCCCGCTGAGGGTGGCACCGTGTCCCTGTCATCTCCTGTGATATGGGGGCTGCCCATGTGCCCCCCGTGGACACACTGGCGCTTTGGGGACATCCCGGGGTGTCCCCAAACCCCATAGGGGGATCTGGGCCAGCGGGGGCTGCTGGGTGTTGTGTCCCCTTTTCCTGTGCTGTCCCTGGGGGTGACTTTGGCTGTCCCCTTGTCACCAGGCGGTGCAGGTGGCACTTCTCCTGCCCACACCCGGACTTGTGGGCAGCACGTCAGGGCGCGGTGTGCCGGGCCGGTGCTCCGGCATTCCTGGGGAGCGACTGGGATGGGATGGGACGGGACGGGAGGGGAGGGGACGGGACGGGACGGGCTGGGATGGGATGGGATGGGATGGGATGGGATGGGATGGGGATGGGGATGGGGATGGGGAGGGGGATGGGGATGGGGATGGGAGAGGGCAGGGGAATGGCCGCCGGGAACGGGGAGGGAGAGGGCACGGGAATGAGAATGGGAACGGACACCGGGATGGGAGAGAGGCGGGAACAGGAATGGCACCGGGAGCGGACACCGGGAAGGGAGTGGGAACTAGAACGGGAATGGGAACAGGAACGGCACCGGGAACGGACACCAGGGGTGGTACCGGGGGTGGCACCGGGCACGGCACCGGGAAAGGCAGGACAGCGGATCCCGGCTCGTCCCCATCCCATCCCAGCCCCATCTCCCCATCCCCATCCCATCCCTCCCCATCCCCATCCGATCCCTCCCCATCCCCATATTCCCATATCCCCATCCCCATATCCCCATCCCCATATCCCCATTCCCATCCCACCCCATGCCCATCCCCATATCCCCATATCCCCATATCCCCATCCCCTTATCCCCTTATCCCCACATCCCCACATCCCCATTCCCACCCCACCCCACCCCGCTCCCGCCCCGCCCCGCCCCTCCCGCCGCTCTGCGCCGCCGCCGCCGCCGCCCCCGCGCAGCCATTGCGGGCAGGCCCCGCTGCGGCCCGAGCGGGGACCCGAGCGGGGACATGGTGGCGGCATGGCCCGGCCCGCAGACACCTTCCCGCTGCACCGCCTCGTCTGGCACAACCGGCACCAGGCGCTGGACAGCGCCCTGCGGGCGGGCACGGTGGGGGCGGCACCGGGAGCGGCACCGGGAATGGCACCGGGAATGGCACAGCCCTCCCGTCCCAACCCCCTGTCCCTGCCCCGCCGCCGCGCACCGGGATGGGGATGGGGGTGGGAGAGGGGATGGGGACATGGGGATGGAATGGGGAGATGGGGATGGGGATGGGGAGATGGGG
>JAXCLP010000161.1:8243798-8263922 GCA_035584035.1 Lepidocolaptes lacrymiger
GATGGGATGGGATGGGGAGATGGGGATGGGGATGGGGATGGGGATGGGATGGGGAGATGGGGATGGGAGAGGGAATGGGGATGGGAGGGGGATGGGATGGGATGGGATGGGATGGGGATAGGATGGGGATGGGGAGATGGGGATGGGAATAGGAAGGGGAGGGAAGGAGGGAGGGAAGGGAGAACGGGCCATGCGGGGCACAGGGATGGGGCACTAGGAGTGCTGGGAATGCTGCAGTGGGGACTGGGAGGGCTGGGAGGGACTGGGGGAACTGGGAACACTGGGGATGTTGGGGTTGTACCAGGAGGACTGGGGGGGCTGGGACCACTGGAGATACTGTGGTGGAGACTGGGAGAAACTGGGAGCGCTGGGGTGGTGGGGAGTGTACTGGGGGGACTGGGAGCACTGGGAGGACTGGGAGCACTAGGGGAACTGGGGGTACAGGACAGTGGGAGGACTGGGAGCGCAGGGGAGAGGACTGGAGCATCACAGGGGATCTGGAAGCACTAGGGGAGACTGGGGGTACAGGGAACTGGAAGAACTGGGAGAGACTGGGAGCACTTCAGGGAGGCTGGGAGCACTGGGGAAAAGGGGAATACCAAGGGAGACTAGGACACAGGAGACTGGGAGCACTGGAAGAACTGGTGGCACTGGTAAGACTAGTGACACTGGGATAATAGGGGCCTGTAGCACCAGGGGTCAGGAAGCAACTGGGAGCTCTGGAATTGGGGTTCTGCAGACACTGGAATTGCAGCACTGGGATACTGGGAGACCTGGGGGAGAGGGGACTCTGTGACACTGGGAGAAGAGGGGCTGGGAAATTGAGGGCACTGGGAGATGAGGGGACTGGGAGTGCTAGGCCTTGGGAGCATGGGGGACGCAGCGGGGGGCACTGGGTGGCACTGGGGGCACTGGGTGGCCCGGGGAGGGGGCAGTGAGCCCACCCCCCTTCCAGCACGACGTGGAGCTGACGGACCCCCGTGGGCGGACGCCCCTGGAGCTGGCCGTGTCCCTGGGGCACCTGGAGTCAGTGCGGGTGCTGCTGCGGCACAACGCCAACGTGGGCCGGGAGAACGCCAACGGCTGGACGGGTACGGGGGCAGCGCGGGGACACGGGGACACTGCCACGGCCACCCCTGCCCCGCTGACCCTGCCCCCCGCCCCCCCAGTGCTGCAGGAGGCCGTGAGCACGGGGGACCCCGAGATGGTGCAGCTGGTGCTCCAGTACCGCGACTACCAGCGGGCGACGCGGCGACTCGCCGGCATCCCCGAGCTGCTCAGCAAGCTCCGGCGGGTACAGCCCCCCACCCACCCCCCACAAACCACGGCCCCCGCGCCCCCAAACCTCTCCAGGAGCACCCACAGACCCCACTGCTTCCCTGGGCACCCCCACCCATGGCCTCACTCTGCCAGGTTGCCCTGATCCCCACCCAGGACCACAGGAGGGATTCCTGTGCCTCCCCCCAAGACTCCCCACCTCCACAGGGATCCCAGAAAGGAACACCCAAGTCTTCCCAGAACTCCCCACTCTTGTCCTGTTGGGCCCCCCCATGACCCCACTCTCCCAGGTCACCCTGATCCCCACCCAGGGCCTAAGCAGGGACCCCCATCCCTTCCCTCAGGACTCCCCACCTCCCCAGTGACCTCAGCAGGGGCCCCCCAAGTCTTCCTAGAACTCCCTGTTGACGGTGCTCTTTCCCTGGGGATCTCCTGCTCATCCCTTGCTGTGGACCCCCACCCATAATTCCCCTCTCCCTGATCCTCACCCAGGGCCCCAGTAGGGACCCCAGTCCTTACTCCCCACCTCCCCAGTGATCCCAGGAAGGAGCCCCATGTCTCCTCAGGACCCCCTGTCTCCTCCATGACCCCACTCTTTCCCCAGGGACCCTCTCTCTATCCAGTCCCACTCTCCCAGATGCCCCTGATCCCCACACAGGATCCCAGTAGGGGTCTCCATCCCCTAGACTCCCCTCCGCCCTAGTGACCCCCAGTTCTCCCCAGAACACCCCCCTCAACCCCACTCTTTCCCTGGGAACTCTCTGCTTACCCTTCCCTGTGGGCCCCTACCCGTGACCCCACTCTCCCAGTGCCCCTGACCCCCACCCAAGACCTCAACAGGGACCCCAATCCCGGCCCCCAGGACTCCCAGTGACCCCAGCAGGGACTCCCCACCCCACCCCACAGCTCACGGTGCTCCTCATCCCTTCCAGGCATCCGACTTCTACGTGGAGATGAAGTGGGAGTTCACCAGCTGGGGTGAGCGTGGCTGGGTGGGGTGGGGGGTCCCGGGGCTGTCGGGGGGTGTGGCACTGAGGGGGTCCCTGTGCCCGCAGTGCCACTGGTGTCCAAGGTGTGCCCCAGTGACGTGTACCGGGTGTGGAAGCGTGGCGAGAGCCTGCGGGTGGACACCACCCTGCTGGGCTTCGAGCACATGACGTGGCAGCGCGGCCGCCGCAGCTACATCTTCAAGGGGGAAGGTCAGCACCCACTGCCCCCCTCCAGGGACCCCCGGGAGCCTCCAGTCACCCTGGGGATCCCTCAGACCCTCCAGTATAAATACTACTATAAGAACCTCCCAGATCCCCTATAGAGACCCCCTGGGAGCGGGGACAGTCCATTTGCCCCCCCAAGACCCCTTGCATTATAAGTAGTCCCCTTTAAGGACCTCAGATCTCCTGTAGCAACCCCCTGGGGCCCCAATTCCCACTTCCTGGGGGGACCACCTCGGCCCCCAACACATACCAGGGGGACCAGTCCCCTTCAGGGATCCCTAATTCCCCCAGATCCCCTACTAGGACCCCTTGGGGACCCCATTTCCTTGTTCCTGAGGGGACCATCTCAGCCCCTACATATCCCAGGACCCCCAGTTCCCCTAGAACCCTTACTGGGACCCCTTGGGGACCCCAATTCCCAGTTCCTGAGGGGACCATCTCAGCCTCTACATACCCCAGGGACCCCCAATTCCCCCAGATCCCCTACAGTGATTCCATGGGGATCCCCTTTCCCTGTTACTGAAGGGACCACCTCAGCCCTTACATATACCAGGGACCCCCAATTCCCCCAGATCCCCTACTGGGACACCTTGGGCACCCCAATTCCCCCTTCCTGAGAGGACAAGCTCAGCCTCTACATACCCCAGGGACCCCCAGTTCCCCATTCCTCAGGAGACCATCTCAGCCTCTACATACCCCAGGGACCCCCAATTCCCTCAGATCCCCTACTGTGACCCCTTGGGGACCCCAGTTCCCCCTTCCTGATGGGGCCACCTCACCCCTTACACACCCAAGGGACCCCCAGAACCCCCAGATCCCCAGTGACCCCCCTGCTGGGGGGCATTGGGGTGCCCATGGGGGTGCCCCTGGGGGTGCCCCTGGGGGCACTGACCCCGTGGTGTCCCTGCAGAGGAGGGGGCTGTGGTGATGGAGGTGGACCACGACAAGCAGGTGGTGTACACGGAGACGCTGGCGCTGGCCCTGCACGAGCCCGACCTGCTGCTGGCGGCCATGCAGCCCACCGAGGAGCACGTGGCTGGTCGGCTGACATCCCCCATCGTGTCCACGCACCTGGACACCCGAAATATCGCCTTCGAGAGGTGGGAAGGGCTGGGGGGAGCCTGGGGGGGCACGGGGACTGGTGACACGCAGCTGATGCCTTCCACCCTCACCAGGAACAAGTCTGGGATCTGGGGCTGGCGCTCGGAGAAGATGGAGGTGGTCAGCGGCTACGAAGCCAAGGTGGGCACGGGGAGGGGAGGGGGGACATTGGGGACCTCCTGGAGCCGTGCAGGGCTGATGGTGTCACCCCCCTGCCAGGTGTACAGTGCCAGCAACGTGGAGCTGGTCACCAAGACCAGGACGGAGCATCTCTCGGACCAGGACAAGTCACGCAGTAAAGGTGACAGCCCGTGCAAGGCCCACCCCTTTCCAGGGTGGGATGTGTGTCTGGTGTGGGACACTGGGCATGGGGCATGTGTCGGGTGTGGGACAGTGCATGGAGTGTGACACGTGACAGATGTGGGATACCCGGAGCATGGGGTGTCCCCCATCAGGAGTGGCACCCCATGCAGGGTGTGACTGGTGACAGCCCTGGGGGTGCACTGCCCACACCATACCCCCTTCTCCCCCCAGGCTCCAAGACCCCCTTCCACTCCTTCCTGGGCATCGCGCAGCAGCACGGCACCCACAATGGGGTGAGTGGCCGGGCCGGGGGGGCTCCCAGGGAGGCTGGGGGTCCCCAAGGGGGGCTGGGGGTCCCCAGGGGGCTGAGCAGTGCCAGTGTCCCCGCAGACACCCGTGCTGCAGGCTGCCAGCCCCACCAACCCCACGGCCATCACCCCCGAGGAGTACTTTGACCCCCACTTCGACCTCGAGACCCGCAACATCGGACGCCCCATTGAGATGTCCAGCAAGGTCCAGAGGTGAGGCCACCTCCCCAGGAGGACAGGGGTGTTGGGGACATGGCACTGGGTGTCAGGGCCCATGGGGTGATGATGGGGTCCCTGGGTTGTGGTGTGGCATGTTGGGACCCGTAGGGGTGGTGAAATGGTCCCAGGGGCCGTGGCACGGGGTGGTGACAGGGTCCCAGGGGCTGTGACACTGGGGTGCTGACAGGGTCCCAGGGGCTGTGACACTGGGGTGCTGACAGGGTCTGGGGGCTGTGGCACTGGGGTGGCGACAGGGTCCAGGGGCTGTGACACTGGGTGGTAACAGGGTCCCAGGAGCCATGGCACGGGGTGGTGACACGGTCCCAGGAGCCATGGCACGGGGTGGTGACAGGGTCCTAGGGGCTGTGACACTGGGGTGGTGACAGGGTCCCAGAGGTTGTAGCACTAGGGTGGTGACAGGGTCCCAGGGGCCATGGCACGGGGTGTGTGCCCCCCTGGGGCCATGCTGGGGTCTGGGGCGGTGTCCCCGGGGCAGTGTCCCCAGCGGGTCCCCGTGCCCACGGCGGTGCCCGGGCAGGTTCAAGGCGACGCTGTGGCTGTGCGAGCAGCACCCGCTGTCGCTGGCGGAGCAGGTGACGCCCATCATCGACCTCATGGCCATCTCCAACGCCCACTTCGCCAAGCTGCGCGACTTCATCACCCTCAAGCTGCCCCCCGGCTTCCCCGTCAAGATCGGTGGGTGAGGGTGGCGCTTAGTCAGGGCTGGCATTAATTAGGGGCAGCGCTTAATGAGAGGCGGGGCCGCTGACCGCTGTGCCCGCAGAGATCCCCCTGTTCCACGTGCTCAACGCCCGCATCACCTTCAGCAACCTGTGCGGGTGTGACCAGCCCCTGGGCTCCGTGCGGGTCTGTGCCCCACCACAGCCCCCTGGCACACACCCCCCTGGCACCCACCCCACTGGGCCCAGAGGTGAGCTGGGGCAGCCGGGCGATCTGGGGCCTGTGAGGCAGGGCACAGGGGGGTGGGTGATGTGGGGTGCTCAGGGGAACGGCGTGGCTGTGGGTGGGGGGCACTGTGGGGTGTCACAGGGTGCCATGGTGTGTCATGGGGTGCTGTGGGGTGTCATGAGACACTGAGGGATGGCATGTGGTGCCATGGGGTGTCACAGGACACTGGGGGATGCCACGAGGTGCTGTGGGGTTTCATGGGACACCATGGGGTGTTGTGGGACACTGTGTGGTGCCATGGATGCAGAGTGCTGTGGGATACTGTGGGGTTCCATGGGGAGCTGTGGGGTGCTGTGGGTGTGGGATGTCATGGGATGGGGGGTGCTGTGGGATGCTGTGGGGCTCCATGGGGAGCTATGGGATGCTGTGGGGTGGGTGTGGGATGCCACAGGTGGTGACAGCCCCCCGGGCACGGCAGGCTGGCCGTTCCCGTGTGAGGTGGAGGCGGGTGTGTTCGAGGTGCCCGCGGGGTACACGGTGCTGGGCACGGGGCGCAGCGAGCCCCTGCGTGACGAGGACGACGACCTGCTGCAGTTTGCCATCCAGCAGAGCCTGCTGGACGCTGGCACAGAGACTGACCAGGTGCGGCCATGCCCCTCCTCACCTGGCCACGCCCCCCTCACCTGGCCATGCCATGCTAATCTGTAGCCACATCCCACAGGTGACCATCTGGGAGGCGCTGACCAACACGCGGCCGGGTGCGGAGCCACCACCATATGACGAGGACCTGCAGCTGGAAAGGTGGGGCTTCACCTGTGGGGTGGGGAGAGGCCGAAAGGTGTTGGGGAGGGGTGTGGTTTGGAGGGGCAGGGCTTAAAGGTGTCAGGTTGGGGAAGGGGGGGCACGTGGGTGTGGCATAGAGGGAAGGGGCTCAAAGGTGTCCGATTTGGGTCAGGAAGGGGCTCAAAGGTGTCCGATTTGGGTCAGGAAGGGGCTCAAAGGTGTCAGATTTGGGTAAAGGGGGGGCTCTGGGGGTGTGGCTTATGGGGAGGGACCGAAAGGTGTCAGGGTCGGATAGAAAGGTGTGTCCTAAAGGGCCACAAGGTGTGGGACAGGAGGGGCCATGGGGTTGGCTTAGAGGGGTGGGGCTCAGCAGTGTCAAGGTGTGGCAGAGGGCAGGGCCACCAAAAGCCAGGGGGACCTTCTTAAGGTCGTGGCCACAATGGGCAGGGCCGAGCCCTGGTGTGAGTGCGGCTTCAAAAGGGGGGGTCGCGGCTCCCCAAAAAGGGCAGGTGGGCTCTCTGGGGGCCGTGCCCATTGCCCCGGTGTCCCCGCAGGGCGCTGCAGGAGAGCATGCTGCTGCAGGCCGGGCCCAGCGCTGCCCCCACCGAGCCCGGCAGCCCCCCGGGGGCGGGCGGTGGGAGCCCCCCGGCGCCCCCCGGGTACGGCAGCTTCGCAGAGCAGCTGCGCCTGGCCATGGCCCTGTCGGAGCGCGAGCAGGAGGAGCGGGAGAGGCGGCGGCGCGAGGAGGACGAGGAGCTGCAGCGCATCCTGCGCCTCTCGCTCACCGAGAAGTAGCGCCGGGACACGGGGCACGGGCAGCGCCAGGAGATGCACGGGGGTGTCCCGTGTGGGGTCACCCCGTGTGCACGGGGACACCCCTTGCAGGGATAGGGACACCCCACCCAGGGGACGCCCCGGCGTGGGCAGCGTCCTGCACTGGGATGCCCCAGTTCGGGCACTGCCCTGCGTGGGGAGCAGCCGGTGCTGGGGTGGCCCCCACACCCCGTGACGGGGACCCCCCTGATGTGGGGGGGGATTTGATCCAGGGATCCTCCTACCCCCGGGACCCCCAATCCAGGGCTCCTCTCCCGCCAGGCTCAAACCTCAGCCCAGGGACCCTCACCTGGGGACCTTCACCCCAGGGACACCCCAATCCCCAGGAACCGGCTCCCCTGGGAGCCCCCTCCTCTTTGGTGTTGTACCTTGACCCCCCTGGGGGACAGGACAGGCCCGGGGGTCCCCGTGGGATGGGGGTGACTCCTATTTATAGGCACCCCAGTGTGGGGGGGCTGCGGGGAGACCCCCAGGCCTCGTCCCTTGGGGCAGTGGGGGGGCAGGGGGGCCCAGAATGTCTGTACATATACATATACATATATATATATATATATACACACACACAAAGGTGTGTCTGTGCCTGGGGGGGTGATGGGTGGGGTGTCCCAGGGGGCGGATCGTGCAGGTAGGATGGGGCTCAGGTGATGGGGTTCAGCCAGTAAGCGTGTGATGGCACGGATGGGGTGCTCCTCCTCCCTTCAATCCCCCCAAATCTGGCCCTGTGCCCTCATTCCCAGCCCTGGGGTTGATTTGTTTCAATTATGTTTCTTGGGGAGGCCCTCGCCCAGGAAGGGGGCCTTGGCTGGGGACCCTCGGGGTGACAAGTCGTTCAGGGTGCCCACCTGATGGGACCTTGGGGGGTCCCAAGTGCTGGGGGCCCTTGTGGGATTCCCACCTAATGGGGACATGGGGGTTTCCATAGGGTGGGGAACTGGGGAACGGGGGGGGGGGTGTTCCCACCAGCTGGGGACCCTCACAGAATTCCCACCTCATGGGACCTGGGGGGCCTGAATGCTGAGGACCCTCGTGGGGTTCTCGCCTGCCGTGGACCTGGGGCAGGGGTCCCAACTGCTGGGGACACTAAGGGGGTTCCCACTTTCTGGGGATTTGGTGGGCTCCCCCGTGCTGGGGACCCCTGGGAGGCTCTTAGCTGGTGAAAACTGGGGAGGGGTCCCACGTGCCGGGGACCCTCGGGGGGTTCCCACCTATTGTGGACCTGGGGGGTCCCAGGTGCTGGGGTCCCTCGGCACGTTCCCACTTGCTGTGGATTTTGGGCTTTCCCGGTGTTGGGGACCTGCGAGGGTTCCCACTTTTTGGGAACTCGGGGTTTCCCACGTGGTGGGGGACCCTCGGGGGTGTCCTGGAATGTGAATCCTGGATTCTCCAGGAGCAACACGCATTGGGGTCCCGGCTAATCCCCGGAAAGGCTGTTGCGGGGGGGCAGAGGCTCCGGGATACTGGGAATGTCCCGCTCTGGGGCGGGGGCCGTCTGGGGGTCCCGAGGGTGCTGTTGCCGTGTCCGGGGAGGACCGTGCCGTGCCGTGCCCGGGGCTGTGCCCGCTCCCATTCCCATTCCCGTTCCCGTGCGGGCGGGGCACGGCGGCGCTTCCTGGTGCGGGAGGGGGCGGCGCGGCGGGGCATGGCGCTGGTGACCGTGCGGAGGGCGGGGGGCTCCGCTGGGGGCCCCGCGGTGAGTGCGGGACCGGGGGGGCACCGGGACGAGGCGGGACCCCCGAGAAGCCCCGGTGCGGGAGTGCGGGATGGTGCCCCCCTGGCACGGGGGATCCCGATGCCGGGGAAGGGAGGGGGGAAAGGGCTGTCCCGGGGGGTCCCGGTGCGGGATAGGGGATGGGCCGGGGGGTCCCGGTGCTCTGGGGGGTGCGGTGCGGGGTAGGGGATGGGCCAGGGGGTCCCGGTGCTCTGGGGATGCGGGAGGTCCCGGTGTGGGATAGGGGATGGGCCGGGGGGTCCCGGTGCTCTGGGGGGTGCGGGGGGTCCCGGTGCGGGGTAGGGGATGGGCTGTCTCGGGGGTCGCGGTACCTCGGGGGTCCCGGGGGGCTGCTGCGGTCGCTCCCGGTGCGGGGTTATCCGAGGGTCGCGCCCGGTGGCACTTTCCCAGGGGTTCACTGGAAGTTTATTGGGAGCAAAGTTGCGGTCGGAGCACGCTGGTGCCTCCGCTGCTCCCGGTGGGGTTTCCCCGTAGTTAAGGGGGAGATGTGGCGGGGTGGATGGCGGGGCGGTTGTCCCCATTTGCTCTCGCTTTTCCCCAGTGCTCCCAGTCCCTTCGCTGCTCGCGTTTCCCCCCTCTCCAGTAACCACTGGGCCTTTCCTGAGTGCTCATCCCAGGCCCCCCTTCAGCACTTCCACCCATCGGGACACGACCCCTCTCCCATCCAGTGGGACCCCCCTGAGAGGTTGGGGTGGACTGGTAGGGGATCACTGGACTGTGGTGCCCGTGCTGGCAGGGGCTCTTGGAAGACCCAGGCACGGTCCCTGCCCTGGGGTCACACTCCCCCCAGGAATTGCCCCCCGCAATTTGCAGGAGGAAGATGCTCCCAGACGTGGCAAACTGCAGCGGCGGTGAGAGGGGGCTGGGGACCCCCGGCATGGGGGGCACTGGGGTGGGGGGGATACGGCTGCCCCTTCCCCAGCTCTGTCCCCCTCGGGGGAGCGCTCTGGGTGCTCAGAACTCTCCTGCCCCCCCAGGCAGAGCTTTGTCATGGTCAAGGGGGCTGCGCTGCTGCTGCCTGCAGAGCAACCCCCCCAGGATGAACCCCCCCCGGGGGAGCCCCCTCCGGATGAGACAGCCCTGGATGAGCCCCCCGGGCAGGCCACGGGGCGGCAGGAGCAGCACCTGCACCTCATGATGCAGCTGCTGCGCCCCCAGGATGCCATCCGGCTGGTAGGGCATGGATCCCTCTGGAATATGGGGATGGGGTGGAGCTGAGATGGGGACAGCGAGAGAAAGGGATGGGGGTGGCATGGGGATAGGGAGAGGGTTTGGGATGGGATGGGATGGTGTGGGAATGGAACAGGATGGGGATGGGATGCAGATAGGGACAGGGATGGGATGGGACAGAATGAGAACAGGGATGGGGATGGGATGGGGACAAGAATGGTGATGGGATGGGGATAGGGATGAGGGTGGGGAGGGACAAAACATGGATAGGGCCAGGGATGGGGACAGGATGGAGATAGGATAGAATGGGGTGGGACAGAACAGGATGGGATGGGATGAGGATGGGGATGGGATGGAATGAATAATGGGACAGGGGAGGGGACAGGATAAGAGAGGAAAGGATTGGGATGAGACAGAATGGGGATTGGAACAGGAACAGGGAGAGGAAGGGTATGGGAATGGGATAGGGATGGAAACAGAGTGGGACAGGCTGGATGGGGATATGGGAGGATGAGGACAAGATGGGGACAGGGATGGGACAGGATAGGGCCCAGCCTGGCCCTGGGTGTGCTCAGTGCTCCTCCCCTGCCCCTGGGAGCACTGGGGGACACGGTGGGGGCACAGATCCCCCTGCCCACGCCCCGCTCCCCCCAGGCGGTGCGGCTGGAGTCGGCGCGGCCACGGCGAGTGCGGTACCTGCTGGTGGTGAGGCCGGAGGAGGAGGGAGCCGAGGGCCAGACCGCGCTGCTGGGAGTGGATTTCACCCACGAGGGGTGAGCAGGGCACGGGGTGGGCACGGGGGAGCGGCCGCACCCCCCTGACCTGTGCCTGCCCCAGGGCCGCCCGCTGCACTCTGGGCATGGTGCTGCCCCTCTGGAGCGACACCCAGGTGTTCCTCGATGGAGATGGGTAAGGCTGGGTGGGCATTCTGGGAATGGGGAGGGGTGTGCGTGGCTGGGGTGCCCACCCCGACCCACTCATGGGTGTCCCCATGTTGCCCAGGGGGTTCAGCGTGACGTCGGGGGGACAGACCCGCATCTTCAAGCCCATCTCGGTGCAGACCATGTGGTGAGCGAGGCCTGGGTGTGACTGTGGGCACAGGGGGGATGTGGGCACCACGCTGGACATGGGGGATGAGGGTCACGCAATGGGCATGAGGGATGTGGGTACTGCTGTGGGCACAGGGAATGTGTCACCATCCCAGGCGAGGGGGATGTGGGTAACACGATGGGCATAGGGGATGTGGGCACCACCATGGGGCTGTGGAGGGTGTGGGAATTGCTGTGGGCACAGGTGGATGTGGGCACTACCCTGGACACAGGGGACATGGGCACCGCCCCACACATGTGGGGTGTGGGCACTGTGTGGGTGCAGGGCATTTGGACACTGCCAAGGACACAGGGGATGTGGGAATTGGACATGGGGGGACCTGGGTATCACCAAGGGCACAGCCAGGACAGAGAGCTACAGGCTCCACCGTGGGCACCTGGGCAGAGTCATGGAAACAGGGCTGGGGAGGGATTGGGCACAGCCAGGACAGGGATGGTGGCACAGGGCTGGGGAGGGATTGGGCACGGCCACTGCTGGGGATGGCCAACACAGGGGACGTGGGGTCGGGGTGGTGGCAGGGTGGTTTCGGGTGGCAGTGGCAGTGCAGCGTTGGCAGGTGTTGTCGGCGTGGTGTTGGAGTGGTGTCGGGGTGGTGTCGGGGTGGTTTGGGGTGGTGGTGGCAGTGCAGCGGTGGCAGACGGTGTCGGGGTGGTGATGGGGTGGTGTCAGGGTGGTATGGGTTGGCGGTGGCAGTGCAGCAGTGGCAGGTGGTGTCAGGGTGGTGATGGGGTGGTGTCGGGGTGGTGTCAGGGTGGTTTGGGGTGGCAGTGGCAGTGCAGCGGTGGCAGGCTGTGTGTGGCAGGGCCGTGCTGCAGGAGCTGCACCGTGCCTGCGAGGACGCGGCCCGCGGCGGGCACATCCCCGGTGGTCCCGCGCTGGCCTGGGCCCGTGACTACGCGGCGGCGCTGGGCTCGGAGCAGAGCTGCCTCAACGAGTGGCTGGCCATGGCCGACCTCGAGTCCGTGCGCCCGGCATCGCCATCGCCATCAGGGTAAGCCCCGCCCCCTACGGCAAGCCCCACCCACAGGCCTGCCCTCCAGCCCGCTGGCCAATCAGCAGCCTTGGGGGTAGGGTGGGGCTGTCCTGGGGGCGGGGCTTGTATGGAGGGGCGGCCAATGAGGCGTGGCCTAAAGGAAAGGGGGTGGGGTTTGAAGGTAAAGGGGTGGGGCTTCAAGGAATGGGGCAGGGTATATAGTGGGGCTTCCAGTCTAAGGTGGGTCATGGAGAGGTGGAGCTTGGATTTTGGGGAGGGTCTTGAGTGCTCGGAGGCGGGGTCTGTGCCAGGGTGGTGGCAGCAGTGACACACATGACAAGGTGCTGTGGGTGCAGTCCGGGTGGGACAGGGGGTGGTGGCAGTGGTGACACACATGACAAGGTGCTGTGGGTGCCAGGCCAGCGGTGGGACAGGGGGTGGTGGCAGCTGTGACACACGTGACAAGGTGCTGTGGGTGCAGTCCGCGTGGGACAGGGGGTGGTGGCAGCAGTGACACACATGACAAGGTGCTGTGGGTGCAGTCCGGGTGGGACAGGGGGTGGTGGCAGCTGTGACACATGTGACAAGGTGCTGTGGGTGCCAGGCCAGTGGTGCCGGAGCTGTCGGAGCAGGCGGTGCGGGCACTGCTGCGGGACGTGATGGCCAGCGCTGACCTGGAGAATGTCACCTCCAAGGAGGTGGGTGGCACCAGGTAGGGGAGGATAGGTAGGGCCAGGCAGGGCTGTCCCTCACCCACGGCTGTGCCCAGGTGCGGGAGGAGCTGGAGCGGCGCACGGGGCACAGCCTGGCCCAGCACAAGGACTTCATTGACAACGAGATGCTGCTGGTGCTGGCGCAGATGGACCGGCCCTCACGTGTCTTCCCGCACCTCTACCTGGTGGGCAGCGGGACGGGAAGGGTGGGCAGGGTGGGCAAGGGTGTCCCCACCCTTCATTGCTGTCACCACACAGGGCTCTGAGTGGAACGCAGCCAACCTGGAGGAGCTGCAGCAGAACAAGTGAGTGTGGGGTGGCACAGGGGCAACATGGGGGCATGGTGGGATGGGCATGGGGTCATCTGAGGTGGCACAGTGGGGTGGGCATGGGGTCAACAGGGTGTCACGGTGTGGCATGTGGTCATCTGGGGTGTCCTGGGTGGCCATGAGGTCATCTGGGGTGGTACACTGAGGTGGCACAGGGGCATCTGGGGTGTCATGGTGGCATGGTATGTGGCCCCATCTAGGCTGGGCATGGGGTCATCATGGCATGCCATTGGGATGGGCATGGGCCATCTGGGGTGGCCAGGTGGGTATGGGGTCACCTGGAGTGACATGGGGGTGTGGCATTGGGTCATCTGGGATGTCATGGTGGGGTGGGTATGAGGTCATCGTGGGACACCCATTGGGGTGCCCTCCTGTCCCTGCAGGGTCACCCACATCCTGAACGTGGCACGGGAGATCGACAACTTCTTCCCGGCACTGTTCACGTACATGAACGTGCGGGTGTACGACGAGGAGACAGCCCAGCTCCTGCCCCACTGGAACGACACCTTCCTCTTCCTCTCCCGTGTCCGGTCAGTGGGGCCAGGGCAGCCCCAGGGCACAGGGGGGACCCTGAGGGGACATCAGGGGCAGGAGGAGTGGGACATGGGGAGGAGTCTTGATGAGCGAGGTTGTGGAAGGCACTGAGAGCACTGGAAGCTGGGGACCTCTGGGGAATTGGGTTTGGCAGATAGTGGGAGGCTGAAAGGGGCCTGGAGCTCTGGGGCACGGGGTCCTTGAGGACACAGGGAGCCCTGGGGGACATGGGGAGCCCTGGGGACACCAGGGTGGCTGGAGACATAGGGTCACTGAGGACATGGGGAGCCCTGTGGTTACAGTGACCCTGGGGCGGCTGGGGGACATGGGCAGCCCCCTGGACACAGTGACACAGGGATGGCTGGGGGTCATGGGGAGCTCTGTGGACACGGTGACACAGGGATGGCTGGGGGTCATGGGGAGCTCTGTGGACACGGTGACACAGGGATGGCTGGGGGACATGGGCAGCCCCCTGGACACGGTGTCCCTGGTGTCCCCGTGCAGGGCGTCAGGGGGCCGGGCACTGGTGCACTGCCGCATGGGGCTGAGCCGCTCGGCCGCCACGGTGCTGGCCTACGCCATGAAGGAGTTCGGGTGGCCCCTGGAGCGGGCGCTGCGGCACGTGCGGCACTGCCGGCCCGGCGTCCTGCCCAACCCCGGCTTCATGCGCCAGCTCGACTTCTACCAGGGCATCCTGAGTGCCAGGTGTGTGGGGGCGGGGTGGGGACAGTGGCTGGGACAGGCTGGGAGACAGGTGGGACAGGTGTGTGGGGACAGTGGCTGGGACAGGTTGGGAGGCAGGTGGGACAGGTGTGTGGGGACAGGGTGGGGACAGTGGCTGGGACAGGTGGGCAGGGACAGGGAGGGGATAGGTGGGACAGAGTGGGGACAGTGGGGGGGGACAGGTGTGTGGGGACAGGGTGGGGACAGTGGGTGGGGTCAGGTGGGAGGGGACAGGGGTGGGACAGGTGGGTGGGGACAGGTTGGGAGACAGGTGGGACAGGTGTGTGGGGACAGGGTGGAGGATAGGTGGACAGGGTGGGGACAGGTGGGAGGGGGCAGATTTTTGGGGTGAGAGGTGGCACGTGCACTGGGCGTGGCCGGGCGGGTGAGTGACAGGCCGTGGCAGCCGGCACAGCCGCCTGTGGGAGCACCCCGAGGGGCTCGGTTTGGGGGGCCACACGGCCCGCCCGTCCCCGCCGCCATCCCCGCAGCCCCCCGAGCAGGAGGCAGCCACCACGGCGGTGCTGGGGGCCTCCCGGCGCCCCCGCATCTCCCTCTGCGCCGTCATGCGCAGCATCAGCCTGCTGGAGACCCCCGAGCCCCCCGAGCTGCCGGGGGAGCCGCTGGCCGAGGAGGTGAGCTGGGGCCACGGGGGGATGATGGGGTGGGCTCCGGCCAGGGGATGACCCCCACCTGCTTCCTTGTGCCTCCCACAGGTGTTTGAGGCCGTGGAGGACCCCGGGGGTCCCCCGAGGGGGTCCCGACCCTCGTCTCGCCCCCGAGGGGTGGTGCGGCAGGCCAGCATGGACGGGGGGCCTGTCCCCTTCTGCGGCCCTGACCCTCACCTGTGACCACGCCCTCACCTGTCACCACACCCTCACCTGTGACCATCCCTACCTGGCCCTGTGAGACAAATCTCTTGTATTCAATCCTGAGAAGATCCAAATATCTGTGAAACAAAGGAAAGTTGTTATTTCAGCACGTGCTGGGTGCTTAGGCCATGAAGGTCCAAGAAGCACACCCTCACCCCAAAAATCATGCTTTTTATGTGGCCCAAGGGTTCTGCCTTGTTAGCATAATGAGAGGAGGGGGCCTCTTCTCCTGATTGGGTTTGGTGTGCCCCCCTGTGCAGGGTCTCCTGGTCAGGATGGGCACTTTTATCTGCACACAAAGGACTTGCCACGAGGCGAGGGCTTGTTTCAGCCGTGCCTTTATCTACTTTCATAATTCCCTATTCCCAAACACAAATTGTCACTGGCACCAGCCCCAGACAGGACCTTACAGCTTCCAGAGTACACCTGAAAAAGTAATTCTTAAGTTAATGTACCGTTTGCTTGTAATAAACCCATGGTTTTTATTTCTCATACCCCCATCTCTGTTCACTCCCTCCCAAATTTTGGGGGTGGCTGCGTGGCCGACCCCCCCATACCCCACAGGGATGCTGTGGGGAGGGACACCACACGACCCCCTGTCCAGCCCACCCACAGCCTGGCACTAAAGTGTGGGGATGGCAGTGACAGTCACACCAAGGGACATTTGGGGCCTGGAATTGGAGAAATAGCTCTGCAGACGTTGTTAGTACGGAAAGGTGGGGAAAAAACCCAGCTGGGTAATACGGCGCAAAGATGGCACAAATACATACAGAGGTTTTTTTCAAACGTCCAGTAGCCTCTGCCGTTTTGGGGCGGGTAAAACCCTGACTTTGTCCTTCAGAGCGCCCGCCATCTTGTGCGGTGTGGCGGGAACCACAGCTCCCAGCGGCCTTTGCGGGCGGGGGCCGCCATCTTGTGTGGCGTGGCGGGAACTACAGCTCCCAGCAGCCTTTGGGGCGGGGACCGCCATCTTGTGTGGCGCTACGGGAACTACAGCTCCCAGCAGCCTTTGGGGCGGGGGCCGCCATCTTGTGTGGCGTGGCAGGAACTACAGCTCCCAGCAGCTTCTGCGGGCGGGGGCCGCCATCTTGTGTGGCGTGGCGGGAACTACGTCTCTCAGCATCCTTTGCGCCGTGAGGGGGCGGGGTCTGGTCACAACATGGCGGCCGTGGGCAGGGAGCGGGTGAGGATCCCACAGGGACCCGTTTTCCTGGGAATTCTCGAGGTACCGCTGGGAATGGGCTTCCCCGTGGGGTGGTTTGCCTTCAGGGCTCGAGGCGGGTGCGCTGTGCGGCGCGTTACGCCCGTGCGGAGCCCCTGCCCTCATGCTGAGGGCGAGGCGGGGCCCGCGGAATGGTAGCGCGGCGGTGATTCTGTGGTGAAAAAGGCAAGGAGCTGCTGATTAAAGGTTAAAGTATCCTTGTGGTGCTGCAGGACCTTGCTGAGACAGCAGCTGTGAGTGCCAGTAAGCCCCGGTGTGTCCCGGCCTGGTCCTTTTCCCTGCGCTTCCTGAGGGAGAGACTTTGCAGAAAATAAGCAGCTTTCTCTGCTTTCTCATTGCGGGAAGCTGCATTTTCTGAGCTTTCCCCGGGGGCAGCTGGTGCCCTGGGCAGGAGGAGTCGTCAGCAAGGAGGCTCTTTGCTGCCAGGCATGTAATAGGTGTGTGTATGATTCGTGCCAGTAGGGACACAAATGGGTTTATTGCACCCTCATAAAACAATAAAACCAACTGTTGTAAGGTCATCATTTTCCCTGAGCCTTTATCAAGGAGTACCTGATTTATGATAGGGAATCTATCAAATCACTAAATCCTAAAATTCCCCTTGTCACCCCTTTATCAAGGAATACCTGAATTATGGTGGGAATTTATGAAGACACTAAATTTTAATGTAGTAATCAACCAGTTGTAAAAATAATTACTTGACTGTAGCCATGTAAGGAGAAGTATGTAAAATGCATATGTATGCCATGTAATGAACATGTGGCTGGATAAAAGCCAGACACACATTGTACTTGGTACACGAGTCAGTGGAGCAAAGACTCTCCCTCGTGTCCAGGCCTGCATTGCTCTGACCATATAATAAACCTTTTATTATAAAAATTTATTTGGCTGAGACTCTGTTTCTCACAGGCAGGAGGGAAAGGCAGTGCCCTTCCTGTCCCAGCACAGCAGGGTCTCCAGGGGCCCCTGGGTCGCTGCTCTTTGGGTTCTTGGCTGTGCCCTGGGGTGGTGACATCGTGTTCTCCCTGTGCTCCGGGGCAGCCAAAAGCACCCCCTGGGCCATTCTGGGATCCTGAGGTGCTGCAGCACTGGGGAACTGGGGATGGGTTTGGGTTTTCATTCCCTAGAAGTAGAACCAGAGGGGGAATCTCTGATCTCACTGATTTTCGGTTCATAATGGAAACCTTAAAAAAGGTACTGACTTGCACTGGTTAAACTGGAAGTGCCAAACATTTGTAGTGTGCCATTTTTGGGTTGTATTGAAGTAGTTTGTCTGTTTACAAGGGGAAGCAGTGCAGTGTTGTAGTTTTTCCCCTAAATATTTTGAGGTGCTGCCCTGAATTAGTGGATTCCTGCCCCTTCCCAAAGGTATTTCACAGGGCAGCTGCCAGAGGTGCCTCCAGCCTGTGGGACAGGCACAAACTCCGGGGCAAAGGCGAACCTGGAGCTGGGAGAGGGACAATTTCATGGCATCAGTTTGAGCTGCAAGTGCCAAAGGGAAATCCAGGACTCCAGCAGTGGGAGTGCCTTTCCTGGCTGTGTGTAAAGAGAGGCACAGCTTTTTACTACAGAGTGACTTACTGAGATTTGGGGTGGTTTTTTCCAGTTCCCTCTGTGAGTTTTCCCTCTTGTTGGGTCAGTGTGGGATCCCGTCCTTGTCCTGCAGCCCCACGGGGATGTCCCTGCACAGCGTCCTGGGGGAGGGATGAGGCATCTCCTGGCACTGCTGGAGTACAGGAACCCCCTGACTCCCATCTGGAGCATGAATTAATGATTATTACTGAGTTGTTATGCAAATTAATGTGTGATTATGCGAATTAGGGGCCAGAACCCCACAGAGGTGTTTGGGAGCAGAGGGGCAGAACTGCTTTGGGATGGCAGGTAAGACCTGGAGCCCTCCCAGCTCAGAGTGTCTCATGATCACAATCCTTTTTTTCTCCTCTGACAGCAGGTGCCCTTGGTCATTCTTGTGTTGGCAGGTAGTAAAAGTGTCCTTGGGGATTTGCTTCTGGGAACAAGGATCCACTTCCTGATGGGAGTCCTAGAAATGGAACTGAGTCTCTGTGAGAGATGAGGATGCTACAGAAGGAGTGCTGGGAATGGAGAGTCCACAGTGGATCTTGTGGTGAGTGCCCTGTTGTCCCTGATGTGATGCTGTGCTGCCACCAAGTCCCCTTGTACTGATGTAAACTGTCTTTAGATGTGCTGGAAGTCCACCTTGAAGTACAGAGTGAATGTGGGAAGCTTTGTGTTCCCCAGGGAGTGCTTTAGGGATGTGCAGCTTCTGGACTGCACAAATAATTCAGGTTCCTGGAGTGCTGTGGCTCATGGAATATAATCCATGTGGAACAGCTCCCCGTGCCTGTGTGTGCAGGGGGTCAGTCCCAGAGTGTCCCATGGGATCCTTGAGCCTGGAAAAGCCCTTTGAGCCTGCAGGGTCCACGTGCTGCCCCAGCACTGCCCGGGCCACCCCCGGCCCCTGTCCCCAAGTGCCATCCCTGAGGGACAGGAGGTGGGGTGAGGGCTGTGGGCACTGCCGGTGTCACTGCTCCCTGGTTTGGGGCTGGGGGTCCCAGAGAGGCTCCAACACCCCTTCCCTTCCCCCTGCCCTTGCCAGGCGGGGTGGCTGCTCTGGAGAGCTCGGTGTGCAGGGCCAGCAGCCCAAAGCCACGCTCAGGGCATGTCCCTGCAGCTCAGGGAGCCTCTGCCAGCAGCAGCCTGAAGTCCTGCCTCCTCAGCACCTTCTCTTGCTGGTTTTTGTGCCTTTGGAAAGAGGTTTCAGGATCTACCAGTGAACTGGCCCAGCCAGAGAGCTTTTTGGGGACTTCAGTGGAGCTTTTAGGGCCCAGACCTGCTGGATGTGCAGGGATTGCAGTGACAGAGTGCCCAGGGTGGATCCTCCCGGGCAGTGACTCAGCTGCTCCCGAGGGTCGGGTCGGCTGGGCCAGCACTTGCTGTCGTGTGTTTGCCTCTCTCAGAGAGGGGAAAACCACTTTGCTTTCCCTGGTGGCAGGGACTGAAGCTGTGAATGGCAGTGCAGAACATCTGCAGGCTCCTGGGGCTTGGGGCTGTGGGGTTTAATGTGCAGGAAGGCTCCCAGTGTGTCTGACCCGGGGGTGGATGTGCCTTTCCAGGAGTAACTCACGCTGGGAATCCCAACCACCAGCTCTTCTCCTGATGAAGCTCCAGGACCAGCAAGTCCCTGAAGGTTGAGGAAGAGCAGAAATGAGTTCCAGATGAAAGAACAGGTAACACATGTTGACTGAATGGATCTGTTTCTGCCCAGAGTTGTTACTGTGAGGAGGAAAAGCCTTTGCGTCCCTGTGGAGCTGAGCTGTCAGACAGCCCAGAGAGGGTTGGTTTCCAGGTGGAACACCAATCTGGGGGTCACTCCCTGTGTGGTGCCAGCTCTGCCCTGTCCAGCTGCAGCACCAGCTTGGCCATGAGATGTGTGCCCTGACCAGCCCGAGACAAACCTTCCCAAGGTGGAAAGGAAATTCCCCGAGGGTGGCAGCAAGGGCTTTGTCCCAGGCCTGGGCACTGCTGAGGCTGGAATGATTTAAAAATGCTGGTTGTTATTCTCCTGTTTCCCAACCCAGAGCTCAGTTTGGTGTTCCCTGAATGGGGAGTGAGGAGGTCCCTGCTGGGGAGGGGGAGAAATGTCCCTCCTGGGTGGGCAGAGAGATCTGATGTTGGCATGATGGGTTTGTGGACGTTTAACCAAGCCGGGGGTGCCAGCGTGTCTCTCCGGGTGCCAGTGGGTCAGGGCAGAGGGAGCAGGAGGTGGCAGACACTGGCAC
>JAXCLP010000161.1:8264022-8278139 GCA_035584035.1 Lepidocolaptes lacrymiger
CTCCCTCTGGGTGCTGTCCCCTCCCCCTGGCTGCTGTCACCTCCCCCTTGGTGCTGTCACCTCCCTCTGGGTGCTGTCACCTCCCCCTGGATGCTGTCACCTCCTCCCCCCTGTCCCCGGCACCACAAAGCTGTCCCCAAGCACTGTCACCCCCCCCAGTTGTCCCTCCCCCATGCTCATCCCAGTGTTCCCCAGTATTGTAGGCACTGTCACCCCCCCCAGTTGTCCCCACCTCCCCATGGCATTGTCACACTCATCCCAGTGTTCCCCAGTATCATAGACACTGGCACACCCCCTTCCCCCAGTGGTCCCCACCCTCCCCATGGCATTGTCACACTCATCCCAGTGTTCCCCAGTACTGTAGGTACTGGCACCCCAGTTGTCCCCACCCTCCCCATGGCATTGTCACACCTATCCCAGTGTTCCCCAGTACCGTAGGCACTGGCACACACATCCCAGCTGTGCCCACCACCATCACCCCCCCAAGCACTCTCCTGTGACTGTCCTTGTCACCCCAGGCACTGTCACCCCACGGCAGTCCCCAGCACCCTGTACCAGATGTCCCTATCACCCCCAGGAACTGTCACCCCCATGCTGGTGGTCCCCATCACCCCATTCCAGAGTTCCCCAACACTCTGGACCCTCCCTATCTGTCACCTCCCCATCACCCCCAGTGCACTGTCACCCCCCTGGCCATCCCTGTGCCCCTGGACATTGTCACCCACATCCCAGCACACCCCATCACCCAGGCACTGTCACCCCATCTGTCCCCATCACCCCCCATGCCATGACTCACTCCGTGACACTGTCACCCTCTGTCCTGTCACTCTCTGTCCTGTGTGTCACTGTCTGTTCCCCCCCAGAAAGCCCAGCCACAGCCACTGTGCCCTGGTGACACCGTCCCATGGAGGGCGGTGACACTGCAGGTGCCACTATTTGCCTGTGGCTTTCAGCCCTCCCTGGGGGTGCCAAGAATAGCCGAGGTGCGTGTCCTGTAGCGGGGTGTCTCCCGGGGGACACCGCCCTGTCCCTCAGAGGTGACACGTGAGCCACCAAGCCATGTCACCGCTGCAACGGCCCGTGCTGGAGGGACACACAACCCCGCAGCAGCCATCAGAGACTCCACACCGCTCTTTAATTTTGGGGGTGGCTTTTCTCCCTTGTCCCACAGCATGGTGACACCCCTGCCCCACAGAGGGGACAGCAGAACCTCAGGGGTCATCCTTGTCCAGACCGGGGTTGTGCAGGATGTAGTGGCAGATGCCAGGCAGGCGCTGGTGGCCCAGCATCTCCTGCAGCTGCTGCATGGGCCGGTTCCAGAGCGCCGTGTGCCCAAAAGTGGGGAACCCCCTGGCCTGTGCCCTCTGTGCCGCCACCGTCAGTACCACCTGCATGTGGCCACGCCGGCGGTGCTCGGGCAGGGTGAAGCTGTGGGTCCCCGTCCCAAAGTGGTCGGTCAGCACCCAGCTGACGGGGTCCCCGGCGCTGTCCTGCAGGCACACGTGGGGGAAGCGCCCCAAAAGCTCGGCCAGGTAGCGCCGGCTGCGGGCGTTCCCCCCGTAGGGCCACGTCTCGTTCAGCAGGTCCACGTGGGAAGGGAGCAGGGAGCCCAGGTGCACGCTGGGGTCCGGCCTGGGTGGGTCAGGGGGGTTATTGGGGGGCTCAGGGGGTGCTGGTGTGGGCATGGGTGGTGGGGGGCTCACCGGGGCTTGGGCATGGTGCTGGGGTCGGGGTGCATGTAGGTGTAGTACTCGACGATGTCCAGCTCCACGCCCTTGGTCCTTGCCAGGTCCTGTGACACTGCGGTCACCCCATCCTGTAGCCCTGGGGATGGTGATGTCAGGGGGTCCCTGCTCCCCCAGCACCCCCATTCCTGTCCCCAGACCCCTCTGTGTGACCCCAGCTCCCTCCTCAGTGTTCCCAGGGGATACCTGCAATCCCAGTCTATCCCCAGCACCCCAATCCCTGTCCCCGGTGTGTCCAGCACTCCCAAGTTCAACCACAGACCCCCCAGCACCCCCAAATCCAACCACCATGCTCCCCAGTGCACCCCCAGCACCCCAAATCCAACCACCATGCTCCCCAGTGCCCCCCAGCATCCCTAAGCCCAACCACAGTGCTCCTCAGACCCCCAAATCCAACCACAATACTCCCAGTGTCCCCCCTGAACTGTGCCCCGAGCACCCCAATTCCTGCTCCCAGTGCCCCCCAGTCCAACCATGATGCTCCCCAGTGCCCCCATCAGCCTCAAGTTCAACCCCAGTGCTCCCCAGTGCTCCCCAGGATGCTAATCCCAGTGTGGCCACCAACCACCCCAATTCCACCCCCAGTACCTCCCAGCACCTTCTAAATTCAGCTCCAGTACTTTCCATTGATAGCACATATCAAGCCCCACCCCACCACCTCAAATCGTGCCCCCAGTGCTCCCCAGTGCCCCCCAGTGCCCTCCAGGACCCCCCATGTCCCCAGGCCACCGATGAGGGTGAAGGCAGCGTCCCAACGCTGGCACCCGGGGGTCTCCAGCAGCGCCCGGTATGCCCCCAAATCCCGGTAGAATGCTGCCTGCGTGTTCCAGTAGCCATCGTTCACCGGCACCTGGGGACACCCACGGGTGTCCTGAGCACACCTGGCACGTGCCAGGGCACCATGTCACACCCCCATGTCCCCGTGGGCCACCTCTCCACTGGGCCGGGCTAGCACGGCTCCGAAATCAGGCCACTTGTCCACCAGCACCTCGAACTGGCCTGGGTTCCCCCGGGTTATGTTCAGCACGGCCCCAAAGACCTGGGGGAGAAGGATGTGGGGTCAGCAATGGGGTGAAGGTGTGGGGTCAGGGATGAGGGGCAGGGGGGTAGGTGTGGGGGTCAGGGTGACACAAGGGTCCCTGGTGACACGGTGGCCCATCACTTGGTGCAAGAGATGAGTGACACTGGGGTCCCAGTCATGGCACCATGCAGGGGTGACACTGGGGTCCCCATCACTGACAGGACAGGGTGACATTAGGGTCCCTATCACGGCACAGGGCAGGGTGGCATTAGGGTCCCTATCACGGTGCAGGGGAGGGGTGGCAGTGGGGTCCCTGTCACGGCACAGGGCAGGGGTGGCAGCAGCATCCCAGTCACCGGCAGGGCGAGGGGCAGATTCTTCCTTAGGATCCCCTCCAGGCGCTGCAGTTGGGCTGGGCACGTCAGGATCTGCATGGTCCTGTCGAGAGACCTTCGATGACAGGGGGACAGGACCCCCATCCCTGTCCCCCCATCCCTGTCCCCATCCCCAGGGTCCCCAGGATCCCCAGCCCTGTGTGGTCCCCAACTCTGCATGGTCCCCAGCCCCTCCAGCACTCACCCTGCAAGAGTCCCTTGTCTGAGGTTCCCGAGGGGCTGTGGAGTGGCAGTCTGGAGACTGTGTGGCAGCTGGTGACAATGGCAGGTTCCAGGGCCACCACCAGCCGTCACGGGCCAGCGAGTGCCCCCTGCCTTGGGAGGCAGCGGGCAGGGTCCATCCTGCTGGGCACTGGGCACTGGGCATGGGGCCAGCCCTGTGGACGTCTGGGGACGGGTGCTCAGCTGGGACATTCTGCTCCAGAGCCACCAGAGGCCCACTGGTGTCACTAGTGTCACCACCTGCCCCACGGATCCTCGGTGTCACCGCCTTCCCCTTGGTCAAGGTGCCATGCAGATCCTGAGGTGCCCAGCCCAGCTGCAGCTCCTGGAGGAGACCCTGCGGAAGAGCCTGCCCACCACCCTGCCGGTGACAGGGACCCCAGGGACCCCTCTGTCCCCTCCCTCCCACTCTGCCAGTGATGGGGACCTTGGGGACCTCTCTCCTCTTCGCTGTCCTGCCAGTGACAGGGACCCCAGGGAACCCTCTGTCCCCTCTGCCTTACCCAGCCAGTGACAAGGACCCCAGGGACCCCTCTGTCCCCTCCCTCCCACTCTGCCAGTGATGGGGACCCTGGGGACCCCTCTGTCCCCTCTGCCCTACCTTGCCAGTGACAGGGACCCCTCTGTCCCCTCTGCCCTACCCTGGCAGTGACAGGGACCCCAGGGACCCCTCTGTCCCCTCCCTCCCACTCTACCAGTGATGGGGACCCTGGGGACCTCTCTATCTCCTCTTCGCTGTCCTGCCAGTGACAGGGACCCCAGGGACCCCTCTGTCCCCTCTGCCCTTCCCTGCTGGTGACAGGGACCTTGTCCTGCAGGTCCTGGGGACTGTGATGACGGTGGCTCGGGGGAACCCGGCTGCCCACGAGGTGCTGGTGGACTCCTGGCCCAATTTTAACATCGTCCTGACCCGCCTGCGCCCAGAGGTGCTGCCCCAAGTGCCCCCACCCTGGCAGCACCCTGCACCCTGAGGGGCTGGGGAGTGGGGTGCCACCCTCAGCCCCCCTGTCCCCTCCCCAGGAGCACAGGGACCCCAGGGATCACTACGCCAACCAGCTGGCCGTGTTCTACCGGGAAAAAGAGGCACTGCGGGCACTTCTGGGGGGCACCGAGGCAGTGGACAGGGCACGGGCCTTCCAGATAATAGGTAAGGATGGCACTGGGGGGGACATGGGGACACCACCTGCTGTCCCCTGCCCAGCTGACAGGGTGTTCCAGGGTTTCAGGAGGGGCTGGATGAGGCCGTGAGAGAGGTGGCCGGTGCCAGGGGGCTGCACGTGGAGACGATCCGGTACCTGGCACTGATGAGTCCTGAGCCCCCCCGAGCCCGTGGGCAGTGAGTGAGGGGGGCACAGGGGCACTGGGGGATGTGGGAACACCAGAGGGCATGGGGCACTGGGGGGTGTGGGAATTCTGAGGATGTGGGGGCACTGGAGGCACCAGGGATGCAGGGGCATTGGGGGGTCAGTCACATCCCTGGGTGGTACAGGGGGGTCATAGTCCCATTCCTGAGTGGCACAGGGATTCCCAAGCGCATTCCTGGGTGTCACTGGGGACCTCTGGGTGATGTGGGTGGTCTCTGGGTGTCATGGGTGGTCACTGAGCACACCCCTGGGTGACATGAGTGGTCCCTGAGCACATCCCTGGGTGGCACAGGGGACCCCAATCCCATCCCAGCTGTCATCCCCTCTGTCCATGGGGTCCAGCATTCCCCCCTCCCTCTGTGCCCAATTGCAGGGTGCCCCCTGGCCTGCGCCTGGCGCCCGTGTCCCCATCCCACGTCCCGCTGCTCAACGCCACCTGGGCTCTGGGGGGCAATGCCCACAGCCAGGCATTCCTGCTGGGGCTGGTGAAGTCGCTGCCCTCCGTCTGCCTGCTGGGCCCACGTGGCCGCCCGGTGTCCTGGAGCCTGCTGGATGCCCAGGGCTGCCTGCGCCACGGCTACACGGTGCCAGCCTGGCGTGGGCATGGCCTCACTGGGGTCACACTGGGCACGCTGGGCAAGGAGCTGCACGCCCGTGGCTTCCCCATCTACTGTGCTGTGCTGCCCCATAACACGCCCTCCCTGCGTGCCCTGAGCGCCATCGGCTTCCTGGTGCAGCCTGGAACCTTCTACATGATTGTGGGGACCCCCAAGTAGTGCCCGGGGAGGGGGTCTGTGTGCTCAGGGTGGGGTCACCTGGGCCAGGAGGGGGATTGGGTGCCCACCCCATCAACCACAGAGGGGAACAGCGTGACTGCCACGCTGGGCTCAGTGAGGAGGTGTTCTCTCTGATGGCACTGGTGGGAGCAGCCTGATATCCAAACTGAGCTCAGAATTTGGGGATGTCCCCACTGATGGCCCAGAGTGAACCCCTGACTTCCTCACTATGCCCAGAATTTGGGGATGTCCCCACTGATGGCACAGGAGGGGAACCCCTGACTTCCTCACCGGGCTCAGATTTTGGGGCTGTCCCCACTGATGGCACAGGAGGGGAACCCCTGACTTCCCCACTGAGCCCAGAATCTGGGGCTGTCCCCACTGATGCCCCCACTGCGGGTGTGGCGTGGGCAGGGCAGGGATGCTGGAGAAAGGCTTTTATTCGTTCATACAAGAATAGATCTTCTGCAATAAATACCCCAATAAATAAACATCTCCAATAAATAAACACTCATAGACACACCGGGACAGCGGCCACGCCCAAGCCACGCCCACCGCCCATGACCACGCCCCCACCATTGATGGACAGGTTTGTGTGGCGGGGCTTGGCTAAAGGGGGCGGGGCCTGATGCGGGGGCGGGGCTTGCTACACAGACTAATGGGCGGGGCTTATTGCCTTCTGGGGGCGGGGCCTATCGCCCCGGGGGCGGGGGCTTTCTGCTGGAGGGGGCGGGGCTTGTTCTGACGGGCGAAGGGGATTGGTCCTTTCCGAGGTGGGCGGGGCCCGTGGGGGGGACAGTGGGGACACCTGGGGGGGGTCAGGGGACCTGTCCCTTAAGGCACAGGGCGGTGGCAGAGGGGCTGTGAGGTGGCTTTGGTGGCACTTTGGTGGCACTTTGGGGTCAGGAGACACGTCTCTCAAGGCACACTGGTGGTGGAGAGGGGACATGGTGGCTTTGGTGGCATTTGGGGGTCAGGACCTCCATCTTTCAAGGTATAGTGGTGGAGAGGGGACATGGCATGGTTGTGGTGACACTTTGGGGTCAGATGACCTGCCCTTAAGACACAGTGTGGTGACAGAGAGGCTGTGAGGTGGCTTTGGTGGCACTTTGGGGTCAGAGGTCCCATCTCTCAGGGGACATTGGTGGTAGAAAGGGAACATGGGCTGGCTTTGGTGCCACGTGGGGTCAGGAGACCCATCCCTTTCATCACACTGCGGTGACAGAGGGTCTGTGGGGTGGCTTTGGTGGCACTTTTGGTGTCAGGAGCCCCACCTTTCAAGGCACACTGGCGATGGAGAGGGGACCACGGTGGCACTTCAGATGAGGAGCCCCGTCCCCATCCCACCACCACGCGTGGGGCGCTCAGAACCCCCTCGCCTCCAGCCGCAGGGTGACCACGGCAGGTGGCACCTTCTTCTTGAGCCGGTTGAAGTCCTTGGCCGAGCGCCACAGCCAGGTCTGCAGCTCCTTGAGCAGCCAGAAGTCATCCATCTTCTTCAAGAAGTCGTTGGAGGCCGGGGGTGCCCCGGGGGGTGCGGGGGGCCCGGCGGGCAGCGGGTACCCCAAAGAGGACATGACGCCGCCGATGCTGAGCACCAGCCCCTGGAGGCTGGCGCAGAAGTGGGCGAGGCGGTGGCGCAGCTCGGCTGTGCCCACCTGCCCGTCCAGCACGCGCAGGTAGCAGAGCAGGCGGCTGTAGGCCCGGTAGTTGGCGGCCAGGCGGGCGTTGTCTGTCAGCCCCCGCCACAGGTCCAGGTCCACGGTGGCGCTGGGCACCCGCTCGGCACGGGCCAGCCGCGGGGGGTTGAAGTCGGGCTCATTGAAGGGGGGCCCCAGGTAGTTCAGCTGGAAAGGGAATGGCTGGTGTCCGGCATTGTGGGGGGATGTGGGCATGGGACTGTCCCCCTTATCCTGCCTCCCTACACCCCTGCCTGCCATGTCACAACTCTCTGTGACCTCCTCATCACAGGTCTCGGTGCCCCCTCACACCAGGTGTCACTGTCCCTCAGGTGGACATGCCCACTGTAATCCCTTCTCTGTCATGTCTCCATGCCCACTGTGCCCCCTTCTCTGTCATGTCTCCATGCCCACTGTGTCCCCTTCTCTTTCATGTCTCCATGCCCACTGTGTCCCCTTCTCTGTCATGTCTCCATGCCCACTGCATCCCCTTCTCTGTCATGTCTCCATGCCCACTGTGTCCCCTTCTCTTTCATGCCTTCAGTCTCCACGTCCACTGGGTCCCCATGACCACTGTGTTCCAGGTCTCCATGTCCTCCAAGGACACGTTGCCCACCCTGTCCCCAGTCTCCATGTCCACTTTTTCCAAGATCTCCGTGTCCCCCTACTCACCATGTCCCCAGTCTCCTTGTCCCATGTCCCATATCCCCCAGGTGGACGTGCCCATTATGCCCCCAGTTTCCTTGTCCCCCTTATCCCAATTCTCAACTTCCCAAGCCTCTGTTTCTCCACCACATCCCAGGTCTCCACATCCCCCAGATGGCCATGCCATTGTCCCCACTCTCCATGTCCCCCCATTCCCACCACATCCCCACTCTCCACACCCTCCAGCTGGACATTCCCAGGGCGGGCATTCCCACCACATCCCAGGCAGCGCCACCGTCACCGCTTGGCACCCAACGCTGCCGGCACCACCGAGGGCACGTCGGGGCAGGGATGGGGAACCTCGGGGTGAGTCGGCGGCGCCGGCGGGGAGGGAGAGGCGGATGCCCACACCCACGACGGAATCACGGGCGAGGGGAGGGTGCCCGGGAGCCGCCCTGCGCCCGGAGGGCGATGAGGCATTTCCGTGACCCCTGGCATGGGAGCGGCCGGGCACGACGTGGGCATCCCTGGGCAGGGAGGGGTACACCGTGGACTCACGTAGGTGCCGGCGAGGGTGCGGAGCTGGTGCTCCAGGTAGCGGGTCAGGTCGTAGGTCTGCTGGATGGACTGGCTGGTGCCCAGCTCCTCGGAGCAGTTCAGCGCCGGCAGTGCCGGCAGGTTGCAGAGCGCAGCGCACAGGAAGGTGAAGATCCCCCAAGAGTCACCTGCGGGGGACACACGGCACCTCAGCGCGGGGACACAGGGACACCCAGGCTCTGGGTGGGTGTCCCCGTGTCACCCGTCTCAGAGAGGGGGGACTGAGGGCACCCCCACCTCAGCACCCCCTCCTGGAGCAGCAGGGACACCCCCGTCACTGCGGTGACCCCCCGGCTCCCCTCCAGGCGCTCCCGCCCGCGGCTGCACCAACAATCCTTTATATGGTCTGGAGCAGCACGGCCTCGGCATTCCCGCTGGGACACACGCCTGGGATATATTTGGGCACCGCCAGCTCCGAAGCGGGCTGGGCACCCAGCGGGGACCCCCGTCGAGGGGCCACCGGGAACGCGGAGGGGGTGGGACAGGGCTCCGGGTCGCATGGGGTGACCTTTGCCAAAGCCACCGGAAAGCGCCGGCGGGGTCTCCGTCATCGGCCTGACGTCAGGGAGGCCCGAGAGCCACGACCTCGTTCGCCGACGGCTGTGCAAAGGTCACGGCCCGTGGCCAAGGATGCTCTGGCCAGCTGGCACCCCCGGCACGCCGGAGCCGGCCTTCCCGGCAGCTCCTCCCGGGAAAGACCGGCCGCTGGCACGGCTCGGCATCACAGGGCTCCCCGGGTGGGCAGCCCTGCGTGTGCCCCGCGCGTCACCGCTCCCCGTCACCAGCCACGGGTGACGCACGAGGGTCCTCGGGGACCCCCCAGCTCCGGCCACAACGGCCCCACCGCGGTGGGTATCGCTGCGTGGGATGTGATTGCCCCGTGGGTGTGCAGGGCACAGCTGGGATACACCCTGTGGGTGTGCAATAGGTGGGAGACGCCATCCAGGTGGTTGGTGTTCCGTGCCAGGGTGACATGTACCACACAGGTGTGTGGCACGCGTGGGATGTCCCTGTAAGCATGTAACTGTACAGGTGTGGGCATGCTGTGCATGCCAGGTAAGTGGGAAGGGGGACATCCTTTGGGGGAGGGACATGCCACGCACACATGGCACACCATGTGTGTGACACGCTGTGCGCACAACACATTCTAAGTGTGCAACACTATGTGCACACACTACACACTGGGCATGCAGCACTCCATGTGTGTGACACACATTGCCCACCTGACACACCGTGTGTGACATGCCATCCGTGCATGACACACCATCTGTGTGACACACCGTGCACGCAGGACACATTCTAAGTGTGCAAGACTCCATGCACACACACGACACGTGTGTGTGACACACGGTGCACACACGCCACGCACACATGGCGCATTCCCAGTGTGCCACACCATGCCCACGCATCCCACCGTGTGCGTGACGTGCCATGCACACGCCACGCCAAGCGTGTGGCACCCTCGCCCACGCGTGATGCCAGGTGTCCCCGTGACACCCTGCGCCCGTGCGTGACACCCGACCCACCCGCCCTGACTCACCCGGTGCCCCACAGTGGGCACATGCCGGCGCTTGCCCGCGTTCCGGTGCATCCCGGTGTGTCCCGGTGCATCCCGGTGCGTCCCGGTGCATCCCGGTGCGTGGGGCGTGCGGCCGGCCCCACGTGCGTGCGAGCGTGGGCCGGGGCCGAGGGGGACATGGGGGGGGCCGCGGTGACTCACATCACACCCCCCCTTCCCGGTGTTTGCTTTGGCTGGACCCTCGCCCGCCGCCGGCTCCGGTTTCCAGGCGGGATTTACACCCGCCTTGGCCCGGCCAGTGCCAAACCAAACACAGCCGGGGAGCAGGACGGGGGGGGAAATGGCAGGGACACGGCATGGGGATGGGGACGTGGTGGCTCCTGAACAGGTGGCTGGGACATGAGGATGAGGATGGGGGAGGAAGGGGATGGAGGTGGGTGACTGAAAGACGGGAATGGTGGGGCGCTCAGCAGTGGCTGTGGCACAGCACGGATCACACGGGGTGCTGGTGACCATGACACAGCAGTGACAGTGACTGTGGCACAGCAGTGCTGGTGGCACTGGCACAGCAGTGACAGTGACCAAGACACAGCAGTGACAGTGACTGGGACAGCAGTGGTGGGGGCACTGGCATAGCAGTGACAGTGACCAAGACACAGCAGTGAAAGTGACTGTGACAGTGGCACAGCAGTGATGGTGGCAGTGGCACAACACTGGCCATGACACAGCAGTGACAGTGGCACAATGGTAGCAGTGGCCATGACACAGCCGTGACAATCACCATGGCATGGTGGTGACTGTGCCCACGACACAGCGGTGACAGTGGCCATGACACAGCAGTGACAGTGCCCCTTGCCCACCCCGTTCCCGGTGGCTGGCGCCGGGCACCCACCGGCATAGACAGAGGAGGAGGAGGAGGGAGGCTCCAGCCGGCACAGCTGGATCCCGGTGACGTCGGAGAGGAAGAGCCCGAGGGTTTCAAAACCGGCCCTGGAGCTCGGCCAGGATGCTCCCAGCCCACGTAAGCAGCTCATGGCGTGGCTGCCCGGGGTCACCCGCTCGGCCCCGGGGACACCGGGGGAACTGGGGTGACGGGGGGGTGGCCACGGGAGGGGGGATCCCCCTGGGCACCCACCCCGGACACGCCAGCGGTGCCACGGCCACCCTTCGCACACGTGGCACGGGGCTCACCCGCCTTTGGGGTGACACCGCGGGGACCCCTGCCCTGCCACCCCCCCCTCGACGGCGCGGGCGGCAGCGCTGGCCAGACCTCCCGGCGAGTGGCCGAGGTGGAATTCGGCCACGGAGCCGGTGAGCTGTTCCCTGGGCATGCTGTGGGCAGAGCCGCCGAGGGCCGAGTGACCACAACCCACCCGGAGCCGCTTTCCCGAAACCCTCGTGGCGGGGGCGGCGGCAGCCGGGAAAAGGGGGGACCCCCTTGGCCCCGGAGCCCCCCGGCAGGGGATGGAGCCGAGCCGGCCCCCGGCGCTGCGGCGGGAGCTGCCGTATCTGATGGGCCGGAGGCCAGCGGCGAGCAGAGCCCCATCCCACCCCGCAGCCCCATTCCAGGGGCCAGCACGGGAGGTCCTGTGGTGGCCAGGCGTGACTGTGGCACTGAGGACAAAGCAGCCCTGTCCCCACTGTCTCAGTCACGTCCCCACCGGCCACCAACTGGCACCGCTTAACCCTCCACGGGGCATTTCCCAGCCCAGCGTGGCTGCCAGCTCCTAAGGAGCTTGGGGTGGGCGACACTCAAGGGCACAAGGACAGGCACCTCTATGTCCCTGCCCTGCTGGCATTTAGTCCTGCCATGGCTGGGGAGGTGACACCGGGGCACGGCAGTGGCCCTGTGGAGCCTGCAGGACAGAGACAGCGGGATGCTCACGTTCCACACCCAGACACCACAGGCACGGCAGCGCCCGAGCTTCCACAGGAGGGACTCGTGTGTCCTCGCTGCCCAGCACCACCGTGGTGCCCTCATCCCATCCATCCCATCCCATCCATCCCATACCATGTGCAAGGGGGGCAGGGGGGGCACATGGCCCCATGTCCCCCCCATCCCGGCCGTGCCTTCGCTCCCGGCGCTGAGTGTTTACATCCTGTCTCCTCCGTGTGTTTATAAATGCGGCCGCGCACGGGAGACTCCAGCGGGGCCGTAATTAAGCTGGGCCTGCATTTCCCATCTAACTCCGGCTCCGGCTCCAGCCAGCGGCACGATGGAAACACCCCCGCCGGCGAGCGGGGCGCAGGCCCCTAATCCCAACCAGACCCCGCTGCCCCCGCACGCACACCCAGCACCCACGAGCCACGCCAGGCATCCCGATCCCCTTCCCGCTGCTCCCGGTGCGGGTCACGGAGCCACGCAGCCCCTCGTCCCCTCCAGCACCGCGCTGGAGGGTTCTCCAGCACAGAACAAGCGTGGCTGCCCTCCAGCAGGGCAGAGGACCCCCGGTGCCAGCCCATGTGGCACCACGGTGACACACCCCGGCACCCCCAGACCCGCTGTCACCACTGGCATCTTCTGTCACGGTGCCGGGGGGTCAGCACGGGACCAGCAGCTCCAGCGGGTACGGCCGTGCCCTGATGTGCCCGTGTCCCCACAGCACCCTGGGTGAGCCCAGGACACCTCTGTCACCCCCAGGCCACGTGCCACCCATGGCCACAGCACCGCTGGGCCGCCTGTTTCCCGGATATCCCGCCTGCACATCCCCATATTCCTCCCGGGGACACTGGCGTGGGACAGCGGGAATGGTGGCACAGGGGGGGAGCCGGGCTGGGGATGATTTATGGGTCTCGGTGCCACTTAGCAGGGCATAAATCTCCCCCCCGGTGCGGCCCTGTAAGCAGAGCCCTCCGCATTTCCCTCCGGAGCCTGCGCCTAATGCAGCCCAGATGTGCGGCCGCCACCGTGCCCTCGCACCGCCTGCTAAATAGGCACGGGGACACGGGGCAAGACAAGCGTCCCCGAGCCCCACCGGGGACGAGGGACGGGATGGGGATGTCCAAAATCAGGGAGCGGGGTCAAGGTGGCCGGCGGTGTCCGAGCTGGAGCCCTGCGGCTCCTCCGGCCACGCCACCACAAGGCCTGTCACCGATCGTGCCACCAACTCGGTCACGTCCACCGGCCTCAGCCACAGCCGAAAGGGGGAGAGGAAGGGGCGAGGGAGGCCCACGGAGCCGCTGGGGATCCCGGCCTCGCTTTTCCGGTCTCCCGGTGCTCGCCCCGCTTTGCCCGTCCCGCGTCAGCGCCGGCACCGCAGGAGCTGGAGCCAAACCCGGCGCCGGCCTCGAGATGTCCCGGCCTTTCTGGGACCCCGGGGAGCCTCGAGGAGCCCACACTTTAACCTTTTAAGGGTGTTTTCCAGCGCTTTCCCGGGCGAGGAGCCCCCCAAACCCGGTGTGGCATGGGGAAGGCCAGACCCCCTTCCACCCATGGGGTGCTGGTGGCCACTGGGGCCAGGGAAACAAAGCCATCCCATTAGGGACTGACCCTAATGGGGACAGTCCCCTCCCCGGCACCCCAAAATCCCGCTGCTGTGTCCCGCTCTAGCGACGGCATTCGGAGTCAAGCCCCGAAATCCAGCCCCGGGCAGGAAAACTAACTCTTCCTGCCCCACTAAATCCCATCGACTTTCCTTTTTCCTCCCCTCTGTCAGTCGCGGGGTTTAATTCTCCGTGCTCAGCGGCGGTTCCCTCCCCGGTAATCACAAACATGCATGGAAAAGAGGGAAGGAGAGAAAGGGGGGGAAAAAAAAAACCCACCCAAAAAACAACAACCCAACCTAGAGAGGGGAAAGTCTTAAATCAGTCCCAAAGCCAGACAGACGTTTTAATCACATCAAATTAAAATCAGCAGTCGGTTTGGGAAAGGGGGGGAGAAAAAACTCCCGGGCAGATGCCGGGGAGGTTGGGGCAGCCCCCCGCCCCTCACCCAGCGCCTCGGGCTTACCTGAGAGCTCCCCGGTAACATTTAGCATAGTCGGGGTGCGGGGGGATTTTGGGGGGGCTCGGCTCTTGCTCGGCACCCCGAGCCCGCCCGCTCGCCTCAGCCCTGGCTCGCTGCTTCGCTCTCGTTCGGGGTTGGGTGGTGGTTTTTTTTTTCTTTTGGGTTGGTTTCTGGGTTTCTTTTTTTTTTTTTTTTTTTTCCCTTTCTC
>JAXCLP010000161.1:8289314-8308445 GCA_035584035.1 Lepidocolaptes lacrymiger
AGGCCCATCTCTAGCCCCCCAGACCCCTCAGGTACCCCCCCTATATCCTCATGCTCAAGTCCAGCCCCCTAACCCACTTGCGGACCCCCCCATAAGCTCAGGCTCAACTCCAGACCCCCAGACCCCTCGGGGACCACCCCCATATCCTCAGGCTCATCCCCAAACCCCTCGGGGACCACCCCCAAACACCACCCGGCCCTGACCGCCCCCCCCTCACCGCTAACCCCCCCAAAAAACACCGCGGCCTAACCCGCCCCCGCCAGGCCCAGGCCGAGTCCCCCCGCCTCCATCCCACGCAGGATTGAGACACAGCCCCAGGGCGGGTTCCCCGGCAGGACGGGGTGCTGTTTCGGGGGGTCCCAGGGTGGGCGGCGAGGCCCTCTCACCCTCCAGGAGGCGGCTGATGATGGAGTCGAGGTTGAGCTTCTCGGTGTCCGCCATGGCCGCCCGCGCGCCGCCACGCCCCGCGCGCCCGCCCAGAGCGGCCTCCCCCGAGCCCCGCCCCGCCCTCCGGCCGCGGGTGGCGCCCCCTGGCGGCGCGGAGGAGTCACTGCAGCGCCCCCAGTGTCACCAGTGCCACCAGTTCTGAGGGACGGGGGCGGGGGGGGAACATGGAAAATATGGAGGGGAGGGGTGCGGGACGCTTCGGAATAAAGTCAGGGGACACCCGTGGAAAGGGGACACGAGTGGCAGGGGGACACCCCGTGCAAGGGGGACACGCGAGGAAAAGGGACATCCTGGGTAGGGGACATCCTGGGAAAAGGGACATCTCGGAAAAGGCGACATCTCGGGAAAGGTGGACACTCGAGGAAAAGGGACATCTTGGGTAGGGGACATCCTGGGAAAGGGGACGTCTCGGGCAAAGAGGACACCTCGGGGAAAGGGGACACTTTGGGCAAAGGGGACACCCGGGGAAAGGGGACATGGGGGACCACGGGGACTCGTATCCCACTCCTGGGGACACAGGGATGGAGCAGCCTCGGGAACTAAGGTGTTGGGGACACAGAGGGGACACGGGGACTCCTATCCCGAGCCTGGATAGGGGCGCGGTGGAAGGGGGTCAGACCAGGAGGGACCAGGGCAGGTTGGGGACCCCAGGACTGCGGTCAAGGGGACAGGAAAGGGACACGAGGGGACACGACGGCTGGCAGAGCTCGGGGATGTCCCCTCCCCGGGGACACCGTCGGGAGCAGCCCCGGGAGGTTGCCGGGAGGCTGTTGCCAGCCCGGGGACACCCCGAAGGTCGGGGTCCCTCTGGGGACACGGGGGACGGTGACACGTTTGTGCCACGGCTCAGGGAGGGTGGCAGTGCCAGGAATGGAGTCCTGCCTGTCGCCTGCCTGCCCCTCTGCCCACACTGGCTGTGCCATGCAGTGTCGTGCCGTGCCATTCCATGCCGTGCCATTCAATGCCGTGCGGGTGCGGTCGGGAATAGCTCGAGGGGCCTGTCGCAGCCCTGACATTTCTGCTGCGCGGTGTCAGCTTTACACCCGGCCCCGGGTGACCCCTGGCTGGCCCGCTCCCTGTCCCTGGTCACTTGTCCCCTATCCCCGTCACCGTCCCTGTCCCCGTCCCCTGTCCGTGTCTCTGTCTCTGTCCTGTGTCCCTGTCCCGGTCCCTCTCCCTGTCTCCCCGCGGTGCCACTACGGTTCCGCATCCACAGAGCTGTCCCCTTGTCCTGCCACTCCCCTCGGTCCCCCCGGTGCCCCCGGTCCCCCCCGGTGCCCCCGGTCTCGCCCCGCCCCGCCCGGGGCCGCCCCGTCCGGGCAGGAGGCGCCGCAGCCGCCACCGAGACCGGAGTGAGCAGAGCCACTGCTGGGGGGTGACAGCACCGACACTGCCACCGACATCGACACCGATATTGACACCGATATCGATACCGCCACCGACATCGACACCGCCGCCACCGCCGGTGGGTGCTGGCGAGGGTGGGGGGCCCGGTGACCCGGGGAGGGGGTGTGGGTGGTTTTGGGGGGGTGATGGTGCAGCGGGATGAGGGTCGGTGAGGGTGTGCACGGGTGTGTGTGTAGGGGGTGTGTGAACACCTGTGTGTGTGTGTGTGTGTGTAGAGCAGTGTGACAGTGCAGGTGACAGGGTGTGGGTGACAGTGCAGGTGACGTGGGGCAGGGGATGGGAGTGTGGGTGACAGGGTGTGAGTGACAGAGTGCAAGTGACAATGGGGGTGACAGGATGCGGGTGATGGGGTGACAGTGGCAAGGGTGCAGGTGATGGTGCAGGTGACAGGGTGTGGGTGACAGGGTGGGTGGTGGTGCAGGTGACAGGGTGTGTGCTCGACGGTACAGGTGACAGTGGGGGTGGCAAAATGCAGGTGATGGTGATGACAGTGCAGGTGACGATGTGGGTGACACGGTGTGGGTGACAGGGTGTGGGCAATGGTGTGGACGACGGGGAGCGTGCGACTGTTTGTCTGACAGTGTGAGTGACAGGGTGCAGGTGACAGGGTGTGTGACGGGGCGGGGGGTGACAGGGTGCAGGTGACAGGGAGCCGGTGGCAGCGCGTGCAGGACCCTGCGGCGCGGCAGCCGCGCTGGTGGCCCCGTGCCTGCCGGTGGCGGTGGCGGTGACAGTGACAGTGACACCGCAGGCAGCTGGAGATAAGCCGGGGGACGTGCGTGCTGGCAGCTCCGCCACGCTGGGGACAGGGGGACAGGGCGGGGGGGGTGGGACAGGAGGGCGTGCCCAGCCTTGGGACACAGATACCGGGGGACAGGGACACCCTGGCAGGCTGAGCCACGGCCCCGGTCCCGCTGCGGCAGCGTGTCCCTCCGTGGCAACGGGGAGAGGGACACGGACAGGGGTGCCAGCGCCTGGCGCGAGGTGGCAGAGGGGACAATGGGGCTCTGTGTCGCCTAATCCGGGGCACGGGGCCGGGGGTTGGCACCCCGGGGTGGCGCGGGGGGGTTTAAAGGCCAGACCGGCCGGTGTCCCCTGTGCCAGGCGTCCCCGAGCCCTCGTCCCCTGCGCGCTCTCGGGCCACGGCTCCCACCCCAAGGTACCGGGGGACACTGCTGTCCCAGCTTGGGGACCGCAGGGCCACCTCCCAGCTGGGGATGGAGGGGGACAGGGTGGTCCCCAGGTTGCGGGTGGGGAGCGGGCCTGGAGGGACCCCGGTGGCCGCCCCATGGCTGGGTTTTGGGGGGTCCTTGTGCCATGTCACCGAGCAGTGTGTCCCTTAACCCTGTACCTGGGTGCTGGCCACCCCTTGGGGACACCCGCCCCGTGTCCCCTGGGGTCCCGGCAGCTCCGGGGGGGTGGGGGTGCCTGGGTGGGTGGCTGCCAGAGAGCACCACTCACCTCCGTGCCTCGGTTTCCCTCCTCGCCACCTCTGCAGGGCACCTGCTGGGAGCAGGGACAGCCGGGGGGCTGGGGACACCCCGGGCACCTGGGTCTGCACCCCCAGGGCACCTTGGCACCCCCGGGGCGGGGGGGTTGCCCCCGGGTGTGCTGAGCTGGCACGGGATTACACTAATCCCTGCGCGGGCTCAGCCGGAGGTGCCGGAGCTGGCACCGAGGGGACAACCTGGGAACACTGTGACTGGCACCGAGGGGTCAGTCTGGGGACGCTGAAGGGACAGGCTGGGTCCACGGGGACTGGCACCGAGGGGTCAATCTGGGGACACTGGGGGTGGCGCCGAAGTGACAACCTGGTGCCACCAGGGCTGGCACCGAGGGGTCAACCTCGGGACATCAGGAATGGCACTGAGGGGATAACGTGGGGACACTGGGGCTGGCACCAAAGGAACAAACTGAGGCCACCGGGGCTGGCACTGGGGGGTGCCCCAGGAAGGCTGCCGAGCTGCAGGAGGGGTCCTGGGGGGAACTGGGGGTCCCAACGCCGGGAGGGGGTGGCCGGGGGGGGTGGCAGGTCCCCAGGGAGCCTCGCTGACTCTGCCTGTCCTTCTCTTGCAGCCCCTCTGCCACCAGGATGGTGAGTGACCCCCGGGTGGGGGGTCCGGGAGGAGGTGGGTGCCCACCCCGGGGACCCCGGCGGTGCCGGGCACTGGCGTGGGGCAGCGTAGCGTGCTGTGCCCACCCTCCTCGTGACCCCGCGGGGACAAGGGGACGCTTTGTCCGGGAGCTGGCGGCCCCGGCGGCTGGCACTGCCCCGCTGTCCCCGAGGCGGTGGCGCTGTGCCCGGCGCCCGCAGCCCCCCAGCACCGTGACACTCCCACCCACGGGTGGGCAGCGGCGCCCCGCGGTCGCTCCACAGCCTCTTACCCCGCGCCTGCACCATGTCCCCCGTGCCCACCCGGGGGCTGTCCCCGTGCCAGCCCTGAGCCCTGGGCCAGTCCTGTGCCAGCCCCTGTCAGCCCCTTAAACCCCTGCCAGCCCCATGCCACCCCATGCCAACCCATTAGCCCCATGCCAGCTCCTTAATCCCGTGCCAGTCCCATGGCCACCCATTTAGCCCCATGACAGCTCATTAGCCTCATACCAGCCCCTTAGCTCCATGCCAGCCCCGTGCCAGTCCCGTGCCAATCCTTTAGCCTAGTGGCAGCCCCATGCCAGCCCTACACCAGCTCTTAACCCCATGCCACCCCCATACCAGCCCTTTAGCCCATGCCAGACCCCCACTTCACGCCCCTTAACTTCACGCCACCCCCTTAGCTCCACGCGAGCCCCATCGCAAGCCCCTTAACCCCATGTGAACTCCATGCCAGCCCCATTCCAGCCCCTTACCCCAGTGCCAGCCCCGTGCCAGCCTGATCCCTGCTCCCACAGCTCTCCATGGCCCAGCCGAGCCCGGAGCGGGTGTCCAGCCCTGCGGACCAGGAGTGGGCAGGGCCCGAGGCGCTGTGCCCGGGCTGGCTGGAGGACGAGGCCCCCGATGGCGAAGTGCCTGGGGACAGCGGGGACCCTGACAGTGCCACCCACGCCTACGAGCTGCTGCAGAGCGCCCTGTGCCAGGAGGGGCTGCCCCCCACGCTGGACTGCTCCGCGGAGCCCCGCACGGGTGGGGGGCGCGAGGGGCATGGTGCCAGGCTGGGGACACGGGGGTGGCAGGGACAGTGATGTGGGAACAGTGCCAGGATGGGGACAGGGGGGTGGCAGGGAGTGGGGTGGTGATGGGGGTGCATGGTGCCAAGTTGGGGACATGGGGGTGGCAGGGATAGTGCTGTGGGCTCAGTGCCAGGCTGGGGACACGGGGGTGGCAGTGGGGGCACAGTGCCAGGCAGTGGACAGGGGATATCTAGGGTCTCCCAGCCAGGCTGGAGACAGGGACAGGGACAGGGTGGCACCAGGGTTCCCACCCCGGGGCTGTTAACCCTCCCATTCTGGGCAGGATTCGGACCACTGGACATGACCGTTTGCATCCTGGGCTCCCCCACGGCCTTCCTGCCCGTCCTGCTGGAGGGTGGCACCCGCTGTCCAGGTGGGTACGATCCCCTTGTCCCCACCCCTGAACCCACAGCGGGAGGTCCCCAAACCCACCTGTGCTACGTGACTGGGACTGGGAGGGAAACTGGGACAGGGCAGGAGAGTGGCACAAACAGCCCGCATCCCATTAATCCCAGTACACACCAGCTGGGCAGCAAACGCCAGCCCAGGGTGCCAGGGGCAGGGGGTGCGGGTCACCCACTGCCCACCTCCTGCCCACCCACAGGTGCCATGGTGCTGTGCCTGTCACCCACCTGGGCCAGCCGTGTGCCATCAGAGACGTCCCCGGGCTCCTGGTCCCTGCTGCTCTCGCGGGGGGTCTCCTTCAAGGTGGGGGGTCACAGCGCCCTGGAGACCTTCGTGCCCCCTCGCCGTGCCAACTACGTGACGGGCACCTTCGCGCCGGCGGACCCCGAGGGCGGCTGGGTGGGTGAGCTGGCCCGTGACCTCGACTGCCCCACGGGGGGCTCGGTCCCGCTCACCCACCGGCTGGAGGACCCCCTGGTCACCCGCTGGGTGCTGGCAGCTCGTGCCAACCTACCCGTGCCTCCCACGCTGGCCTTTGTCCTGGGGGCTCGGGGGGACCTGCCCGCCGAGCCGGAGGTGCCCAGGGTGAGGCTGGTGCGGCTGGAGGACCCCCAGGGCCAGGAGAGCCTGGTGCAGGAGGAGGTGGGCGCCTTCCTGGGGGGCACCGCCATGGAGCCCTACAGCCAGGTGGGCACGGAGGGGACATGGGGGGCACCCACAGGGTATGGTAGAGGGGTAGGGGTCGGGGGTATGGGGGACATGGTGGGGGCACCTGTGGGTCACGCACCAGTAGGGTGTCAGTGGTGGCAGAGGGTGACAACTGTACCTGGGTGGCGGGGTGGCCCTGGGTGGCATGAGGTGGCTCAGAGTGACATGGGAACGCACACTGGCACCTGCAGATGGTGACTATGGCACGGGGTGACAGGGGTACACACAGGTGGTGGGGTGGCACAGGGTGACACGGGAGAGCACACAGGTGATGGAGTGGCACAGGGTGACACGAAGGTGCCCGCAGGTGGTGGTGCGGCCGGCAGGGTGGCGCTGGCGGGGCACGGACACCCGCAGCACCCACAGGAAGGAGGAGGGGGCGGCGGTGGTGCAGGCGGTGGGTGCCTGGCTCCGGGGGTTGAAGGAGGAGGACAGCGTCCTGCTGGAGGCCATGGTGCCCACCGCCCGCCTGCCTGTACCCCCCCCACGTAAGGCCCCCGCCCTCGGGCGCCCACCACCCTGGGGTGGGAGGGGAAGGGTCCCCCGGGTCCCCCCCGGCTGTGCCAGCCATGTGCCTGTCCCATGGGGTGGGTGGGTGGAGGGTCATTGGGGTGCCCAAACTCCTGGGGTGCTGGGGGTGGGCATAAGGGTGGTCACCCTGGACTCCCATAGTCCCTGGCTGGGTGGGAAAGTCACCCTGAACCCCCATGGTCACCTGGGTAGGGAGGGGAGAGCACCCTGAACCCCCATGGTCACCTGGGGTGGGAAGGGCATCCTGGAATCCCATGCCCACCTGGGGAGGGAAGGGAAGGGCATCCCGGACTCCCATGGTCACCTGGGATGGGGGGGAAGGCACCCTGGGCTCCCTGGGGTGGGGGCGAAGGTGACACCCTTCCCCTCCCGACAGTCCCGTGGGGCTGGGGGTGACAGCGACCGTGTTGTGTCCCGCACTCTCCCGGGGCTGGGGTTGACTGGGGCCACCGCGGTGCCACGGGGGTGGTCCCCAAAGCCCCCGGAGGAGGGGGGGGGGTCGGGCAGGGACAGTGCCTGCCCTGTCCCTCGCCCCCCAGGCAGCCCAGCCCCGCGGCTGCCCGTGGCCCTGCGCATCTGCACCCTGGTCTGCAGGTCCTGGGGGGACCGGCCCCAGCTCTGCCAGGTACGGTGGGACCCCAACCCCTGGTGGCTCTGTATGTCCCCAGCCTATGGTGCCCATTCACGTCCCCATGCCCTGGTGGCACTCGGTGTCCCCAAAGCCATTAACGTGACAGCCCAGCCCTTTACCCCCATATCCTCTGGCTACGGTGCCCATCCATATCCCACTCCTTGGGTCAATGTATCACCCCATGTCCTGAAGGCAGCCTGTGTTCCCCAAGCTGTGGGGTGGCAGCCCGTGTCCCCACGCCCTGGTGGCAGCCCGTGTCCCCATACCTTGTGTGGCTGTCCACGCTCCCATCCCTTTGTGGCCGTCCACGTCCCCGGACTGCAGGCTGTCACTCGCGTCCCCGTGCTCTGGTGGCAGCCGGTGTCTCCAGACTACGGGGTGGCAGCCGGTGTCCCCATGCCCACGGCGGTGTCCCCGCAGGTGGCGTGCGCCGTGGGACGCGCGGAGAGCCCGGTGCGTCACGGGGCGGCGCTGCCCCAGAGCCTGGACTCCAGCCTGCAGCAGTGGGGCGTGGTGGCCCCCAGCCAGCGCCAGGCACTGGCCACACGGCTCCGGGAGGCCACCGAGGCCGCCACGGCCGCCCTGCTGGCCACCGAGGCGGAGCTGAGCCCGCAGCAGCGCGGTGGCACCCGCGCCCGCACCGACATCCTGGGTGAGCGCGGCGAGGGGCAGCGCCGGTGCCTGTGGCGGTGCTGAGCGCCGTGTCACCCTCCCTGTCCCCGTCCCCAGGCGTGGACTTCTTGCTGGCGTGCGAGGATGACGCCCTGGAGCTGGTGGCCCTGGCCACCAACAGCCAGCGGTGCCTGGAGACCTGCGTGCTGGCCGAGGCCATGGGGCGCGCCGTCGGGGAGCCCCCCGGGGACCTGCCCCGGCTGCTGGCCGAGGCCATGCTGCACCGGGCGCAGTGTCACCTGGTCGAGGGCAAGGACATCCTGCTCATCGGGGCCGGCGGCGTCAGCAAGAGCTTCGTGTGGGAGGCGGCTCGAGACTACGGGCTGAAGGTGAGAGGGTTTGGGGCGACCCCCACCGGGAGGTCCCCGGAGCGAACGCTGGGGTGGCCTTCCCACCACCACCACCGCTGGGCGGGTGAGCGACGCCTCCTTTGGGGCCGCAGATCCACCTGGTGGAGTCGGACCCGGAGCACTTCGCGGCGGGGCTGGTGGAGACCTTCCTGCCCTACGACAGCCGGGAGCACCGGCGGGACGAGGAGCACGCCGAGCGGGTGCTGGAGCTGCTGCGCTCCCGGGGACTGCGGCCCCACGCCTGCCTCTCCTACTGGGACGACTGCGTGGTGCTGGCGGCGCTGGTGTGCCAGGGCCTGGGGCTGCGCGGCTGCTCGCCCGCCGCCGTCCGGGTGGCCAAGCAGAAGAGCCGGACCCACGAGCACCTGCAGCGCTGCCGTCGAGGCCGCCCGCCGCCCGCCGCCTTCGCCGTGCCCTGCCGCCGGCTGCAGAGCCACGGCGACGTGGAGCGGGCTGCGGGCTCCGTGCCCTTCCCGGCCGTGGCCAAGCTGGAGTTCGGGGCCGGCGCCGTCGGGGTGCGGCTGGTGGAGGACGCCGGGCAGTGCCACGCCCACGCGGCGAGGCTCTGGAGGGACCTGCGCGACGACGACGACCACCCGGGCATCGGGCTGGGCTGGGGCAACGCCATGCTGCTCATGGAGTACGTGCCGGGCACCGAGCACGACGTGGACCTGGTGGTGTTCGACGGGCGCCTGGTGGGCGCCTGGGTGTCGGACAACGGCCCCACGCGCGTCCCCGCGTTCCTGGAGACGGCGGCGTGCCTGCCCTCCTGCCTGCCCGCCGACCGGCAGGCGCAGCTGGTGCGGGCGGCCCTGCAGTGCTGCCGGGCGTGCGGGCTGCGCGACGGGGTCTTCAACGTGGAGCTCAAGCTGGGGCCGGGGGGCCCGCGCCTGCTGGAGATCAACCCCCGCATGGGGGGCTTCTACCTGCGCGACTGGATCCGGGAGGTCTACGGCCCCGACCTGCTGCTGGCGGCCGTGCTGGTGGCGCTGGGGGTGCCGCCGGTGCTGCCGGCGCGCCCCTCGCCCCGTGCCCACCTGGCCGGGGTGATGTGCCTGGGCTCGGAGCACGGGGCGGCCCTGGGGGGCGGCGGAGGCATGGAGGCTCTGCGGGAGCTGCAGGGCCGGGGGCTCGTCCGCCTCAACCGGCTCTTCGAGGAGGTGGCGGGCGACGGCGAGTACGAGGAGCCGCTGCTGAGCGTGGCGTGCGACGGGGCGACGCGGGCCGAGGCTTGTGTGCGCCTGCTGGGGCTGTGCCAGGCGCTGGGCATCGACTCCCCGCGGTACCCCGTGGAGCATTTCTTGTCCCACTTCAAATAGCGCCGGGCAGGCAGCGGGGACGGCGCGGGCGAGCGGGGCGAGTGGGGAACACCCACCCGCGGCCCCGGCACCCCCTCCCGCCGCCCCGCTCCCAGGCATCCCCCCCACACCCCATGCCCTGGCACCCCCCGTGCTGCCCTGGGTCCCAACCACCTGCCCTGGTATCCCATTCCTTGGCATCCTGACACCCCACCCACTGGGATCCCCCCCTTAACCTGGCACCCCATCCCCTGGCACCCCTCTTCTGCCCTGGATCCCAATCACTTGCCCCGGTACCCCATTCCCTGACACCCACCCACTTCCCTGGCACCCCACCTCCTGGCATCCCCCCATTATTCTCTTACCCCATTCCATGGCATCCCCCATCTCCTGGCACCACATTCCCCCATTACACTGACACCCTCTCCCCCAAAATCCCCCTCTCCCAATCCAGGCACCCCACCTCCCGTTACCCCATTCCCTGACATCCCCACCGTGTCCTGGCACCCCATGCCCTGGCGCCCCATTCCCTGCTCCCCAACATCCCCCCTTTCCTCCCCTGCCCCCCCTAGCCGGGGGTCCCGGTGCCCCTCCCATGCCAGGGACACTCAGGGGGACACTGACCTTGTACCACCCCCACTGGGGGGCCAGTCAAGGGACTCCCCAGAGGTACCTGGGCCACCCCACTCGAGCAGCAGGTGCAGCCTGCGGTGTGGTGGCACCTGCTGGCACGGGGAGACCCTACAATAACACACCATCTTGGGGAGACCCCACAGTAACAAACCATCGTGGGGAGACCCTACAATAACACGCCATTGTGGGGAGACCCTATAATAACACACCATCGTGGGAAGACCCCACAATAACAAACCAGCGTGGGGAGACTCCACAATAACAAACAGGTGTGGGGAGACCCCACAATAACAGAGTGAGATAAGGAGGCCCCACAATAATAAACCAGCGTGGGGAAACCCTAAAATAACACACCTTGAAGGGGGGACCCCACAATAACAAACAATCATGAGGAGACCCCTCAATAGCAGATCAGCATGGGGACACCCCACAACAACAAACCAGTGTGGGGAGACCCCACAATAACAGACTGAAGTAAGGAGACCTACAATAACACATCTTGAAGGGGAGACTCCACAATAACAAACCAGTATGGGGAGATCCCATAATAATAAAGCAGAACTGGGAGACCCTACAATAACAGACCAGTATGAGGAGACCCCACAATAACAGACTGAGGTGGGGAGACCCCACAATAACACTCTTGAACAGGAGACCCTACAATAATGAGCCAGCATGGGAAGACCCCACAGTAACAGACCAGTGTGGGGAGACCCTATAATAATAAAAGGGCACCTGGGGATTCCCTGAAGCAGTTGGGAAGATCCTCGGAGGAGAAACTTGTGTGGAGAGCCCTGTGATATAAGGTTGTCACTGGGGAAACCCTACAATAATATCAGTGAACCCACAATAACACCAGTGACCCTACAATAACAGAGGCCCTGTAGTGCCTGACAGCCTAGAATAACACTAGTGACCCTATAATAACACCCAAACTCTGTAGCACCCCTGGCCCTACAATAACACCAGAGATCCTACAATAACACCAGTAACCCCAAAACACCTGTAATCCCACAATGCCCAGCCCCTGTAGTCACTGAGACCCTACAATAACACCATTGACCCTACAATAATACCTGTCCCCTGAAGTGCCCTCAACCCTACAAAAACACCAGCGACCCTACAGCAACACACATCCCTTGTAGTGCCTGAAACCCTACAATATCACTGGAGAGCCTAGAACAACACCCAGCCCCAAAACCCTACAATAACACCCAGCCCCTGCAGTGCCTGAGACCCTACAGTAACACCAGCGACCCTACAATAACATGGTCCTACAATAACACTCAGCCCCTGTTGTGCCTCCAACCCTAAAAAACCACCAGTGACCCGAGAGCAACACATATCCCCTGTATTGCCTGAGACCCTACAATAACACCAACTCCCACAACCTTACAATAACACCACAGACCCTAAAATAACACCACAGGCCCTAAAATAATACCAAGCCCCTGTATTCCCTGAGACCCTACAGTAACACCAACGCCCAGAACCCTACAATAACACCAGACCCTACAATAACATCCAGCACCACAACCCTACAATAACACCACAGACCCTACAATAACACCAAGTCCCTGCAGTGCCTGAGACCCTACAATAATAGCAGAGATCCTACAACAACGCCCAGCCCCTATAGTGCCTGAAACCCTACAATAATACAAGTGACCCTACAATGACACACAGCCCTCACAGCCCCCACGGCCCTACAATAACACGGGTGACCCTACAATGACACGAGTGGCCCTACAATAACACCCAGCCCCTATAGTGCCTGAAACCCCACAATAACCCGAGTGACCCTACAATAACACCAGACACCCTACAACAACACCATTGCCCCACGGCGTCCCACAGCCCCACTCGTGCACCCCAAGCCCGCGTGGACCCCCAGGGCGATCCCAGCGTGGGGGGTCCCTCCCCTCCTCTGACGTCACGGCCGCCCCTCTGACGTCACGGGCGGGGGTGGCCCCAATAAAAGCTGTGAGCGGCTGTGTCCTTGTCCTTGTCCCTGCGACACCCACGGGGACCCCCATCCCCGTGTCCCGCCCCACCGGGGACACCCGGGGACAGCCCCGGTGACGTGGGGGGCGTGTGTCCCCGTGGGGATGTGTCGTGTCCCCGTGGGGAGGGTCCGTGGGGCGGGTCCGTGGGGCGGGTCGGTCCATGGGGCGGGTCCGTGGGGCGGGTCCGTGGGGCGGGTCCCCGGGCTCGCTGCGGGGGGGTCCCCGCACGGCGCCGTCATGGCGGGGGTGTTCGACATCGACCTGGAGACCGAGGAGGGCAGCGACGGGGACGACCCCGAGCTGGGCGCCGTGAGTGGCCCCGGGGGGCACCCGTGGGGGGCACCCGTGGGGGGCGACACCCCCGGGATCGGGACCCCCGGCGCGGGTGGGGCGGTGCGGGGTGGGGCGGGAGGAGCGGGGCTCGGGAGCGGCGTGCTATAGGGCGGGGAGGGCGGGCAGGGGGCTGCGGTGGGGACAGGGGGGACAGCGGGGACATAGGGGGACAGCGGGGACGGGGGGGACAGCGGGGACAGTAGGGACAGCGGGGACGGGGGGGACAGGGGGGCGCAGGGCGCTGTCGGTGCCCACCGGGAGCGGCGGCACCGGGGGCGGGTCCGGCTGGGCAGGGCCCGCAATCGGCCCCAAAACATCCGGCAGGGCCGGCTCGGCGCTGCCTCGCCCTGTCCTGCCTGTGCCCTGCCTGTCCCCTGCCTGTGCCCTGCCTGTCCCCTGCCTGTCCTGCCTGTGCCATGCCCGATATGTGTCCCCTTCCTGCTGTGGGTCCCCTTCCTGCCGTGGGTCCCTTGCTTGCTGTGTGTCCCCTGCCTGCCAATGTGTCCCATATGTGACATGGGTCTCTTCCCTTCCGTGTGTCCCCTTCCTGCCATACGTCCCCTGCCGGCCATGTGTCCCCTGCCTGACATGGGTCCCCTACCTTCCTGCCATCCCACCGTGTGTCCCCTGCCGGCCATGTGTCCCCTTCCTGCCATCAGTCCCTTACCTGCCGTGGGCTCCCTCCCTGTCATGTGTCCCCCTACATGTTGTCATGTGTCCCCTGTGTGCTGTGTGTCCCCCTACGTTCTGTCATGTGTCCCCTGTGTGCTGTGTGTCCCCCTATCTGCTGTCACTTGTCCCCTGTGTGCTGTGTGTGTCCCCCTATTTGCTGTCATGTGTCCCCCGTGTGCTGTGTGTCTCCCTACGTGCTGCTTTATGTCCCCCTATCTGCTGTCATGTGTCCCCTCCCTGCCATATGTCCCCTTATCTGCTGTCATGTGTCCCCTGCCTGCCATGTGCCCCCTACCTGACATGAGTCCCTTACCTGCCATGTGTCCCCTACCTGCTGTCGTGGGTCCCCTGCCTGCCATCCCACTATGAGTCCCCCACCCTCCCCATCTCGTGGCCATGTGTCCCCTCCCTGCCACATGTCCCCTGCCCGTCATGCCCCCCACTGACCGTGGGTTCCCCCCCACAGGAGATGGAGCTGGAGCCCCGGGGAAACGGCCTGGAGTAAGTGTGGGGCAGGCAGGGGTGGGAGGGACAGGCAGGGGACAGGCAGAGGGGCTGTCCCTGCTCACTCACCTTCCCACCAGGCCGGTGGGACACTATGAAGAGATCGAGATTTCGGAGAGCAGCGTCAACAACGGCCCCGAGCACATCGGCCCCCACTGCTTCGAGCTGCTCCGTGTCCTGGGCAAGGGTGGCTATGGCAAGGTGGGGGCACAGCGGGCTTGGAGGGGGGTCTCGGTGCCACCTCACGACGTCCCCAACCTTACATTTCCATCCTGCCAGGTGTTCCAGGTCCGCAAAGTCCAGGGCACCAACACGGGGAAGATCTTCGCCATGAAGGTCCTGAAGAAGGTAGTGCCACCCCGGTCACCCCCAAGCTGCCCCCACCCCGGGGACCCCCCAGACTCAGCAGCCACCCCCTCCCCAGGCCAAGATCGCCTGCAATGCCAAGGACACGGCACACACACGGGCAGAGAGGAACATCCTGGAGGCCGTCAAGCACCCCTTCATCGTCGACCTCATCTACGCCTTCCAGACGGGCGGCAAGCTCTACCTCATCCTGGAGTGCCTCAGTGGTGAGGGACAGGGGGCTGGGGGGGCTCAGGGGATTCCAGGGATGGCTTAGAGGGTCCCACAGACTGCTTCGAGGGTCTCAAGGGTGGCTCTGAAGGTCCCAGGTACTCCTTAAGGGGTCCCAGAAATGGCTAAAGGGTTTCCAGGGGTGTCTCAAAGGGTCCAGCTCGGGCTCTCTTTGCAGGTGGAGAGCTCTTCATGCAGCTGGAGCGGGAGGGAATCTTCCTGGAGGACACTGCCTGGTAGGGATGGGGTGGTGATGGTGGTGGGCATGGAGAGAGAGGGGTGGGCACCCCAACACCACTCCCAGCCCCACCCCAATCCTGCCCCAGTTTCTACCTGAGTGAGATCACGCTGGCACTGGGTCACCTGCACTCCCACGGGATCATCTACCGGGATCTCAAGCCAGAGAACATCATGCTCAACAGCCAAGGTGGGCTTGGGGGAGGATCTGGGGGACTTAGGGGGGGTCTCCAGGGATTCTGCTGACCCCCCTCCCCATCCCATCCCGCTCAGGTCACATCAAACTCACGGATTTCGGGCTGTGCAAGGAGTCAATCCACGACGGGGCCGTCACCCACACCTTCTGTGGCACCATCGAGTACATGTGAGGTGGATGCAGCACTGGGGGGCGTGTGTGGGGGGGACCTCCTGGCCCCCCCATCCGCTCAGGGACCCCCTTGCACCCCCCAGGGCCCCTGAGATCCTGGTGAGGAGCGGGCACAACCGGGCAGTGGACTGGTGGAGCCTGGGAGCCCTGATGTACGACATGCTCACCGGATCGGCAAGTCCCACTCCTGCTCCTTCCTCCCTGGGGGTCTTGGGGGGGTCTCAGAGGCGGACAGGGGGTCCTGAAGGCGGGGGGGTGTCTTGGGGGTGGGTCCCTGCTGGGGGGAGCCTCTGCACCCTGTTGCTTACAAGGTCAGCAGGTCCCACTCCTGCTCCTCCCTCCCTGGGTGTCGTTGGGTGGTGAGTCCCAGAGGTGGTTTGGGGGGTCCCAAGCATGGGTGGGGGGTCCCCACGGGGGTGACCCCGAGCCTTCTTCACCCCCCTGACCCTCCCTCACCTCGTGGTGCCTCTGGCAGCCCCCGTTCACCGCCGAGAACCGCAAGAAGACCATCGACAAGATCCTCAAGGGCAAACTGGTGCTGCCACCCTACCTGACCCCCGACGCCCGTGACCTCCTCAAGAAGGTGTCCCCCTCCAAAACTTCCCTCCCCACCCTTTATTTCAGTAGGTCCTACAAAAACACACCCCCTCGCCCCCCAATTCCCCTCTTGATCCCTCTTTCTCTTCCAGTTCCTCAAGCGAAACCCCAACCAGCGGGTGGGGGGCGGCCCGGGGGATGCGGCCGATGTGCAGGTAGAGGGGTGGGCAGGGGGTGGGTGGGTGTGGGGTGGGGACCCCCCAGCCCTGCCTGGCACCTCGCAGGCCTGTCTGACCGTCCCCAATCCCACAGAGACAACCCTTCTTCCGCCACATCAACTGGGAGGACCTGCTGGCGCGCAGGCTGGACCCCCCCTTCAAACCCTGCCTGGTATGGACAGTGGGCAAGGGAGGGATGGGGGAGTGTTTTGGGAGGGTCCTGTGGGAGCACCCACCGTGTCCCCACAGCAGTCAGAGGAGGACGTGAGCCAGTTCGACACCCGCTTCACCCGCCAGACCCCCGTGGACAGCCCCGATGACGCTGCCATCAGTGAAAGTGCCAACCAGGCCTTCCTGGTAAGGGTGGCACAGCTTGGGGAGGGGGGTGGTGGCACCCCCAGCGCTCCCAAACCCACCTGCTGACACCCCAAACCCCTGCAGGGCTTCACTTACGTGGCCCCCTCGGTGCTGGAGAGCATCAAGGAGGGGTTCTCCTTCCAGCCCAAGGTGCGCTCGCCCCGACGCCTCAACAGCAGCCCCCGCACCCCTGTCAGGTATTGGGGGACCAGAGGGGGGGCTTGGGGGGAACTGGGAGGGGGTTTGGGGGTGTTTTGGGGTGGGCACCGAGGAGGGAAGAGGGGCTTGGGCATTGGAGGTGGGAGGGGGGTTCAACAGCAGCCCCAGCACCCCTGTCAGGTATTGGGTGTGGAGGACTTGGGGTGTTTTGGGATGGGAGCATCCCAGGGTGGGCACCAAGGGTGGGTGTGGGTGCAGTGGGAGGGTTCATGGGGTGGGGGCTTGGTGCTCTCAGGGATGGGGAAAGGGCTCTGGGGGGCACTGGCTGTCGCCCCCCACCTCCTCACCCTCACCCCCTGACATGTTCCCCCCACAGCCCCGTGAAGTTCTCCCCGTTCGAGGCGTTCAAGCCGGTGGCCCCGGGGGACCCCATGGAGCTGGGACCTCCCCAGCCCCCCCCGCCTGAGGGCACGGCCCCCCTGCCCATCAAGCCCTCCGGGGGGGCCAAAAAGCAGAAGGGGGGCCGGGGACGGGTGCCCAGGTAGGGGTGGGGGGGGTGGGTGGGCAGATGGGGGGCCTGGTGCCCCCCATGGGGTGGGGAGGACCCCACGGTGCTGCTGTTGCTCCGGGGGGTTCACCCCCCCCCTCCCAGCACAGCCCCCCGCCCAAGGGGTCGGGGGGCACGGGGTACCCACCCGGGGTGTGGCCTTTTTGGGGGGGTGGCCCCTGGGGTTGTGGCCCCACTGCTGGATGTGTGCCAATTAAAGGACATGCCGAGGCTGTGGTGGTCCCTGTGCTGGGGATGGGGGGCCTGGGGGGCACTGGGGGGGTTGCCCTGCCAGGGAGGGGTCCAGGCTTCACCCCCTGGGTGATCCCACACCCCTTTTCTTATGCCCCTTCCACGGGTCCTGTCCATGCCACAAGGACCAGTTGCTTTCCCCGTGCCTGCCCCTTTCCATTGGCCCCCCCAACTTTTCCATATACCCCACTTTTCCATCGGTCCCACCCACTTTTCCATATGTCCCACCCTTTCCATTAACTCCACTCACTTTTCCATATATCCCACCCTTTCCATTGGCTCCACCATTTTTCCATATATCCCACCCTTTCCATTTGCCCCACCCATTTTTCCATATGTCCCACCCTTTCCATTAACTCCACTCACTTTTCCATATGTCCCACCCTTTCCATTGGCCCCCCCACTTTTCCATATATCCCACTCTTTCCATTAACTCCATCCACTTTTCCATATATCCCACCCTTTCCATTGCCCCCCCCCCTTTTCCATATATCCCACTCTTTCCATTGGCTCCACCATTTTTCCATATGTCCCACCCTTTCCCTTGTCCCCACTCACTTCTCCCCATCCATGTCCCCATCCAGGCAGGCGTGGCTGGGCAGAGCTGCTCTTTTATTGGCAGGTGCCCATCACAGGGCGGTGACACTGAAGGGCGGTGACATTGAGGGGTGTTGATGTCCCGTGGGAGGGGTGTCAAGGAGGTGACATCTCAGGGTGGTGACATCAGAGGATGGTGGCACCACAGGGTGGTGACATCAGAGGATGGTGACATCACAGGGTGGTGACATCAGAGGGTGGTGACATCAGGGTGACGACATCAGAGGGTGGTGACATCAGGGTGACGATGTCACAAGGCAGTAACATGGGGCCGCGTGTCCCCCCAGCTCGCCGTCCCCGAGAAGGGGTGCGGGTCACTGAGCAGGGCCTCAGCACTGCCCCCCGCCCCTGTCCCCCCACTCGGGGGGCTCTCCCTGCCCTCCAGGCCTGGGCATGCCTCAGCCTCATCTTCCTCCTCCTCTTCATCCTCTGCCTCCCGCTCTTCCTCCTCCTCCTCCTCGTCCCGCTCCGGCCGCCGCTCCAGACTCCACGGCATCAGCTCCTCGTCCTCGTCCCTTGTGGCCACCTCCCTGTCAGCGTCCCCGGGGTCCACGGCGGGGTCCCCCGGTGCCCGCAGCCGGTGCCACCGTCCCCGCAGCAGCGCCAGGGCCCGGCGGCCCAGGGGCCTGGGGTGGTACCGTCCCCCCGAGAGGCGGCACAGGTGGTGCCAGGCCAGTGCCAGCCCCAGCGCCAGACACACCAGGACCCCCACCAGGGCACCCACCGCCCGGTCACTGCGCGCCACCGAGGGGTCCCCCGCGGCCACCGGCCCCGCCAGCGCCAGCAGCACCGGGTGCCACCGCGGGCCAGCCTGGGGACAACAGCAGGGGTCACTTCCATGTGCCTGGCACGAGGCCTGGGCCTTCCAGGAGTCAGGAAGGGCCATGGGAATAAGGGCAGGGGTCACCTCCATGTGTCTGGCACGAGGCCTGGGCCTTCCAGGAGTCAGGAAGGGCCATGGGGACCAGGGCAGGGGTCACCTCCATGTACCTGGCATGAGGCCTGGGCCTTCCAGGAGTCAGGAAGGGCCATGGGGCGAAGGGCAGTGGGGACAAGGGACAAGGGGACAATGGGGAGGTGACCCCTGTGGGGATGGGAAGTCAAGGGAGGTGGGTGCTGCGGGTGCTGGGGGAGAGGAGCCGGGTCCTGCTGCCCCACATGGGCACAGCACCCCCTGCCCTGCACCCCTCGGCTCTTCCCACAGGGCTGCAGCCCCATAGAACCCCCCCAACCCAAAGCTCCAGGGTCTGTCCCCCCAAACCTGGTGCTCACAGCCTTTCCTTGTGGACCCGTGGCATCCTGACCCCTCCCAGCCCCACTGAGCTCCCCTGAAACCTCCAACAGCCCTTCCAACCCCATCATGCTCCCCTGATCCCTCAAACCTCCCCCCCAATCCCACCGTGAACCCCTGATCCCCCAAAGTTGCCCTCAACCCCACCATGCACCTCTGACACCCCCCAGACCTCCCCACAACCCCACTGTGCTCTCCTGATCCCCCAAAACCTCCCCCCAATCCCAC
>JAXCLP010000161.1:8349572-8366266 GCA_035584035.1 Lepidocolaptes lacrymiger
AGCAGCTGGAACAGAGGGAAGTGTCACTCCAGCCATCCGAGAGCCTCCATTCCTCGGGAAGCCTCAAGAATTCCCAGGAGCAGCTGGAACAGCGGGAAGCATCAGTCCTTCCCTCCAAGAGCCTCCATTCCTCGGGAAGCCTCAAGCATTCCCAGGAGCAGCTGGAACAGAGGGAAGTGTCACTCCAGCCCTCCGAGAGCCTCCATTCCTCGGGAAGCCTCACTCCTTCCGAAAGCCTCCCCCTCTCCAAGAGCCTCAGCGATTCCTGCCGGACTCCGGAGGGAGAAGACTCCGTGGACAGCTCTCCCTGCTCCCTGGGAGCCGCGGGAATCAGCAGGACCCGCTCGTCCCTGAGGATACACGTGGCAAGGAAAAACCTGGAGGTCAAACTGGGAGCCCGGCCCGCTCCAGTGAGGAGCTCCCAGGAGGAACTGGCACAGCAGGAGTCCTGGAGCCAGGCCCAGGGATCCCAGGTGTCGGAGAGGATCCTCCAGCAGCAAAGGGAGCTGGAATTCCCCTATCTCCAGGAAGATTTCCCAGGCTGGATGTTGCAGTTCAGGAAGAAGTTTCTCTTGGCAGTTCACATGGTCCTGCAGATCCTCTGTTTGAAATAAATATGGATTTTTTTCCCCAAAAGAGCTGCCTGAGTGTTCCCACCGGGATAGGGTTCCTTTCTTCCCAGTAGCTCTGGCACACGCTGGGCTTGGATTCAGGATGGGAGTGCTGTGGTTTGGTTGCCCTCCTCAAGAATTTTGCAGCATCCCAGAGGACTTTCCCGCTGGGAAGGGCAGGATGAGCTCCTTATCTGGCTGGGGTCAAATCCAGGATTGTCCATTGCCCCCCAGGCAGGAACTGGGAGTGGGAGCAGGGGCGGAACTGGGACAGGGAGGGGGATCAGGAGCAAGGCTGGATTAAGGACAACTGCCCAGGCCCCTTGGTTTTCCCTGGAGACTCTGGAAATGAGCCCCAGGTCAATGCGAGGAGTGTGGGACCTCCCAGCTTCCCACTGGGAGTCCCAGGGGTTAAAGCCATCCCTGGGGGCCATCCCTCCATCCCTGTTATCCCAATGGATGCTCCCAACAGGGGAGGGTGGTTTGTGCTCTTCCTTGCAGCCACAACTGGGCTCAGGATGCCCTGGGTAAGGGGGTGTTTTGGGTTTGAGGTCTGGGGAGGGGGACAGGCCCAGGTGAACCACGGGCTCCACCCCTGGGGCCACCTCCAAAAGGATCTCCTGAGGGGATCCGAGATCCAGCTGAGCCTGGAGCTCATCCTGGGGGATCTTGGGGGGACCCCAGCCCCCTGTCCCAGCCCTCCTGCCACCCCCCTGCCACTGTCTGTCACCTGTGTCCCCTCGTGGCTCTCGGTGGCCGTGCCAGGGCGTGCCCTGTGGAGCTGCGTGTCCGGCAGGGAGCTGATCCAGGGCTCTGGATGTGGAGTCACCGGCGCTGACAGGGATGGATTCCGGCTGGAGCACCCACTCCTGGGCTGTGGGACCACCCTGGAAGCAAAGAGAGGAGTCCCCAAGTGTCCCTGATGGGACAGGCTCGGGGGGGGGATGAGGGGAGTCTGGCAGGGATGGGGAGCAAACCAGTGGGACCAGTGTGGTGGGGTCTCCAAAGTCACCCATCTCCCCAGGGTGGGACCCTGTTGTCCCTGTGGGAGCCCCAAATCTCCTTCCCACGGTTCCTGCTGGATAAGCATCCACTCTGGGAACATCCTCCACTTCCACCCCTCGGCTCGTGGCTCATGCCAGACCCTTCTCCTTCCCTTCAGAATGTGACTACCCCACATAAGAGGGGAGAATCCCCCCAGGAGTCCGGATTCCCCAGCCAGGGCTCTGAGACCCATGTGAGCTGCACGGTGGGATCCCACCCCGAGGGATTTTGGAGGGGTGTGGGGCTGTGCCCCCCCCGACCCTCACGGATTTGGGATTGAATCCTCCACCTGGAGCTCTTGACTCCTCCTCAGGGCCGGACTCCTAAAACTGGGGGGAAACCCCTCGGGGTGGGATCAGGGGAGGGGTCCCGTCTCCCCCTCCAGGGAAGATCCAGCAGGATATTCCAGCCCGGGGAAGGAATCGTGGGGGAGATCCAGGGGGAATCGTGCCCCGTGTCCCTCCCAGCCCCCTCCCGCTCCACGGGGAGGAGCCGCAGGAGCCCTAATGGCCCTTGATGGATTTTTCTTCCAGGAATTCGCGGCCGAGGGCTTTTTTTTTCTTTCCTTTTTTTTCACCCCACCCGCCTCTTTCTCTCTGAGCTCCTGTAAACACGGCCTGGAGCTGGAAGGGGCGGGAGAGGAGAACACAGAGCTTGGGGAGGGGGGGTTCGGTGTCCCTGCAACGCTGTTTTCCCTCATCTCCCTCGGGATGAGGGATGAGCATCTTCCCCTGAGGGTCCTGGAGCCCTGCCCGGAACGGGGGGACCCCACAAAGTATCTCCCCCGTGCCCCACGCAGCGTGGGGACCCCACAAAGCATCTTTCCCTCACCCCACGGAGAATCTCTTCCCTGCCCCACGGAGCCTGGAGACCCCAAAAAGCATCGCCCCTGCCCCACGAAGCATCTCCCCCTTGCCCCCCGCAATCTGGAGACCCCACGGAGTACGTCTCCCCTGCCCCACGCATCCCGGAGACCCCAAAAAGCATCCCCCCTGCCCCACGCAGCCTGGGGACCCCACAAAGCATCTCCACCCTGCCCCAAGGAGCATCTCCCCTGCCCCACGGAGCACCTATCCCTGCCCCCACGGAGCATCTCCTCCCTGCCCCACGCAATCTGGAGACCCCACAAAGCATCCCCCCTGCCCCACGAAGCGTGTCCCCCACCCGCCACCCCACGGAGCATCTTTCCCCACCCTCCACCCCACGGCGCACCTTCCCCCCACCCCCCAGCCGGGGCGCTCCCCCCCCGGCCCCCCCCGCGCTGCGGGATGATTTTGGGGGGCCGTGGGCTGGGCGGTGCCCCGGGGGGGGCGATGCCGCACCGCTGACATCACGGCGCTCAGCCAAAGGGAGCGGCGTGGGGCGGGGGGGGCGTGTCGGGGGCGGCCCCCGGTGGGACCGGGGCTGCTCCGGGGGGTCCCGGTGCCCCCCGATCTCTCCATGCAGGGCATGGGGAGCCTCCGGCTGGGCAACCGCGCCGTCATGTACACGGCGGAGACCCTCCCCAAGGGCAAGAACCGCGTCATGGGGGTGAGTTTTGGGGGGTTTTGGGGGGGGAACCCCTGGAAAATCCCACCCCTCAGAATTCCCGGGGGATTTCCATCCTCCCGCGGATCCCTCCGGGGATGCGCTGGGATCGAGGCACCCCCACGGCCGTGGAACGGGAAGGAGAGGAGGGGAGGGGGAGGCGGCGAGTTGACCTCATTCCCGCCCATCCCGCTCCTCCAGACCATCCAGATCATGACGGGATTCCTGCACATCGGCTTCGGGATCGTCCTGACCACGCTCACCAATGTCTACACCTCCGTGTTCGTCATCGGGGAGATCCCCTTCCTGGGCGGCGTGTCGGTGAGGGGTCCCGCGGGGGAGCGACCCCGGAGGGAAGGGATGCCCACCCCAGAGGGATAACCTCTGGAAAAGTCGGCCCCACAGAGGAATGATGCCCACTAGGGAAGGGAATTCCACCAGGGAAGGATGCCCTGAAGGGAAGGAGGGTTACCAGGGAAGGATGCCCACTAGGAAGGGAATTCCACCAGGGAATGATGTCCATAAGGAAAGGGAATTCCACCAGGGAATGATGCCCATAAGGAAAGGGAATTCCACCAGGGAATGATGCCCATAAGGAAAGAAAACCCACCAGGGAATGATGCTCAGAAGGAAGGGAATTCCACCAGGGAATGATGCCTTGAAGGGAAGGAGGGTTACCAGGGAATGATGCCCATAAGGAAAGAAAACCCACCAGGGAATGATGCCCACCAGAAAGGGAATCCCACCAGGGAATGATGTCCACAAGGAAAGGAATCCCACCAGGGAAGGGATGCCCACAAGGAAAGGATGCCTATAAGGATGGGATGCCCACCAGGAATGATCCCAGCTGGGCTCCCGTGGCTCCCAGTGCCTGGACACAGGGAATTCTGCTCCAGCAGCTGTAAGAAAAGGCAGGGGGTCCCCCTTGTGCCAGGGCCGGGCAGGTTTGGGGGGTCTGGGGGTGCCCCCGGTGCCACTGACCCCCTTTTCCCCCCCCTCCAGTTCATCATCTCTGGCTGCCTCTCCATCGGGGCCGAGAAGAGCCCCACGGAATGCGCGGTGAGCGGCACCGGGAGCAGCTCCACGGGGTTTTCGGGGTGGGGCCCTCCAGGGTGTTTTCGGGGGGGTCTCCCACCCCCTCCACCCCCCCAAAAACGCCCTGGGCGCCCGCAGGTGAAGGGCAGCCAGACCATGAACGTCATCAGCGCCATCTTCGCCCTGCTGGGGATCGTGGCCTTCATCGTCGACCTCAACCTCAACGTGCTCTACCACTCCAGCCTCGGCTACCACGGTTACCTCGTCCTGGTAATCCCGCTTTTGGGAATTCCAGCCCTCGGGAGAGCCCCGCCCCGGCCTGTTCCCTGCCTTTCAGAGGGGTGTCGTGACCTCCCCAAAGTCACTTTTGGGCTGGGGGGTCGGCGTGTCTGCCGGCGCGACCTATTTTAGGTCAGTCCCTCGGGAGATGACTCACCCTTTGGATGCATCCACGAGGCGGAAAAACTGCGGGATGGAGGGCTCGGAGCGCTCACGGAGCCGGGAGAGGAGGGGGCAGCCCCAAAATGTGGCGGGGGGGTGGGATTCCTCCTCCTGGGGGTGCTGATGGGGGTTTTCTACATCCTGGAGCTCGCAGGGAATGGGATTTCCATCGTGCTGCTCATCTTCACCATCCTGGAATTCTGCATCGCCGTGGCCACTGCCAACTTCTGGTGCCGGGCCACCCGGCTCAGCTCCAACGAGGTAGGGATTGGGATCGGGAGGTGGCTGGGATGGACCCCCTTCCCACACCTGGAATGCTTCCCTGGGATGATCCCACGATCCCGCTTCCTCCCAGTCCATGCTGATCGTTCCCAGTGCCACCCGTGTGGATCTGGCCGCGCCACCGGCGGAGCTGCCACAGCCACCCAGCTACACCGAGGTGATTCCCAATCCCCAGGGATATCCTGGATGGGAGCCGAGTCGGGATTGGGATGGCTCTCCCCACTGGAGCAGCACCCGATCCCTTCCCGCGGGACACACCCCATCCCATTCCCAGGGAGCATCCACCTCTCTGCTCTGGGAACGGGGAGAAGACCCCAAAATCCCACTGAGGGGTCACCCCAAATCCCGCCCCCTTCCCAAAGCTTTGTCTCTCTCCAGCTGGCTGCTCCCGAAGTCTGACACCGGGATGGGATCCTGCCTCCACCGCTCCCAAATCCAGGGCTACGACAACCTCTTCCCGCTGGGATACGCTGGTCCCGCCCCTCCAAAAGCCGGCGAGCCCCCCCGAATTCCCACTTTCCTGCCCATCCATCTGTCCCCGTGCCTGGTCTGAGGGGCATTCCTTGCTGGCTGCTTTGGGAAGGGGCTTCTCCGTGCGGGAACCTCGGGGAAATTCCTGCCTGTAAATCCCCAGTGGGATTCTGGGATTCACTCGCGTCAGGATTCAGGACTTTCCAGGGGGTCCGGTGGCTTGGAGCGATCCCGACGTGTGGATCCACCGGACCATCTACCTCGGCTCGCCCCCCGTTGGCTTGATTTTATCTTGGGAATAAACGCTCGATCCGGGCTTGTGTCTCCTGAATTTGGGAATTTTCAGCGTGGGAGTTGCAGTTTCCACACCCACAGACCTGGAACGGGGCTCATCCTGCCTGATTTTGCTCTGTCCTGAGGGAATTCTGCCCCCCTATCCTGGTATCTGCTCTGTCTCCCGAGGGAATTCTGCCCCGCTCCAAGCTCCTGGTGTTTGTTCTCTCCCAAGAGAATTCCATCCCCCAAAACCCCTGGTGTCTGCTCCTAAAGGATTTTTGTCCCCTTACCCCCCCAGTGCCTGCTCTCCCGAGGGAATTCTGCCCCACTAAGCCCCTCTCCCCATGGAATTCCACTCCCTAAATCAGAATATCTGCTTCCCTGAAGGAATTCCACCCCTCTAAACCACTGGTACTTGATCCTGAGGGAATTTTGCCCCCCTAATCCCTTCTCCTGAGGGAATTCCAGCCCCAAACCAGGGTCCTTGCTCTCCCAAGGGAATTCCAGCCCTAAATCCCTGGTCCCTGGTCTCCTGAGGGAATTCTGCTTCCTTAAACCCCTCTCCCCTGGGAATCCTAACCCCCAGTACCTCATTCTGAGGGATTTCTGTCCCTTAAACCCCTCTCTCCACGGAATTCCACCCCTAAACCCCTGATCCCTGCTCTCCAGAGGGAATTCTGCTTCCATAAACCCCTCTCCCCTGGGAATCCTAACCCCCAGTACCTCATTCTGAGGGAATTCTGCCCCTTAAACCCCTCTCTCCATGGAATTCCAGCCCTAAACCCCTGGTCCCTGCTCTCCTCAGTGAATTCTGTCCCCCTAAGCCCCTCTCTCCATGGAATCCCACCCCTTTAACCCCTGATACCTCATCCTGAGGGAGTTCTGCCCCTTAAACCCCTCTCTCCACAGAATTCCACCCCTTTAACCCCTGGTACCCGTTCTCCTGAGGGAATTCTGTCCCTTAACCCCTCTCCCACAGGAATCCCACCCCTAACCCCCTGGTCCCTGCTCTCCCAAAGGAATTCTGCCCCCAGACCCCCCTCCCAGCCTCCAGCTCCGCTATTTTTAGCGGGGCCGGAGCCGCTGGAGCGCCGGCGGCGGTGCCGGTGACGCCAGCACATCCCGGCACATCCCGGTTTTTCCGCCGCCACCGGAGAAGCCGCCCCGGGGCTGGGGCTGCTCCCGGGGGTGACACGGGGACACCCGTGCCGTGTGCTCCCTGTTCCCACAATCCCAGCTGAGGGATCTCATGGATGCTCCCAAATCTCAACCCCGCAAACCCCCCATTTATAGGGGTGGGAATTGGAGCCGAAGGGCTCTGGGATCGTTTCATCCTTAATTATCCCGCATCCATAGGGATGCTTGAGTTGCTAATGAGCATCCAGTGGCATCAGGTTGCTTAAGGAGCATCCCAAGCCTCTGGAAAACCGGGATGATCAGCACCCCAGTGCTGATTTCCTGAATTTTAGTGCCCTGGTGGGGGGGATCCCCTTAATTTTTCGGGACAGGATCCATCTCAAATCTTCCCAGTGAAGTCCTCCCTGACCATTCCCTTTGGTTTTCGGAGGTTTTCCATGTTTTTCCCGCATTCCCCCGGCGCTCCAGCTGCTCAGCCAAAGCCTCATGGATTATTCACTCCCTGTCGGTTATTTCTGCTCCCGGCTCTGAAAAAATAATGAGGCGGATCCGTCGGAAAAGCCCCAGGGATTTTGGGAATGGGATGAACAGGCTGTGTCTACTCACCCCGTGTCCACAATCCATTACGGCTCCGGAGCATCCCAACCTCTCCCAGCTCCACAGGGACCACCAGGAAGCCATTCCAAGCCCTATCCAAGCTGGTGGATCCAGCTGTGTATTCCCACATGGCATCAGGGTCTGTTTTCCCGGAGTATCCCAGTGTTTAGACTGGATCCATGGGTTTTCCACAGGGGAGATCCCTAAGGAAAGCCAAAACTCCAAGGAGGAGCCCAGGTGAGTTGGGCTGGGGGGTCCCAATGGCTCTGTTTTCCCTGGAAAAAAGAAGGATCCAGGGAGACCTTGGAGCACCTTCCAGTGCCAAAAGGGGCTCCCAGAAAGCTGAAGGACTTTGGAAAAGGCATGGAGTGACAGGACATTGGGAATGGCTTTTTCCAGAGGGCAGGGTTAGATGGGATATTGGGAAGAAATTCTTCCCTGTGAGGCTGATGAGGTGCTGGAGTGGATTTTCCAGGGAAGTTGTGGCTGCCCCATCCCTGGAAGTGCCCAAGGCTGGTTTGGAGCAACCTGGGATAGTGGAAGGTGTCAGGGTTGGAATGAGATGGGATTTAAGGTCCCTTCCCAGCCAAACCATTCCAGGATTGTCAGTGGGAGGCAGTGCCAGTTGGAGCTTTTCCAGGAGTTTTACTGGGAGTGAGAGGATCAAAGGCTGGGATGTCACGTGAGGGGGTGACAGACACATCTGGGGCAGGGTTTGGGAGCAATGTGTCCCAAATGCCAGGGAATGGATCATCCCAACCTCCTGCTCCTGGCTCTGGATTCCCTAATCCGGGATGGACATGGTCAAACACCCTCCAAGGAGGATCCTCCATGGAATTTTGGGGACAAAAGAGTGGGGACAACAGCGGTGACACTCCTGGGGTGACACACTGGGAGTGTTTGCATCAGGGCTGGTGGCCCCTGTGCTGTGATTCCCGGGAATGCCACCTGGATAAAAGCCAAAATACCTGCAGCCCGTCCTGGAAAACGTGACTTTTCCTGCTGGAATCCCAATGGAAACAGCCCCGTGGGAAGCAGGAACACCTGGAAGCAAAGGAAAATGTTGACTTTGGGTATTTTTATGGGGATGTAAAGTTTGTCCTGGCAACCAGAAACTTCCTATGGAAGGAATTTCTCCCTTGTAATCTATTTTCTTTGGAAAAAAACCCATGGAGTTTTGGGTTGGAAAAGGAATTTTGGTCCCACCTGGCTCATAAAATTTGGGATTTGGGGCATTCTCGCTGATTCCTCCTCAGCCTGAGCATCCAGGTTTCCCCCATCCATACTTTTCCCCTGAAAAATAGGAAAATAAACATTAAAATCCAAAGAATGTGTTGTGTAAATCAACAAAGCCTGCAATTCCTGCAAATAAAGGGCTGGAAAACCCTGCTGCTTCCCTGCATCTGCTTCAAAACTTCCCCTCCTCTGGAATCTGCTCCCAAGATAAATCCTGATAAATCCTGACATCCTTCCCTGGGCTTCAGGCTGCACCTGGGTATATTTAGCAAGGGGGAAAAGTGCTTTTTCCATGGATAACTCACTCGGAAAAGGGGCTTTAGGGAGGGCCAAGGCTGGCTGAAAGGCTGGAATTTCAGAAATGCTGCAGGATTTGGGAGGAAATCCACCGTGCAGGGCGGTTTTGGCTGGGAACGCGAGCCTGGATAATGCCGGAGCATAAAGAGGGGATCCCAGAATTTCCACGGGGGCTCAAGTGTTCCTGGAATGAGATCCCGGGGAATTGTTAGGACTGGGGGGTTGAGAGGGAGAGGGAGCAGCAGGAATTAAAGGCTCTGAGGCACCAGGAATGTGCTGAAGGGGTTGAATCTCATCCATGTCCATGTTTTTCCTGGAAAGCTGTGCCTCCAGATGCAGCCCTTTACGAGGCCAAGTGCTTCCATCAGGGATGTGGGATGGAGGAAGGTCATGGATGGGATGGACACGTGAGTCACTTGCTTTTGCTTTCCAGCTCTGTCATTCCAGCTCTTTTCTGGGATCCCATTTAGGCTGGTTTTGGGGGTGTATCCCATTCCCTGAATCCTGGAATGGTTTGGGTTGGGAGGCACCCAAAGGATCATCCAGTTCCAAGCCCCTGCCATGGGAAGGGTCACCTTCCACTGGATCAGGTTGCTCCAAGTCCCATCCAAACTGACTCCAGGGCTGGAAGCCTCTCCTGGGCTCTGGAATGCTGTGCTTCCAAACCCGGTCTCTCAGCTCCCTCTAGGGCCAAAGGGAAGAAAAAAACACTCCCAAAAGTTGCTCCACCTGCTCCTAAAATCCCCAGCTGGATGGTCCTTGCCTTCCCTGGGAAGGTGGGAAACCAAGCTCGGAGACACAGGAATCCTGGACCTAAAAATTCCACTTCCACCAGGAAATTCCTGCCCTGCACCCAGGGAACATGCAGGAAACCTGTGGCTGGTGTGGAGGATCCTGATCCTCCTGGAAAACAGGACATGGTTGTTTTGTGGGAAGAAGGGGCCTCTGAATCCCTCGGGATCCCCTCTCCATGAGCAGTGGGTCTGTTCACAGTCCAAGCTCCCATTTCCCATCATAAGCAACGGGATCTCCATTCCAGAGCCAGCCCGGAATTCCCTGGATTCCCAATTTGTGTGTCCTCACTGGGGACAAATCCACAGGGGTGGAGCAAGGGGAACCCCAAAAATGGCAATAAAGGAGATTCCTCGGGATGTAACAGGGTTTATAAAGTTCCCTGGCTCAATCCCTGTTTTTCCTGGGAAGTGGGAAGGGCTGGCTGCCTCATTAGCGGCCCTAATTAGCATCCCATTAGGAGCCAGGCTAATTGCAGAGACAATTCCCAAGCAAAGCATCCACAATTTGGGATGGAAAGGACTTTCTCAACACCAGGAAAGGGAGCATCCCATGGGAGAAACATCCAACCCTTCCCAAAGCTGCAGAAATCAACCTGCCTCGACTTCCCAAATCCCTTCCCAGCCCAGGATTTTGGGAGCCTCCCCTGGCAAAGCCGCCCCGTTGAGCAATTCCAGGACGGAGCTTCCCGCAGGGAGCAAAGGGCAGCGGGAGCGTGCCCTGCCTGTCCAGCACCTCCCGGGGATTTTGGGACAGGGCAGGGAGGAGGAGGGAAAGGAAAGGAGGGTATTTGGGTGCTCCTTGAGCTCATTCCCAGGCCATGGCGGCCACCACGGTGACGGAATCCGGCGGCGTGAGGATCATCACGGAGGTGATCCCGGCCATGGATCCCCGGGCGGCCCAGCTGGCATCGGGATCGGGGTCACCTGAGCCTGCCAGGACGTCGTTCCCGGTCCAGAGCTTCCGGAGGGCTCAGCCCAAGGTGTTGGGGGTGAGACACGGCATTCCCAGGGGGCAAAGCAGGGATTGGGGATCCACAAGGATTGGGGATCCACAGGGATTGCCCTGCTCGGGGTTCCCCGCCTGTCCCAAGTCCCTTCCTGATGCTGGGATTGGGGTGGGATACACCTCCAACCCAAGGAATTGGGATCCTTCTCCCCCCATCCTCCCCCAGACCATCCACATCTTCACTGGGATCATCCACATCTCATTTGGGATCATCCTGACAGCATCGGAGCACGAAACCCCTTCCCTGCCCGTGGCCAGCGGGGTCCTCTTCTGGCTCGGCGTCCTGGTAAGTTGGGATGAGGGCATGGGAATCTCAGGGAATTTTGGGGACAGTACCACCCTGGTCTCCAGGTCTCCTCTGGTCCCCACAACTTCCCACCTTGCAGCTGTGTTTGTGCATCCCTGAACCCCAACTCTCACCAGGAAAGGTGACAGGGAGTGGTGCCTTGTTCCTGACGTCCCCATTCCCGCTGTTTTCCAAGCAGCTCCTGGTCTCGGGATCTTTGCTGGTGGAAAGTGAAAAGAGAGACAACATCGTGCTGGTAAGATCCAGGATGGGAGGGATAACGTGGCCCTCCATTCCTTATGTCCCTTCCAGGGGGCTGCTGGGACCCCTCCACAGCCTGGATTCATCCCATGGGATCCATAGCCCAGTCTCCCCATAGGGAATTGCCCAATATTTCCCACAGTATGGGATTCAGGGCCTCCAGGAGACCCTCGGGGCCTTTTGGAGTCACTGTGGGATGAGGGGGACAAAAGGTCCAGGAGAAGCCATGGGCTTCTTGGAGCCACTCTGTGATTTCAGGGACAAAAGGAATAGGAGAAGCCATGGGCCTTTTGGAGCCACTTTGGGATTACAGGGAAAAAAGGAACAGGAGACCCGTGGGGCCTCTTGGAGCCACTCTGGGATTACAGGGGAAAAAAGGAACAGGGAACCCTCAGGGCCTCTTGGAGTCACTTTGGGATGGGCAAGGGACAAATCTATGGAACCTCTCAGGGTCAGGTTGGGATGGGTGGGAAAAACAGGTCCAGGAGACCCTCTGGGCCTCCAGCAATCCCCCCAGTTCAGGGTATTTTAGAGCCACTGTGGGATTACAGGCACAAAATGCCCAGGACACCCTTGTCCCTGTTCCTGGGGCTCCGTGTCACCCCGGGTGACCCCACAGGTGCAGGCCTGCTGCGTGGTCAACATGGGTGTGGTCCTGGGCACGCTGGTGGCCACGGCAGTGCACGGCACGGCCATCACACGGCCCCCACCCGGCTGTGAGCGCCAAATCCCCTTCCAGATCCAGCCAGAGTGGTGTCTCAGCATGGAGAACAAGGTATGGACACCTGGGAACGCCCAGGAGCCACGTGGGGTGTCCAGGGCTCCAGGTCCTGCTCAAGTGGTGGGTTTGAACCTCCTAGTCCTAGTCAGGGAGGGTGTCCAAAGCTCCTGATCCCACCCAGGTGGGGTGTCCCGGGCTCCAGGTAGGATGTCCAGTCTCCAGGTGGGGCATCCAGGGCTCCACGTGGGGTGTCCCAGTCTCCAGGTGAGGTGTCCCAGTCTCCAGGTGGGGCGTCCAAGGCGTCCGGTGGGGCGTCCAAGGCTTCAGGTGGGGCGTCCCAGTCTCCAGGTGGGGTGTCCAGAGCTCCAGATGGGATCTCCAGGTCTCCAGATGGGTTGTCCAGGGCTCCAGGTGGGGTGTCCCGGGCTCCAGGTGGGGTGTCCCGGGCTCCAGGTGAGGTGTCCAGGGCTCCAGGGGGGGTGTCCAGGGCTCCAGGTGGGGTGTCCAGGGCTCCCAGTCCCACTCAGGTGGGATGGAACCCACCACTCCCAATTGGGCCGTGGATCCCGGGGCTGCTCCAGGAGCTTCCCGTGGTTCCTCCCCTGGCAGGTCCTGAGCAATGGGCTGGATTGCACCCTGCTGCTCCTCACCCTGCTGGAATTCTGCGTGGCTGTGGCAGCCCTGGCCTTCGGATACGAGGCCGTCCGGCAGCACGGCTACACCCACATGGTGAGGGGCTCGGGAGGACCCCCAGCTTCCCTGGGAACGACTGGGAATGAGTGGGAATGAGTGGGAACCCCCAGGGATCCCTAGGAATGCCTGGGAATCCCTGAGAAGCGCGGGAACAGCTGGCAATCACACCCATGGGAATTCCTGTGAACCCCTGGGAACCCTTTGGAATGCCTGTGAACCCCTGGGAATCTCTGGGAACTCCCCAGAATCTCTGGGAACTCCTGGGAAACCCTGGGAATGCCTGGAAAACCTTGGGAAACCCTGGGAATCCCCCTGAACTCCCAGGAATCCCTGGGAAGCCTCAGAAATCTCTGTGAACCCCTGGGAATGCCTGGCAATCCCTGGGAATGCCTGGCAATCCCTGGGAACCCCTGGAAAGCCCTGGGAACACCTGGAAAGCCCTCAGGAACTCCGGCGAATGCTTGGGAAGCCCTGGGAATCCCTGGAAACCCCTGAAAATGCCTTCGAACCCCTGGGAATCTTTGGGAAACTTGACAATCCCTGGGAACCCCTGGGAATCCCCACAAACCCTCAAGAATGCCTGGAAAACTCTGGGAACCCCTGGGAACCCCTGACAATTCCTGTGAACCCCCAGGGAAGCCCTGGAAAACCCTGGGAACCCCCCGGGAATCCCTGGAATGCTGATTCCACCTCTTCCCCCAAGGGGCCACCTTGGAGGTGTCACTGTGCTCCCCAAAACCTTCATTTTCCCGTTTTCCCTTTCCCAGGCGCTGTAGCCATGGATCCCCCCTCACCTCGAGGTGCTGCATCCCGGGGGGGGTCTCCGCTACCGGAGCCTCGAAGCCCCTCGGAGCCCGCCCCGGTGCCCTCAATAAAGGCCTTTGCCCCCGTCTCAGCCCACGCGTGTCTCGGGGGGCCGCTCAGGGGGTCTCACCTCGGGTGGGTTTTGGGGAGGGGGGGCGGCCCACAGTGCCCGACACAAACATGGCGGCCGCCCCTCAGCGCTGAGGGAATTGCCCGACACCAACATGGCGGCCGGGGAGTCTCGGCGGCCTCGGTCTTGGGCGCGCTGTGACGTCACCTGGCCGCGACGCCGCGGGCACGTGGATCATGGATGGGGAGGACGGGAGGACCCCGGGATCGGGATCGGGATCGGGATCGGGATTGGGAGCGACCCCCGAGGGGCCCGGCGGGGCTGCCCCGGCCGCGGGCCCGGCGCGGCGGCGGCGGAAAAGCGCCAAGAAGCGGCAGGAGGCGGTGGCGGCCATTCCACGGGGCAGGCCCAAGTCAGGGCGGGTGTGGAAAGACCCCGGGAAGAAAAGGTGGGAACGGGGAGGGGGATGTTTGGGAAGGGCATGTTTGGGAGGGGGCTCTGGGGGTGTTTGGGTGTGGGGGTGATGAAGCTCGGGGCGTATTTTGAGGTGTCTCGGGTGGGCAGGGTTTTGGGGGGGTCACTCGTGGGGGTGTGTGGGGGGATTGGGGTTATCCATAGGTATCCATAGGTTTTAGGGAGGATCCAGGGCACAGGGAGGTTTCGGAGGGGGGTTTTCATGGAATTCTGACCTGAGGAGTTTCTGGAGAGCAGCCACGAGTGCATCCCGGCGTTTTTGGCGAGCCAACACACACATCATGTGGTTCCAGGTTCTCCCACATGATCCAGGACAAGGCGCTCCGCACCTCCTGGGCCCGGAAAATGAAGGAGAGGCAGGAGAAGAAGCTGGTCCGGGATCTGGCCCGGCAGCTGGAGGAAGGGAAGCAGAGGGAGCGAGAGGTAACCGGGAATTCCCACCTTTCCCGTGTCTCTGTCCTCACCTCGGGCTTTGGCTGATCCCGGTGCTGTTCGAAATCCTGGGAAAACGGCGGCTGGGATGGTGAATTCCCTGCGCTGGCACCAAATCCAGTCACATGCTGCGAGTCACCCACTCGGAATAAACTCCCCGGGGTCAGTCCGAGCCTCCTCCGGGCTGGAAAAGCCGCTGGAATGACGGATTTCACGCCTGGGCGGGTTTGGGTTTGATCCCGGCCGGGAGGGATCCTCCACAGGGAATGTTTTGGTGCAGGAAAAGAAGCGGCGGCGGGAGGAGAACCTGAAGCGGCGCCTGGAAAACGAGCGGAAAGCCGAGATTGTCCAAGTGGTGAGTCCCCATTTGGCCCCTCTCCCGGCTGGGAACAGCACTGGGAATGCCCCACAACACCCGGACTGGGTGGACTGGGCTCCAGTTCCTCTCCATGGCTCTGTGCTGAAAGGATACTGGGAGAACTGGGCGATTCCTGGCAAAGCTGGCAGCATGCTGGGAGAGGGTTCCCTGTGCCAAGGAGGGTGGGATGGGATGGGATGGAATTGATGGGATGGAATTGGGACAGCTGCTCTCCCAAGCTTGGGAGCACCAGGACTAAGGGATAACGGGCACACAGGGTGGTGGGACAAGGAAAACGTGGCACTGATGGGAATCCACGTGGGGAAAATCCCAGGGAAACACCCATGAGCTCAGGATGGGTGTGGAAGTGCCCAAGGCCAGGAGCTTGGAGCAACCTGGGCTAGTGGAATAGGGATCTGGGCTACTGGATAGGGATCATCCTTAAGGTCCTCTCCAACCCCAAACCACTCCAGGATTCCATGCAATCCCTCTTTTTTTCCCAGATCCGGAACCCCCTGAAGCTCAAGAGGGCCAAGAAGAAGCAGCTCCGGCGGGTGGAAAAGCGGGACACGCTGGCCCTGCTCCAGAAAACACCCGTCAGGCGTGGCAAAACCCCGGAATGAGGAGGGAATGGGGATCCCCCCGGGCCTGGGATGTGCAGGATGCATTCCCATGGATCCTGCTCCCCTTTCCAGGGGTGTTTCCCCCGCCTCGGAGGGCAGGAATTGCTGCCCGGACTTCTGGTGTTGGACAGACAAGAGGACAGAGCTGGGATGGGTTGTTCCGTGATCCATGGGAAGCTGCTGGATCCAAATCCCTGTGGGATGGGGATGTTGCTGGCACAGAACTTTGCCTTATAAAAATGAATGGGATTTGAGCCAGATTTGCCTCCAGTGGCTCCACCTGGGACCTTCCCAGAGAGCAAATTCCCGCTGGGAATGAGCCTTGGAGCCCGTCCCTAAGGAAGGGGACACATCCCTGAAAGGATGGGAGTGGGACACGCCCTCTTGGGGTGACAACACTGGGAATTTGGAGGGGATTTGGGACAGGGGGGAGATGGAAGGAAGAGGCTCAGGGTGGGAAATCCACATGGATTTCTTCACATTCCTGTTTTTTCTTGCTCTGGGAACATCCTTTTCTGCATTCCTGGGGAGGGATGGGATAAAGGGGACACTCTGGGGGGACAACGGGGCCATTGGAAGGGAAAATGGAAATCCTGGAATGGGAATTGGGAGTCCCACCCATGTCCCGGATCCCCCCCGTGTCCAGGATCCCCCCCATATCCAGGGCTGTCACAGGGAAAAGGTGGAGCCTGGCAGGAATTTTTGGGGTGTGGCAGGTGCCAGTCTGGCATGGGGTCATGGGGCAGCCCTCTGCCCTTCTGCCTCCCGGGTTAATGATTTCCAAGGAATACTCAATCTCTGCCTCTCCCTCTCCAGAGCCCACAGAGCCCTTGCCCAGCAGGGTAAGAGAGGGGGGAATTGGGATCCCATTCCCGTGGCCTGGGGGCTCGGAGGGGCTGGTTTTCCTGGTGGGCGGGTGTGGGAAAACCAGAACCACATGTCTCCTCCCACGCGGGATTGGGGCCAAACCCCCTCGTTCCGCATTCCCGGAGAGGGAACAGGGAGGATTTGGGATCGGGGTGGGGGGCTCGGAGCCCCTGGAGCCCCGATCTGCTCCGACCCCCTCCCCGCGGGGCACAGGAGGATAAGGAGAGGGGACGGTGTGTGTTGGGAATGCCGGGGCTGGAAGACGTGGGAAAGGGGTGGTGCTGCTGCGGGGCAAGTTTTGGGAGTGCCTGGAGGGGTGGCTTGGGGTGGGGGATGGGGATAAGGGAGGGA
>JAXCLP010000161.1:8366334-8383459 GCA_035584035.1 Lepidocolaptes lacrymiger
GGGATGGGGACAGGGAAACGGGGATGGGGACAGGGAAACGGGGATGGGGACAGGGAAACGGGGATGGGGACAGGGAAACGGGGATGGGGACAGGGAAGGAGGGGATGCCAGCAGGACTACCCAGACCACAAACCCACCTCCTCTTGCCATCGCCACATCCCGTTATCCACAAGGGAGGATCCCTGGGGACATTCCCCGCCGCCATCCAGCCCCCTGTGACGCTCGGGACGATCCCGTTCCCAGGTGCACCATGGTGGAGGTGACGGTGACACCGCAGTCCTCGCTGGCCGACCAGCGTGTGCAGATCCGGGTGCGGGGACTGTCCCCATCGCAGCTCGTCACTCTCCGGGCTTGGCTGAAGGATGAACACGGCGAGCGCTTCCAGTCCCGTGCCTTTTTCCGCGCCGACGGGTCGGGAGAGGTGGACCCGGGGACCCAGGCTGCCCTCGGGGGCAGCTACTCCGGCGTGTGGCCCATGGGGCTCTTCTGGTTCCTGCAGCCAGACACGCTCTTCCGACGGCTGGTGAAGCGGGACGTGGCCGGGAGCCCTTACCGGGTGCGGCTGGAGGTGTTCGACGGGCTCCAGCTGGGCACGGAGCCGCAGGGGCAGCCGCTGGGGTGGTGCGAGGCTGAGAGGTGGTACGTGGGACCCGGAGTGCAGAGGGTGCCCATCCGCGAGGGAAGGGTCCGAGGGGCCCTGTTCCTGCCTCCCGGTGAGCACCGAGCGCCCCCGGCATGCCCAGCCCTGGAAATCCTGAGATAATGAACGGCAGGGACCCCCAAGGATGCTCAGCCCTGGGCTGACCAGCCTTAGGATACCCAGTCTCAGGATTTCAGCCCTAGGATGCCCAGCCCTGGGATATCCAATCTCAGGACCCCTGGGATGCCCAGCCCTGGGATATCCAATCTCAGGACCCCTGGGATGCCCAATCTCAGGACCCCTGGGATGCCCAATCTCAGGACCCCTGGGATGCCCAGCCCCTGGAATTCCTGGGATAATGACCAGCAGGGACCCCCAAGGATGCCCAGCCCTGGGTTGACCAGCCTTAGGATAGCCAGTCTCAGGATTCCAGCCCTGGAATTCCTGGGATAATGAACAGCAGGGACGCCCAAGGATGCTCCGTCCTGGGTTGACCACCCTTGGGATACCCAGTCTCAGGACCCCTGGGATGCCCAGCCCTGGAATTTCTGGGATAACTAACAGCAAGGACCCCCAGATGCTCAGGCTCTGGACCCCTGGGATGCCCAGCCCTGGAATTCCTGGGAGAATGAACATCAGGGACCCCCAAGGATGCCCAGCCCTGGATATTGAATTTTGGGATCCCTGGGATAAACAAACATCAGGACCCCCAGATGCCCAACTTTGGGACTCCTGGGATACTGAACCTTGGAATCCCCAGGATACCCAGCCTTGGGATCCCAGGGTATCAAACCTCAGGACCCCTATGATGCCCATTCTCCTGACCTGTGGGATGCCACATCTTGGGATATCTGGGATGCCAAACCTCAGGATCCCCCAATGCCCAGCCTTGGCACCCCTGGGATACAGGATGTCACCAGTGGCTCCTCATCCCTGGCATTCCCCCTCTCTCCCCACAGGCCCAGGCCCCTTCCCGGGGGTCATCGACCTGTTTGGGGGTGCCGGGGGGCTGATTGAGTTCCGGGCAGGACTCTTGGCCAGCCGGGGCTTTGCCGTGCTGGCCCTCGCCTACTTTGCCTACGACGACCTGCCCAAAGTCCTGGCCAAGCTGGACCTGGAATACTTTGAGGAGGCAGCTGATCTGCTCCTGAAGCACCCCAAGGTGAGCCCTGGAGCGTGGAGAGGGACACCTGGGAGCTGGGATGTCCTGGGGACTGGGGCCACCGGGTGAGGGGGACGTGCAGGTGACCAGGGACATCCCAGTAAGGTCCCAGGGTTGTCCTGAGCACCAGGAAAGTCCCAGGAATTGGGGACATCCAGGTGAGCAGGGACATCCCATTAATGTCCCAGGGTTGACTGGAGCACCAGGAATGTCCCAGGGGTTGGGGGCATCCCAGGTGAGCAGGGACATCCCAGTGATTTCCCAGGGATGTCCCAGTAATGTCTGAGGGGCTGGGGACATCCCAGGTGAGTGGGGACACCCCAGTGATCTCCCAGGGATGCCCCAATAATGTCCTAGGGTTGTCTGGAGCACCAGGAACGTCCCAGGGATTGGGGACATCCCAGTGATCTCCCAGTAATGTCTCAGGGTTGTCTGGAGCACCAGGAATGTCCCAGGGGTTGGGAACATCCCAGAGATCTCCCAGGGTTGTCCCAAACACCAGGGATGTCCCAGTAATGTCCCAGGGTTGTCTGGAGCACCAGGAATGTCCCAGGGGCTGGGGGCATCCCAGTGAGTGGGATGTCCTGGTGACTGGACACATCCCAATGGGGACATCCTTGTCCCAGTGCCACCATCCCACTGACTTCCTACCTGGCTCCCTCTGCCCCCCACAGGTCCGAGGGCCCGGCCTGGGCGTGGTGGGCGTCTCCAAAGGCGGCGAGATGGCCCTGGCCATGGCCAGCTTCCTGCCACAGGTGGTGGCCACGGTGTGGATCAACGGCACGTCCTTCCTCCACGGCAACCCGCTGGTCTACAAGGACCTGGTGATCCCGCCCATCCCCTACTGCCTGGAGCGCGTCCTGCTCACCGAGATGGGGGCCCTGGACAACTCGGGGGTGTTCGCCGACCCCCGGGACCCCGCGCACCGCACCTCGGCCATCCCGGTGGAGAACATCCGCGGGAAGGTGCTCTTCGTGGTGGGTGAGGACGACCGCAGCTTCAACAGCAAGCTCTTCGCCGAGCTGGCCCTGGCGCGGATGCCCTCGGAGAGCGGCAGGATCCTGTCGTACCCCGGCGCCGGGCACCTCATCGAGCCCCCCGGGTCACCTCTCTGCAGCATCTCCAGCATCCGCGGGACCCCCCGGCCCGTGGCGTGGGGAGGGCAGCCCCAGCCCCATGCCCGGGCACAGGAACATTCCTGGCAGGAGATCGTCCAGTTCCTGGAGCAGCAGCTGGGCTCGGCCGCCCCCATGAAGCTGTGAGGGGGATAAAAAGGGTTAAAAAGGGGTCAGGGACAGCGGGATCGGAGCCAGAGGGGAATAAAGTGGCACCTGGTGGATCCTGGTTGTGTTTCTGGAGGGGGGGACATATATAGGGTGTGTATGGAGGTATATGGGACGTCTGTAGGACATGGGCAGGGTGTATATTGGATCTGTATATAGGATGTCTATAGGATACGTACAGGGCATATACTGGACACATATATAGGGCATAGGATATATATAGGGCACATATAGGATACATACAGGACATATATTGGACATAGATGTAGGATATCTATAGGACACAGATATAGGATATATACAGGGCATATACTGGACACATATATAGGGCATAGATATAGGATATATATAGGGCACATATAGGATATATATAGAGCATAGATTGGACATAGATATAGGATATCTATAGGACACAGATAGAGGATATATACAGGGCATATACTGGACACATATATAGGGCATAGATATAGGATATATATAGGGCACATATAGGATATATATAGAGCATAGATTGGACATAGATATAGGATATCTATAGGACACAGATAGAGGATATATACAGGGCATATACTGGACACATATATAGGGTATATATAGGGCACATATAGGATACATATAGGATATCTATAGGACACAGATAGAGGATATATACAGGGCATATACTAGACACATATATAGAGCATCTATAGAGTATAGATATAGGATATATATATAGGGCACATATACATATAGGGCATAGATTGGACATAGGTATAGGATATCTATAGGACATAAATATAGGATATATAGAGAGCACATATAGGATATATACAGGGCACATATTGGACATATATATATATAGGATATCTGTAGGGCATAGATCTAGGATATATACAGGGCATATACTGGACATACACAGGGCATCTATAAGGCATAGATATAGGATATATATAGGGCACATACAGGATACATATAGGGCATAGATTGGACATAGATATAGGATATCTATAAGAGACAGATATAGGATATATGGAGAGCACATATAGGATATATACAGGGCATAGATTGGACATAGATACAGGATATCTATAGGACATAGATATAGGATATATATAGGATTTATACAGGGCATAGATTGGACATATCTATAGGATATCTACAGGACATAGATATAGGATATAGAGAGCTCATATAGGATAGATATAGCGCAAATACTGGACATGTATATAAGATATATATAGAATATCTATAGAACATATACAGGGATAGATTGGACATATATATAGGACATATCAAATATATATTGGACATGTATATAGGATGTAAATAGGACAAATATAGGACATATATTAAACATTCATATATTGGACATTGTCAGACATATTAGACACATATAGGACAACCATCAGACATACGTATTGGATAAATATCAGACATATATCAGACATATATAGGACATATATATGACACATACCAGGTACGTAGGGGATCACATCTGGCTCCAGCTCCACATCCCTTCCCACTGGGATCACATTCCCAGGCCCTGGGCAGGGAACAGGGAGTGGCCATGCCCGTCGCTCCGGGGTGACTCATTTTAATCTGCAATAAAGATAAATCCCAGGAGAGAAACTTCTGGAAAGGGAGGCAGAGGGAACAAGCAAAGTGCTCCACAGAGGACTTGGGATTCCCTGTGGGACACTGCCAGGATTTGGGGGCAAATTCCCAGTGCCACTGTGTGCTCTGGTCCTGATCCCACGGGAGTGGGACATCTGTGGGTGGGCAGGAATGGGGGCACATGCCATCCACTCTTCCTGCCTGGATAACTCCATCCAGCCGGGCATCCTGTTTGCTTGGGAGAGTTTTCCAAGCGTGGGATCAGCTCAGCTTGTCCCCGGTCACCGTGACCCGGCCACGGGAGGTGACCAGGGGGCCGGGGCACCGGGGTCACCGTCGGCAGGGGAGCGAGGAGCCCCGGGCAGAGCTCATCCCACCCGGTCAGCTGATCCCCCCTCCCTCCTCATCCCATGGGGATATAAACCCTCACGGGGAAGCTCCATGTGCCACTCGTGTGTCACAGCGCCATGGCACGGAGCTGCTCCTTCCTCCTGCTCCTCTCCCTCCTGGCCTTGGCCCCCAGGGCCACCGGGGCGCTCCCACGGCACCGCTTCGACTGCGGAGAGCTGGGAATGCAGCTCCTGGTCTTCCCATCCCACGGACGCTCCATCCGCTTCAAGGTCCTGGGTGAGTTGGGAGATCCCCCCCCCAAGACCCCAGACCCCAAAATCTGAGTGTTCCATGGGATAAATCCAATGGTTCAACGAGGTGCTGGTGCTGCTGGGGGGGTTCCTGTGAACCCGCTGCCCTCGGGAGCATCCCAATGTTTGGATGTGTCACTCCCTGGTGTCCCACCAGACGAGTTTGGCACCCGCTTCGACGTGGCCAACTGCTCCATCTGCCTCCACCGGCTCAGCTCCGGGGAGGACGGATCCGTCGCCTTCTTCTCTGGATACAAGGGCTGCCACGTCCTGCCCCAGGTGATGCTCCCACCCTTTTCCCGGCCCCCTCAGGCTGGACCGGGATAACCATCCCTAATATCCCACCGCAGGAGAACGACTACGTCCTGAGGGTGCAGCTGGAGGAGCTGCTTCCCAGCGGGATCCCGGTCACCTCCTCCGAGGTCAACATGACCTGCCCAAAGCCCGGTGGCTTCGAGACGCTCCCGGAGCGGGGCCGGGATAACGGGGTCGTGCTCTCCCACGCCGGGCTCCTGCACCACGTCTCCCAGTCTTCCCTCAGCCTGGCAGGATCCCACCTCTCATCCCACGCCCACTCGGAGCAGCTCCACGCCTTGGCACAGCACGAGCACAGCTCGGGGATTCCCGGGATTCCACCCCAGTCCAACCCAGCTCGCCCGGGGTTTCAGGAGTCCAGTGGGATTCGTCCCGTCTCCAACATCCAGGGGGGCTTCACCATCCAAGGAATGCAGCCCCTCCACGCTGGGGGGCAGAGCCAGACAGGGCTTGTATCCCAAAACCCTCCTGGTTGGACACATCCTGGGGGGCAGACCTGGACAGGCCTTCACCCGGGATTTGTATCCCAAAACCCCCCCAGTTTGGTGAATTCTGGGAGTCAGACCCAGCCAGGGCTTCGCCCGGGGTTTGTATCCCAAAATCCTCCCAGTTCGGGGCGTCCTGGGGGTCTGAATCAACCAGGGCACCTTCGTCCAGGGTTTGGATCCCAAAATCCTCCCAGTTTGGTAAATTCTGGGAGTCACACTCAGCCAGGGCTTCGCCCAGGGTTTGGATCTCAAAATCCTCCCATTTCAGTGAATTCTGGGAGTCTGACGCAGCCAGGCCACCTTCGCCCAGGGTTTGTATCCCAAAATTCTCCCAGTTTGGTAAATTCTGCGAGTCAGCCTCTACCAGGGCTTCGTCCAGGGTTCCTATCCCAAAATCCTCCCAGTTTGGTGAACTCTCAACCAGGAATTCGCCCAGGGTTTGGATCCCAGAATCCTCCCAGTGCAGTGAATTCCGGGAGTCACACTCAGCCAGGGCTTCGTCCAGGGTTTGCATCCCAAAATCCTCCCAGTTTGGTGAACTCTCAACCAGGAATTCGTCCAGGGTTTGTATCCCAAAATCCTCCCAGTTTGGTCAACTCTCAACCAGGAATTCGTCCAGGGTTTGTATTCCAAAACCCTCCCAATTCAGCCCATTCCGGGGGTCAGACCCGCCCAGGGTCTGTATCCCAAAACCCCCCCGGATTGCCCCCGGCTGGTGCTCACCTTCCAGCAGGATTCCTGCGCCCAGGAACTCCACTCCAAACCCAGCCGGGAATAGCCCATTCCAGTTTCCAACCCAACTCCCATACTGGGTTCCATCCCGGCAATCCCAGTCTGGCTTTATCCCGCCCGGGACTCCCATCCTGGCCGGGTTTCATCAGGCCTGGAATTCACCTCCCACCTGGATTGCTGCATCCTGGGATTCATCCCCAGCCTGACCTGCTCCACCCCACAGCGCTCTTCTACCCCTCAGGAGGGGCAGGTAAGGGGGAAAACTGGGAAAAGGGGCTGGGATAAGAGGAAGTGGCACCAAGGGAGGTTTGGGTTGGATAACAGGGAAAATTTTACATGGGAAGGGTTGTCCAGTCCTGGACACCGTGCCTGGAATTGCTCCATAAACGTGTGGATTGGCATTTCCATGGGAACACTCCTTGACCTTGAGGGGCTTTTCCAGGCCAACAATTCCATGATTTCCCAGGAGGACTGGCACCTCGGGGGGCAGTTCCCAAGGGCAGTGTTCCATCTCTTCCCACCCTCAGGAATGCAGCTGACCCGGGAGCAGTGCCAGGTGCCAGCGGGGCGGGTGCCCTGCGTGGCTCCCACGGGAAGGGACGGATGCATCCAGGCGGGATGCTGCTACGACGACATGGACCACACCACGCCCTGTTACTACGGCAACACCGGTAGGATGCTCGGCCAGGGGGATCCCGGGAATCTCCCGGGATGATGGGAATGACCAAATCCCTCCATGGGGTCGCAGCCACCGTGCAGTGCCTGCGGGAGGGGCAGTTTGTCCTGGTGGTCCCGAGGGGGACGGCGGCCCAGCCCTACAACGTGGACAGTGTCCGGCTGGCCGGGAGCCAGGCGGGGTGTGAGCCCTCCCGCGTGTCCGAAGCCTTTGTCGTGTTCCGCTTCCCGGTCACCAGCTGTGGGACCACCCTCCAGGTAAGGGGACAACCCCCCAGGGGACGGGAGAGGGGTGGGGAAGGGCAGGACAGGAGCTCACCAGGCTTGTGCCTCGCTCTTCAAACCCTGATCCGTGGATCCACCGGGATGATCCCAAATCTGAAACACACACCAGGATAAGGAATTCATTCATCCTCTGCCTCAAACCCTGATCTGCTTATCCCTCAGGATCCTCCCAAATCTGAAACACGCATCAGGATAAGGAATTCATTCATCCTCTGCCTCAAACCCTGATCCATTTATCCCTCAGGATCCTCCCAGCTCCATAATACACTTCAGGATAGAGCTCCTACACACTCTGCCTCCTGCCTCAAACCCTGATCTGTTTATCCCTCAGGATCCTCCCAAATCTGAAACCCACTTCAGGATAAAGAATTCCTTCATCCTCTGCCTCCTGCCTCAAACCCTGATCCATTTATCCCTCAGGATCCTCCAAGATCTGAAACTTCAGGATAAGGAATTCATTCATCCTCTGCCTCCTGCCTCAAACTCTGATCCATTTATCCCTCCAGAATGCTCCCAACTCCACGTTTCCAGCTCCGAAACTCATGTCAGGATAAAGAGCCTCATGCCTCAAACCCTGATCCATTTATCCCCCAGGATGCTCCCAGCTCCATATCCCACTTCAGGATAAAGAATTAATTAATTCTCTGCCTCCTGCCTCAAACCCTGATCCATTTATCCCCCAGGATGCTCCCAGCTCCTTGTTTCCACTTCCAACACCCACTTCAGGATAAGGAATTCAGCCTCATGCCTTAAATCCTGATCCATTTATCCCCAAGGATTCTCCCAGCTCCACGACCCAATTCAGGACCAAGAACTCACCCTTGTGCCTCAATCCCTGATCCATGGATGCCCCTGGATGTTTCCCATTCCCGTGTCCCCTCCAGGTGATCGGGGACCGGTTGATCTACGAGAACCAGCTGATCTCCACCATCGATGTCCAGGGATCCTCACGTGGCTTCATCACCCGGGACAGCGTCTACATGTAAGGAAAAAGTGGGAAAAGTGGGAAAAGCTGGACACAGAGCCAGGATTCCCCCCTTGGAAAACCCATCCTGCCCCGCTGGGATCAACCCAACCCTCGCTCCTGCCGAATTCCCGGCGTTCCTGCCCCACCAGAAGGGGCAGGTGGAGGATTTGGGAGCCTCCCAAATTCCCCTGCCCATTCCAGTCTCCAGGCTCGGTGCATCTACAACGCCAGCGACCTCCTTCCCTTGGGAATGGAGGTGGCTGTGCCCACCACGGCCACCCCCTTGGCAATGCCAGGCCCTCTGGGACTCCAGCTCCGGATCGCCACCGGTGAGGGATTCCCACCTTCCCACCCCGCTCCCAGTCCCCCTCCCCAATCCCGCTCAACCCCTCCCGACATTCCCCCAGATGAATCCTACACCTCCTACCACCCCGTGGGCGACTTCCCCCTGGTGAGGGTGCTCAGGGACCCCATTTTCGTGGAAGTCCGGCTGCTCCAGAAGACAGATCCCAACCTGGTGCTGGTGCTCCACCAGTGCTGGGCCTCTCCCGGCTCCGACGCCGCTTCCCGGCCCCAGTGGCCCATCCTGGTGGACGGGTGAGTGGAGTGGGATGGGGGGATGGAAGTGAGAGGGGGCAGGGATGGATGGTGCCCCACGGAGGGTCTTGGTGTCCCGTCCAGGTGTCCCTTCCAGGGGGACAACTACCGGACACGGATGGTGCCGGTGGGTCCGGCTTCTCCGGAGCTGCCATTCCCGAGCCACTACCAGCGCTTTGTCATCTCCACCTTCACCTTCGTGGAGCCCCCCGGCATGGCCGTGATGGAGGGAGAGGTGGGTCGTGGGTTTGGGGGGGTCCCACTGCTGGGGATCCCTCATCCCAAACCCACCCCAGCACCAAACTCCCCGTTTTGGGGGGTTCCTTGAGGCCTGGGGACACTTTTAGGGCTTCCTCAAAGCTTGGAGCCGCTCTTTTTGGGGTCTCCCCGAGTCCTGGAGCCCCTTCTTGGGGGTCTCCCCAAGTCCTGGAGCCCCTTCTTGGGGGTCTCCCGCTGATCCAGGCCCGCCTGTGTTTCCCAGGTGTACATTTCCTGCAGTGCTTCCGTGTGCCACCTGGCCCAGCCGGAGCCGTGCCGGCCCTCCTGCCAGCTGGGAGCGCCCTCCCGTGAGTCCCGGAGCTTCCCGGGATTTCGGGGTCACTCCGTGTGCCCCCCTTTTCCCACTCCAACCCCCTCTTCCCGCCAGGAGCGCGCCGGTCTCCAGGGAATGGCAGGATGGGTGATGGTGTGGGAACGGTCACATCCCAGGGATGTGTTGTCTTTCCCAAGGTTTCCAAGAGAGGCTGAGGAGGTCAGTGCCCCCTGCTCCCTAAAAACCCCCTTCATCCCAAAAATCCCCTTCATCCCTTCAACCCATCTCCTCCTCACAGCTCCTGCTCCCACCAAGACGCCACCAGATTTCTCCAGGAAAGTTGGAAAAATAAATGGATACAGAGCACGGCTCTAGGGGTGGTTTGTCCTGGGAAATGGGAGGAAAGAGGGTTTTTTAACCTGGAAAAGCACTCACAGTTCCCTAAATCCCACCCTGGTGCTCCCCAAACCCTTCACAGGAGCCTTTTCCCAGCGGGATGACAGGGAACAATCCTTTATTTCCATACTGAAACTAAATAACTGCTTACAAAAATCTGCACGTTCCTTCCCCCCTTCCACACATCCCAGGCCTCCAAATTCCAGGAGCACCGGGATCGGGGAGGGGGCTGGGGTGGGGTTTGTCACATCAGTTACAAGCACAAAACAAATCTAAAGGCAGAAAACACATGGAATTCGGGGAAAAGAACCTAAACAATAAATTCATGGAGCACGGGGGGGCGACGCCCGGCTTCCCCCTCGTGCCAACAGCTACGACAGGGGAGCTTGGTAATCCCACTTGGGTATTCCCACTCGGATAACCCCGCACATGGATACTCCCACCCCCCTCCCACCCCAAATCCCAGTGGGAATCCCGGGATTACAGGCTGTAGAACTTGAGGCTCCGGTCCATGCCCGTGGACGCGATGAACTTGGCGTGGTGGCCAAAGGCCACTCCCGTGGTCAGCCCACTGTGCTCTGGGGGGTGGAAAACATTCCCAGGTCACGGCTCCCATTCCCAAGGGACCCTGCCCTACTCCGGGACCCCGATCCCTCACCTGTGAAGTGCAGGATCTCCGTCCACTGCTTGCAGATGTAGATCTGGACATCAGTCCCACCCAGTGCCAGGTAGGTCCCGCTCTGGTCGAAAATCAGGGATTTCACCTGCAGAGAGAAGCGGGATGAGGCGCTGGAAAAGATCCAGGTGGCTTTTTTGGGATGCTGATCCCATCTGGTGGGGGAAGGCGGGCACCACACACCTCGAAGTTGTTGTCCAGCTGCAGAGTCTTGAAGTTCTTGAGCTTCCTGAGGTCCCAGAGTTTGACAGAGGAGTCGTCAGCAGCCGTGGCCAGGTAATATCCGTTCTCGGAGAAGGCAATGCTGGTGATGGGGCCAGAGTGTCCCGGGAAGTTGGCCACGTTGGTGCGTTCCTGGGGATGAGGGTTTCACAGGGAATCATTCTGCTGAAGCCTGGGATGTTTCCAAAAACATTCCCCAAAATCCCGCTCCTTGGATTGCTCCCCAGCCCGGGTTCCCAGCCCAAAAACATTCCCCAAAATCCCGCTCCTTGGACTGTCCCCACCACCCAGGCTCCCAGTCCAAAAACACTCCCCAAAATCCCACTCCTTGGACTGTCCCCCATCCAGGCTCCCAGCCCTACCTTCAGATCCCAGATCTTGATTTGAGAATCCATCGTCCCTGTCCCAAAAATGAGCCCATCCGGGTGGAACTGGGCACAGGTGAGAGCTGGAGAGACACAGGAATGCTTGGGAAAACTCAGGGACACCAAGACCCTCCCAAATGAATTCCAGGATATCAGAGACCCCTGGGATGGGGACAATCATCCCTAATCCTTACCACACCCGGAGCTCTCATCCGTCACCTTGGTGAGCACACGGCCTGTCTGGATATCCGAGAATGCCCAGTACTGGGAAAAACACAGGCAGAGCGTTGGCCCTGGAGGGGATGGGATCCATGGGATGGGATGGGATGGGATAAATGGGATGGGATGTGCCCCACCTGGTCATCCGAGGAGCTGAGCAGGTAGTCCCCGGTGGCGTGGAGGCTGAGCCCGGTCACGGAGCCCTCGTGGGCACGGACCACCTGGACACAGGAGGCGTTGGGGACGGACCAGATCCGGATGGTGGCGTCGGGAGAAGCCGAGAACACCAGCTCCTAAAGGGGGACCACACAGGGGGCTCAGCACGGGGAGAATTCACCTCTTCCCGGGTGGGAAAAGGGGTCCTGAAATCCCAGCTTGAGGAATCTGAGGCTGCAGGCACCTGGGATGGGTGGAAGACGACGCTGGTGACCTTCTTGGTGTGTCCCTTGAGCGTGGCCAGGATCTGCTCCGAGCTCTTGTCGAACACGATGACGTTCTTATCGGCCCCACCTGGAAAACCAGGCAGGAAGCGCTGGGATGGGAAGTGCAGGGACAACCAGCTCCAAACCCACCCGCTTTTCCTGGGAAATCCTGACCTCGGCAGTGTTGCCAGGAGGGGAGGGAGTCCCTCATCCCACTGCCCCGCCCCAAATTCCCAAAAACACAGAGATCCCATCCCAGGGAGCCGCATTCCCGCCTTACCAGTGAGGATCTTGTTGGTGTCGGAAGGACAGAGATCCAAGGCCAGAATTCCCGGGATGCTGGCACTGTGCAGCCCCTGTGCGAGGCAGGAGACTCCCAAATTAATGCCACAAGGGGGGAAACATTCCCAAAAGGAATCCAGAACCCTCAAGGGGTTCCCAGCTCCCAGTTTTCCAGCCTTTCCCCATCCCAGCACTCACCACGTGGGAGGCGACCTGCCGGTACTTGCTAAGCTCCTCTGGCTTCACCAGCTCCTCAGGAACAGTTTTGCCCCTCTGGAAAACAGGGATAACCATCAGCCTCTCTTGGAGCAGGGCACATCCCAAGGAATCTTTGGATGAGGCCACTCACCTTCTTACGCTCCGTGGTCAGCACCGTGGCCTTGTCTTGGAGCTGGAAAACAAGAGGAAGGTCAGCACAGGCCGGGAATTCTGTGGGAATATGGCACGCCCGGAGCAGCCCTTACCTTCTGGATGATCTCCGGGGTCATTCCTGCCAGCTCTCCCAAATCCATGGCCTCCCCGGCGCCCTGCGTGGGACAGACAATCAGGCGGTGGTGGGAGACACCCAGAGGAGGGATTTGGCAGCAGGAACAGCCGGGAAAAGGGCCGGGAATGCCGGGCACAGGGAGCAGGGACTCACCGCCACGTTGGGCTGCGCCGACGGCACCGCCTGGGGCACGATGAGCCCGGCCTGGGGCTTCAGGGTGGCCAGAGCTGTGGGGACACAGTAAATTAGGGCAGGAACGGGGACACCGGCACTGCCAGCACCCCACATTCCCAAGGGATGTGGCATCACCTTCTCTGGCGGCCGTGACCTCCTTGGTGAGGCGGGCGATGACGCGGCAGGCGGCGTCGTGCTGGTAGAGGGCGTGGGACAGCTCCTGGCGCGTGGTCTGCAGCTGCTGCCGCAGCGTGAAGCTGTGCAGCATCACCGCGTCCTGCGGGGCGGGATGGGGTCAGTGAGGTAGGGAAGGGGTTCCCAAACCCCCCAGGATCCCACCAGGAATGATCCCCGAGCTCACCCACTCGTCCTGCAGCGCCTTCAGGATGGCCGGGATGCTGGTGGCCGACGGGGGCTTGGGGCGGATCGGGTGGGCGACTGGCAAGGAAGGAGCTCATCTGTGTATCCTCAGGATCCCTTTCCTCCATCCCACACCATTCCCACCTCACCAACATTCCCCAGGAAAACCCTTCCCACCCCCTCCAAAACCACGCCGGGCGCTGATTCCCCCAAATCCCCCCTCCTTAGGATCCCTTTTCTCCATCCCACACCATTCCCACCTCATCAAAATTCCTGGGGAAAACCCTTCCCACCCTCCCCACCACCCCCAGCCACCGATTCCCCCAAATCCCCCCTCCTCAGGATCCCTTTCCTCCATTCCCACCTCAACAACATTCCTGGGAAATCCCTTCCCACACCGGGCACCGATTCCCCTAAATCCCCCTTCCTCAGGATCCCTTTTCTCCATCCCAGGCCATTCCCACCTCTTCAAAATTCCTGGGGAAAACCCTTCCCACCCTCCCCAACCACACCGGGCACCGATTCCCCCAAATCCCCCCTCCTCAGGATCCCTTTCCTCCATCCCACGCCATTCTCACCTCACCAATATCTCCCATTCCTCAGGAAAACCCTCTCCACCACCCCGAGCCACTGATTCCCCCAATTCCCCCCTCCTCAGGATCCCTTTCCTCCATTCCCACCTCACCAACATTCCTCAGGAAAACCCTTCCCACCCCTCCAAAACCACACCAGACACTGATTCCCCCAACTCCCCCCTTTCACCCCATAAAATTCCCGAGCGGAATTCCCTGCTTCCCGTGGGAGAAGCGCCGTTCCCCACCTTTGATGTCAATGAGCTGCTCCTCGGAGAGGGGCTGGTTGTTGACGGGGTCGGTGCCGTTCTCAGCGATGTATTTCTCGATCAGGCGCCGCTCGTACACGTGGTTGGACACCGGGGACACGCACGGGTGCTCCGGCACCTCGTTGGAGACTGGGAATGCCGGGAATGGGAATGGGAAAGGGGGGTCAGGACATGCCTTCTGACCCCAAAGGTTGGGAACTGCCAGCCCCGTGGGCTCACAGGGCAGGAATTCCCAGCCTGGGAAAATGTCAGTGGGTGATCCCGGCAACTGGTGATCCCATAAGCCAGTGATTGCCCTGCACAGTGACCCCATAAACTGGGGACACCCAGTCTGGGAACCCCATAAACTGGGGACTCAGAGCCCAGGGACCCCCAGTCTGGGAGCCCCATAAACCAGTGAATGCCCTGCACAGTGACCCCATAAACTGGGGACCCAAAGCCCAGGGACCCCCAGTCTGGGAGCCCCATAAACGAGTGACCGCCCTGCCCAGTGACCCCATAAACTGGGGACCCTCAGCCCAGAAACCCCATAAACTGGGGACACAGTCTGGGAACACCATAAACTGGGGACCCAAAGTCCAGGGAACCCCAACCCAGAGACCTCATATACTGGGGATCCCTAGTCTCTGAATCCCATAAACCAGTGACCACCCTGCCTAATGACCCCATAAACTGGGGACTCAGAGCCCAGGGACCCCCAGTCTGGGAGCCCCATAAACCAGTGACCGCCCTGCCCAGTGACCCCATAAACTGGGGACATCCAGTCTAGGAACACCATAAACTGGGGACCCAAAGCCCAGGGAACCCCAGCCCAGAAACCTCATATACTGGGGACCCCCAATCTGTGAATCCCATAAACTGGTGATCCCATAAACCAGTGACCACCCTGCCTAATGACCCCATAAACTGGGGACCCAAAGCCCAGGGACCCCCAGTCTGGGAGCCCCATAAACCAGTGACTGCCCTGCCCAGTGACCCCAAAAACTGTGGACACCCAGTCTGGGAACACCATAAACTGGGGACCCAAAGCCCAGGGAACCCCATCTCAGAAACCTCATATACTGGGGACCCCCAATCTGTGAATCCCATAAACTGGTGATCCCATAAACCAGTGATCACCCTGTCCAGTGACCCCATAAACTGGGGACCCCCAATCTGGGAACACCATAATCTGGTAACCACCTGCCCAGTGACCCCATAAACCAGTGACTCCATAAACTGGTGCCCCTCAGGCTGGGAGCCCCATAACCCAGTGACTGCCTGCCCAGTGACCCCATAAACTGGGGACCTCCAGTCTGGGAACCCCATACACTGGTGATCCCATAAACCAGTGACCACCCTGCCTAGTGACCCCATAAACTAGGGATCCAAAGCCCAGGGACCCCCAACCCAGGAACCCCATAAATCAGTGAACCCCAGCTTGGGAACCCCATAACCGAGTGATCCCCTGCCCAGTGACCCCATAAACCAATGACTCCCAGCGTGGGAACCCCATAAACTGGTGACCCCTTGCCCAGTGACCCCCAGTTTGGAAACCCCATAAACAGATAATCCTTAGTCTGGAGCCCCATAAACTGGGGACCCCATAAACCAGTGATCCCCACTCTGGGAACTCCATAAACTGATGTCCCCCTGTCCAGTAACCCCATAAACTGGTGACCATCGATCTGAGAGCCCCATAACTCAGTGACCCCCTTCCCAGTGACCCCCACTGTGGAAACCCCATAAACCAGCACCCCCCAGCCTGGGAACCCCATAAACTGGTAACCTGCAGCCTGGGAGCCCCATAACACGGTGCCCCCCTGACCGAAGACCCCATAATAACCCCATAACATGGTGCCCCCCACTCTGGGAGCCCCATAAACCAGTGCTGCCCAGCGCCCCCATAAACCCGTGCCCCCCACAAACTGCTGTTCCCCTGCCCAGTGACCCCATAAACTCGTGACCCCGTAAACTGGTGCCCCCCAGCCTGAAAACCCCATAACCCAGTGACCCCCACTGCGAGAACCCCATAAACCAGCGTCCCCCAGTTTGGGAACCCCCTAACCTGGTGACTGCCTGTCCAGTGACCCCATAAACTGGTGCCCCCCCAGTCTGGGAACCCAATAAATGGGTGACCCGCTTCCCAGTGACCCCACAAACCGAAGCCCCCACAAGCCGGTGTTCCCGGTGCCCCCATAACACAGCGCCCCCACAACATGGTGTCGCCAGTGTCCCTGCTGCCCCATAACCCGGTGCCCCCATAAGGCGGCGCCCCCACAACACGGCGTCGCCGGGGTCCCCGCTGCCCCATTACCCGGTGTCCCGGTGCCCCCATAATTCGGTGCCCCCGTTCCCCCCGGTGCCCTCATAACTCGATGTCCCCGTTCCCGCCGGTGCCCCCAGTGTTCCCATAATGCGGTGCCCCCATAACTCTGTGCCCCCGTTCCCCTCATAACTCGGTGTCCCCGTTGTCCCCATAACGCGGTGCCCCCATAACGCGGTGCCCCCGTTCCCCCATAACGCAGTACCCTCATAACACGGTGCCCCCGTTCTCCGCGGTGCCCTCATAACGCGGTGCCCCCGTTCCCCCCGGTGTCCCCATAACGCGGTGCCCTCATAACGCGGTGTCCCCGTTCCCGCCATAACTCGGTGCCCCCATTGCCCTCATAACACGTTGCCCCCGTTCTCCCCGGCGCCCCCAGTGTCCCACTAACCCGGTACCCCCAGTGTCCCCATAACGTGGTGCCCTCATAACTCGGTGCCCCCGTTCCCCCCATAACGCGGTGCCC
>JAXCLP010000161.1:8433213-8443383 GCA_035584035.1 Lepidocolaptes lacrymiger
CAGGGATGGGATCCCAGATCCCCAAGGAGCAGGGATGGAATCTCAGATCCCTCTGGAGCAGGGATGGGATCCCAGATCCCCACGGAGTAGGGATGGAATCTCAGATCCCTCTGGAGCGGGGATGGGATCTCAGATCCCTCTGGAGCAGGGATGGGATCTCAGATCCCTCTGGAGCAGGGATGGGATCTCAGGTCCCCATGGAGTAGGGCTGGGATCTCAGGTCCCCATGGAGCAGGGATGGGATCTCAGATCCCCACGGAGCAGGGATGGGATCCCGGATCCCCACGGAGCAGGGATGGGATCTCAGATCCCCACGGAGCAGGGATGGGATCTCAGATCCCCGTGGAGTAGGGATGGGATCTCAGATCCCATGGAGTAGCGATGGGATCTCAGATCCCCACGGGAGCAGGGATGGGATCTCAGATCCCCGTGGAGTAGGGATGGGATCTCAGATCCCATGGAGTAGGGATGGGATCTCAGGTCCCCATGAAGCAGGAATGGGATCTCAGGTCCCCACGGAGCAGGGATGGGATCTCAGATCCCCATGGAGCAGGGATGGGATCCCAGATCCCCACGGAGCAGGGATGGGATCTCAGGTCCCCACGGAGCAGGGATGGGATCTCAGATCCCCGTGGAGTAGGGATGGGATCTCAGATCCCCACGGAGCAGGGATGGGATCCCAGATCCCCACGGAGCAGGGATGGGATCTCAGATCCCCATGGAGCAGGAATGGGATCTCAGATCCCCATGGAGCAGGAATGGGATCTCAGATCCCCACGGAGCAGGGTGCTGTTGTTGGCCAACGCCAAACTTCCCAGCGGAAATAAAAAAACCCCATGGAAAACCAGGCGTGGAGCCACGGGAACACCTTTCCCACTCCAGATCCCGGCGCTCACCTGTCGGGATACCCGTCGGAATTGAGTGGGCACATGTAGTTGACCTCCTTGAGGTTGACGTTGGAGAAGACGAGCTTGTGGTTGCTGCTGTAGATGACGGTGGGGCGGTCGGAGCAGGCGAAGACGTTGGTGGTGGAGAGGGAGCGGAAGGTCCTCAGCACCGTGGGCTGCGTGCCCAGCGTCACCTTCTTCCTGTCGCTCAGCGAGCCTGGATCCAGGGGAAAAAACAGCTGGAATGTCACGGGGCAGGATTCCAGAGGGATGAGGAATGGGAAGGGAGGGAAAAGCCACCTGTGTCGAGGCTGAGGCCGAAGTAGAAGAGCGCCCCATCACCGAGGGCACACAGCAGGTAGTGGCTGCTCTCGAAGGTCGTCATCAGGATGGAGCGTGGGATGATCTCTGTGGGGAAAGCAGGGATGAGGCCGCCTGGAATTCCGGAGGGAGCCCCCGGAATGCCCCCCGGGGAAGGTCCCACCTCCGCCCAGCATCTCCTTGTGCAGCAGCTCGAAGGAGGGCAGCCGGAGGATGCGGGCGGAGATGTCGGTCCAGAGGCCGATGGCGCAGAGCGGGGACATCCCGTTGGAGTCTCCCAGCGGGGTGATGTCCAGGCAGGCCACCTCGTGCTCCATCTCCGTGCAGCTGGGAAGGGGGGAAGAGCCGGGATAACGCACCGGGATAACACGCCGGGATAACACGCCGGGATAACACACCGGGATAACACACTGGGATAACACACCGTGATCCCCAAAGCCGGAGCAGGATGTGATCCATCCCTCACCTGATCTGCCGGAGCTCCTGGGGCCGGATTTCCAGGTAGAAGAGGGCCCTTCCCACGGCCACCACCACCTGGTTGGTGTTGCAGGAGGCCACGCTGATGTTCTTCCCGTTGGGCTCCTTCCACTCGCTCACCAGGGATTTGGGATCCTGGCTCACCAGGCGCACGGAGGCCGAGGTGATCTGGGAGGGAAGATCATGGAAAACGCCCTTTCCAAGGGATCCCTCTGCCCCATATTCCTTAAAACCAGCAAGCTGGGGTGCCACTTGAGGATTCCAAGGCTGGCCCCGCCATTCCAGAGGCATGGGATCACCTGGATGAGCTGCTGGTGTGCCACGTTCCCGCAGAAGAACGTCTGCTGGTCGTCCACAAACCCCGTGAGCTCCGTCTCCTCCACCTCCTCCCCGTTTAACATCAGAACCCTGGGATGGGGGGAGGCAATTCCCATGAATTCCCAGAATTCCCAGGCAGGCAGTGGGAAGCTTGGATTGGGGATCCACCTTTACCTGGTCTGGCCAACGAAGGACAACACCAAGGTGTTATCCGTCTCCCGGTGCGGATCCGACCTCAGGGGCCACAAGCCTGGAGGAAGAGGCCACAATTCCCCAGGGAATTCCACATAATCCCACATCCCAACCTCTCCAATCCATGGGACACCCTGGATTGTCCCCCCCACCTTTGATTCCCGGCAGGTCGATGCTGGCGTGCTCGTGGATCCCGATGCCGTTCCGGATGATCCGCAGGGATCCCTCTTTGAAGGCGCCGGAGCAGGTGACCAGCTGGAGGAGAGGGAGGGATGGGAGCCATGGGTGGGAAGCATTCCCGCTTTTCTTTGGGATCATGGGAAGACAGGGAGCCCATCTCGGGATCAGGGAATGCTGGAGTGCTTTGGCTTGGAAGGGACCTCAAAGCTCATCCCATTTCTGTAGGATTTCCATGTTTTCCAACCTGGCCTGGGACACTTCCAGGGATGGGACATCCATAACCCCTATGGGAATCTCCTCCAAGGAATTTTTTTGGGGAAAAAGCATGGATAACACCCTTTCCCAGCAATTCCAGCTGCTCCTTCCCCAGGGCACAAAGGCAGCCGCCAGGATATTTGGGAATTCTCCTCAAAATGCTCAATCCCAGCACCTGGATAAGATTCCAAGATCCCCCAATCCCTGTTTTCCAGCCTTTCCCATCCCTTTTCCAGGGATGCTACGGCTGCCTCATCCCTGGGATTGTCCAAGGAGAGCTTGGAGCAATCCGGGAAAGTTGGGTTGGAATTGCATGATTTTTCCAACCCAAACCATTCCAGGATTCCATGGATAAGCCATGGATACCTGGAAAATTCCCGGGATACCTGTCCTTGTCCCTGTCTCTCCAGGTCCACCACACACATGTCCACGATGGGGCCCAGGTTGGTGAAGGTCTCCATGGCAACCACGTAGGATCCCTGCTCGTTGCTGTCCACGTTGAGCTGGGAATAAACCCCGGGATAAATCCCTGTTTTCCCAGGGGAGGGCAGGGGAAAAAAGTGGGAATATTTATGGGCATTCCAAGGTTTTTTGTCCCAGGCCACACGTACCTTGACGAGCTGGGAATCTCCAAGCCTGGATCCAACAAAGACCACCCCGTTATCCAGGTAGGTCAGGCACTCGGCTATGGATGTCTGGGAAGGGTGGAAAGGCATGGAAAAGTCTTGGGAATGCTGTGAGGGGGTTTATCCAAAGGGAAACCCCTGGGAATGGGACAAGGGTTTGATCCCGACAGAAATTCCATGGAGTTGGAGATTCTTCCAGGGAAACAGCGCGGAAGGACCGGGGAAAACACAGGGAAGAGGGTGGGAAAAAGTGGGAAGGTGGCAAAAATTGGGAAGATGGTGTGGAAAACTGGGAATAGGGTGTGAAAAACTGGGAAGAGGGTGTGAAAAACTGGGAAAAGAATGTGAAAAACTGGGAAGAGAATGTGAAAAACTGGGAAGAGAATGTGAAAAACTGGGAATATGATGGGGAAAGCTGGGAATATGATTTGAGAAACTGGGAAGATTATTTGAAAACCGGGAAGAGAGTGCAAAAAAGTGGGAAGTGGGTGTGAAAATGGAGTGGAAAAACTGGGAATAAGGTGTGAAAAATTGGAAAAAAGACATGAAAAGCTGGGAATATGATGTGAAAAACTGGGAATATGATGTGAAAAACTGAGAAGAAGACATGAAAAACTGGGAATATGATGGGGAAACCTGGAAGAGGGTGTGAAAAACTGGGAAGACGATTTGGAAAACCGGGAAGGGAGTGCAAAACACTGGGAAGAAGGCGTGAAAAACTGGGAATATGATGTGAAAAGCTGGGACGAAGGTGTGAAAAACTGGGAATATGATGTGAAAAAATGCGAAGGGAGTGAAAATACTGGGAAGAGGGTGTGAAAAACTGGAAGAGGATGTGAAAACCCGGAACAACCACCCCCCCCCAAATCCCAAAGGGTCACAATTCCCCCCCTCAGCATTCCCAGGCCGCCGAGATTCCCGGGAAAAGCGGTGCCCACCTCTCCCAGGAGCTCCACGCGCAGGTCCTTGAGGGTGACGGTGCCGTCCATCTGCTCCTCCTTCTCCAGGAGCAGCATGAAGAGCCGCCCTTCCATGTCTCCCAGCAAATACCGGGATCCATTGGGATCCACCCGGTTGTGGCACACGATGGTGCTTTGCTGGGGGAAAACAGGGAATTCTGGGAATTGCGGCATTCCCGGGGTTTTCACCCCAAAGGGGATTCCAGCAGAGGGTTGATCCAAATAAAAGTGGGGTGTTATTCCCATCAATCCGTCCCTCCATCCCAAGTTTCCAAGGGGCTCATCCACCCTGTGCCTGAAATCCCAGTTAATCCCATTCCCAAAGATTCCAGGCTGTGCCTCTTTTCCCGGAATCCCCCAGAGAGAGAAGCCAATGGGAATCATGGAATGCTTGGGAAGTCCGAGCCCTGTCAGGTCACAGCTGGGGAAGGAGGGCTTGGAATTCCTACAAAAGCGGGAATTCCATGGGATTGAGGGCTGGGAAAGCAGGAATTCCATGGGATTGAGGAGTGGGAAAGCAGGAATTACATTGGATTGAGGAGCAGGAAATTAGGAATTCCATGGGATTGAGAAGCAGGAAATTAGGAATCCCATGGAACTGAGGAGTGGGAAAGCAGGAATTATATTGGATTCGGGGCCAGAAAAGCAGGAATCCCATGGAATTCAGGCACCCAGAAAAGCAGGAATTCCATGGGATTGAGGCACCCAGAAAAACAGGAATTCCATGGGATTGAGGAGCAGGAAATTAGGAATCCTATAGGATTTGGGGCTGGAAAGTAGTAATTCCATGGGATTGAGGCACCCAGAAAAAACAGGAATCCCATGGGATAGGGGCACCCAGAGAAGCAGGAATTCCATGGGATTCAGGCACCCAGAAAAACAGGAATTCCATGGGATTGAGGCACCCAGAAAAACAGGAATTCCATGGGATTGAGGCACCCAGAAAAGCAGGAATTACATGGGATTGAGGCACCCAGAAAAGCAGGAATTACATGGGATTGAGGCACCCAGAAAAACAGGAATTTTATAGGATTCAGGGCTGGGAAAGCAGGAATTCCATGGGATTGAGGAGAGGGACAGCAGGAATTCTATGGGATTGAGGCAACCAGAAAAGGAAGAATTCTATGGGATTCAGGGCTGGGAAAGGAGGAATTCCATGGGATTGGGGGCTGGAAAAGCAGGAATTCCACGGGATCCAGCCCCGGTGTCCCACGCACACACCTTGATGATGGGAGGAGCGATGGCCAGGTACTTGTCCCCGTTGTGGTAGGTGATGGATTCCTGCCCGATGATGATGGCACCTCCAAAGGGCTCCGGCACTGCGGGAGGGAAAACACCACCAGGAAAATCATTCCAGAGAATCCATGGAGAAAAACTGCAGCCTCTAAAAAGAGCTTTCCCCACCTGCAATGACCATGGAGGCTTCGGCTTCCACGTTTTCCTGCTTCCAGGGGCCTTTGTTGAACTCCTTCTCCCGCAGGGACACCTCGTACGTCTTCACGTGCCGGCCCTGGGGGTCCTGGAAAAGAGGGACAGCATTCCAGGGGTAAGGAATCCTGGGAAAACAGCATTCCAGGGACGTGGGGAATGCACAGCACCGGTGCTGTTCTCCCAAGGTTTTCCATTTATAAAGGATAAATCCCTGTGCCAAGAGGGGGTGGGAAGGGTTTTTCCCGTTGTTATCCAAGGGGTTTTCTGGGATTTTTGTTCTCCTGGCAATCCTGGAGCAGGAATATCACTATGGAATGTCAGCTCCAGCAAAACCTTCAGGAATTGAGGCATTTTTTTATCCCATTCCCTCTTTCTCTGGTTGAGAACTTCCCAAAAATCACCCCACTCCCTGCTGTTTTAGTCAGTCCAAATCCCGGGATAACGGTGAATAAACAGCAGGAATCAGAGGAGCAGCTTGGAAAAATCCCCCTTTCCACAGGCAGGGAGAGGTTACGGATCATGGATCCTCCTTTCCCTCAGAGTCACCTCCCAAAAACCCCAAGGATCTTGTTTTTATCCATGGAAAAAACCACACCCGGATCCAACCCAAAGGCTGGAACGATCCAGGGGGGTTTATTCCCCACGGAAAACTTTCCCACCCGAGGCAAAGCCGCCTCTGGAAAACCTCTGGAGTGGATTTTCCATGGAAAAGCAGTACCTGGTAGACGAAGCAGATGGTGGGGGCTTGGCATCCGTAGAGGAACTTGACGTCGATGACCTGGAGCTCCTCCAGGCGGATGTTGAAGGCCTTCAATTCCTTGTTCTCCCGATCCAAGGGGATCACCTTGAAGAGCCCGTCGTAGAGGCGGAGCCCGATCATGCGGCACTCGGGGTCGATGATCCCGATGATCCCGGTCTCCGAGGGGCGGCCGATGCGATCCTGAGGGAGAAATCCAAGGAAAAGGGGAAGGGAAGAAGGGATTAGCGCAGGAAAACCATCCCAAGAACTCCAAGCCTAAGGAGGAGATGCTTTTCCTTCTGGAATTGCTCCCACACATTTCCCCTTTCCCAAGAATCCAGTGCTCCCAAATCCAACCCATAAATCCCTCAGGATTCCTCGACCAGGAATGATTTTGGCATCTCCTGCCACAGGAAAATTAAGGATTTTTCCCAAGCGTTCCTGACAGGACATTCCCAACACTGCCCCAGCAAACAGTGGTTGTGAATTCCCAAAGAATTCATTTTCCAGGGAAAATCCACCCTTGCAAGGAGTTTTGGGCACTGGTTTTCCTCAAGTTTCCTTTATTATCCCATATTTATTATTCCCAAGGGTAGAACCATGCCCAGGCTGGAGCATCCCGGTCCAGGGAAGGTGTCCCTGCCCCTGGAGGGGATGGAATTGGATGAGCTTTGTGATCTCAACTATTCCAGGATTCCATGTGCTGTTTAGGTGGGATATTGGGAAGGAATCCTTCCCTGTGAGGGTGGGAAAACCCTGGAATGGATTCCCAGAGAAGCTGTGGCTGCCCCTGGATCCCCTGGAAGTGCCCAAGGCCTGGTTGGAGCAACCTGGGAAGATTCCCTGCCTATGGAAAAGAACTGGATGAGCTTTAAGCTCCCTTTTCCACCTCAGAATTCCAAGAATACTCACAGAGACTGCGAGAGCCTTTGGAAACACCCTGTGGGAGCCAGGGCCTCATCCCAAATCCAGCAGCATCCACAGAATTCCCACCAAAGGGGCAGGAATCCACCTGCCCTCTCACCAGGCAGGAACCCCTCCCAGAATCCCTTTCCCTCCAGGCATTCCCATCCTCTCTGTGTCATTCCCATTCTTCCCAGGCCACTCCTGTTCTTTCCAGGCCATTCCCACTCTCTCCATGGTACTCCCACCCTCTGTCATTTCCACCCTCCCCACACCATTCCCATTCTCCCCATGCCATTCCTGTTGTCTCCACAGAATTCTCATTCTGTGTCATCCCCACTGTCCTCATGTTATTCCCATTCCCACTCTTCCCATGCCATTCCCATTCTCCATCATTCTCATTCTCCTCAAATGATTCCCACTCTCCCCACATCATTCCCATTCTCCAGCATTCCCACCCTCTCCACGTCACTCCCGCTCTCCCCATGCCATTCCTCTTGTCTTCACAGAATTCCCATTCCATGTAATTCCCCTTCTTCCCATGTTATTCCCACTCTCCCCACACCATTCCCACTCTCCCCACACCATTCCCACTCTCCCCTGTCCCCACACCATCCCCACTCCATTCCCACTTCCATTCCCATTCCCACTCTCCCCTCACCATTCCCACTCTCCCACCATCCCCATCCCCATTCCCACCTGGACATTCCCATGTGCCCGGGTGATGATGTCGATGCTGTCCCCGCTCTGTTTGTACTCCAGGATACACGCGTTGTACTTCGCCGTCAGGATGAACAGCAGGTCCTTGCTCTCCCCCTGCACACACCCCACACTCTCCAGCACCCCGTTATTCCCGGAATTCCCACCATTCCCGCCCACCCCGAGTTTCCCAGCACGCACCTTGGGCCGGAAGAGCTCCATGACAGCAGTTTTCCCATACATTCCCACCTCCTTGACGGGCCGCAGCCCCTCGGCTGTCACCACGTAGATCTCCAGCCGGGTGTTCTTGGCGATCAGCAGGTTCAGGTCCTCGGACGAGGTGAAGTGGCCTGGGGGAAAGAGGGAAGGGATTCCCGGGATTCCTCAGGGGAGGAATTCTGATTCCTGGGGGTTTTACCTCAGGGATTGTCAAAGCTCACGCTCGGTGTTCCCAAAAACCCCACAAAACAACCCCAAACATCTCAGTATTCCAAATCCCTGGATCTCCCAAATCCCTCAGGAACCCCAAAGCCATGCATACTCCAAACCCCACTGAAATCCCAAACCTCACCAGTATCCCAAATCCCACCCTGGATCCCCAAAAATCCCTCAAGAACCCCAAAGCCATCCATACTCCAAACCCCACTGAGACCCCAAACCTCCCCAGTATCCCAGATCCCACCCTGGATCCCCAAAAATACCTCAGGAACCCCAAAGCCATCCATACTCCAAACCCCACTGAGACCTCAAACCTCCCCAATATCCCAGATTCCACCCTGGATCCCCAAAATACCTCATGAATCCCAACATCCCCTGGGACCCTAAACCCCCCTGGGATCCCCAAACCTCCCCAGTATCCCAAATTCCACCCTGGATCTCCAAAATACCTCAGGAACCCCAATGCCATCCATAGCCCGAATCCCACTAAGACCCCAAACCTCCCCAATATCCCAAATCCCACCCTGGATCCTCAAAATCCCTCAGGAATCCCAAAGCCATCCATAGCCCGAACCACACTGAGACCCCAAACCTCTCCAGTATCCCAAATTCCACCCTGGATCTCCAAAATCCCTCATGAATCCCAACACCCCCCTGGGACCCTAAACCCCACTGAGATCCCAAACCTCCCCAATATCCCAAATCCCACCCTGGATCCCAAATCCCTCTCAATATCCCAAATCCCCTCAATATCCCAAATCCCCCTCAGGCCCTCCCCGGTACCGAACCCGCCTCCCCCGGTACCGGTGACGCAGCCATTGACGGCCGTCGGCTTCTGCGCCGTCACCACGTAGTTGTAGGACATGTTTGGGGTCCCGGGGGGTCCCGGGGGGGCCTCGGGGGGATCCGGGGGGGGAACCGGGACCGCGGCCTCTCCGCGCCGCCGCCGCTTCCGGCGGAAGTGGCTCCGCGCCGCCGCTCTGGCCCGCTTGGCGGGAAGCCGCGGAGCAGACGAGAGGCGCGCCTCTCTGGCCGCCTTGGATGACTGAGGGGAGCAGACGAGAGGAACGGCTCTGGCCAGCTGGGCGGGAAAGCGGGGAGCAGACGAGAGGAGCGCCGCTCTGGCCGCCCGGGAGGACCGCGGGGAGCAGACGAGAGGCGCGGGTGGCGGACCGCGGGGAGAGCAGGTGGGGAGAGGATCCTGAGGCGGCAAATCCTGTGGGATTCCCGGGGATCCCGAGCCCATCCCGACCCCAGTCCTGAGGGGAAGAGAGGTGGAGAGCCCTCCCTGCCGCCACACGGCTGGGGGGACCCCAAAACTCGGGGGTCCCACCCTGATCCCAGCCCGGGGGGACCCGACCCCATCCCAAATAACAGGCCCCTGCTTGGGGGTGGCCCTATCCTGTTCATCCATCCCAAAATGAGGGCCCTGTTAGGAGGCATCCCGTCCTTTTCCCTCATCCCAAAAAGGGACATCCCATCCTGATCCCTCATCCCAAAAAGTGGCATCCCATCCTGCTCCCTCATCCCAAAAAGGGACATCCCATCCTGATCCCTCATCCCAAAAAGGGACATCCCATCCTTTTCCCTCATCCCAAAAAGGGGCATCCCATCCTCATCCCTCATCCCAAAAAGGGACATCCCATCCTGATCCCTCATCCCAAAAAAGGACATCCCATCCTTTTCCCTCATCCCAAAAAGGGGCATCCCATCCTCATCCCTCATCCCAAAAAGGGACATCCCAT
>JAXCLP010000161.1:8443483-8461647 GCA_035584035.1 Lepidocolaptes lacrymiger
CCTTTACGTGTCATCCCTTCCTTTTCCCTCATCCCAAAAAGGGACATCCCATCCTGGTCCCTCATCCCAAAAAGGGACATCCCATTCTCATCCCTCATCCCAAAAAGGGACATCCCATCCTCATCCCTCATCCCAAAAAGGGACATCCCATCCTCATCCCTCATCCCAAAAAGGGACATCCCATCCTCATCCCAAAAGGGACATGCCATCCTGATCCCTCATCTCAAAAAGGGACATGCCATCCTTTTCCCTCATCCCAAAAAGGGGCATCCCATCCTCATCCCCCATCCCAAAAAGAGGCTTCCCATCCTGCTCCCTCATCCCAAAATGGAACATCCCATCCTGATCCCTCATCCCAAAAAGGGACATCCCATCCTGTTCCCTCATCCCAAAGGGGGGATCCCAGTTTGAGGATCCTCATCCCCCATCCCAACAATGGGATCCCTGCCTGAGGAGCGGGATATCCCCATTTGGGAACACCCCATTCCCACCCCCTTTCCCTCAGTCCCTCCCCTTTTTCCCACCTGGACTTTGCCCTCTTTCCCGACAGATTCCAGCCCCTGCTCCGAGCTCTGCGTGGAATCCTCCTCCCCCATGGAGGTGAGACGGACACACCGATCCTTCTGGAGCAGAATTCCCTCTTTTTTCCCCCTCCTTTGACTCCCTTTCCTCCCGCAGATTCCCAAAAAACTGGTGACATCCGTGTCCGGCTGTGTGGACGACGCCTTGGCCGGGCTGGTCTCCTGCAATCCCGGCCTCCGGCTGCTCCGGGGCCACCGGGTGATCCTTCGGGATGACCTCCCTGCCATCCGTGGCCGCGTGGCCCTGCTCTCCGGGGGCGGCTCCGGCCACGAGCCGGCCCACGCGGGTGAGTGTCCTGAAATTCCCGCTTCCCGGAGCTCGGAGGTGACACTGAGATCCCGATCCCAATCCCGATCCTGATCCCGATCCCAATCCCGCAGGGTACGTGGGGAAGGGGATGCTGACGGGAGCGGTGGCCGGAGCCGTGTTCACGTCGCCGTCCGTGGGCAGCGTCCTGGCTGCCATCCGGGCTGTGGCACAGGCGGGAGCAGGTCGGGAATGTGCCGGGATGAGCTTTGGGATGGCTGAGGAGCCCTTCCCTGTCTCCGTGTCATTCCCAGTGTCTCTGTGTCATTCCCTGTCTCCGTGTCATTCCCAGTGTCTCCATGTCATTCCCGTTCAATGTCAATCGTGTTCTCCCCCTGTCATTCCCTGTCTCCATGTCATTCCCGGTGTCTCCATGTCATTCCCTGTGTCTCCATGTCATTCCCTGTCTCCGTGTCATTCCCTGTCTCTGTGTCATTCCGGTTCAATGTCAATCCTGTTCTCCCTGTGTTATTCCCTTTCTCCCTTTGGAATTCCCATTCTCTCTGTGTGATTCCCATCCTGTGTCATTCCCATCCTCTCTGTGTCATTCCCACTCTCCCACCATTCCCACTCTCCCCACACCATTCCCACTCTCCCACCATTTCCACTCTCCCCCATTCCCACTCTCCATCATTCCCACTCTCCCACCACTCCCACTCTCCCATCATTCCTGCTCTCTCCACACCATTCCCACTCTCCCACCATTCCCACTCTCCCACCATTCCCACTCTCCCATCATTCCCACTCTCCCCACACCATTCCCACTCTCCGATCATTCCCACTCTCCCCACACCATTCCCACTCTCCCACCATTCCCACTCTCCCACTATTCCCACTCTCCCCACACCATTCCCACTCTCCATTCCCACTCTCCCCACACCATTCCCCCTCTCCCATCATTCCCACTCTCCCCACGCCATTCCCACAGCTGGCGTCCTCCTCATCGTCAAGAACTACACGGGGGACCGGCTGAATTTCGGGATGGCGCTGGAGCGGGCGCGCTCCGAGGGCACGGATGTGCGGATGGTGGTGGTGGGAGACGACTGTGCCTTCACCTCACCTGGAAAAGCCGGGAGACGCGGGATCTGCGGCACCGTCCTCATCCATAAGGTCCCGCCATAAGGGGCTCCCGCGCAGGGATTTGGGGGATTTTCGGGATGGCTCATCCGGGCCTGCCCTCGGCAGGTGGCCGGAGCGCTGGCGGAGGCGGGAGCGGGATTGGATGAGATCGTGGAGAAGGTGACGGCGGCTGCCAAGGCCATGGGTGAGTCCTGATCCCATGGGAATGCTGCCGGGGGGGAATCCTGAGAAATCGGCCACGTTCCCTCCTGGAAAACCAGCCCCATTCCTCCCATTCCCATCATCCTTGCTGGAAAATCAACCAACTGCCCCCCACGGTACAATTCTCCTCATACCCTCCTGGAAAATCAGCCCCATTTTCCCCCCATTCCCTCCTGGAAAATCAGCCCCTCCCAACCCCATTCCCTCCTGGAATATCATACCCATTCCCTCGTGGAAAATCAGCCCCATTTTCCTCATTCCCTCCTGGAAAATTAGCCCCATTCCCCCCATTCTCTCCTGGAAAATCAGCCCCTCTCAGGCCCATTCCCTCCTGGAATATCATCCCCATTCCCTCCTGGAATATCAGCCCCTCTCAGCTCTATTCCTTCCTGGAATATCATCCCCATCCCTCGTGGAAAGTCAGCCTTCCTTAGCTCTTTTCCCTCTGGAAAATCAGTCCTATTCTCCTCCATTCCCTCCTGGAAAATTAGTCCTATTCCCTCCTGGAAAATTGGCCCTTCCCAGCCCTATTTACTCCTGGAAAATCCACCCCATTCCCTGCTGGAAAATCAGCCCCACTCCCCTCATTCCCTCCTGGAAAATTAGTCCTATTCCCTCCTGGAAAATCAGCTCCATTCTCCTCCATTCTCTCCTGGAAAAAGAGCCCCATTCCCTCCTGGAAAACCATCCCCTCCATCCCAAATCCCGAATGCCCCCGGGATTGATGGCACATTCCCTCCCTCCCGGCAGGTTCCCTGGGTCTCAGCCTGTCTCCCTGCAGCATCCCAGGATCCAAGCCCTCATTCCAGCTGGCTGAGGATGAGATGGAGCTGGGGCTGGGTGAGGAGGGACCTCCCTGGATCCATCCCAGATCCATCCCGGATCCCTAGGGGAATGAGTTTCCCTGTCCCCCCTGGGAAATTTAGGGATGTGACACATCCTCGTCTCCGTAGGGATCCACGGAGAGGCCGGAGTGCGCAGGATGAAGGTGAGGGGGATGATCCCACCGTGTCCTGGCCATTCCCAGATTCCCCCCAGCATTCCCAAGTGCCCTTCCCGCCCATTCCAGGTGCTGCCGGCGGACGAGGCCGTGGAGACGATGCTGGAGCACATGACGGATCCATCCAACGCTTCCCACCTATCCCTGACTCCCGGTGAGCCCCCCCTGGATCCCTGGACTTCCAGGACGCTCCCAAATCCCCAATCCCAGTCTCATCCCGCCCCTCATCCCGTAGGATGCTCCGTGGTGCTCCTGGTGAACAACCTGGGCGGATTATCCTGCCTGGAGTTGGGAATTGTGGCCGGAGCTGCCGTGCGCTCCCTGGGTGAGCTGAGGGGCGGGGGGGAGTTTTTTGGGATGCCATTCCCTGGCTCTGGACCCTCTGGAATGGCAATTCCCGGCTCCTGGATCCCGCAGAGAGCCGAGGGATCCGTGTCGCCCGGGCTTTGGTGGGATCCTTCATGACGGCGCTGGAAATGGCCGGAGTGTCCCTGACCCTCCTGGTGGTGGATGAGGAGCTGCTGCGGCTCCTCGGTGAGATCCCGGTGGGAATACGGCCTGGAATGGGGACACAGAGATCTCCAGGGGCTGGGGGATGGATACCAGGCCACTGGGATGGCTGGGAGTGGAATTCCTGGGTGTTGGATGCACCTGGGATGGGATTTCTGGGAGGAGAATTCCTGGGTGTTGGATGTACCTGGGATTGGGATTTCTGGGAGCAGAATTCCTGGGTGTTGGATGTACTTGGAATGGGATTTTTGGGAGTGGAATTCCCAGGGATTAGATGTACTTGGGATGGGATTTCTGGGAGCAGAATTCCAGGCCCCTGGATGTACCTGGGATGGCATTTCTGGGAGCAGAATTCCAGGTCACTGGATATACCTGGGATGGGATTTCTGGGAGCAGAATTCCTGGGTATTGGATGTACCTGGAATGGGATTTCTGGGAGCAGAATTCCCGGGTGTTGGATGTACCTGGGATGGGATTTTTGGGAACAGAATTCCCAGCTGCTGGATGAGCTGGCGAGGATCCAGCGGGATCCTGAGCCACCATCTCCTCCGGCTTTTCCAGATGCCAAAACCACGGCCATGGCTTGGCCCAACATTCCCATGGGACCGGCCACCAGCCGGAGGGAGGAGCTGCCAGCGCCCATGGATGTTCCAGGGAATCCGCTGGATGAGGCCGGCACAGGTTTGGAGCTGCAATCCCTCGTGCTTTGGTTTCCCTCGGGAATGTGTCCTGTCCCTTGAGAATGTCCCCTTTCCCTTGGGAATGTATCCGGTCCCTCGGGAACGTCTCCTGTCCCTTGGGAATCTCTTGTCTCTCGGGAATGTCTCCTGCCCCTCTGGAATGTCTCCTGTCCCTCGGGAATGTCTCCTGTCCCTCTGGAACATCTCCTGTCCCTTGGGAATGTGTCCTGTCCCTCTGGAACAACTCCTGTCCCTCTGGAACATTTCCTGTCCCTCTGGAATGTCTCCTGTCCCTCGGGAATGTCTCCTGTCCCTCTGGAATGTCTCCTGTCCCTCGGGAATGTCTCCTGTCCCTCTGGAACATCTCCTGTTCTTTGGGAATGTGTCCTCTGCCTTGGGAATGTCTCTTGTCCCTCGGGAACATCTCCTGTTCTTTGGGAATGTGTCCTCTGCCTTGGGAACATCTCCTGCCCCTCTGGAATGTCTCCTGTCCCTCTGGAATGTCTCCTGTCCCTCTGGAATGTCTCCTGTCCCTTGGGAACATCTCCTGCCCCTCAGGAACATCTCCTGCCCCTCTGGAATGTGTCTCCCAGCAGGTGCTGGAGCAGCGTGGGTGCAGCCGGTCCTGGAGCGGGTGTGCAGCACTTTGCTGGATCTCCAGGATAAGCTCAACCAGCTGGATCGGGAAGCGGGAGATGGGGATTGCGGCCACACCCACGCCCGGGCGGCCCAAGGTGGGCGTGCTGGGAGCCGTTTTCCAGGGAATTCTGGGGACAGGGTGTCCCTGCTGGCACTGCCCAGGAGAGGGGAGTTCGCTGGGATGTCCCTTCCTGGGATTTGGGAAGCCGGAGGTGCCTCTTTTTAGGGAGCGTGGGAGTCATAGCTCAGGAATGCTTGATGGAATTGGGGCTTATTCCAGGAATGGGGGATTCTTCTCTTGGGATCTGGGGTGCCCTTTCCTTGGGAACGGGATTTCCATTGCCTCTGGAATGTCTCTGTATCCAGCTTTCCCATGGAATTGCTTATCCCAAGAGTGGGGCCTTCCTTTCCTGGGATTTGGGATCCCTGAAGTGCCCCTTCCTATGGAACAGAGTACCCACACCTGGGGAACGGTATCCCTGGAATGTCTCTGCTTCCAGAGGCAGCTTCCCACAGAATTGGGAGCGTCCCTGCTTATCCCAGGAGCTGGGGCTTCCCTGAGGCATCCACTCTTGGGATTTGGGATGCCCTGGAATGCACCTACATCCAGTGGCAGCTTCCCCACGGCATTCCCACTCCCTCATCCCGCAGCCATCCGGGAATGGATGCGTTCCCAGCCTCTTCCAGCCACCCCATCCCAGCTCCTCTCCTCCTTGGCCGACCTGCTGCTGGAAAAGATGGGAGGCTCCTCCGGAGTGGTGAGCTGGGCTGGGCTGGGAATGCCAGGGAAAGGGGGAACCCCTGGAAGCATTCCCGGGATGGGGGAATGACGGAATTCCCAAAGCTCTACGGGCTGTTCCTGACGGCGGCCGCACGGAGCCTGCAGGGCCGGAGCGATCCCGCGGCCTGGGCCGATGCCATGGATTCTGGGATTGGTGCCATGCAGAGGTCAGTGCTATGGGATGGTGTAGGATTTGGGATCCCAGATCCCAATTCCCACCCCGGGAATGCCGATCCCAATCCCACCCCACACAGGTACGGAGGAGCCGCGCCAGGAGACCGCACCATGGTGAGCGCCGGCGTTCCCGTGGGATAGCCTGGAGCCAGCAGGGAATCCCAGGGCGTTCCAGCCTGGCCTCAGCGCCCCCTCCCAGCGCCATTCCCGGTTTTTTCCCAGCTGGATTCGCTGTGTGCAGCCGCCCAGGCTCTGCATTCCCTGCGCGTTCCCGGGGCTGACCCTCTCCAGGTGCTGGAAGCCGCAGTGCAGGTATGGGGAGAACTGGGAGAACGGGGTGGGAATTCCGGCCGTTATCCCACCAAACATCCCGGATTCCCCCGGGCAGAGCGCCGAGGAGGCGGCCGAGGCCACCAGGCACATGGAGGCGGCGGCGGGAAGGGCCAGTTACATCCGCTCATCCCGCCTGGAGCATCCCGATCCCGGCGCCGTGGCCGTGGCTGCCGTGCTGGGAGCAGTGCTGGGGGCACTGAGGGACACCCCCCTGTAGGGATCCCAAAAATCCCTGGGAGAAGGGTCTCCTGGTGACCCCCTGCGTCCCCTCACCGAGAAAGGGATGTGCATCCCAAAAAATCCCTGGGAATGTAGCCCTCGATAAGCCCTCAATAAGTGACAGGGATTGGATCCCAATAAATGTTTGGAGTTGTGTATCCCAAAAACCCTCTGTGTCCCATGTGGTGACAGGGATAGGTATCCCAAAAAACCTCTGGACATGTGTCTCCCATTAATCCTCTGTGTTCCGCCCCATGTGTATCCCAAAAAACCTCTGTGTTCCATAATAACCCTCTGTGTCCCACCCCATGACAGGGATGTGTATCCCAAAAACCCTCTGTGTCCCATGTGGAGAAAGGGATGTGGATCCCAGAAAACCCTCTGTGTCCCATGTGGTGACAGGGATAGGTATCCCAAAAAACCTCTGGACATGTGTCTCCCAATAATCCTCTGTGTCCCACCCTATGTGTATCCCAAAAACCCTCTGTGTCCCATGTAGAGACAGGGATGTGTATCCCAAAAAAACCTCACTGTCCCTCCCCATGTGACAGGGATGTGGATCCCAAATCCCCTCTGTGTGCCCTGGTTGCTCCAGGATGGGAAGGGGGCCTGGCACAGGGATCAAGGGGATGGAAACAGGGATCAATAGGGCTGGGAATAGGGATCAAGGGGCTGGGACAGGGATCAAGGGGCTGGGACAGGGATCGTGTGACCCGGAGAGGAAGGAAACGGGGGCAGTGCAGGGGGAACCACAGGGCTCACATGGCTCCAGCCACGGCTCCGTGGGCATCCCGGGAAAGGAGAAGCAGGGATGGGGCACAGCGTGACCCCAAATCCCGTGGGGTGACACGGGGATGTGTCCCGTGTTCCCGGGGAGCAGGGAGGGGACAAGCTCCCACCCCGATTCCCTGTATTCCCAGGAATTGGAGTGCAGGATTCCTGTAGAAGCCACTGGTTTATTCCATGTCCTTGAGGGCCCTGAGTGGATCCAGCCCTATCCCACTGAGCCGGATCCTTTGGAATGGGAGGGACATCTGGGAATGCCCCTCTTTGTCCCGGCAGCTCCGGGATGGCACTGGGAAGGGCTGGGCTTTGGCACGGTGGGAATTCCAGGCAGGAGCTGGCACATGGAGGCACCCTGGGAGTGCTGGGAAATCCTTGGGATTGCGAGGATGCAGGAAAACACCCCGGGAATGCCGGGAGATCCTTCGGGATCAGCGCTCGGAGAGAAGGGGCTGTGGGAACACAGGGATCAACCCGGATCCTTCCCCCCCTGCTGGGGCTCTGCTCCCAAATTTGGCTTCCCAAATCCAGCCAGAGCATTCCCGGTACCTGGCGGGAATCCAGGGAATCGGGATCCGGGCGCTTCCAGCTGGGCCTGGCCAGGGCAGCCACCACCAGCACCCCGAAAAGCAGGATCAGCATTCCCAAAGTGTTGGCAAACACGGCCTCGGCGGGAAGGAGCTTGTACTGCAAGGTCCCGTTTTTCCTGGGAGGGAGAAGGACGGCTGGGAATGTTCTGGGTGTGTCCAGCCTTTCCCTAAATCCCCCATTCCCAAGCAGGAGGGAATCACACACCAGGGGGAGGTGGGCATTCCAAAATCCAGCCAAAATCCCATCCTGAGCCTCCCAGATCCCTGTGAGGGCCCTTCCCACTCCCCCTTATCCCTGTGAGGGATCTTCCCAATCCCCCCTATCCCTGCCAGGACCATCCCAATCCCCCCTATCCCTCTGAGAGCCCTTCCCAATCCCCCCAAATCCCTGTGAAGGCTCTTCCCAATCCCCCTATCCCAACACCCACAGGCTGAAGAAAAGCTTCTCGTTGATTCCCGACACGCAGGAAGCCACGGACAACAAGAGGATGGTGGATCCAAAGAAAACATGGATGGGCTTGTAGAGCTGCCGGAGCCAGGTGGGAGCCCAGGGAAGCAGGAACGCTCCAAATCCTGCCGCCCACTGCAGGAAAACTCGGTGAGGGCTGGGAAAAACTGGGAATTCTAGGGGATGTGGGATGCAGGGGTGCTCCCACCTGGCAGGAGAAGAGCAGCACGGTTGCCAGCCCCATCCAGCTGTGCAGGGAGTACATGTTGGGAGTGCCGTTGGAATTGTGGAAGGAGAAGACGGCCGCCAGCCCCAGCACGGTGAGCAGGAACGCTGCCAAGGCCAGCCCGCCGTGCAGCAGCTTCCAGGGCAGCTTGGGGCCGCTCCAGGTGGCGGGAATTCGGTACACCAGGGCGGCTGGGAAGGGGAAAAAGAGTCAGGAAGGGGTTTGGTTGTGATTCCCGCGCTCCCTGTGCTCACCTGCTCCGTAGAGAACCACCAATCCCGTCACCATCAGCACCGGGTGCCAGTTGAAGGTTCGGGAGGTGCCGTCCAGGGAGAAGCCCCCGCGCCAGTGCTGGCACCAGGCGCCCACCAGGGCCACGCAGAGCACGCCCAGGGAGCCCAGGAAGGCCAGGAAAGGTGGGAAGGGGATGTCCAGCATGGCCATGGAGCGCTGGTGGCACCTGGGGACGAGCGAGGAGCCGGCTCGGCGTCCGGAGCAGCACCAGGGAGGGGCCTCGGAAAAGGGGAAGTGGGAGCCCTGAGGGGCGGGGGGAGATGGGGAACTGGGAATTCCCAGGGTGGGGGAGCAGGTGCAGGTGTTTCCTGGGGTGGGATGGAGGGATGGAGGGATGGAGGGATGAATGGAGGGAGGGAGGGAGGGATGGCTGGATGGCTGGATGGAGGGATGGCTGGATGGATGGAGGAATGAATGGAGGGACGGATGAATGGATGGAGGGATGGATGGATGGATGGAGAGAGGGAGGGAGAGAAGGAGGGATGGACAATCCCCATGGAGGAGTCATGGAAAGGGGAACTGGAAGCCCCCAGGGGGTGACCAGGCCCAGCTGCTTCCTGGGCTGGGAAGGAGGTCTGGGATGGATCCAGGGTGGTGGTGGCACCTGGGGACAGATGGGTCCAACCACACTCTGGAACCCACCGGGGAGGAGCCACATGAAAGGGGAACTGGGAAACCTGAGGGGTGGGGGGGGGCCCTGCAGTGGGAAGGGGGTCAGGGATGGATGGAGGGATGGATGGACGGATGGATGGACAGATGGACATCCCCCATGGAGGAGCCATGGAAAGGGGGACTGGGGCAGCCCCAGTGATGGAGTGGGACACCCAGACCCAAATTCCCATGAAACGCCAGCAAGGGGCTGTGGGATCACCTGGCAGGGTCTGACAGGCAGGGGGGGCTCATTTGTATGTCATTTGCATGTCATTTGCATGTGATTCGCATGTTTTCCTCCTCCCCGGCCTATTTCTGCCCCTGCGGAGGTGGGGGAAGTCCCGGCGCCCAAAACCAGCCTCCCCACGGGGTTTTGGGGGGCGGCGACACGGGGGCCCCCCTAGATCAGGGACACCGGGATCCGTGGATCCCCAAAATCCGGGCAGGGGGACCTCACGGCCCCCCCAAACCTGAGGCTCCCCCAAAGCCGGGGGCGCAGGGCCCGGCCCTGAAGCCCACCCAGACCCAAATCACGAGGTCCCTCCTTCCCCTCCCGCCCCCCGGGGCCGTCCCCCGGTCCCTCCCGCCCCCGGGGCCGTACCTGGGCCCCACCGCCCCCTCCTCGTCACTGGGCGCCGCCATCTTGGCGGGCGCCTCTCTGCCTTCTCATCTCTATGGTTTTTCCCCGCTCTCTTCCCCTCACAGCTCAATGCGCCACCACAGAGAGCGGCGGCCAGAGCGGCCCCCAGAGCGGCCCCTAGAGGGCGCTCGGCGGAGCCACTTCCGGCTTCACTTCCGGGCCTCCCCTGTCGGCGGCTGTTGCCATGGAGACCAAGATGGCGGCGGGTGAGGGCCCGGGGCGGGGGACGGGCCGGGACACTCCGAGACACCCCGGGACGGGACTTTCGACACCGGGGGGAGGGCGGGGGGGCACCGAGGGGTCACCGCGGGGGTGAAGGGGTGGGGGGTGGATGGGGGGCGTCCGGAGTGGTGTGAGGCGGCTGAGGGAGAGGGATGTGGGGAGGGAGTGACCCCCATAATTCCCATATCCACCCCTTTCCTCCTCCGTATCCAGCCATTCCTTTATGTCCAGCCCTTTCTCCCTCCATTTCCAGTCCCTTTCTACCTCTTTTTCCCCATATCCAGCCCTTTTCCATTCTCCATGTCCAACCTCTTTCCACTCGCATATCCAACCCTTTTCCCCTCATTTCCAACCATGTCCCCCCCATATCCAACCCTTTTTTCCCATATCGAGCCCTTCCCTTCATGTCCAGCTCTTCCTTCCCCATTTCAAACCCTTTTCCCCTCCTTTCCATCCCTTTCCCCCTCCTTTCCGTCCCTTTCCCCCTCCTTTCCATCCCTTTCCTTCATTCCCAACCCTTTTCCCTTCTTTCCCCCCGTTTCCACTTCCATGTCTCCCCCTCAGGGAATTAATCCCACCCCTCTCCTTCCAGAACACGGAGGATTCCCAATTTCCCTCCTTCCCTCCCCAGCCAGGCTGATCCCAGTGGGGTCTGTTCCCATGGGATACACGTCCCAGGAGTTCCATACCTTCTCCTGTATTCCCGAATTCTCTGTGCCCGGAGTGGGACGTGCCCAAACCTGCTCCTGAAGCATGTCCTGCCCATGGAGCCAGGAATAACCTGCCTGGACGCTGCTCCCTGGGATTGCCCAGCTCCCTCATCCCTGGATTCCCTCACGTGGATATTGGGAGGAATTTGGAGCAGGAGGGGACACAGTTTGGTGGCTTTTCCTGGTTTTCCAGAATCCAAACAATCCCCAGGTCCTGGATGGTGGGAGAGCCCCTGGGATCCATCCCACAATCTCTGAGCTCCTTCTCCAGCTCCTGGATTTCAGGAGGGGCACTGGGATCCATCCCATGTACCAGACAATCCCTGGGATCCATCCCATGTACCAAACAATCCCTGGGATCCATCCCATGTACCCAACAATCCCTGGGATCCATCCCAGTGCCAAACCATCCCTGGGATCCATCCCATGTACCAAACAATCCCTGGGATCCATCCCAGTTCCAAACAATCCCTGGGATCCATCCTATGTACCAAACAATCCCTGGGATCCATTCCAGTGCCAAACCATCCCTGGGATCCATCCCATATACCAATCCCTGGGATCCTTCCCATCTACCAAACCATCCCTGGGATCCATCCCAGTACCAACCCATCCCTGGGATCCATCCCATGTACCAACCCATCCCTGTGCCCCCTCTCCAGGTCCGGGATGTCAGGAGAGGCCCCGCTGACCCCCCCATGGCCATGATCCATCGGGAATGCCGGGGCTGAGCGCTCCAAAGCCCGGGAAGGAGGATGCTCCAGCCCAGCAACTACAGCCTGGTGCTGTTCCTGCAATTCCTGCTGCTTTCCTACGACCTGTTTGTGAATTCCTTCTCGGAGCTGCTCCGGACGGCCCCGGCCGTGCAGCTCGTGCTCTTCATGTGAGTGCCGGGAAGGTGGGCCAGGAGATCCCAGAGATCCCCAGAGATCCCAGATCCCCCAATCCCTGTGTTTTCCCGGCAGCATCCAGGACATCGCCATCCTCTTCAACGTCATCATCATCTTCCTCATGTTCTTCAACACCTTCGTGTTCCAGGCGGGATTGGTCAATCTCCTCTTCCATAAGTTCAAGGGCACCATCCTGCTCTCCGCGGCCTACCTGGCGCTCAGCATCTCCTTCCACATCTGGATCATGGTAGGGTGGCCTGGGAACACCTGGATTCTCCCAAGGGATTTCTCCATGAGGGCTCTGCTCGGCCCTCTGTCACGAGCTCCCGCCACAGTGACAGTTTGGTGTCCCTTTCCATGATCCCACTGTTGGGATTGGGCTGGGAAGCCACTGCCCCATCCCAGCTCCATCCCAGCCTCATTCCCTAAGGGAATAACCCGTTGGGGAATGCTCTTTTCCCAGGAAAGCAGCTCTCCCACAGTGACAGTTTCGTGTCCCCTTCCATGATCCCCGTGTTGGAATTGGGCTGGGAATGCATTGCCCCATCCCAGCACAATCCCAGCCCATTCCCAAAGGGAATAATATGTCGAAAAATCCTCTTTCCCTAGGGAAAGCCTGTTCCAGCAGTTCCTGTTTTTCCAGGGATTACTCCCTACCCCCCAGTCCAGGCTCCTGGCTCTGTCCTGGCAGCACCTTCTCCTTCTCATTCCCAAACAAAGTCCTTCCTGGCCCCTTCCCAAGGGAGCAGCTCCCACCCCTGCACAGCCTCTTCCCAGGGCTCTGTTCCTGCTGCAGGGCCCAGGGAATGTTTGGGGAAGGCCGGGAGCCATCCCGTGCCACGTTGTCTGGGAAGGGGATTTGCAGGGATTTGCAGCTCTGAAGCCGGAATAGGGCCTGGCTCCGTGCCTAAATCCCTGAGCTGCTTAACCTTCCACATGGGGAGCTTCCCAAACTGCTCCAGGGCTTATTCCCAGCTGGATGTGCCTCCATGCCCCTCAGAACCCTTTGGATGGGGCTCCCCTGATCTGATCCAGGGCTTATTCCCAGCTGGATGTGCCTCCATCCATCTCAGAACCTTTGGAATGGGGGGCTCCTCCAATCTGCTCCAGGGGTTATTCCTAGCTCTCCATCCCTGTCAGAACCTTTGGGATGGGGATATTCCTGACTCTCTGTCCTGCTCAGAACCTTTGGAATGGGGTTATTCCCAGCTCTCTGTCCCCCTCAGAACCTTTGGAATGGAGAGGTCTCCCAAACTTTCTCCAGGGGTTATTCCTGGCTTTCTGTCCCCCTGAGACCCTTTGGAATGGGGAGATCTCCCAGACTTTCTCCAGGGATTATTCCTGGTTCTCCGTCCCCTTGAGAACCTTTGGACTGGGGAGATCTCCCAAACTTTCTCCAGGGATTATTCCTGGTTCTCCGTCCCCCTGAGACCCTTTGGAATGGGGAGCTCTCCCAGCCCTCTCCAGGGGTTATTCCCACTTTTCCATCCCCTCAGAACCTGCGCTGGCGCGACTCCGGCCGCTTCATCTGGACCGAAGGCCTCCAGACCCTCTTTGTTTTCCAGAGGCTGGGTAAGGCTTCCCGGGATAGGGGAGGGGGAATCCCACGCTCCTGGGGACCCAAATCCCAAATCCCTGTCACCGAATTCCCCCCAAATTCCCGCAGCTGCCGTGCTCTATTGCTACTTCTACAAGCGGACGGCCGTGCACCTGGGAGACCCCCTGTTCTACCAGGATTCCCTCTGGCTCCGCCAGGAATTTGCCCACTTCCGTGGCTGATGGATCCCTGGAAAACCCTGGAATCTCCCTGCAGGGATGTCCATCCTGGTGCCGCTCGGAACGGGAATGTTTGGGAACTCTAAAGGAATAAACGGGCTATGTTTTCCAGTGGCTCCCGGGTGTTTCTCCCTGCCACCTTCACCGTAACCTGCTCAGCGCTGCGCCTGCAGCCACAGGGCTGCGATATTCCCACTTTTCCAGCGCGGGATTCGCATCCCGGTGGATCGTAGGATTCGGGAGGGGCTCTCAGTCCTCCAACCATAGAGAGGCGCGGGCAGAGCGGCGGCGCCGAGCGGGGTCAGCGCTGCGGGACCATCGAGACGGGCGTGCAGAGCGCCCCATGGCGGGCGGGAGCGGCGGTTGCCATGGAGATGGAAGATGGCGCCCAGGGGTGGGAGCGGGATAGGGGAGGGGAAAGTGGGACAGGGGAGGGAAAAGCGGGATATCGGGGCATCCCGGGCGGCACCGAGGGGAACGGGGGCTGGCAGCGGGGCTGGCAGCGGGGCTGGGGGGCGGCCAAGGCGCGGCGGGGCTCCCCGGCCGCGTTCCCCCCTCACGGGCGCGCCGTGTCCCCTCAGGCCGCCATCGCTCCTCGGCGCCGCTGCAGGTCCTGCTCTTCCTCAACGGCTGGTACAGCGCCACTTATTTCCTGCTGGAAGCCTTCGTGTTCGTGTACAAGGGTGAGTGCCCGCTGTGCAGCCCGGCTCCCGGCTCGGGCAGGGCCGGGATTCCCGCAGGGATGTGACTCCCGGCCGGGATGTGCCCGCAGTACTGCTCCTGCCCTACCCCGTGTCCAACCTGGTGCTGGATGTGGCGCTGCTGCTGCTCTACCTCGGCACTGAAGCCACGAGGATCTTCTTCGGTGAGTGTCCCCCGACATCCCAGCGGCTCCGGGGAGCGCAGGGTGCTGGGATAACTCCCAAATCCAGCCCTGGGTGTTCGGGATGGCGCTGGGAGCAACGCGGGCTGCAGGGAAAGGTGTCCCTGCCCGTGGGAGCGAGTGGGAATGAGGTGGAATTTGAGGTCCTTCCCGAACCGAAGCATTCCAGGATTCCATATGCTAGTTTAAATCGGGAAGAAGTTCTTCCCTGAGGACGGTGAGGCGCTGGGATGGCTTTCCCAGGGAAGATGCAGCCACCCCATCCCTGGAAGCGCTCACATCCAGGCTGGAGCAATCCAGACCCGTGCAAGGTGTCCCAAACCACAGCAGGCGCTGCAGTTGGATCTTCCCATCCCTTCCAGCCCAAACCATTCCAGGATCCTACGAACAACCCACCCGGCCATCCCATCCTCCCTGGAGACCCCTGGAAGTGTCCCAGTCCGCGCTGGGTGGGGCTCGGAGCTTCTCGATGGGAAGGTGTCCCTGCCTTTGGAATGGGATGTTTCAGCTCCATTCCCGCCCTGATTCCAAACATCCCGCAGGCTCCAAAGGCAACCTGTGCAGGCGGAAGGTGCCGCTGTCCCTCAGCCTGGCGCTCACGGTGCCGGCGGCCGCGCTGGCCGCCTACTACCTGCTGCTCCAGACGTATTCCCTGCGCCTGGAATCCTTCCTGAGCGCCATCCTGCTGCTCTTCTACGGCCTGGAGCTGCTCCTGGGCCTCCTGGCGCTGCTCTCCTTCTCCAGGTGCCGCATCCCGGGACTGAGGGACGCGCTCTGTGAGTTCCCAGGTCGGGTTAGAGACGACACATCCGTCTCTCTGTCCTTCTCCATAGGGCGGATCCCTACTGAGGCCGTGCCAGGGATGGTGCATAGGGACACAGGGAAGTGTCGCCGGTGCCAGCTCCGCTTCCCAGCCCCGGGAAAGGGAGGGATCCCGCTTTTCCTGCTCCATCTTTCACTTAGTGCCACCTGGACAGCTGTCTCCTGCTTTTCCCACTTCCACATGGACACATTCCTCCTGCTTTTCCCACTTCTCGTTGGGCTCATCCTTGTCACCTTTCCCACTTCCACATGGACACATCCCTCCTGCTTTTCCCACTTCTCCTTGGGCTCATCCTTGTCACTTTTCCCACTTCCATCTGGACTGATCCCTGTCACTTTTCCTGCTTCCCACCTCACCTGTAGCACGTGCCAGGGATCTGCTCCCACCCGGACTCACCCCCTTGTGCCAGCTCAAGGTACGAAGAATCCTTATTTTTTAACACGCCCTTCCGGGATAATTCCCTATTTTCCAATAAATATTTATTTTTACCTGGTGCCTGGGAATGTGGGAGCGCTCCGAGCTCCTTCAGGAAGCACGGGAGCCCCTCGGAGGGTGATGACACCCCCCAAATCCCTCCTATTCCCCGATTATCCCAAACCCCAGCCGTAGGAATGCCACGGGAGCGCCGTGTAAAAGACTTGACAACGTCATCGAGTTTATTACACAATTTTTCCAACCTATCCAAAGACAAATCTAATCACTGCGAGCAGGAGGGGGCAGCGCCTCGCCGGGGCTTCCAGGGATTTGCTCTGCAATTTTGAGGGAATTTTTCCCCCCCCTCCACTATCGGAAAAGGAACTAAAAATCTGTGGAGTAAGTAAAAAAAACCCGGACGTCTCCCGCCGAGCGCTCCCACCTCGTGGGGCTTGGGAAGTTGGGGAGGGGGGAGTTATTCCTGATTTGGGGGAGATTTCAACTTAAAAAGACTTCCCAGAGCCTGGCTTTTCCCACCCGGGAACAGTTCCGGGGGTGATTCCAGCCCTGGAAGCCACGCGGTGTGTCCCGGCTCATCCCGACCCTGCTGGGCTCTCCCTCTCCTGCTCGGGGATGCCGAGGGGACAGGAGGGGACACGAGGGAATCACAGCCTGCCCTGCCTCCTCCGCTTCCTCTAAAACAAGGAAGGCGCTGCGGGAGAGGCCGGAGCTGCCGTTGGGCTGGGAATGCTGCTGTGGGGAATGTCGGGATAGAGGAGGGGGTGACCCCCGGCCCAGCTCCAGCCCCTCTTTTCCCAACTCCCGGAGGGCGAGGGTGGAAAAGGAGGAGCGTGGCACAGTGTCCCGCCAGGGCGATGGGGACAGCGCTGTCCCCCCCCAGGGCGATCCAGAGGCCGCCACGTGGCTCCTGATGCCGGGATCGGGAGGGCTCCGTGCCCTCCGTCCCCTCCCCACCCCTCTCCCGGATTGGGAAGGGCTCACAAACCTCCCTCCATGGAATAAAAGCACCATTTCTCTTTGGGTCCGAGTGTCCACGGAGCGGAGCGGGACGGCCCCGGGAAGCAGCAGCGGCGGCAGCAGCAGCGGTGGGGGGGATTCCCAAGGCCACGAGGTGCTGGGAGAGGGCTGGGAGTGGCTGGGAAGGGGCCGGGATGGGGCGGAGCGGCCTCGGGGTGTCGAGGTGAGGAGATAGGAGTCCATTAAAAACCGCTTCCTGTGGAATTGCTGCGGGGACACGGGAGAGGAGAGGTCAGGAGCCCCTTTTCCCTCCTCCTCCCTCTTTCCCTCCCTCCCTCCCTCCAGGGAGCTCCCCCGGCACCCCCGACCTGCCTCAGTGGTGCCTGTCCCTGTCTCTGTCCCTGTCCCGGTGCCGCTCGTGCTCCCGGCTCCGCTCCGGGAAATAATCCTCGTGCCTCTCGTCACTGTGCAGCACATCCCGGTGCCTCCGGCTGCTCTCCCGGGACCGGCTGGGCGAGCGCTCCCGGGACCGGTGCCTTTTCCTTCGGGAAAACCGGGGGGACACAAAGAGACCTTTTAGTCACTCACCCACAGGGGTGTGACCCACAGGGAGGTAGATCCCTAGGGATACCTGGAGCTGCTGCTGTAGGATTTGGCCTCTATTCCGTGCAGGCAGTCCTTGAGGGAGGAGAGCAGGACACGGCACCGCTCGTCCCCGGCCACGCGTGACTGTTTGATGACGGCGATGGCCGTGAGCAGCGTCTCGATGGCATTGCTGTAATCCCCTGGGAAAAGCCAAAATGCACCCAGGGATCAGGAGAGGGGGATCCATGGCAGGACGGGATTTGGGAAGGAAAGTGGGAATTACCTGCGCTGGCGCCGGAGACGGCCTTGGAGATGGCGCTGCTGGAAATGGCGCGGTTGCGGTTCATGATCTCCTCGAACTCGCCCTCGCTCACGGCCGGGGGCGGCGGGCCCAGCTCCCGGCTGTGGGAACAGCACCATCCATCAGTGCAGCTCCCAAATCCTCACACGGCCCCCCACGCCCTCGGCCCGGCCCCGCTCACCTGCTGTGGTTATAGGGAGCCATGGCCTTGCCGTAGGTGTCCGGAGGAGGCCCCAGCGCGGCCGTGGGAGGGGGGAAGAAGGCAGGGTTGAGGTGCAGGGCAGGGGGAACAGCCCCTGGTGGGGGCACGGCCAGGGGAGGGGGCAGCCGGGGTGGAGGGGGCAGCAGGTGCTGGTAGGGAATTCCGGGAGGAGGAGGAGGGACCCCGAAGGCGGAGGAGAGAGGGGGCGGAGGGGGCATGGGAGGGGGGGGCAGCCCCATGAGG
>JAXCLP010000161.1:8461747-8490557 GCA_035584035.1 Lepidocolaptes lacrymiger
GGAGGGGGGGGCAGCCCCATGAGGGGCAGGGCAGGGGGGCGGCTGAAGAAGGGCAGGACCGAGGGGGGCTTTTCCATGCGGGAAGGGGGCAGCGCGCTGTCCGTCGGCGTCGCCCGGCCGTCCACGGCGTCCATGGAATCCCGGGAGTGGGCCCGTGGTGGCACACCTGGAATGGGGTGGGGGGAGAGCCCTGAGTTCCAGCTGCAGGGTTCCCTGCTCTCGGAGACCTCCTCCTCCTCCTCCTCCTCCTCCTCCTCCTCCTCCTCCCACCCCGGAGAGCTGGAGGTGCCCAGGGAAAGAGTGAGCCAGACAAGTGTAGCCTCCGCTTCCATGTGTTTTTCCAAGAGCTCCCCAAGGAGCAGCACGGTGCCCTGGGGACAGCGAGGACAGAGCCACAGGAGCTGAAAGCCACAAGGAGCAGGGAGAGATCCCCAAGGACCCGGAGAGCCTGATCCACGCGTGGATTTGGGAATGCCCCCGAGCACGGAGGAACACAGGACAGAACCGAGAGCAACGGGGCTGCTGCCGGAGGAAGGAGAGAACTCGGCATTCCAAGAGGGACAAGAAGCCTTGCTCTGTCCAAAGAGGCTTTGAGGATGAGGATCCACGGAAGCTCCGCCGTGTCCCCGGGAACTCTCAGGGAACACCCCCTGCTCCACCAGAACTCCAGGGGCGACAGGCCGGGAAGAGGGGCTTTCCTTGCACCACAGGTGCCATGGGATCTACAAAGACCTCCTTGGACACTCCTGCCAGGACAATCCCTGCGGATCCCGTCGCATCGCTGCGGAGCGAGGCCAGGACCACCTATCGCCATACGGCCAGGTCCCAGCTGGAATATTCCTCCAGTGTTGGGCACCTTACCTCGGCAGGGATGGAAAAACTCTGGAGCAGATCCAGATTGGAGCTACTAATAGATATGGAGGGTCTTAGCTATGCCCAGAGCCTGAAGAGCTTAAGCCCATTCAGTTTGGAGAGGAGGAGGAGGAGGCTACGAGGGATCTTCGCAGTGTGGGAGCACCTAAAAGGGGATCATAAAGACTCGGGTCAGGAGCTAATCCGGCTCAGGAATGGGAAAAACAACCCCCACGCACTCTCCTGCTTTTCCCCCCATCCCGAGGGCTCGCTGGGCTCGGCCTTGGCAGCTGCTCCGGGGGCAATCCCGGGGCTCTCTGTGTGTCTGTCTGTCTGTGTGTCTGTGTGTGTGTGTGTGTGTGTGTGTGTGCCACGGATCACTCACGTTTCCGAGCCTGGGCCTCGAACTGGGACAGGTTCTGCCGGGTGGCCAGCCTCACCTCCACCTTGTCTCCGTTCAGGATTTTCCCGGGGAGCAGCTCCAGCAGCTTGTGCACCGAGTTCTCGGAGGCCACCACCACCTCCGCGTACCTGCGGGACAGCGGGCAAGGTCAGCCCCCTCCCCAAATCCCGCCCTCCACCCCAAATCCCACCCTCCACCCCAAAAGGTGGGGTGTGCCCACCCAAACCCCCGGCTCTCACCCCTTGGATTGGCCATTGGCGCGGTTCTCCGCGAATTTCAGCTCCACCACGTCGTAGACTCCGACGGAGCGGATTGTCTGGATCAGCTGCTGGTCCGTCGTCCACTGGGGGGGAACAGGGAATGGGATGGCTGCCCGTCCCCACAGTCCCCCACCCGCCTCGGGATTGTCACCCCCAAGTCCCTCTGAGGCCTTAAAATCATCCCTGGGGATTTCTTTGGATCCCTCAGGGATACAATTCCCTTTTCCTGGGGATCACAAGGCCAAGCCCAGCTCACATCCCTGCTTGGGACAGCATGGATTGAGTAGGAACACCTCCCAAAGATCCCCAAGGCCCCCAAAATCCCCAGCAGCCCCTCAGGGGTTTCTCTGAAGCCCCTCAGGGTGTTCTTTGGATCCCTCGGGGATACAATTCCCTTTTCCCTGAGGATCACGAGGCCAAGCCCAGCTCACCTCCCTGCTTGGGATGCTGGGACAGGGGAAGAAGCTCCCAAAAAAGCCCCAAACCTCTCCCCCAAAAAAAGCCCCAAACCCCACCAAAAGAACACTTTATTCCCCCCAGAATTCCCTGGCAGCCCCTCAGGGGTTTCTCTGGATCCCTGTGGGATACAGTTCCTTTTCCCTGAGGATCACAAGGCCAATTCTAGTTCACATCCCAGTTTGGAATGCCGGGATAGCACAGATCAAGTAGCAACACCTCCCAAAGCTCCCAGAACTCCCCCAGCCATCCCAGCAGCCCCTCAGGGTGTTCTTTGGATCCCTCTGGGATACAATTCCCTTTTCCCTGAGGATCACAAGGCCAATCCCAGCTCACATCCCAATTTGGAATGCAGATTGAGTACCTCCACCTCCCAAAGCTCCCAGAACTCCCCCAGCCATCCTGGCAGCCCCTCAGGGTGTTCTTTGGATCCCTCAGGGATACAATTCCCTTTTCCCTGAGGATCACAAGGCCAAGCCCAGCTCACATCCCAATTTGGAATGCCAGGATAGCACGGATTGAGTAGGAACAGCTTCCAAAACTCCTTAAACCCCCCCCAGCCACCCCGGCATCCCCTCAGGGCCGGTTTGCCCGGGAATCCCGAATTCCCCCCGCCAGATTTTCGGGATGCTCACCCAGGAGAAGCTGCCCACGTAGACAGCAGCCCTCTTGTTGCGCAGCCCGCTGTAGGTGTAGAGGATGGCCGGGGGTTTGCTGTTGGGCTTGGGGGACGGTTCCTGCCGGATCTCCGGAGCCGCCTCCGGGCGCTTCTCCTGGGGCTGGGAGCTGGCGGCTAACACGTCGTCGTACAGGTCCATCTGGTCAGCATTACTGAACTCCGGGTCCTGAGGGGAAAACACACCAAAATTCCCACTTTGGGGAGGGCTTGGTTGTTTCCGAACCTGCCGTGTTCGTTCCCAAGCCCTCAGGGCTTGGGGAATCCCAAGGAATGGGGTGATGGGCTCTGGTTTGGGGGATTCGTGGAATGCTGGAGGGGTTTGGGTTGGGAGGGAGCATTCCCACCTTCCCTTGGTGGCAGAGCTGAAATCCTTTGGGAAGGATGTGTGTAAAGTCTGGGAATTACAGAGACAAAGCCACTAGGATTTTGGGATGGAAGAGGCTGGAATCAGAGTCATGGAATGGTTTGGGTGGGAAGGGATTTTAAGGATTTTCTAATCCACCTTCCACTATCCCAGGTCGCTCCAAACCCTCTTCCAGGGATGAGGCAGCCACAGCTTCCCTGGGAAATCCATTTCAGGGCCTCTCAGGGAAGAATTCCATCCCAATATCCCACCAAAACCCCCAGCACATTCCAAGGACCAGCCCACAGGGATCTCAGCTTTCCCAAACAACCAGGCAAGACTCAACTTGCCACTCCTGGAAACCACCAGGAAGGAATTCCCACCCCGGAGGGCAGGAGTTCAACAGCAGAAAACCAAACTCCCTGCAGGGATGAACCTCACGCTTCCCAAAATTCCAGCTTGGGAGCTGCAAGGGAATGAGAATGAGGCACAGGGCTGGTGTCCCATAAAACCCAGAGGTTCTGTGTCCAGGTGTTGAATTCCAAGGAGTTTGGACAGCTGGAAGTGGTGTGAGAGTCAGGGAACCACAAACATCCCACTGGGAGCGAGGCAGGGAGGGATCCTCAGCAGGAGGCTCCCGGAAATCCCAAAATGCCAGGATTCCCCCTCTCCCCGAGCCTTTGCATCCGGCTCTTCCCACGGAGGAGCCGATCCAAAGCAGGATTTGAGGAGGGAGCTGTTTTGTGCTCCTGCCCAAAAAAAGCTCCATGCTCAGTTATTCCGACTCCCACGTCCCTACCTCCACCAGGAGCCTTTGGACACAGCCCAAGGCGGGGAGATTCCCGCCTGGAATCCCTCGGGATCTTTGGGAAACGCTTGGGAGATCCCAATCCAGGGAACTGGCACAGGCTGTGGGGTTTGGGATCCCACTGGCATTCCCTGGAATGCCACAGGGACACCACAGCTCTGATCCCAACATGGATAAACTCCAGGCTTGGCTCTCCCACACATCCCAAAGGATCATCATCCTGGCTCTGAGTATCCTCTTGGCCAAGGATCTTTGGTGTGTAATTCCCAAAATTTCCAGTGAAATCCCTGCACATCCCACTTTTTGCCCCCTCCCTTCTTTATTCCCAACTAAACCCACCCCAGACCCTCCGAGCTCCCTGGAAAACATTCCCACCTCAACTCCAGCCACGGATTCTCCCCCTTTTCCACCCTCCACCCTCATTCCTGCAGCTTTCCAGCTCTCCCAACCCCAGGCATACCTTTTTCCCGATGCAAATTCCATAAAAACTCCATTCCTAAGCCAGAACTGTTCGTTCCCGGCACTGCCCCAGTGGTTTGGTACACTGGGAATCTGCTTTATTCCAGGACTTTTCCAGGAAGGATGCTGGAAGAGGCGTTTGGGAGCAGGAAACTCCAGGCAGGGCAGACAATTCCCTCTTTTTGGTGACATTCCCGTTATTTTGGCAACTCCTGCTCCTTCCCAGGGGGTTGGAAAGCACCTGGAAGTGCCCTCAGCTCCAAGGTCATGGACATGGTTTCCTGGTTTTCCCAAGGGTCTAATCCATGGATATTCTCATCCAATAACCAGACCACGATTCTCTTCATCCCTCCAGGAGTTCTTGGGAATTCTTTCCTTCCCATCTTCTCTTTATCCCTTCAGGAGCTCCCAGGAATTCTTTCCAACTTTATCCTTCCAGGAGCTCCCAGGAATTCTTTCCTTCCCAGTGATTCGTTAATCCAGCTGTTTTCCTTCCAGCTCCCGTGGCTTTTCCCATTGCCAGCTTCTCTCCATGGGTTTTCCATGGCAGTTTTCCATCTTCCCACATCCCTCTTCGCACTTGGCTCCCCCAGATCCAAGAAATCCCTAAAATCTGCTCCTCCAACACCCCCTCCTGCGAATCCCAGACATCCCAGGATGGGACAGGCTCCAAAGGGATTCATCCCATCGATCCCCTCGCTGTGTAATTCCCAGAATTCCTCATTTTTCCAGCCGGGATGCAGCCAAACCCTTCAATCCCAACCATTCCACGACCAGCCTCATGTTGAGACCCACCCTTTAATCCCGGGATTTGGCTGGAGGACACGGGGAACTCTTCCCATAAAACAGGGAGGGCTCTGGATCCCGATCCCAATCCCAATCCCAATCCTCACCTGGGTGAATTCCTCGTCGGCGTAGATGTCAATCAGATCCACTCCCTCGGACATATTTCCAGAGGTGGGAAAAGCGGGAGCGCCCGGGCCGGGACACGGGACGTGCTCTGGGAAAGGAGGCACAGGGAGCTCAGCCAGCCCCTGGAATGCCAGGGATGGGTGGGAATGCCGTGGGAATGTGGGAATGCCAGGGATGGGTGGGAATGCCGTGGAAATGTGGGAATGCCAGGGATGGGTGGGAATGCCAGGGATGGCTGGGAATGGCAGGGATGGCTGGGAATGTCGTGGAAATGTGGGAATGGCTTGGATGGGTGGGAATGCTACATGTGTATGGGAATGCTGTGGATGGATGGGATGTGTCCTAGAGTATTCCCTGGTTTGCCCCTGGAATTCTGTGTTTCCTCCCAAATCCCCTTTTCCCACCAAATCTCTGCCTCCCCAGTTTTCCCTCCTAAATCTCCTCTGTCCCCACAAATTCCCTTTTTCCCCAAAATTCCCTCTTTCCCCCCCAAATCAGTGTGCCCCCAAAATTCCATCATTCCCCCCAATTCCCTTTCCCCTGCCAAATCCCTCCCCTCTCAATCCCCTTTCCCCTCAATCCCCTTTCCCCTCCAATCCCAGTTTCCCTCCCATTCCCAGTTCCCCCCCGCATTCCCGATCTCCCCCATTCCCGATCCCCCCCATTCCCAGTTCCCTCCCCATTCCCAGTTTCCCCCATCACTTCCCACCGCCCCCCCCAGGCCCGTCCCCGCCACCCGCGGCCCCCCGGGACGGCACAGCCCGAGCCGCGGATGGGCTGGATTGCTCGGGCAGGGGTGTGGGCTGCGCTGGGAAGGGGCGCCGGATCGCGATATGTCGCGATAGGTCGCGACCCCCCCCTCTTTTCCCCTCCCCCCCCCCGGCCCCGCGCGCGCCGCCCGCGCTCACCGCCAGCGCCGCCGCGCCCACTTCCGGGGCAGGCCACGCCCACTTCCGGTACAGGAGGGACGCGCCCCCTCCTCGAAGACCTCCAGGGGCATAGAGAGGAAAGGGGGCGTGGCCAGAGCGGCCGGGGGCAACATGGCGGCGGTCAGGGTAAGGGAACGGGAATGGGAATGGGAATGGGAATGGGAATGGGAATGGGAATGGGAATGGGAGGGAAGGGGAAGGGGGAAAGGTGTGAGTGGAGGTTTAAGAGGGGAAAGGGGGGAGAATGGGAGGCAAAAGGGAAGGGGAGAAAGGAATGAAAAATGGGGGCAAAAGGAGAGGGAAGGGGGAAAGGAGAGTGAAAAGGGTGTCTTGTGGGGAAGGGGGAAAAGGGATGGAACGGGAAGGGAAAGGGGGAAAAGGAGGATTTGGGGAGAAGATGGGATGGGGAAGGGGGAAAAGGAGGGAAAAGAAGATCCAAGGGGAGAAATGGGGAAAAGCCTCTTGGGATCGGGGATTTGGGGCAGCAGGATCTGGGAAGCTCTTGTGGGATGGGGCAGTTCTGGGGAGTCCGGGGCGGTGTGGGATCCTTATCCCTTCCCCTCCCCTTTTCCCATGCCACCATTCCCACGCCGTTCCCGTTCCCAGCTCCGCTCCCTGCTCCGGCTCCCGGCCTTCCCAGGGATCCCTCAGCGCGGCTACCGCGGCGATTCCCCGCCCGATTCCGGCAAGGACGTGCTGGAATTCCCGCTGCCCCCCTGGCAGGAGCGCCCCCAGGAGCCGCTGGAGACCAAGAGGGCCCGGCTGCTCTACGAGAGCAGGAAAAGGGGGATGCTGGAAAACTGCATCCTGCTCAGGTGGGACGGGCTCCAGGGGTATCCAGGGAAGAGCCTGGGAGTGGCAGGAAAGGGTTTAGGGTGGGATCACACGGCCTAAATCCTTGGGATGAATCATCCCGAGGGCTCTGCTGGTCCAGGATGCCACGGGAAGGACGGATCAAAGCCCAGGGATGGCTGAGCCCAAAGTGTTTTGGGAAGGATGGGAGTAAATCCTGGGATGTGTGGAAGTGTTTGGGAAGGATGGGAGTAAATCCTGGGATCTGTGGAAGTAAGGCCATTTGGATTTGGGATTGAAGTAGGACTTGGAGTCCTGGAATGGTTTGGGTGGGAAAGCACTTTGAGGATCCTCTAATCCACCCATCCCAGGTTGCTCCAAGCCCTTCTCCAACCTGGACACTTCCAGGGGTGGGGATTCCATGGCTTCTCTGGGAATCTATTCCCTCCCAGGAGAGAATTTCTTCCCAAAATCCCATCTGCAGCAGCACATGGAACATGGGAATGGTTCAGGGCACCTTCCATGAGCCCAGGCTGCTCCAAGCCCTTTTCCAACGTGGCCTTGGACACTTCCAGGGCTGGGAATTCCTCAGCTTCCCTGGGAATGCTGTGCTGAGGTGAAGAGAAAGCTGGGTGGGGATCCCTGTGATCTGGGATCACGCAGGCCTGGCTGTCATATCCCATCTCTCCTACGCTTCCCATCCTTATCCATCCCTTTTCCAGCCTCTTTGCCAAGGAAAACCTGGGCAGGATGAGTGAGGAGCAGCTGAACCGCTACGACCGGCTCATCAACGAGCCCAGTAACGACTGGGACATCTATTACTGGGCAACTGGTGCGTGGGGACCCCCCTGGGACACCAGGATGGGACACTGGGAGGGGTCACTGGGTGATGGGGATGGGTCACTGGGACACTGGGATGGGTCACTGGGAGACCGGGATTGGTCGCTGGAACACCAGGAGGGGCCACTGGGAGATGGGGATGGGTAACTGGGAGACGGGGATGGGTAACTGGAAGACAGGGATGGGTAACTGGGAGACAGGGATGGGCCACTGGGACACCAGGATGGGCCAGTGGGAGACTGGAACAGGCCCATGGGACACTGGGATGAGCCCCTGAGACAGCGGAATGGATCACTGGGACACCGGGATGGGTCACTGGGACAGTGGAATGGATTACTAGGAGATGGGAATGGATCACTGGGACAGCGGGATGTGTCACTGGGATACCAGGATGGGTCACTGGGACAGTGGGATGGATCACTGGGGCAGCAGGATGGATCACTGGGAAATCAGGGTGGATCGCTGGGAGATGGGGTGGGTCACTGGGACATCAGGATGGATTAGTGGGACAGTGGGATGTTTCACTGGGACATCGAGATGTGTCACTGGGAGATGGGGCTGGATCACTGGGACAGCGGGATGTGTCACTGGAACAGCGGGCTGGGGCTGGCCCGGAGCTCTTTTCCCAGCTCTTTTCCCTGTTTCCCCAGCTGTTTTCCCTGTTTTCCCGCAGAAGCCAAGCCGGCTCCGGCGGAATTGGACCACGACGTGCTGGCCATGCTGCGGGAATTCGCCAAGAACAGGAACCGGGAGCAGCGGCTGCGGCAGCCAGACCTGGAATACCTCTTTGAGCGCCCCCACTGAGCCCGCCGTGCCCCTTCCCGGGAATCCCGGGATCCCTGGAATCGCTGCCGCCTCCCCTGTGCTTCTCCTCCTCCTCCAGCAGCCCCTGGACACTCTGGAATGCTGAATAAAGCCAGGCCCCACTTCCCTGCATTGTGACATCAGGGTGCGCTCCTTGGGGACATTCCCAGCTCGCTCCTTGGGGACATTCCCAGCTCGCTCCCCACCCACCGACCCCCCAATTCCCACGTGCCCCCTTTCCCAAGGATCCCACAGCCGGAAGGGCCGTGTCCCTCTTCCCAAAGAGCTCAACGTTCCCGGTGCTCCCCGGAGCTGTTGTTGTTGTCACTGTCACCGGGGAGACCGAGGGGCATTCCAGGGCAACATTCCAGACCCTCCGGGGCACCGGGAAGGGCGGGAGGCTCCGGCAGCACCTCCAGCCATGGCGTAGGGCCCTTCCCGGGGGATTGTCCCGCTGCCAGGATGCCTTCCCTGCCGCAGGATTCCCCCGCGGGGGGCCTGGGCACGGGGTTCCCGCTGGTGCGGGGCCCTCCGGCGCTCCACTCCGACCTCATGAGCTTCTACGTCACCACCTACAAGGTGGCCTTCGGGAGGAGGGCGCCCCCCAAACCCGAGGGGCGCGTTTTGGGGGTCCAGCCCCCCGACCAGACGGCCGTGCACCCCCTCCTGGGGCTCCATTCCGGCTCCGGATACGTCGCCAACAACTACTCGGCCGTGTCCTCCCTCATCACCCCGCGCCCCCAACGGTAGGCTGGGCTGGGATGGGGGTTTGGGAAGGGGGGAATTTTGGGATGGCCCCGTCACAGCCCCGTTCCTACCACAGCCTGGACCCCTTTGTGGCCATCTCCACCACCACTGAGGATTTCAAGCTCTTCGGGCACCCGCAATTCCAGAGGATCCTGCCGGAGGCTGTGGAAGAGCCCGGGTGTGGATACCCCCAGGATTTCTCCCTGTCCCGGCTCAGTTACGGGAAAGTGAATCCTCCGAAGGCAACCAAGGAATGCAGCACCTGGACCGGCTGCACCAAGATTCCCAAGCCAGGTATGGATTTGGTGTGGTGGGGATCCAGGGAAAGCACCGTTCCCGGGAGTTTGGGATGTTGGGTCCAAGGGAAGGGTTTGAGATGTTGGGATCCCAGGGAAAAGCTCCATCCCTGGGAAGGTTTTGGGATCTCAGGGAAAGCTCCATCCCCAGGAAGGTTTTGGGGTGTTGTGATCCCTGGGAAAGCTCCACCCTCAGGAGATTTTGGGATATTGGTGATTCCAGGCCCAGTTCCACCCCCAGGAGAGTTTGGGATATTGGTGATTCCAGGCCCAGTTCCACCCCCAGGACTGTTTGGGGGTGTTGGTGGTCCTGGGGCCAACTCCAGGGATTTTCGGGATGTCGGGAGTCCTGGAACCAAATGTGATCCCAGGAAGCTTTAGGATTGCTGGAGACCCCACCCCTCCAGCAGGACAGGTGTATCCAGGGAATTCCAGGGCTGGGAATCTCCCTGCTTCCTCTGCTCCCCACAGACACTGCACAGGGCACGACGGAGCCATCGGGCCTTCCTGGGAGCTGCCAGAGGAGTGACCTGGTCCCACTGGAGCAGCCTGTGAGTCCCCACCCCACTGTGTCCCCTGTCCCACCCCACTGTGTCCCATCCCACTGTGTCCCCTGTCCCACCCCACTGTGTCCCACCCCACTGTGTCCCCTGTTTCACCCCACTGTGTCCATCCCACTGTGTCCCCTGTCCCACCCCACTGTGTCCCACCCTACTGTGTCCCATATCCCACCCCACTGTGTCCCACCCTACTATGTCCACCCCACTGTGTCCCCTGTCCTATCCCACTTTGTCCCGTGTCCCATCCCACTTTGTCCCCTGGCCCACCCCACTGTGGCCCACCCCACTGTGTCCCATGTCCCATATCCCACCCTGTCCCATCCCAGCATCCCAAGGGACACTCATTCTCTCCCTCAGGCCGGGATCGTGGCAGTGGATCCCTGTTGCTCCGAGAACCGCCACGTGAGTGATGGGATGGCATGGCATGGCATGGCATGGCATGGCATGGCATGGAATAGGATGGCATGGAATAGGATGGCATGGCATGGGATGGCGTGGGATGGTGGGACCCCCTGGGGAGGGGACACTGTATCCCGGTGTTCCCAATGGGTTGTTGGGAAGCGCCTGGGCTCTGGGATGAGCAGGATCCCATCCCTGTGTCCGTGTCCCCCCTCATCCCGCTGTTCCCACACAGGGCATGCCCGTCCTGGGCCACACCCCCCAGTTTGCCCCCCTGGAACTCCGGGTGGGACCACAGGACGCCGGCAAGAAGGTGAGTGCAGGAATGTCCCCGTCCCATCCCATCCCGTTTTCCCATGGGATCACACCCCCAACCCTCCCTCCCTCCCACAGGGACCACTGGGATACAGCACAGCCCACCACCAGTACCTGTCCAACACCTCCTCCCTGGCTCCCGTGGCTCCAGGTGAGTTTGGGACGGGATCACAGCCCTGGGGGAGCCGGGAATCCCACCCTCAGCGACACTTCCCTCCTGGATTTTCCAGGCTGGTGGTCCCAGGGTCCCATCTGGGCTCCGAGGTCAGTGGAGGGTGTCCAGGCCCCTTGTCCCAGCGGATTCAGCACCAACAACCTCCCCACCAACCTGTGGTACAACGATGACCCCTCCATGTGACCCCCAAAATCCCGGGAGTCCCGGCCTTGGCTTTTTCTTGGGAAGCTCCCAAATTCCCCGTGAGAGCAATAAAGACCCTGCGCACGATGTCACTGTCACCCCGCCCCGCTCCTTTTGGGGTGGCTCCTGCGTCCCGAGCCCTTCCCGGCGGGATTTTGGGAGGGTCCGGGCGGGTGTCGCTTGTGCCGCGGCCACTGGAGGGCGGTCCGAGCCCGCTCTGCCCGCCTGGGTTTGGGATGACACAGCTCATTTGCGGCAGGAAGATCCAGGCGGGGCTGGGGTGGGATTTGGGGGGCAGGAGGAGGAAGGACCCCGCACGGGGGGCACTTGGGGGGCTCCATCTGTGTCCTCCCATCCATGGGGCGGTGGGAGAGGCACCGGGAAGGGGCTCTGTGACCCCAGGGGGTGTGTGGGGTCACAGTGGGACCCTCACCTGTTATAGGGACCCCCACTTGCTATAGGAACCCCCACCCGCTATAGGGACCCCCACCCTCTATAGGGATCCCCCCTGAGCCCACTGGGGATCCAGGGGGTGTGTGGGATCACAGAGGGGCCCCTGCCCAGTTCAGGGCCTCACACCCAGTTTGAGGCTCCCCCGACCCCCAAGTTTAGGGACCCCCACTCACTCTAGGGCACACACACTCAGTTTAGGGCCCCACACCCAGTTTAGGGCCCCAGTTCAGGGACCCCACACCACCCAGTTTAAGGCTCCAGTTCAGGGACCCCACACCCAGCTCCGGAACCCAACACCCAGTTTAGGGCCCCACACCCAGTTTAAGGACACAGTTCAAGGATCCCCCCACCCAGATTTGGTTTCCACACCCTGTTTAGGGCCCCAGCTCAGGGACCCCTCACCCAGTTCAGGGACCCCACACCCAGTTCAGGGACCCATCACCCAGTTTAGGTCCCCACACCCAGTTTAGGGCCCCACACCCAGTTTAAGACCACAGTTCAAGGATCCCTCCACCCAGTTTTGGTTTCCACACCCTGTTTAGGGCCCCAGCTCAGGGACCCCACACCCAGTCTAGGGACCCATCACCCAGTTTACATCCCCACACCCAGTTTAGGGCCTCACACCCAGTTTAAGGCCCCAGTTCAGGGTGGGAAGGCTGGGAGGGAGCTGGGAATGGGAAGCGAGGGGGTCCCGCCTTGTTTGGGGACAGGGCGGGGCCAGGTAAGGCCCAGGTAGGTCATGAATGGGGCGCGGGGGGGGCGTGGGAACGGCGGGGCGTGGCATGAATGGGCCTAGTGGGCGTGGCCTAGGCTGTGGGCGTGGCTTCCCCGGGCAGCGCGGCCTCCCATTGGCTGCGGCGCGTTGCCATGGCCACGGCGTCGCCCCGCCCACGTCCCGCTCCCGGTACCGCTCCCGGTGCTTCTCCGGTGTTTCTCCCGCTGCTTCTCCCTCTGCTTCTCCCGGTGCTTTTCCCGGTGCTTCTCCGGTGTTTCTCCCGGTGCTTTTCCCGGTGCTTTTCCCGGTGCTTCTCCCCGTGTTTCTCCCCGTGTTTCTCCCGGTGCTTCTCCCGGTGCTTTTCCCGGTGCTTCTCCCGGCGTTTCTCCCCGTGCTTTTCCCGGTGCTTCTCCCCGTGTTTCTCCCCGTGTTTCTCCCCGTGATTCTCCCGGTGCTTCTCTCGGTGTTTTTCCCGGTGCTCCTCCCGGTGCTTCTCCCGGTGTTTCTCCCGGTTCTTCTCCCGGTGTTTCTCCCGGTGTTTTTCCCGGTGCTCCGCCATGGGAAGCGGCGGCTCCTCGGGCCGGGGGCCTCCCGTGGCGTCCGCCGAGGGCCCGGACGGTGCGGAGCAGCGGCTGGAGGTGCGGGGCCGGCAGGTGCCCGCGTCCCTGTGGGCTCAGGTGGGGCTCCGCAAGCTCTACCTGAGCGACGCGGGGCTGCGGGACATCCCGGAGGAGCTCGGCGAGCTGCAGCACCTCCGCACCCTCGCCCTGGACGGCAACGAGCTGATGGAGCTGCCCGAGGCCGTGTGCGACCTGCCCCGCCTGGCCCACCTCTACCTGGGCCGCAACGGGCTCCAGGCGCTGCCCCCCTCCTTCTCGCAGCTCCAGAGCCTGCGCTGCCTCTGGATGGAGGGGAATTTCCTGGCCCGCTTCCCCCGAGCCCTCCTGCAGCTGCCCGAGCTCCGCAGCCTCCAGCTGGGCGACAACCGGCTGGCCGAGCTGCCCGCGGCGCTGCCCCGCATGGCCGGGCTGCGGGGGCTCTGGCTCTACGGGAACCGCTTCCAGGAATTCCCGGCCGTGCTGCTGCGCATGGGAGGGATCCGGGTGCTCGACCTGGACCGAAACCGCATCTCCCGCCTGCCGGACCTGAGCGGGCTGGCAGCCCTGAGGCTTTTCTCCTACGACCACAACCCGTGCCGGCAGCCGCCCCCCGTGCGGGATGAGGTGCGGCTGGTGGGGGACGGAGCGCAGGAATTCATGGAGGAGCGGCTGGAGAGGCTGCGGAGCCTCCAGAACCGGCAGGAGGAGGAGGAGGAGGGCGAGGAAGGAGCGGGGGCGCCGCCGGTGCCCGCCGAGGACGGGCCAGAGCCGGGAAATGAAGCCCTGAGGGGATCCCCGGGGGAAACGTGAGGGATGTGGAGTCTCCATGTCACTCCCGAGGAATTCCCAGCTAAGATTGGAAGCTCTGCGGCCTCCCCGAGGGAAAACCGACGGTCCCGAGAAGTTGGATATCCCATCTGGGACAGCAAGGAGCCGCCTCCTGGATCTGCATCCCGTCGCCTGGGAGCATCCCGGGGTGCCCTGGATTTGGGACACACCCCGCTGCCCTGAGGGGTGACCCCAGGGACTCTCCTGCCCCCATCCAGTGTCCTTCCCGGCCGGCCACTTCCAGAAATCCTGTACTCGCGTGGAAAAGCAGTGCCGGTTGTGTCCATTCCGTGTGGATCCCGGCATCCCGAATTTCTCCAAGGCTTGGGAATGAAGGCACAGAGGCCTTCTCGCCTCCGAAATTCCCACCCTGCTGCTGGAATCGGGCTGGGGGGCAGAGAATTTCCCACCGGGCTCCTCCTGGCCCTCAGGTGTGGAAATTCCCGACCCGCAAAGAGTTTTCCCTCTGTGGGAAGAGGAGTTTTCCCCAAACAGGCACCAAATCCAGAGCTCTGCTGCCTTCCCCTCCCTCTCCCTGTCTCCAAGTGCCTCTTGCACCAAACTCCAGCAATAAAAAGCACAATTCCAAGGAAATTCCCGGTGTCAGGGAAAGGTGATGGGGACCAGCCTCAGGGAAAGGTTTATTTGGGATCCAAACCCAGCGACACGTCCCGGTGCTGCCGCTAGTTTTGATATCGAAGGAATCCCCCCCTAGCCGTCTCCAAACCATTCCGGTGTGGCGGGGAGCTCATGGATCCGAGGTCTGGAAGTTGCCGGAGGTTTCCGACCGCGCAGCCGCTTTTATTCCCGAGGGGTTTGGGTTTTGGGGGCTGGGAAGCAGCCAGAGCTCCCGCCACATCCTCTCCGGAGCCGACAGGGCCGGATTTGGCCCCCCTTTCCCTCTCCACAGCGGCTGTTTTGGGCAACTGGAGCTTCCTCAGCCGCGGGATGAGCAGGAGCTGCCGGTGCCACCCCCGGCCAGCAGCGCCGGCTGAGGATGCTCCTGCCTTTCCAGCGACGATTCCAGGGATGTAGGACTTGGTGGGAGGTTGGCTTGCTCTTCCCTCTTGGATTCCGGACAGGTCAAGGCTGTCAATTCCTCTTCCCACCCGCAGAGCATCCCAGAATGCCACGAATTCCCAGGAACGCATTTCTGGAATGCCGGGTGGCTCCCAAACCCCTCGTGCCATCGATCCAGGGATGCTGCTGCTTTTCCTGGGAAATCATTGCTGGTGATCAGCAGGAATTATCCACCATCCCGGGGGCAGAGACCCTCAGAATTCCAAGCCCCGGCTCCAAGCGAGATCCAGAGCCACCAGCTCCGTGTAAACCCGTGCCAGCCCATCCATGCCTGGCAGGAATCGGGACGCAGGTGGCTCTGGATGCCACCCTCCTGTCCCCACGGCCGGGATCAAATCCAAGAGCTCCTCCACTTGGAAAAGGCAGGGATCCTGCCTTTCCTTTCCCCACCACCCGCCTTTCCCCCAGCCCTATTTCCCACACCGTGTCCGGGTCAGGATTCAGGCACCGGTGACAACCGTGGTGACACCAGAACCGGGAGCTGCCGCAGTCAGCGGGAATGTGACAGATTCCCGCTCCGCTCAGGTATTTTGGGAATGTTGGCACTTGGCGAGCCCCCGGCTCCCGGGAATGCATCATCCATACGTCTGTCCCTATATATATCCCTGCCTCCTCTGCCGGCCCGGCGTGTGGCGCCTTGTGGCCTCTCGACAGCCGGGATCACGCTGCTCTTCCCATCTGTTCCCACCGGCTGCCGCCGCCGAGCAGCGGGATCGGGAATTGCGGCCCATCCCGAGCAGCGGGATCGGGAATTGCGGCCCATCCCGAGCAACAGGAGCGCCGGGATCGCTGAGCTTTTGGCCGTGCCCGGAGGTGATTTAGAAACCTGGGGTTTGGGGAGGGAGCCCAGGCAGTGGGAAGCTTGGGAATACTGAAATTCCCAGGTTTGGTTTGGCTTGGCTGGAGCGGGAATGGGAATGGGAACGGGAGCAGCCACCTCCCCTCCACCAGGCTGTCCGTGGCCACAAGGCAGCCTCGAATCCCGCATCCCAAGGCCTGAAAGGGGGATCCGGAGGGGTTTTATCCTGGGCACGGAGGACACGGCTCTCCTGCCATCCCAGCGGCTGGAATTTCCTTTATTTATTCAAGAGCAGCGCCCGGTGAATTATTTATCGGTCACCGGAGCCTTTGCGGTGGCTCTCGGACACGTTCCCGGTGCCACCACCCGGGGTACGGTTTCCTGCCTCTTCCCACCTTCCAGAGTCACATTCCCGTCCCTTCCCAGCACATCCTGCCCCAGGGAACCCGTCCCAGGCCTGGATGGAACGGGAAGTCACAGGGATTGGGGGGATACTCAGGGATTGGGGGGGATACTCAGGGAATGAGGGATACTCAGGAAATGGGGGGATACTCAGGGATTGGGGGGGATATTCAGGGATTGGGGGGATACTCAGCATTGGGGGAATATCCAACCCCGGGGGTTTCTTGGTGCTGGAGGGGCTGCTCATCCAAGATTCCCATGCCCTCTCCCGGTGGGATCGGCCCCGCAGGATCCATCCCTTCCTCCCCCCGGCCCCAGAGACGAGTCCCGCTGGCAGTTACTGACTGTCCTTTATTACTGAGAGCAGGGGCTGCCTCCAGAAAACGAGGGGCCCCGCTCCCCAAAAATAGGAGTCCGCCAAGGAGACGCCCCGACCCGCGCGCCCCTTCCCTGGCATCGCCAGCCGGGCACCCCCCGCTCCTCCTTTAGTGGGTCGGGGTTTATTTATTTTCTTTTTTTTCCCCTTTTTTTTCTCTTTTTTTTTTTTGTTTTTTTTTTTGTTTGTTTGTTTGTTTTTGCTGTATTTTACACACCAGTTGGATGTTACCGTCACATGAAGAAGAGAAATTACCTGAACAAGATCACGGCTACGAGCTCTAGAGTTAAAAATGAACAACACAAAGCCCCTCTCCCCCCGGGGAGCCCGACCGCGGACGAGGAATCCGGCCTGGAAAAAGCGGGATGGGGCGAGGGAAGGGCTCGGCACAGCCCCCCTCCCAAAACTCGGCTCCGTCGCCTTCCCCCAGGCGTGTAAATCTCTTCTTTTATGGTAAAAAAAGAGAGGATCTGACAAAAAATACAAATGTCCCTAAAAGCGTCGTTATTACTGAAGTAGCAGAATTATGACTTTCTCTCCAGATTGTCCAAAATCGTCTAAATTGCGGCTGCGGGAAGGGAGGGGAGGGGGCGTCCCGCAGCCACCGTGTCCCCAGCTGGCTTGTCCCCACGGTGGCAGGGATGTCCCTCCCCTGGAATGCCGGGGATTTGGGGGATTCTGCTGCAGGTTCCCCCCCTTCCCCTGCAGTGCAGGATCCCCTGGAGCACCTCGGGGGGTGTCCCCTCGTCCTGTGTCACCGGGGGGGGGGTTGGAGGGGGCTGTACACGGGGCTGTGACGATGGTGACGCGGTCTCGGTGGCACCCGGAGGGGTGTCATTGTCCCCCCCCGCCTCCCGTGGGAGCGGGAAGGGGACAAGGGTGTCACGGGGGGGAGCAGGAAGACTGAGGATGATCCACCGTCCGCCACGCAGGGTGACACCGCTGTCACCCCCACCCCGCGACCCCCACGGGGCTCTCAGGTGGGTCTGTGCCCGTTTTTTTGGGGGGGAGGAATTCCCTATCCCAGTGGAGCGATCCTGGATCATCCCGGCTGGAATGCGGAATGCCCTGGAGCTCAGCACCCCCCCCCAGGGACCACCGGAGAGGGGCTGAGGGCCGGATTGGGGGGTCCCCACGGGGGAGAGGGGATGGTTACGGCTCCCCCCTCTCCCCCCGAGCCCGGAGACGGAGGTAAAACATCGAGCCCGGCCGAGCCCGCTTTGGATAAGGAACTGTGGCATGGCTTCCGATCCCAGGGAAAAGGGCTGCCCCCTCCCCGCTGCGCCCCCAAACCCGCCCCGAGGGGCCCGGGGGGCGTGGGGGGCGAGGAAGGGCGGGGGGGGGCGATGCTGACGCTCGGAGGGGTTTTATTGAGCTGGAAGGGGATGGGAAGGGATGGGAAGGGATGGAAAAGGGATGGGAAGAGGATGGGAAGGGACAGGAAGGGGATGGGAAGGGGACGGGAAGGGGTGGGGGGTCCCTCCTGTTCCCGCAGCCTGACCCCCTGGAATTGCGGGAGGCCGGGCAGGGATCCAGAGGCTCGGGAAGCACTGGTGGTGTCGGGAATAGGGACGGAGGGGGGGAATTCCCTTCTGGCACCTCCCGACCCGGGGGATCCGCGGCGGCTCCGGGACCCCCCACCCCTCCCACCCCCCGAGCCGGGGAGAGGCGAGAGCGGCGGGGGCTGCGGGGGCTCCCGACCCTCCTGGCGAGCCGGGAGAGGGGATGGGAGCCGGGAACGGGGCCCCCCGAGCCCGCGGTGATGGGAGGAGGGGTCGGAGGGGGGGGGCTCAGGCTTTCAGCTGGTGCCACTGTGCCACCGCCTGGCGAGGGCGGGCGATCATGTCCTTCCAGTGCTTCACCTCCCCCGGGCCGCTCTTCCAGGACAGGTAGATCTGTAGGGATGGGGATGGGGGGTCTTGGAGCCTCTGCCCAATCCCGACCACCCCCATCCCTGCTTTTCTGGCACCCTGTGCCCTCCGAGGTGCCCACACGGGCAATGCCACCACCTCTGCCACGCCCGGGGTTTTAATTCCATGGGATGCGTTCCCCTGGAGCGTTTTGGGATCGGGCATCCCGGGGCGCTCGTTTTGCCGCGAGGCTGGCTGGGTTTAACACTCAGCACCCCCAGAGGGCAGAGATAATCCCTTGGGATTAAACCCAGCGGGTGGGAAGCCATCCCGATGGTTTTCCCGATGCCCCATTTCCTGCTCCCATGGGAAAACTCGCCCGACCCCGGTGTCCCCACTCCCCCCCCCGCTCTTGGTGTCCCCCACGGTGTCCCCCCACCTTGCCAATGACGTCGTTGCGGCTCAGCCTGTCCTTGTCCATGACGGTGATGACGATGGTGGTCTCCCGCAGCCGCTCCGTGGGGATGTCGAAGGCGAAGGACTCGTTGAAGACGGGGTTCAGGCACCGCTTCATCACCACCGTCTTCTTCTTCTCCACCCGCTTGTCCTTGTACATCAGCCACACCTTCACGTAGGGATCTGGCAGGGACGGGAGCCGCTCTCAAACTCCCGGGATTGGGAATCCGGGAATAAACCCCTGGAGCTCCGGGAAGGGATGGGACGGGGCTGGGGCCGTACCTGACGTGCCCCCGATGTCCATGGCTTTGAGGTTGCGCGCTTTGATGATGTTCACCACGATGGAGTTGGCCGAGGGGTTGTAGCACAGCGACAGCAGCAGCTCCCCGCGGCTCCCCTGTGGGATTTGGGGACACCCTGAGGACACCCCCCTGAGGTCCCCCCGAGGGGGAGGGGGGCGATGGGATGCGACCCCACCCTCCACGCCCTGAGTGGAGGTTTTGGGGCTGCACAGAAAACGAGGGCAGGAGGAAACAGGGACACTCCCGGTGGGACCCTGCCTGGTCTTGCTGGAGGCGGGAGGAGGAGAAAACTTTCTGGATCTACCTGAAACAGCTTGTTTTGACCCAAAATGGGCCACTTAATAGAACGATTTGGGATGAGAAACGTCTCCAGTGGGGGAAACAGCAGAAAACATCCCTGCTGGGGTAGGAGATGGGGGTGGTCCTGACGGGACGGGGGGTCACAGGGGGTGGTGGGGGGCTGACAGGGGGCCCAGGGCCTTACACTGCCATCGCTGCACGGCTTCAGGTCCTTCCAGAAGGTCTGCATCTGGGTGAGGTCCACCTTGTTGAGCGGGATGGACACCTCCCCGATGGGATCGTTGCGGCTGAAGCGGTCGTAGTCCAGGACCTGGAGGTACAGCACCCGCTGCACCACCTTCTCGTAGGGGAACCCTGTGCCAGGAACGGAGCGGGTGAGGAGCAGGACGGGCTGAGGAGCCAGCACAGGCAGCGCTGGGACCCCCCTGCCCTTCCCGTGGTGACGGGGACACGCTGGAACCAGGCAGAGCATGAGGAGCAGAGGTGAAACCCCACCCGTGGGTGCCTGTCGAGGGGGTCAGAGCCTTCCCATCCCTTCCCTTTATGGGATGCACCTCCACCCCAGCCTCGAGGGCTTGGTCAACCCATCACCGGTGCCTTGAGCTGAGCTGAACTCCCAGCCCACGCACCTCCAGTCCCTCCAAAGCCCTACCTTCGAAGAGGAAGGTCTCGTTCCAGTGCGGGTTGAGGTTCTTCCTCTTCACCTTGGTCTCCAGCTTGTGCTTCTTGTCGGGCAGCAGGTAGATCTTGACGAAGGGGTCGCTGGTGCCGCTGAAGTCCTTGGCCGGCAGCTCCTGCGCCTTCATGATCTTCACGGTCAGGGTGGACTCCTGGAAGTTGTAGCCGACGCTGAACTGGATGCGGCCCAGGTTCTCCCGGCTGACGCCTTCGTGGCCCTCGTCATCCTCGGAGCCCGGGGAGAGCTGCGGGGGAGGCAGGAGGGCGGTCAGAGCGCTGCCTCCCCAAGGAGGGGTGCCAGGGACCCCCATGCGCCCGGCCTCGGATCACCCCGACCCCCGGCCCGCAGCCCCCGGAGCTGTCGGGGACCATCAGCCTCTCGCCGCCGCTCCCCCCGGCTCCTGGCTCCGTGCCACTCGTCCCGGCGAAGCGGGAGCTCCAATTATCCAAATCCCTCCTGACAGCGCATCCCTCACGTGTCCGGCCGCGCTCGCTCCCCCCGTGCCAGCCCCGAGCGGCCGGGACTCGGTGGAACGGGAACGGGAACGGGAACGGGAAAGGGAATGGGAAAGGGACGTGATTCCCGGCGCATCCCGCCCACCCACCATGAGCATCTCGCTGGTCAGGGAGTTGACCAGGTCGGAGACAGAGGAGTGAGGCTCCGTCTTGCGGTCCGACTCGTCGTGCGGCGGCTGCCCCGGCGCCGGTGCCGCGTTCCCGGCCTTGCCCCCGGCCGGTAACCTGCGGGAAAGAGACGCGATCCCATGGAGCGGAGGGGCTGGCAGAGCCGGGGGCGAGACCGTGAGGGGCTCCCCGGGCGCCCTCTCGCAGTGGGTGCTGTGCCAGGGCTGTGCCACCGCCGGGACAGCGGCTGTCCCCGGTGCCCTGGCACCTTTGGGGCACGGCAGCGGGTCCCACACTTGCCGGTGTGCCACGGTAGGGACAGCCCTGTCCCCGCCGGCCGCACCTCACAGGCCACAGCCCGTTATCCCGGTGGGCTTTGCTGGGGCTCGGAGCCCTGGCCGGGGTCGCTGTCCCGGGGGCAGCGGGGATGGTGCCGGGCAGGGTGGGCAGCCGGGGGCGGCGGGGGCAGCCGGACAGAGCAGCGATGGGGACGGGAATGCGCCGAGGCCACGCCGCCACGAGGCACGGGGACAAGGGGACACGGTGACAAACCGCCCAGAGGCGCAGGGGACACTGGGGAAGCCACAGAACATGCCACGGACACGCGTCACCACGGCAAGCACACGCTGACACACGGAGCGGGGACAACCCACACGCACACGACGGGATGGCGACCTGGGAAAAGGACCGGAGAGGCCGAGGCAGCTGGGGAGGGAAAACTGAGTTAAAATCGCGGGGGGAAATGAAAGGCGGAGGAGCCGCTGGGCGAGGAGGCGCCGGTGGAGCCGGAGGAAGTCACGGATAGAGGGGGAGAGAGCGGGAAAAGAGCAAGAGAAAGGAGGAGCGGTGTCATCCAGCGCCGGCCTGCAAGGGAGGGAAGGAGGGAGGGAGGATGCACAGACGGACGGACCGGGAGCGGCTGGTCACGGCCACGGGAGACACGCCGAGGAGCCGGGCTGGGCTGCAAGGAAGAAGCTGAGAAACAGGGGATGGAGGAGATGTTTGGAAGGGGAGGAGGAGGAAGAAGAGCGGGAGGGAGGCAGCGGGGCTGGACCCGTCCCGAGGAGCTCAGGGGACGGGCAGGAGCGGGGATGGAGGTGCGGGAGGCCATGCGCGTGGTTTTGGAGCCGGGATGCGGGAAGCAGGAGCGGGGTCTTGCGGCACACAGCCACCCGCCCGCCGTGTCCCAGGTGCCACCAGCCCCCCCCATGTCCCTGTCCCCTCGGCGCGCGCCGCCGGTGCTCCCGGTATTCCCGGTGCTCCCGGTATTCCCGGTGCTCCCGGCGGGGCCCGGCTGCGCTGCGCGACGCCGGGGAGGGAAGTGCGAAGAGATGGAGCGAAACCCAAGCGGAGCAGGGTAAAAATAGCCGGTGGGCGAGAACGGTGCCAAGTTGAGCCGCACGCCGAGCAGCGCCCGCCGGCTTCACACCTCCCCCCTGCTCCGGAGGGGAGGAACAGCCGCTCCCGGCGGCGCACGGCCCCTCCGCCGCTGCCAGCCGGGCTCCTGCCGCTGCGGGATGCCGTGCCAAGCCTTTGGCATCCCGGGATGGCGCGGAGCAGCCGGACCGAGGGGCCGTGCCGTGCTGGAGGACACCGCGGGTGGCGCGTCCCCACAGCCCGTGGCGCCCGCTGTGCCCCTGGGGGCGGGGGCAGCGGTGTCCCCAAATCCCAAGGGATGCTGCCCATCCCGCCGGGATCAGGCGGCCTGCGGCGCGGTGCGCTGGGATGGGAGCCCATGCGGCGTCGTTGCGGGGCGGTTCCCCGCGTGTCCCCCCCCGCCCCGCATGCAGCCAGCGCCGGGAAGGGCAGGAGGGGGAGGAAGGAGGGAGGAGGGAGGGGTGGGGAGTCCTCTGGGTGCCGCCGCCGCTCCGGAGGCAGAACTCGGACGCGGAGAGCTCAGACGTCCCGGTGCCCGCTGGGCCACCCTGTGCCGCTCCAACCTTGGCGCTCCCACGAGGGCAGCCTCCTCCTCCTCCTCCTCCTCCACCCGGGACGGGGCCCTCGTGTCCTCCTCCTGCGGGACCGGCCTCGTCCTCGCTCATACCTCTTGTCCCCCTGAGCGTTCGCCTGGTTCGGCTGCGTCCCAGCGGGTTGCAGGTCGGGAATATTGGCAAAGTCATCTTGCTCTGAGAGTCCCAAAACCAGGGATAACACCACCATCCGGCCTTCCCTGCCCGGGCGGGCCCCGCCGGCAGCGGCAGAGAGAGAGAAAGAGAGAGGAGAACACAGCGTCAGGCAGGGAACCCGCAGGAGCCGCGCCGGGCCCCTGGATCTGCCCGCCGGCTCCTGCGGGATGGGCTGCGGGGAGAAAAGCCCCGGCTCCGGGGAGGATGCCAAAATCCTGATGAAGGAGGGGGGGAAACACGCCTGGAGGGGCTGGGAATGAGGGAGAGCGTGACGGGAGTGAGGCACGGGGGGTGTTTTGTGGAGCAGGGCTTGGAGGTGCCCTGGACAAGGCTCTGTGTCCCCTCTGGAACATCCTCCTCGGGATCCGGAGCCGCATTTCAGCCGCGGCGCCGGGGAGGGCGAGCAGAGCAAATGGGAAATCGATGGATCGGGAAAGAGGCGGTGGGAGACGGCAGCGCTGACTCGGCACGGCTGGGCTCTGCGGCTGCTCCCCCGCCGCCAATTCCGGGCTGGAAGCGGCCCCAGGGCTCGGCAAACAGGGAGAACGTGACCTTCGGGACGGCGGAGGAGCCGCAGCTCCGTGTCGGGAACCCGGAGCTTGGGGGGGAACCTCTGGGTGGGAAAGGGATGAGGAGCGAGGGGGTCGCGGTCAGAGCATCCCCCTCTCCGGGGCTGCCTGTGAGGGAAGCAGCGGGACGGGCACCCGAATTTGTGTCCCTCGGGGTATTTGCCACCTAATCCCGGCGCAGGAGGTGCTGCTCCAGCTCATGGAAGGGCAGGATCAGTCCTGTGTCCCCCTCCCAGCGCCCCCGGCCCGCGGGAAGCGCAGCTGGGACCTCCGCATTGCCTTTTCCCAGGGTGCTGGGGAGCAAAGGGAGGAGCTGGAGAATCCAGGGGAGGATGGAGCCGGGGGCACCGGCTCTGCGGAGGAGTGACAGTGTCATGTGCCGGGGACTCGGTGACAACACGGGACTCGGATTAGTCCCCCGGGATTGATGCTGGGAATCCAGCGCCCATGGAGGAGTCGGGGTTAAGGAGATTAAGCATCACACGCGTCCTCCGGCTGGGAGAGATATCGGGACCCAACAGAGAGTCACCCGTGCGCGGGGGCACTGCAGCCCCCCTCCCCAAATCCCTGGGACAATGTCACCCCCCGGGGACAGCGCCAGTGGCTGTCCCATGGGCTGGACTATCCCTGCATTCCCTGGGGATGGAAAAGGGCCGGAGCGTTCTGAGCAGCCGGTGACATGGCAAAGCAAATTGGGGGATCCTTCCCTGAGCCCCCCGGGCTGGGTAGGGGGTCATTCCTGCCCCCCCGTGACGGGGATGGAGGGGACATGGATCTTCCCCCAGGGATGTCCCCATGTCCCCAAGGGATGATGGATGAGCAGCCGCGCTGGGGAGAGGGAGGGAGCAGAGGAGAGAGGGATGGAGAGGGATTGAAAAAGGGATGGAGCAGAGGAGAGAGGGATGGAGAGAGGAATGGACAGAGCAAGGGAACAGGGGAAAGGAGAATAGAGAGAGGGATGGAGCAGAGAGAGGGATGGAAAGAGCGAAGGAACAGAGGAGAGAGGGATGGAGAGAGGGATGAAGTAGAGGAGAGAGGGATGGAGAGAGCAAAGGAACAGAGGAGAGAGGGATGGAGAGGGATTGAAAGAGGGATGGAGCAGAGGAGAGAGGGATGGAGTAAAGGAGAGAGGGATGGAGAGAGAGCAAAGGAACAGAGGAGAGAGGGATGAAGTAGAGGAGAGAGGGATGGAGAGAGGGATGGAGCAGAGGAGAGAAGGATGAAACTGAGGGATAGAGCAGGCAAAGGAGCGTGAGACGGAAAGGGTGACGGACAGAGGAGAGAGAGACGGAGATGGCGACGGAGAGCAGAGCCACGGAGAGCACACACTTACAGGAAGGACTTCATGTCCAAGCCGCGGCTGCGGATTTGCCCCACCACGTGGTCCCAGCTGCCGGGGTTGGAGCGGCTCCTGCCCCCGGCCATGCGCTGCTTGGAGCCGGCGGCGATGCCCTGGCGCGTTTGGCCGCCGCGGGGGCCGCGGGGGTTGGCGGCGGTGCCGGAGGGGCCGCTGTGGGCCTGGAGGTGGCCCAGGCTCTGGCTGGTGGTGGGCTGGCTGTGGTTGCCGCGCTGGTGTTGGCTGAGGGGCTGCTGCAGACTTTGCTGGCGCATGAGCGTGCGGGGCCTCTGGAATTTGGGGTCGCCTGCTGAGGTGGGGATATACTCAAGGGTAGTGGCTGTGGACAGGGTGGAGTCCTCGAAACTTAGGGAGAGGAAGGGCAGAGGAGAGGAGAGAAAGGAGAAGAAGGTGAAGGGGCAAAATTGGAGGAAGGAAAAGAAGAGAGTTAGAGAGAAGATGCCCCAGCGCAGGGAACGCTCCGGCGGGAGCCAGCGGGGGCAGCGCCCGGATCCTCCGCCTCTCGCCCGCGGCTCGCCCTTGCCGGGGGCTCGGGGGGCTCTCGCCGCCACCATCTCGCCCGTCCTGCCCCTTTCCCCGGGGCTGGCTGGGGGGGCTCGGCCGGGCTGGAAATGCCCACCCGCTCCCCGCGGCTGCCGCTCCGCTTCCCGACCTCGTCTGCGGGATAATTAGGCTGCGAATCCCGCCGTGGCCGCTCACGTGCTGCCAGCCAGCCCTGCCCCTCGGCCCAGTCCCTCCCAGTCCGGCCCAGCACGCCGCGCCAGCGTCCCGAGTCCTGCGGCATTTGGGGGCTGGCGGAGGGGGGGGACGAGCCCCCCACATTTGGGGACATCCCAGGGTGGGATCCCCGAGGCTCCCGGTTATGGGGTAGGGGGTGTGGAGGCGGAGAAGGCCAGCCTTGGGGTGGACGGGCTTCCAGAGCGGGAGGAGCAGGCGGGAATGCCGGCGAGGAAGCAGCACATGCCTGGCACAGCCCATGCAGCCCGCTGGCATCGCCCACGGCGGCCCGGAACGCTCGTGGCCAAAGGGTCAGGAGGGGGAAAAATCCCCCGTGGGACCACCGAGGAGTGGCCTCATCCCGACCCCTGGGACAAAGCTGCGCCGTCGCGCAATGCCAGCGGCAGGGAGAGAGCGGGGCGGGAGGGGGGAGGATAAATAGCTCCAAAAAACCAAAATAAAGAGGTGAAGAAAGAGCGGAAGGCGGGAGAAAGAGAGAGGGGAGGGGAGGGAATGGGGAGGAGTGGAGAGCTGGGATGGCCGGAGCCGGAGGCACTGCCCGGGCACTGCCCACCACCCCCCTATCCCCGCGTCGCCGCCGACCTCCTTTCGTTTTTTTTTTTCCTATGGAATCCTAAATTAGTTCCATTTACAACCTCTCAGTCACAGGAAACTAAATCTGGCTCCTGCGGGCCCCGCGCCAGCTGGAGGAGCGGGCTCTGCCAGCGCCGTGCCAGGCGGCAGCGCGCCCTGCCCGCTCCCGGGGGGATGCCATGGGATCGGGACCGGGATGCAGCGCCCGCACCCCCCGGGACACCCCCCGGGACACCCCCCGGGGCACCCCCGAGCCCGACGGCTCCGCTCCGGGGCGATGCTGGGAACCAGCACGGCCCTTTAACCCTGCCCCGGCCGCATTCCCGGTGGGAATTCGCTTCTCCGCCGAGTGTGGGTACAATTCTCCCTCTCCTCTCCTCTCCCTGCTGCTTCCCGGTTCCCAACCGGAGCACACCCGGTGTCACCGCGTTCTGGCGGCTCCGGGAGACGGAAAAGGCCCTTCCCTTTTCCATAGGTTTTCTGGCGAGGCTGGAAAAACCTGGGAAGCGCCTTTTCCAGCACCACGGAGCCCTCCGAGGGTGCCGGGAATGCTGTTGGGATGCCCTGGGTGGCGGCTCGGGAGGAACCGGGAGCACACACCGGGAACACCGGACGGAGCCCACGCAGGCGACACATTCCCGTCCCCCCCCGCAGAGCCACGTGCCAAAGCTTGGATTTTCCCCTAAAACTCATCCATCCCGGGCTTTTCCCCCCAAATTTTCCCCCGCGCAGTGTGGTGTCGGCGCCGGGTCGGGAAAGAAGCTGGAGGTGGCACCGTTCCTGAGGGGTGGGGACAGGGGACAGCGAGTCCTGCCTTTGGGATGTCACCAGGGTCACCTGGGAATGCTGAGCCGCTCCCTGCTGGGATCGGACAAAGACGGGAATGAGCCGGGAGAGCTCCCAGAGGGGTCCCCCCAGAGCCAGGGGGACATCAGGAGATTGGAAAGCTCATTGTCCTCGGCACGGTGGCCCTGGGAACATGTTGGTGGCCTTGGGGACCTGCTGGTGTCCCCAGGGACCTGTTGGCAGCCCTGAGGACCTGCTGGGGGCCTGAAGAACTTGTTGGTGGCCCAGGGGACCTGCTGGTGACCCTGAGGACCTGTTGGTGACCTTGAGAACATGCTGGTGGCCCTGAGGAGCTGCTGGTGAGACAAGGGACCTGTTGGTGACCTTGGGAACGTGTGGGTGGCCCTGAAGACCTGTTGGTGACCTTGAGAACATGTTGGTGGCCCTGACGACCTGCCAGTGACTGAAGGGACCTGTTGGTGGCCCAAGAGACCTGTTGGTGACCCAAGGGACCTGTTGGTGTCTCCCTGGACTTGCAGGTGGCCCCAGAGACCTGCTGGGGACCCAAAGGACCTGCTGGTCTCTTCATGGACCTGTTGATGGCCCAAGGGACATGTTTCTGGCCCTGAGGACCTGCTGATGACCCAGGGACCTGCTGGTGGCCCTGGAGACCTGATGGTGACCTTGAGAATACGTTGGTGGCCCTGAAGACCTGTTAGTGACCTTGAGAACATGTTGGTGACCCCAGGGACCTGCCAGTCTCTCCATAGACCTGTTGATGGCCCCAGGGACCTGTTGCTGTCCCTGAGGGCCTGCTAGTGACCCAAGGAACCTGCTGGTTACCCAAGGAACATGCCGGTCTCTCCACAGCCTTGCTGGCAACCCCAGGGACTTGCTGGGGACCCAAAGGACCTGCTGGTCTCTCCAAGGACCTGCCGGTGGCCCCAGGGACCTGTTGCTGGCCCTGAGGACCTGCTAGTGACCCAGGGACCTGCTGGTGGCCCTGGAGACCTGATGGTGACCTTGAGAATACATTGGTGGCCCTGAGGACCTGCTGGTGACCCAAGGGACTTTCTGGTCACTCACAGCCTTGCTGGCAGGCCCAGAGACCTGCTGGGGACCCAAAGAACCTGCTGGTCTCTCCATGGACCTGCTGGTGGCCCCATGGACCTGCTGGCGGCCCCCCATCCGAGCTCATCCCACGGAGGGGAGCGTCTCGGTGCCGGTGCCGTGTTCACTCACTTGGCCAGGCTGAGCTTCCCTGCTGCCAAGTGGCTCTGCACCGTGTGCCAGCGGCCCCGTGCCGCCTTCCCCGCGCCGGGCTCGCTGTGGGCGGACACGCTGCTCCTCAGGCCGTCCTCGCCGAGCCGCTGCTTGTCCCCGGGCCGGTCCCCGGCTAAGCCGGAGGCGGCCGACGCCGTCAGCTTGGCCCCTGATAGCAGAGAGCCACTGGGCCGGCAGGGCGGGCCGACACCCCCCAGGACACACACGGAGCCGGACGGACACACGGACGGACGTGGGAGGGCAGGGGGAGAGGTCGGGAGTCGTGGGGGAATGAGGGGGAAAGGGCGACAGAGCCAGACGGACAAGAGACGGACAGACAGACAGAGAGAGAAAGAGAGACATCAGCACTGCCAAAAAAAAATTAAAATAAAGGAAAATAAACATAAAAGGGTGTGGTGGGGTGGCCTGGCCATGGGAGGCTTTGGAATACCATCCAAAGGAAAGTGGGGACACAGGGATTGGGGAAAGGGGGGTTTGGGGTCCCACTCGCCGGCAGCCCCACCCAGGGGGGGTGCCCCCAACGCGCAACCCCGTCCTGCTTGCGGGGCGGGGGGATCCCGGCAATGCGGGAGGGAGGGGTTGCTCGTCTCCATGGGGAGGCCCATGGGGTGGCGTGCGGGGAGAGCAGGAGGAGGAGGAGGAGGAAGGCGAGAGGGAGCTGCCCAAATACTCACTACGCGGAGCAAACCCGGCAAGGAGAGAC
>JAXCLP010000161.1:8490657-8503357 GCA_035584035.1 Lepidocolaptes lacrymiger
AGGAGGAGGAGGAGGAGGAAGGCGAGAGGGAGCTGCCCAAATACTCACTACGCGGAGCAAACCCGGCAAGGAGAGACTCACTTGAGGGAAAGGCGCGGGTCACCGTAGGGAGCGTAAGGAGAAATGTTTAGGATAAACTCCTTGGGAGGGTAGGAGCTCCATTTCTGCTGCACTGTGTTGTCATTGTTATTCCAAAAGTCTCTGTCTAGATCGCTACAGCGGCCGGATTCCAAGGGAGAAAAAACAAAAGAAGAGGGAAATACAAGAGAGACAAGCTGAATTCCTGCGCGGAACGGGGAAGGGAAAACAGCGCGCCGGGATCCTGCGGAGAGACACGGGGAGCGCGGCTGCCCATCCCTCGGCCACCGACACACACACACACACACACGGACAGACGGACGGACGGACGGACGGATGGATGGATGGAGCAGGGAAGAGCTGCGGAGAGACAGGAGCGGGCGGCTCCACCGGCTGGGAGGGAGAGAAGGATGGTGGGAATTAAGGAAGCGAGCGTGGTGGCGGCGCGGCATCCCCGTGCGTGTCCCTGCATCCTCGGCACGCGTGTCCGTGCTGCCTCCTCCACGGCCAGGTCCTGGAAGGGCGCCCTGCTTGGTTAACCACGTGTTGGAGACCCTTCGGGATCCCTTTTCCCGCTGCCGCAGAGGAGCCTTGGAATTCCCGGCTCCCGCCAGGGACTGGGGAGACTGGGAGACTGGGAAAGCCCCCGGTGCCCGGGCCCTGCCGCCCCTCGCCAGTGCCCACCTGCATCTCCAGTTTCATCCCGGCCGGAGGGAACTGGGGGAGCTGGGGAGGGAAAGCCACGGGGATACCGGGAGGGGATGCGCTTCCCGCTCTGCTTCCAGCTCATCCCAGCCGGAACCCCAGACACCTGCACCCCAATAACACCGCGGGGGGAGGTTTTCCAGAGCCTTATTCCGGGCGGGAGTCATTTCCTTGCTGGGGGTCCGGCTCCCTCCTCCCTGGAATTACGGGGGTCAGCGCTGGATCTGGCGAGTCCAGGAGAGCCCCCCTAACTTCCGACGCCCCTTTTCATCCCCTATGCAGAGCCACGAGACGCTCCAGCTCCGTTCCCCTTCCCTCATGGAATTCCCGAGGGGTGCAGAGCCATTCCAGCCCCGCTCGCCCAGACCCGGAGCATCCCTGGGGATACCCACGCCGCTGCCGTTCCCGTGGGATTCCCATCCCGCGGCTCCGTGGGATCCCCAAGGATTGCGGGAGAGACCCACCAGCTCGCCCAGCGTCCCGGAGCCCCTTCCCCACTGGGAGCAGGGGACCAGGGAACGGCCACCTCTGTCCTTCCTCTCCCCCCCAGTGCTGGCACCTACTTGATGGTTTTCTTCTCGCTGCGGCCTCGGCTGGAATCCGGAGTTCCCACGGTCTCCAGGGAAGTCTTGTAGCGCTTTCCCTGTGGAAAAGACGGGAGAGGGGGATCAGGGGAGCCCCAGAGCATCCCGGAGCCATCACCCCCTAGAGGGTTTGTCCTGGATTTGGCTCTTTTCCCTTATTCCCTCCCGGTCTCCAGGCTCCATCCCACCCCTCCAGGCAGCAAAATTCCCATCCCTTGATCCCTGGGCGCTCGTGCCCCGTGTCACCCCAAGGACACGGACGTCACCACCCCTGGCGTCCCATTCCATGGCCTCACCGGGAAGCAGCGGATAATTTTGGGCTTAATTGAAGGTGGATTAATTGAGTTCACCTTTCCCAGTGTCCGGGAAGCGCTGCCGTAGGATAATGAAGCCGGAGCTGGCTCCTAACTGGGACTGATAATCAGGACGCTCCAGTGGGTTCCGCACACTCCGAGCCCGGAGCACAATTAACGCCAATTAGCCAACAATTAGAAGCCGAGGATGCTCCAGGTGGACTGGGAGCGGCTCCCGGAGCTGGATGGGGTTGGACAACCAGCCCTTCCACGGCTGGGCCTGGATCTGGGAGCATCCCCCTGGCCCCCTCCATCAAGCCTGCCCATGGAACGGGACTATTTCTCCCTTCTCCTCCTTCCCAGGGAATATTTCCCCCTTCTCCTCCTTCCCAGGGAATATTTCCCCCTTCCCCTCCTTCCCAGGCTCTGCAGCTCCGCACGGAGCCGTGTCCTTGGGATGCTGCGACATCTGTGCCCTTGGCACGGTGTCCTCGGGCAGCCGTGGGCTAATCCTGCTGGATCTTGGAACTCCTCGCATGCCCGTGGGCTGATCCTGCTGGATTCTGAAGGAATCTTGGATGCCCATGGACTAATCCTGCCGGGAGCGGCAGGGATGTTGGAATTTGGATGCCCTTGCGCTAATCCTGCCGAGATCTTGGATGTCCGTGGGCTAATCCTGCTGAGATCTGAAGGAATTTTGGATGGCCACGGGCTAATCCTTTCGGGAGCTGCAGGGGAACACCTGGATCTTCTTGGATGCCCAAGGATTAATCCTGCCAGGAGCTGCAGGGATGTCGGAACGTGGATGCCATTGGACTAATCCTGGTGGGAGCTGCAGGAGAACACCTGGATCTTTTAGGATGTCCAAGGGCTCATCCTGCTGGGGTCTGAAGGGATCTTGGATGCCCAAGGGCTAATCCTGGTGGGATCTTAAGGCAACTTGGATGTCCAAGGGCTAATCCTGGTGGGATCTGAAGGGTTCTTGGATGTCCAGAGGCTAATCCTGCCGGGATCTGCAGGGATGCCCGGCCCCCCTGGATGCCCAGGGGCCATCCCAGAGACTCTTATCCCTATCCTGGCACCGGGCTCGTGAGGACATCCCGCCGGGCTTGGCCGTGATTCCCAGGCAGCCCTTCCAGCTCCGGGCACTGCCGAGGGCCGGTTGGGTTTCGCCTTCCCGGCCAATTTACGCTTGTTTGTTCCTCTGCCAGTTCGGCCTCCTCCTTTCCAGGGCTTTATCCGCGCCTCTCCCCAGCTCCTGGATGGCACCGGGAAGCCTCTTCCCACCCACCCCTCGCCCATTCCCAAGGGAATGCTGCCTTCCCACGGCTCGGGGCGGGCATCTCCCACCCCAGAAGCGCCGCTTGACCCAGATTTGATTCCGATGGCGAAGGAAACGTGGCCGAGCACGGAGAGGAGGAGGAGGAGGAGGAGGAGGAAGGGAGGCAGCGCTGCCCCAATAATCCACGGTGGGAATTGCGGAGGGAAACAGGGATGGCTCGCGGTGCCAGGGACGTGCTGGCCGCCTTCCCACGGGGCTTTTCCAGGCGGGAGCGTGCCCAGCAGGACAGGGGCCAGCTCGTCCCGGCTCCTCACCAATATGTACCCATATATTTGGAAACTTCCCTTTCGTGCCACGCCAAACGTTTCATTATCCCCGACGGAAGGCAGAGCCCGAAGGGAAGCTGCAGCTGGCAGCTCCCGGGATGCCTGGCAGCGGGAATTGCCCCCCAGGCCGGGAGGGGAGGAGGGAATCCCTGCCACTCACCATTTTCCGCTGGCACCACTGGCAGATCCCGCAGAGGACGATGGTGACACTAAGGCTGACGGTGATGATGGCTGAGACCAGGAGGACATCGCGGGAGGGGGTCCCTGGGGGGGACAAAACAGGGAAGGGGGTCAGATGTGCTTCCCGGGATGTTCCCGGTGCGGGTGGGACATCCTGGAGAGCTGAGTGAGGGCGACGAGGGAAAACACAACTCCTTCCCTTTCCTGATTTCCAGCCCTTCCCCTTTTCCCCCTTCCTTCCTCCTTGCCTTCTTAATACCCATCCTCTCCTCATCCTTTCACCTTCTCCAGCCCCTTCTCCCTTTCTTTTTCCCAATTGCCATCCCTTCTCCTTTCCTCCTTCCCTGTCTCTTTGCCTTCCTAACGCCTATCCCTTCCTCATTCCCATCCCTTCCCTTTTCCTCTTCCCATTTTTCTTCCCCATCCCTTCACCTTCTCCATCCTCTTCCTCTTCCCCATCCCCTGCAGATAAGCCATCCCTGCTGGATCCACACCCCACTGTGGAAATTCCCTCTCCGGCTCAGCCCATCCCACATGGATTCATCCCAAGCAGCATCACCGCCCCAATACGACCACGGGGACAACTTTGGGGACCCCAAAAACGATTTGAGACCCCTCCAACACATCCACTGAGCTCATATCCATGCTCCCCACGTGTGGAATGGCTCCGTGGGGGGAGAAATATGGATCTAGGGTGGCTTGGGGTGTGTGTGGGGGGGATCCAGTGGGACCAGCTCATCCCTAATCCCACGCCATCCCTGTAGGGCCACCTCCCACCCCGCTGTCCGCGGCGTCGGGAAGCAGCGCCTGGAGCTGCGCTGCAGTATAAATATTAAACAATAATTGTTAATAATTAATCCGCCCGCAGACCTTTGTTATTGTAAGGGATTTCGCCGGCGGCTCCGGGGCCGGGGTGAGTCACGGGGGACCGGGAGGATGGATTCGGGCTCTGGGATCGCCCCCCTCCCACCCCGGCACCTGGAAAAGCACCCGCAGCCCCCACATCGGGATGCAAAGGAGGGAAGGGGATGGTGACCCCAAAGAGGAGTTTGATAAAATGCCACTAAGGAGGGATGAGGGTGGATGAGGGTGGGATCCGGTGGGATTTAGGGCAGCTGGGGGGTCCGAGCAGTGCTCCCTCCATCCACAGGCAGCTCCTCCATCGCTGCCGGATCACGAGGAGCCTGTGTACAAAACTCACATAGCAACTGTTGCCTAGGAGGGAATTTGGGACCGGCCCTTAATTTCAAACGTTTATAAAGCCCGGCTGGATAAACTGCCGGGGGAATGGGAAGAGCAGGATCCGGAGGGAAAGGGCTTGGGACCCCTCCTGAGGATCCCGACCAGTTCAAAGGGTTTACTGGGAATGGGGGTGACATCCCGAATGCTGCTCCCTCATCCAGCTTGGAACGGATTATCCCGGAGCTTCCACAGACCCTTCGCTCCTCGCGGGGTCAGTTCATCCCCAAATTAATTTGGAGAGAGGGGATCAAAGGAGAAGGAGAGGGAAAGGAAGGCCCCACGGCCCTGACAGTGTCAGGAGGGGGATATCAGGGAGTTCCAGGGGCCAAATTCCCCGGGCCAAGGTGCCACCAGACCCCCAAGTGTCACGGTGATCCTGATGGATCCACCAGCGGGGATGGTCCCAGGAGATTCCAGGGGTGTCCCTGTGTCCAGAGGGGCTCCAGCTCCCCCCCGAGCCGTGTCCCCAGGGCTGGGGGGGCGATTCCAGCCCCCCGACTGCTGCCGCCCTCAGCAGGACTTCAATGGCTCATTTTCCAGGCAATTAGCCCTTGCTTAATTAAAGAACCGGAGCTCCCGGCGTGTCCCCAGCCCTGGGGCGCGGTGTGGGGTCTCCGCGCCGGATGGAATGCTTGGAACGGGAATACCCCGGGGCGGGTGGGTCCCGGAGGGGCACGGGGGGCCTCGTGGCACCAGGACACGTCCCCGGGAGCGGGTGACACGGTGACAGTGCCGCGCTCCATAAATTTCCTCGGCTGCCAGCGCCAATCCAGCCGGGAGCAGAGAGGCGGATGGGTGGTCCACATGCCCAAATCCCAAATCCCAAATCCCACATCCCACATCCCACCCTGCCCCTCGTCCCAAGGGCACGGTGTATCCACGACGCGGAGATCCCACATCCGTCTCCAAAGGGGATCGGGTCTCCCAAATCCCTTCCCACGTGCGGGAAGAGAACGGCGGGGGAGGCTGGGGAAGGGGGCGGAACATCCCTGCGGCTCTTTCGTCAGGATTCAATGCCACTTGACGGGATATAATTCCACTTTTCCAGCCGGTTATTGATGAGGGGATTACCTGGCTCGTTAGCTCTCCAGCGTGGGATTTGTGAGGAGCTGCGGGAGCAGCAGCCGGCTGTGCCGGAGGGAAAGGGCTTTATTCCAGGGGGAGAGGGTCCTGGATGCAGGGAGAGGGTCCTGGATGCAGGGAGAGGGTCCTGGATGCAGGGAGAGGATCCCTGTGGAAGAAGGTCCTGGATGCAGGGAGAGGGTCCTGGATGCAGGGAGAGGATCCCTGTGGAAGAAGGTCCTGGATGCAGGGAGAGGGTCCCTGTGGAAGAAGGTCCTGGATGCAGGGAGAGGGTCCCTGTGGAAGGGGGTCCTGGATGGAGGGAGAGGGTCCCAGTGCCACGAATGAGGGTCCCAGTGCCAGAGAAGAGGGTCCTGGATGCAGGGAGAGGGTCCCCGTGGAAGGGGGTCCTGGATGCAGGGAGAGGGTTCCCATGCCAGGGAAGAAGATCCTGGATGCAGGGAGAGGGTCCCTGTGGAAGAGGGTCCTGGATGCAGGGAGAGGGTCCCTGTGGAAGAGGGTCCTGGATGGAGGGAGAGGGTCCTTGTGGAAGAAGGTCCTGGATGCAGGGAGAGGGTCCCAGTGCTAGGAAAGAGGGTCCTGGATGGAGGGAGAGGGTCCCAGCGCCACGAAAGAAGGTCCTGGATGCATGGAAAGGGTCTCCACGATGGATCCATTCCCACACACGCCTCCTGGCCCAACATTCCCACACTTTGCACCTGGGAACGGGACTCGGGGGATATTTGGGAGGCACGGATGATGGCAAGCTTCCAGCCGGCGCTCCTTTATCCGCCGCTCCCGCAGGATCGGGATTAGCTGCCTCTGGAGCAGGAGCGAGCTCCGGCCTTTTTTGGAGGAGAGGAGACACTTCAAACCCGACCCCGGCACAGGGAGAGGTGCCGGGATCCGAGAGGGATTAACCCTCTGGAGCAGCGCCTGAGCCGGAGAGGAGGCGGGAGAGGATGGATCGGGAATGTGGTGGGAGGGGGGGCTGTGGAACAGCTGGACACAGCTGGGCAGCACAGCCCACGGACACCCGTGGGCTCCCGGATCCTCCTCCCGGGAGCAGATAGGTGGCTTTGGGAATCTTGGGGACCATGGGAATCCTGGGGGCTTTGGGAATCTTGGGGGCTTTGGGAATCTTGGTGGCCCTTTGTATCCAATGGCTTTGGGAATCTTGGTGGCTTTGGGAATCTTGGGGGCTTTGGGAATCTTGGGGGCTTTGGGAGTCTTGGGGGCCCTGTGTATCCAATGGTTTTGGGAATCTTGGTGGCTTTGTGTGGCCCTGGGCACCTCAGTGGCTCTGTGTGCTCCAGTGGCTTTGTACATCTTGGTGGCCTTGGGCTACTGGGTGTCCCTGTGTGTCCTGGTGTCCCTGTGCATCCCAATATTCCTCTGCATCCCAATGTCCCTGTGCATCCCATTGTCCCTGTGCATCCCATTGTCCCTGTGCATCCCAATGTCTCTGTGTATCCCAGTGTCCCTGTGTGTCCTGGTGTCCCTCTGCATCCCAATGTCCCTGTGCATCCCAGTGTCCCTGTGCATCCCAGTGTCCCTGTGCATCCCAATGTCCCTGTGCATCCCTTTGTCCCTGTGCGTCCCAATGTCCCTGTGCATCCCAATGTCCCTGTGCATCCCAGTATCCCTGTGCATCCCAGTGTCCCTGTGCATCCCAGTGTCCCTCTGCATCCCAATGTCCCTGTGCATCCCTTTGTCCCTGTGCGTCCCAATGTCCCTGTGCATCCCAATGTCCCTGTGTATCCCAGTGTCCCTCTGCGTCCCAATGTCCCTCTGCATCCCAATGTCCCTGTGTATCCCAATGTCCCTGTGCACACTCAGCTCCAGGCCAGCACGACCCCTCATGCTCAGGGACACCTCCAGCCCTTTCCCTGCCCTGATTCCCGGTGTCCCTGTGCCCATCCCACCATCTAGCCCCATGCAGGGGCTCCCCCGTTCCCCCCCAACCAAAGTGGCACCGGGGAGGGGCATCCAGGGAGGGATTCAGCTCCTCTCCTGAGGGAAAGCTCCTGCTCGGGATGGAGAGGCTGGAAAACTCCTCCATGGAGCGCACGCGCCTTGGATGGGAACGAGCTGGACCCCCCTGTCCCCACCCAGGCTCTCAGCACAGTATTTTTGGGTGCAGAACCCAAAATTCCCGGCTTTTATGGGCGCGGCGCCTCCCTGGCAGCTTCTCACCATCCCAGCCCAATCTCCTGGCGCATCCTCCCGCCCCGCCACGTCCAGCGGCGAAATCCATGGATGCAAAGTCCCCCGGCGAGGGAATCAGAGCCGTGGGGAGCCCGCCCAGCCCCGGCTCCCGCTGAGCTCCCTGGAAGCGGCGATCAAAGCCGACAGCTCCGCATGGGGAAGCGTCTCCGTGTGCCAAGCTGCTGCCACCACACGGGCAGCCAGCCCTGCCAAACCGGCAGCGGAAACGCATTCCCGGGAAAAGGGGAGCGGGAGAAGGTGCCAGGAGAGCGGCGCGTCCCCCCCCACCCCCCCCATTCCCAACATTTTGTCGGAGTTGGGATGTGAGGCCGAGCCTGGATGGGGAGGGTGGATGGGAAGGGATCCTGCTGGGGCGATGATCCTGCCGGGATCGGCATTCCCTAGTGATGATGGGAGGGAGGGCCACGAGGCTGGGAAGGAGGTGGCCACAAGGTCTGGAATGAGGTGGCCACGGGGATGGGAATGAGGTGGCCACAAGGCCTGGAATGAGGTGGCCACGGGGATGGGAATGAGGTGGCCACGAGGATGGGAAGGAGGTGGCCACAAGGCCTGGAATGAGGTGGCCACGAGGATGGGAATGAGGTTGCCATGAGGATGGGAAGAAGGTGGCCACAAGGCCTGGAATGAGGTGGCCACAAGGCCGAGAATGAGGTGGCCACGAGGATGGGAAGGAGGTGGCCACGAGGATGGGAAGGAGGTGGCCATGAGGCCAAGGAGGTGGCCATGAGGCCTGGAATGAGGTGGTCACAAGGCTGGGATTGAGGTGGCCACGAGGCTGGGAATGAGGTGGTCACAAGGCTGGGATTGAGGTGGTCACAAGGCCTGGAATGAGGTGGTCACAAGACTGGGAATGAGGTGGTCACAAGGCCTGGAATGAGGTGGTCACAAGACTGGGAATGAGGTGGCCACATTGTCACGCCGGGGCTTCCCAGATACCATTTTCCTGGCACCAGGCCGTTAATTCCTCCTCTTCTCGTCCTCCCACTCATTTGCTCGATGTTTCCCAAACCTCTTATTTTTAGGATGCAGCTGAAAAGCTGTGAATTTGCAGCTTTCTCTCCTGTGCAGGATCCCGGGAGCGGGGAGGGTGGGAATGGGGCAGGATCCCGGTGGGAACAGCAGGCAGGTGCAGGCAGGGATTTTTTGCAGGATTGCAAAAAAACCGAGGGGAGAAGGAGGCTTTGTTGCCATCCCTGGAAACAGCCTGGTGGGCATTTTGGGAATGTTTTGATCGAGGCTCGGGGAAGGGCTGGGCCAGCTGGGCCTGCAGGTGGCACCTGCCCAGGTATTCCCGAGGGCTCTGTGGGATCATCAGGAGCCCCACGGGCATCGTGCTGTGCTGGCAGGATCCCGGGATGGGGCTCAGGGAGAGGAGCAGCGCCCTGGGGCGAGAGGGATGGGAATGTGCATCTGTCCTCCATCTGTGCATCTGTCTGTCCGTCCATCCATCCATCCATCCATCCATCCCTCCATCCATCCATCCATCCATCCCTCCATCCATCCATCCCTCGGACACATCCCCCGGAGCTCTCAATCCCTCCGGCTCTGCTGATCCCGGGGGGCTTCCCATGACCCGGGCTGTGGGAATGCCATCCTAAAACACCCCACTGCTCCATCTGGATGGCATCGCGTTCCCGACCCCAAATCCCCTGGAGGACAGGGCGCGTTGCCCTCCAGCCCTGACGCCACCTGTCCCCTCTGCAAGCAGGAATTGGGCACGGAGGGAGAATTTGGCAAGGGAATGCGCTCCTTTCCCCGGGCTATTTTTGGCGGAGGAGTTCCGGACAGAGCCGTGTGGCTTCTCTGCCCACCGTGCCCCGCTTCCTGAGGCGCATCCACACCCCCAAACCCCCTCTGTTCATACGGTTTCCATCCATCCGCATCCCTTATTCCCTCTTCCAACCCCTGCTCCCACCAGGACGCGTCTTATCCCTCAGCGATCCCCTGCTCCCTGTCACCCCTGCCCCCAGAGGGGCCCTGGAGCCCCCCAGGAATCGCCTCCCCCGGCCCGGAGGCAGCTCCAGCTCCGCTTTTCCAGGCACGGAATCCCGGCAGGAGGAGCAGGCTGGGCTCTCATCCCGAGTGGCACTGCCAGCTCCGCGCTGTCTCCACTTAGCCTCCCGCCCCTGGGCTCTCCATCATCGCCGAGCCCTTCGGGTGACAGCGGCGGAGAGGGAAGGCAGAGAGCCAGAGGCTCCCGGGGGACAGGAGGGGACACGGCCTTGCCACGCCGGCCCCACCGGCTCCCGGCTTGCTTCCCAAATCCCATTCCCACCCAGGATCCGAGTGGGACCGTGGGGATGGGATTCCCGCAGGGATTTGGGCCGCAGACACCAAATCGGGGAGCTGGAGGTGATGGGGGAGGAAGAGGAAGGGTTGGAAGGGAGAAAGGCAGCTCGGAGGAGGAAGAGGAGTGGGATGAAGGGCCGAGGAAGGCTCCGTAGGGAGGACTGGGGACACAGGGGTGGGAAGAGCCTGGCGGGGATGGGGCTGGTGGAAAACCTCCAGCAGAGCCCGATCCCGGGGCTGCATCCTCCAGGGATGGACACACAGGGATCCAGGGCATCCAGGGGGACGTGGGGATGGTTATCCACGGGAAGTGGGGAAGGTTATGCGTGGGGAATGGGGATGGTCATCCATGGGAAGCAGGGATGGTCATCCATGGGGAGTGGGGATGGTCATCCACTGGGAGAGGGGCTGGCTATCCGTGGGGAGCAAGGATGGCCATCCATGGGGAAAAAGGGACGGACATCCATAGGGAGCAGGGATGGCCATCCAGGTGAGAGTCCCGCAGCCCCCCTACAGCCCCCAGCGCCCCACAGCCCCATCCAGACGGGTGCCCCCTCCTCCCCGGATTCCCGGAGCCCCCCAGGGTGTATCCCCCCCTGTCCCCGCTCCGGAGGGCCGGGAGCCGGGAAGATGAGCCGTGCCCTCCCTCGGCCGCAGCGCCAGCTCCGCGTCCGCCGGCGCGACCGGCCTCTTCCCTTCAAACCTCATTAACTCCCCCCAAGGTGACCCTCTCCCTCCCGCCGCCGGGGACACCGGAGAGGGTCGCGGTGCCAGGAGGGCCCCCCCGACCCGCCGGCCGGGCACGGAGCATCCCTGTGCCAGGGCCACGCTGGCACTCAAAGGGATGCGGGCTGTTGCGCTTGGCACATCCCAACCCGCCGCCCCCCAAGCCCGCCCTGGCCCCACACACGGTCCCCGAGCCCCCCAAAGGCAGCGGGGCAGGGGGTCCAGCCCCCCGCCTCTTGTCGCTGTGTCCCTGCCCGTCATGCCCGCGGCCCGGCGGTTCTCCGGGAGCCGTTCCCTTCCCGAATCCGTGTCTAATGGATATTGTAGCCGAGCCCCCGGGGGCCGGGGGGTGGCAGCGATATTATCTGCATCTGTCTTCATTCCCCGCTCCCCCCCTCCCTTCCCAGGCAGGCGGAAAAGCCGCGAGATCAGGCGCTGGAAAAGCCGCCTCCAGCTCCTCTCCTGCTCCTTGGAATAGGGGAGGGGGGGATCAGGCAGACCTCCCAGCCCGCCCCTTCCCAAATCCCTGTCCTTGCTGTTCCCGAGCCGGGCACGAGGTCCTGGGACACGTCAGCGAGTGGGATCCAGTGGGTGTGGGGAGGCTGGAAAGGTTGGGATTGGTGGGAAGCAAGGAATTCTGAGCCACCCCTGGAGGGGGGGGAAGGAGGCTCAGGATGGGCACGGACACCCCACGGCTCCATCCCCACGGGAAACGGGACGGAGCTGCCGTGGGGGGACAAAGGGATGGGCTGAGGCGGCGGGGGATGCTCCGAGGCGCTGGAGCGGAGGGGTGGGAAGGGAGACGAGCCGCAAATCCCAGCAGGATGAGATGAGGGCTCCGGGGGTGGGTCTGGAGCTCCAGCGCCGTGGCCGTGCCGGGACGCGTGGCTGCAGCAGGTGCCTGGCTCCCGGCAAGGCCAGCCCTCCGCTCTTTGTCTGCCTTCCCGCCTGTCACGCTCCCTCATCATCCTCCCAGCCTCCCACCTCGGGGTGTTCCACTTTGGAAGGCGGCTTTTATCCCAGCCCCCGGGGGATCGGGGATGTGATCCCAGGGCCGCGCCAGCACGCCGAGCTCTCCATCCCTCCATCCATCCCTCCCTCCATCCATCCATGCATCCATCCCCCCATCCCTCCAGCCCCCGAGACGGCGCGGGGGGAAAACAGGCAGCTGCCTGGTTATTGATTCACCACCTCCAGCCGCCGCGCGGCTCTGCTCGGAACCATTCCAGCCGGGAAGGATGGGGACAGCGGGATCAGGGCCCCCCGCCAGCTGCTCGGAGCATTTGGGGCGCCAACCCCCCGCCAAGGGGACAGCTGGTGCCGGCAGCAGGGATAGGGATGGATGGATGGATGGATGCATGGATGGATGGATGGATGGATGGATGGATGAATGGATGGATGGAGGGATGGAGGGAGGGATGGATGGATGGAGGGAGGGATGGATGGAGGGATGGAGGGAGGGATGGAGGGATGGAGGGAGGCAGGGATGGAGGGATGGAGGGAGGGAGGGAAGGATGGATGGATGGAGGGAGGGATGGAGGGAGGGATGGAGGGATGGATGGAGAGATGGATTGCTGGAATTCCATGTGTGGTTTCCCAGGATGGGCTGGTGAAGACCAACATGGAGAAGCTGACGTTCTACGCGCTGTCGGCCCCGGAGAAGCTGGATCGGATCGGGGCCTACCTGTCGGAGCGGCTGATCCG
>JAXCLP010000161.1:8534057-8549806 GCA_035584035.1 Lepidocolaptes lacrymiger
TTCCCTGGGTTATCCCTCGTTTCCCTGGGTTATCCCTCGTTTCCCTGGGTTATCCCTCGTTTCCCTGGGTTATCCCTCGTTTCCCTGGGTTATCCCTGGTTTCCCTGTCTTATCCTTGTTTCCTTGGATATCCCTATTTCCCTGGAATCTTTCCCTCTCTGAGGCCTCAGAGGGCAGAGGAGCAGCAAAACAAAGGGAAACATCCCGGCCTTTCCTCCAGTTTGGGAAGGGATTAAGGAAAAGGCTCTGAGGGAAGGGATGGATTGGGAATAACTTCCTGTTTTCCTGGGATGAAGATCCCGGGAATGCAGTCCTGGCTGACCCTGCGCTTCTTCCATGTGGGAAGGTCCTCGTTGTCCTGGTGGCTCCCAGGCCCAGGGACTTTTTGGGATTATCCTGGACCAGGAGCTGGGCCTGGATCCTTGTGTGTCTCTTCCCACTCTGGAATCCTTCCACATTCCATGGCTTGTGTGGGCCGTGTTTGGTGGCTCCCAGGACCTTCCTGAGGAGATCTTGGACATGGACTTTTTGGGATTGTCCTGCATGGGACAATGGATCCCTGTGTGTCCCTTCCCACTCTGGAATCCCTCCACATTCCATGGCTTGTGTGAGCCACCTTTGGTGGCTTCCCAGGCCTGTGGACTTGTTGGGATTATCCTGGACCAGGAGCTGGGCCTGGATCCTTGTGTGTCTCTTCCCACTCTGGAATTCTTCCACATTCCTTGGCTTGTGTGAGCCACCTTTGGTGGCTCCCAGGCCCATGGAATTTTTGGGATTGTCCTGCACAGGACAATGGATCCCTATGTGTCTCTTCCCACTCTGGAATCCCTCCAGATTCCACCTTTGGTGGCTCCCAGTCCCACGGACTTTTTGGGATTGTCCAGGGCTGGGATTTGAACTTCCATGATCCTCGAGGATCATCTTTTCCCGCTCTGGAATCCCTCCAAATCCCGTTGCTTTTGTGTCCCACCTTTGGTGTCTCCCAGGCCCTCGGGCTCGGAATTCCGGGGGGATTTCCGGCCGAGGACTTTTCCCTGGTTTTGGGAACGTTTCCCCTGGGCCCTGGGAGGGAAGGAGGGAGGTGCCGAGCTCCTGACCCTTGGCTGCCGTCCCTCCGTGCTGACGGCACCGCTCAGCTATTCGGGATCCTCTCCCGGCTCTTTGGGGAGATAAGGGCCCGGCCAGGAATGCGCGTCGGGAAAGCCGTGCCGAGAGGGGGTGGGAAGTGGGAATTTGGGAAAGGAGCGGAGCAGGGAGGAGGATCGGGGCTCCAGGTGGAGCTGTCCTGAGGGATGAAGCAGTTTTCATGGAGAGCTGGGAATGTTGGTTGTGTCCGGGCCGGGAGCGAGTGGGAATTCCCATGGGAATGTCGAGGGGGTGTGATCGTGGAATCCTGGGAATATTGGTTGTGTCCGGGCTGGGAGCGAGTGGGAATTCCCATGGGAATGTCGAGGGGGTGTGATCGTGGAATCCTGGGAATATTGGTTGTGTCGGGGCCGGGGGCGAGTGGGAATTCCCATGGGAATGTTGGGGGGGGCGGGTGATTGTGGAATCCTGGAATGCTTTGGGTTGGAAGGGAACTTAAGGATCATCCCGTTCCTTCTGCTATCCCGTTGCTCCAGGTGCTGGCCTTGGACGCTTCCAGGGATGGGGCAGCCATGGCTTTTCTGGGAAAACCATTCCAGCGCCACCCCATCTTCCCAGGGAAGAATTCCTTCCCTTTATCCCGTCTAAACCCGCCCTCTCATCCAAAATTTCCTTGGATAACCCCTCCCCGTGTTCCTGGCTCTTGGGGAGTTTTGTTATGGATTTGCATCCGTGAGTAGGGAATGTCACCCTGTGGGAAGAGCTCTGGATTGTATCCCTGTTTTCCTGGGATGAAGGAGCAGGGAATTGCAGAGCCGTGGGATTGAGGTGCTCCCTGTGGGATGAGCGGGGAAGGAATTCCCTGGCCTAAACTGACAGAGCCAGGAATTCCATGGAGAATCCAGGGATTGTCCTGGCGCTTTGGGATGCAGGGAGATGGAAAACTGGGAACAGAAAGTGCTGGAGCCCAGCAGGGCTATCCGGGTATCCCTCCCTGGGCTTGGCATGGAAATGCAGGCACAGCAGGAATTCCCTTGGAATTCCTTCCTTAAAAACCGCCTGCCCATCCCTTCCCCCCCATCCTGATCCCGGCCGGGGCTGGTGACAGTCCCTGGGAAGGGTAAGAGGCTTTACTGGGAATTCCTTGGGAGCCGGGAGTCAGCCCGTGCCGGAATGGGCCGGGGGCACCTGGTACAGCACAAACACATGACCCTCCCTCCGGGTAATCCCCAAATCCCAAGCCGGAGCCTCCCGGCCCTCCCACCCTTCCCGGAGGGGACAGAAAAGCCGGCGGTGGCGGCGGCAGCGCCGGAGGAGCCGAATCCAGGGAATGATGAGGGAGAACCGGGATCCGGCAGGAGCGTGACCCGCCCCCACCATGCTCAGGATGCGCTGGATCCGAGCAGGTAATGGCACGGAATTCCCAGTTTTCCAAGCTTTCCCCTCTGCCTCTCTTTCTCTCTTCCACACGGAGTTGTTCCTGCGGTCTCCTCTCTTTTCCCGCTATTCCAAGATTCCCTGACACGAGGATGAGAGTGATTCCAGCTCCATCCCGAGGCCTGAGGAAAACAGGGAAGAGCCTAAAACATTCCCTGAGGCTCCTCACCGGAGCCAGGCAGCATTCCTGGGCATTGTTGGGAAGCTGCCACATCCATCCCAGATTCCCAGATCCATCGGCCTCGGGGCTCATCCTCGGAGAGGCCGGAGGAGAACCAGGGATGGTCATGCTGGTGTTTCCCAGAATTCCTTCCTGCTGGGCTCCTTTATCCTGGGAAAAGGGCAGGAGGCCCCCGGATGGAGCGAGGGTGGATCCCTGGAGATAAGGATGGGTTGGGATTTGGGAAGAGTGGCGTCAGCTCCTCCGGGAGCGGGTACTTTGAATCTGGAGCGGGAGAAGGTTCGGGAAGAGGGGGGTTGGAGGGAATCCTGCTGGAGGTGTGACCAGGCTGATGGAAAAGGGTGGGAACTCGGAGATCCCGGTGCCTGGGATGGGGCTGTGGAAGGGGTATGGAAAAGGGATGCTGGACAGGCAGGAATTCCCTCCGTTCCCTCTTCCCAGCGAGGGCCTTTCCATGCTGGAGTCATCCCAGCAAGCAGAAACTGGGAATTAAAGAGCTCCTGGACAAGGTTGTTTGGAAGGAGAGATGGGATCCTGCTCTGCATTCCCTCCCCTGCTGGAGGAGGGACCTCATGGATTCCTCCCAGTGGGAAAAGACTGGAATGATCCAGAGGAGAAGGTGCTGGCACGGATTTCCCAGGAAAGCTGTGGCTGCTCCATCCCTGGAAGTGCCCGAGGCCAGCTTGGAGCAGCCTGGGATAGGGAAAGGTGTCCCTGCTGGAACTGGATGATCCTTGAAGACCCTTCCAACCCAAGCCATGATGGAATTCCAGGAGCTGGGAGCTGTTCCAGCCCATCCACGGCTCGACATCCCGGAGGATTTCCGTCGCTCCGGCGCGGCTTTGCCGGATCACCCTCTTCCCTCTTCCCAGCCGCGCTGCCGACCGGACTTTGCTCTCCCCGATAAGAATCCCGGGATCCTGAATGTGCCTGAGGAATCATTAACCAGCCCCAGCCGTGCCAGAGGACAGGGAGCAGCTGGAATCACAACCAGGAACAGCCTCCTGCCTTCTGGTTCCCATCCCGGGCTCTGGAATCGCTCCGGAGAACCCTCAGCCTGGGGTTTTCCAGGGGGAATCCGGGACTAGGGATGGACAGCAGAGCCCAGGGATAAAGGGTGGATGGATCCCTGGAATTGCTGGTGGCCAGGTGGGATGGGGCTTGGAGCAACCTGGACCTGCTGGAGGAGCTTTGAGGTCCTTTCCAACCCAAACCATTCCAGGATTCTGCAGCTGGACACCACACTCACTTTTTTGGGTTTTCATGGATACATCCCTGTAATTCCATGATATCCATGCCCTTGTTTATCCCCCAGCCCCTCCTTCTGCCGGCACCAAGGACAGGCCTGGGATCAGGGAATGGTTTGCCTTGGAAGGAGCCTCAAAGCTCATCCAGTTCCACGCCCTGCCATGGGCATCTCCTCCCTGATCCGGTGCCATTGGATGTGTGTCCAGCCCAGGATCCCGCACTTCCAGAGGCACCTGGAAGTGCTTCCAAGGCTTCCTTCCCGAGGGAAAATGTGCTGTGACCCTCGGGGGTCTCGCTGGACTTTGGCTGCTCCTGTGGGAGAAGGGAATGTGGGAAGAGGGGCTGGAATTGTGGGAGTGGATTTTTCTGGGCTTTGGGGTGGAATTTGGGGTTTTCCACCTCCTTGGCGTGCTGGGATCTGACCTGGATTTTAAATTCCCCTTTTTTCCAGGAATTTTTGCTGGGGGTGGGTTTATTTGCCAGGTATTACCTTGGAATGGCAAACCAAGGCTGGGATTGCCTTTTCCAAAGAGAAGGAAGCAGTTTGGTGGGAAGGAGACAGGGATAGGATTTGTGGAAGGTACAAATTTGGATTCCAAAAGAACTCGGGATCCAATTCCCAGAATCCCAGGATGGTTTGGGATGAAAGGCACCTTCCAGCATCCCAGGTTGCTCCAATTCCCACCCATCCCAGCCTGGAACACTTCCAGGGATGGGACATCCCTGTCACTCCTGGCTTTCCATCCCACATTCCGGGTGTCTCTTGGAATCCACAGCGACAGGAAAGGAAGGAGCTTATCAACATTCCGGATCTTTCCTTATCTCCATGTTGTTCCAAGTGGTGCTTTATGGACACCAGTTCCTGGGAGCACCAAAAAGGACTTTATTGGGAATGAAGCACCTGCTGAAGGGAAGGAAAACTTGGAAAAAGGAGCATTAAATGGGATGTCAAACCACCTGCTGGGAAAGCAATGGACAGCCAAGGGCTTTTCCCAGGAGATCCCAGAGTTTGAGGAGTTCTGGGAAGGGAGAGTCCCCTCACTCCTGACTTAATCAGTTTTTGGGAAGGGCTGTTGGGATGGAGAGGTGGATGTGAAGTCCGGGTTGGAAGGGGTTTGGAGCAACCTGGATTCACATCCATGCCAAGGAACTGGAATGGGATGATCCTTAAAAGTCCCTTCCCACCCAAATCACCCTGGAATTGTCCGAAGGGAGAAGGGTGGGTAAGTGATGATATTCCCAAACTTATCCCATGGCAGCTTTCCTTGGGGGGCTCTCCTGGGAAAATCCCTACATTTTGGGCACGAGGGGCACTGGGAGCAGAGCTGGGAATGGGAATGTCCAGGAAGAGGGATCCCTGAAGGGATCTGGACACCTGGAGCAGAGGTGGGAATGGGAATGTCCAGGAAGAGGGATCCCTGAAGGGATCTGGACACCTGGAGCAGAGGTGGGAATGGGAATGTCCAGGAAGAGGGATCCCTGAAGGGATCTGGACACCTGGAGCAGAGGTGGGAATGGAATTCCTGCTTCTGGCCGGGAATTTGGTGTGTTTATCTCATGGCTCATCCCATTTGTGGGATTAAAGGGTGGGAATGGGATTGTGTGAGGTGAGTGAGGATTTCACAGGCCCAAAGGATGTGTCTTGTGGTGGAAAAACTCGGGAATTTCTCAGGGATTAGTGGGAATGCCTCAAGTGAAATTCCCTGGTCTGTGGGATCTGGGATATAATGTTGGGATTGTCGTAAGGTGGATGAAATGAGGAATTGTGGACACTGAAATTCTTCAGCCCATCCCTCCCTCAGGAGGAAAGAATTCCCAACAGGACACACCAGCTCATGGAGACTTGGACCACTGAGCCTGGGAAGGAAATCCTTGAATCCCGGAATGTTTTGGGCTGGGATTGTTTGTCCCAACCCCCCTGCTGTGGGATCAGAGGGTCAGGAATGACATCCCTGTATCCCTGGGCCACTCCTCCTGGTCCTGATGTCCTGCTCGCAGATCCCGGGAATTCGGGCCACGTGCCTGAGGAAGTGCTTGATGCCCTCTGGGTTTTCCTTGGGATGGGACACAATTCCAGAGCATTCCCAGGAATGCCTGGCTGCCTCTGGACCTGTATCCTGGTGCTGTTGGATTGTTCATCTCCCTAAGGATCGTTTTGTGCCGGGAGGGATTTTCCAGGATTCCAGCACTGCTCCGAATCCTGAGTAATCCCGAAGATACATGTCTTGGGAAGGGCTCGGAGTGGCCTCTGGAGCAGCTCCTGGAGCTTGGAATTCCCTGAGGGCCTTTCCAGAGCCTCCTCAAGTCCAGCAGCAAGCTCTGTGTCCCTGGGCTTTTCCTTGGAAGCAGCATCTTCCATCGGCTCTCCCAACTCCCTCGTGCTTCCCTGAGTCTTTATCCCGCCTGTGCCGAGCCTGGAAAAGCTCCGGGAGCCGGATCCGGCCTCTCCTTCCTGCTGGTACGTGGCTGATAATTAACATCATTAACTCTCCATCCGCTCCGGGAGTGATTCCAGCCAAGGGAAGTTTCTGGAGACACGGACATGGATGGACCTTCACCACCACCACCACAGCCACCAGGAGCTCATCCCATGGGAAAAGGGTTGGTGATCTTTGGGAATGTGCGCCCAGTGAGGTCGGTAAAGCCCTTCTCCATCCATCCATCCCATCCCATCCCTGATCCCAAGGGTGAGGAGCCGTTGTCCCCTTTCCAAGAGGGAGAGAAAGGCGTTGTCTCCAAACAAACGGGGCAATGTGCCCCCCTGGGCGGGCACCTTGGAGCCTCCCAAATGGAGCCGCTGTTCCGGCCATCCCAAGGGATGAATGGACAAGCGCGGCATTGACGGCCGCGGGGACAAGGGACAAACGGGGCTCTGTGTGTCCCCTCACACCTTCCCCTCCTCCCCATTGCCCGGGGACAATGGCTCCAGCCATGCCAAGGTTCACAGCTGGCAAGGCAAGGGGGGAAAGGGCAGGAGGGAGGGAGGGCCGGGCCTGCGGCACACGGGGAGATTCCAGGAGGTGCCCAGGGAAGGAGGGTGGGCATGGCGCCTCTTCCCGAAAAACCGTTCCCATGGGGTGGTGGGACAGTGTCCTCTGGCTCCTCACACCTCTCCCGCCTCCGTGGTGATATTTGGGAACGGGATCGAGATCCCACACGGTGTTCCCCACGGGGGATGGAGAGAGGGAATGATCTCCCTCTCCCGCTGTTTTTCCCGGGTTTTCCAAAGGTGCTTTAGCCATGTGTATCCTGTGGTTGTAAGCTAAGGAATTGTGGGAGCACAGGGGGTTTTCCATGGGATTGGGAGATGCTGGGGATGCTGGTGATGCTGGAATGGTTCTGGTTGGAAAGGATGATCCGGTTTGGGTGTTCCTCCCACTGGGATAGTTCATTATTCCCAGTATTTTGCCTCTGTTATCCTGGTTGTTGCTCCAGGGCCTTCCTGGATGCTCCATCATTTGGGAGTTTGGCTCCATCCCACCTGCCCTGTATCCCTATCCCTGCGCCCTGCCCTGCCTGGCAAGGGATGATTTCTCTAGGATTGCAGGAATGTTGTCCAGGAGCTCCCCAAGATCCCAGAGCTCACCCTTGGCTGTGTTTTTGGTGTGGAATTCGGTGGAATTTGGGATTTCTGCTCTGGCAGGAACAGGGAGAGGGATGAGCTGTCCTGGTGCTTTGGAGGGGCAGGGCTGTCCTTGGGAATGGGCTCCCAGGGAATGTCCCCGGGATGGGACATGGAGTGGCTGAACATTAGGAAGGGTGTCCTCATCCCACTGATGATATTTGGGAATGGGATCAACACCCTGCAGGGTTTTCCCTGCTCCAGATCCCTGGAAAAAGGATGGCAAGAGTGGGCTGAGGTTCAGGAAAGGGGCCTGGGAGCCTCTGGAAGTGCCTGGAACAGGCAGGACTTGGCTCTGGGGTGGTCTCGGGGGGAGCCGTGGGAGCCTCCGTGTCCCGCTCCCTTCATTTGGGGGCTGGATCTCATTCCAGTCAGGTAATAAAGAGCATTAACGGAGGAGGAATTCCAGGCCGGAATCCGGCGGGATGTTCCACCACCTCCACCCCTCCCAGGCTGTGGGGCCAGCAGGGATTCTATCCCTGAGGGAATTATCCATGTCCCCTCCTGGCAGGGCTGCTCTTCCCGCCTGGAATGATGCTCCCTGTGCTTCCCAGAGCCTGCCAGGCTAAAATGGGTGGATTTAGGTGCTGTTTGCACAGGATCCATGGGCTGGATTCCTCCTGCTCTCCCGCAGGCCCGCAGCCAATCCCCCCGGGAGAAACATGGGAAGGAGCCCCGGGAATGTGCCGAGGTGGCAGCCTCGGCTCCAGGTTGTGCAACCAGCGCCCCGTGGCCGGGCACAGGGAATTCCCACTGCTCCTTCTCCGTGGGACCGGCGGGGTCTGGAGCGTCCTCCTCCATCCTGCACCCTCTGGGGGGGGTTTGTTGCTTCCCGTGCCTCAGTTTCCCTGGAAATCCAAGGGGAAAAGGCACCCTCTGGGATGTGGCTCTGCTGCGGGTTTGGCACAGCCTCTCCTCCTCCTCCTCCTTCCCGGTGTCCCCCCCATCCCTGATGTTCTCCAGCCCCTCTGGAGTGTTGACCTCCTTGTCATCTCCAGCTTCCCACATCTGGATTGCGTTAGTGGGATGAAGTTCTCCAGCTCCCTCCTTCCCTCCCTCCCACCCTCCTGCCACCCCCAGGTGACCCAGGCAGGATTAGGGATGATTTGAAGACAGGGAGGCAGGGAAGGAAGGACGGAGGGAGGGAGGGGAGCAGCTGTTATAAATAGAAATTCCATAAACTTCTCAGCCTATCACCCCAGGAAAATTCTGGGTTAAACCCCTCAGACCCAGAAACCCGAGGATTCCCATTAACTCTTCCCAAGCCCTTCTCCCACCTCCAGGAGCACCTGGAAAGGAGGACAAGGAGCTGGATGTCCCCCCGGGAGGGGCAGGGAAGTGTGGGAAGCACCTCGGTGTGCTTGGAGCTTTGGGGAAGGCAGAGCAAAGCAGTCCAAACATTGGGATTCCTGACATTCCCACACGTCCGGGGGGCCTCACCCGCTCACCAGGAGGGTGCTGGGGCTTTAACTTCTCCTTCAGGCCCTTTTTGGGGTCACCTCGGCTCTTTCCCAAGGAAAGGGGAGTGGGGTGACCGTGCTGGGAAGGGGTTTGGGCTGGGTGAGCTCGGAGCTACGGGATGAGATTGCCATGTGGAGCACCAAGGCTTCCTCCTAATCCCACTGGGGAGGGGGAGGGAATGCCGTGGGGAGCTCGTGACTCCAGGGAGCAGCCTTTGGATTAACCACCTAAGCTGGCTTTTGGTGAGAGCCACCACATTCCGGGGGTGGCTTTGCCAGGGGCACCCCCTGCCCGTCCCGGGGTGTTTTCCTTGGTGCAAATCCCGGCGTGGCCGAGCGGAGGAAGGTCCCGGGTTTTTGGTGGGAAGCCACGTCCCACCCCTGCCACACCCCCGACGTCACCCGGCTTATCTCGCCCTCCTCAAGGTGACTTTGAGGAATCCGGGAAAGGTTTGGGTTGGAAGGGGCCTCAAAGCCACCATTCCATGGGCAGGAGCACCTTCCCATATCCCAATTTGCTCCAGCCTTGGACACTTCCAGGGATGGGGCAGCCACAGCTCCTCTGGGAAACCCATTCCAGGGCCTTCCCACCCTCGGGAAGTTGGGAATCCCACTGTTTGTGGAGGGCTTCCCATCCTTCCTAGGCAAGTCCTGGGCTCCTCTCCCATCCCAGAGTTTGTAGGTGTGAGGGAAACCCCTTGGACAGGCACAAAAATGATCCCAATCCCAGAAAATGGGATGAAGACAGTTTTTCTGCTGGCTTTTTTTTTGGGATGGGTGTTCCCTAAGAGCATCCCATGATTTATTGGCCCACAGGGAGCAGAGAGGGATGTTCCCACCCTCCTGGAATGCTCATCCCTGGCCAGAGGGGTTTGGGAATGTTATGGGATTGCAGTGGGGGCTCAAAGAGGTGGATCTGTGTGTGGGGAATTGTCGGGAGCAGGGAATGGCAGAGATCCTCAGGGATGAGCGAGGGACACGGGAGCACAGTGGGATGGTGATCCCACATCCCAGGAATTCCGGGAGAGGAGGGACACGCTTGGGCTCTGCTATTCCATATTCCAATCCCGGGGCTGTGCCATGGAGGTGTCCCCACACCCACCAGTTTCTCCAGGTTTTTGCCCCGACCGCAGCCAAGGCTCCCGGGGCAGAGATCCCTCTCCACACCCTGCCCGCTTGGCAGAATTCCTAGCTGGATTTATTCCTGCCCATTGGCTTGTCTTGGTATGAAAGGGATTTGTGGAGGGAGAGCTGAGACTGGAGGGGGGTGGGATGGAGCTTTGGGATCAGCCCGTGACCTTTCCCCGGAGGCAGGGGGGGAGCTGAGGGGTCTTTTGGGATGGGGACGGGGGCCTGTCCTGTGGGGTCTTCCAGGATGCTCTTTCCCCACTTCCTTATGGGAACTGGGAGCAGCTGGACCGTCTTTCCTGGTTTTTTGGCCGCTCCGGACTCCCACTGGGGAGAGACAGATAAGGAAAGGACTGGCTCTCCACACCACCCTGCCCATCTTCCCAGGAACAGGGAGGGCAGGAGGAGAGGGAAACCCACCCCTGGAGGAGGAGGAGGGGAGTGGGAGGAAGGTCAGGAACCACTCCAGAGCTGTGGGGGGAAATTCCAGTGTGTTCCACGAGGCAGGATCTGGGAGGGATCCACAAGGATCCACCATGTGTGTGTGGCACCCTCCTGGCTCATCCCACGTGTCCCATCTCCTGGAATGGGGCTTTGCCCTGGGATGCAGATGGATGTGGGAGGACAGTCCTCAAGGATCTCCTGATCCCAAATTATCCAGGGGCTGGAAACCAAACTTTAAGGTCCCTTCCAACCCCCAGCATTCCATAATTAACTCTGTGAAGGTCTGGTGGTGTTTCCAAAGCTTTTCCATGTCCTCCTCATGCTTCCATGTGCTCTTCCCTGGTAGGCCACGACATTAATGGAGCTCTGGAGCCATCCAACATCGACACCAGCATCCTGGAGGAATACATCAGCAAGGAGGACTCTCCGGAGATGTGAGTGTGGCAGGAATGCCTTGGAGAGGGCACAGAATCTTGGAATACATTGGGAAGGGACCTTTGGAGCCCATCCGTGTCCACCACACTTCCCACCAGGCCGGGTTGCTCCAGGGGTGGCACAGCCCCAGCTTCTCTGGGAAAGCTGTGGAGCAATTTCCAGCCCTGGAATTGAGGAATCCTGTAGGAATCGCCACTCCGGGGTCCTCCCGGGTTGCTCTTGTCATTCCCAGCTTTTCCTCTTGCCTCTTCCTGGCTCCTCACCTTGCAATCTCTCCTGGTCTCTCCTGCTCTCTCCCTTTCTCCTCATGAGGCACCATAAGGAATTGTCCTTAAAAACTGCAAAACAGGCCCTGGGAGCTCCAGTGGAATCCCAGCACAACCCGAGTGGGGACAAGGGAAGGGTCTTCCTGTGCATCCCAACTTTGGGAAAGAGGGGGAAGCCAACCTGGGGAGCACCTGGAATCTGGGGCTGGATCTTTGGTATGGCTTCCCTGGAATCTGGAGCACTGGCTCCAGGTGGTTAATCCTGGGAATTTTGAAGCTTCCTGGGTGGATTTCAGGCTCTCCCACCCACCCTCTCCCTGGTGACTCCGATATTCTGTTTCCCAAGGATCCCAGAGCTCCTGATCCCGCATTTTGGGAGGGAGGGCTGAGCCCAAATCCCCCCTTTGGCTGAGTTTTCCCCTTCTCTCCCTCAGCTGCTTCCCTGACATCCCCGCTCCGACCGGCTACGCCCATTCCCAACCCTCCGGCTCCTCCGGCGTCGCTCCCAACCCTTCTCCGGGCACTCCCCTCCACCTTCCTCCTCCCGGGAATCCTCTGCCCCTCCGGCATGGGCCTCTCCTGGGCAATCCCTGCGGATCGGGCTACGGGGCCCACCTCAACTGCAACAACAACAACGGCATGGTGGGGCCCAAGGTTTTCCTGGGAAACCACTGCCTGAGCAACGCGGGGAATCCCATCAAATCGGAGCCCAAGGCCCCCTACGCTCCCGGGTGAGTGGGAATGGGATATTGGGATATGGGATGGTGGCACCTGGAGGGTCCCTGTATGGAGTCTGTGGGTTGTGGGTGGCTTTGGATTCGTGGAGCTTCCCACGAAGCTCCTTTTATTCCTTTTTGGGAATAACCCCCTGTGATGTCTCTGGGATACCTGGATACCTGTGCTGAGCATCTCCAGGTGGGAGAACATTGTAGGATTCATTTTAAGGAGGGAGAGACATGGAATGAGTCTGAGCGGGACGAAATTCGGTCTCCGGGATATTCCCATGGGATTGTTCCCCACACTGGGCAGGGAGATGTTCTTCTGGTGGGAAAGATGGATCTGGTCTCTCAGCGAGTTCAGGATGCTGGTTTTAGGGTTGCTGATGGATCCCACTGGGTGGTTATTCCCAAGGGGAGAAAGGCTGTGCTTCCTGTTCTTTGGGAGGCAAGGGAACAACCCTGGGAGGGCAGGATGTGTCTGGTCTCCTCCTGATCCCAAATCCCCATTTCCACCTGGAATAGGGAATTGGAAGGGGATGGGAAGCCAGCCAGGTGAAAATCCATAGGCAGGAAGGGGATAGTCCCTCCCAGAGGAGCTCCAGCCTAGATCTTCAGCCAATCCCTGAGCCTTCTTCCCATGGAAATGATGGATGTGAGGGACAGGAGGGCCGGGATGGCCCCAGGGCCGGCTCCTCTCCCTCTGCCCTGTGCCCTCTAGTGTTGCCAGCAAGCACGGCGTGGGCATTCCCAAATTTGGGAATGTGCAGCACTCTCAGCCAGGGGGTGACCTCTGGAAGGGCCTTCCAGAAGGGTCAGAAACATCCACCTTTATTTGATTCCTGGAGCAGGGAGTTTTCCCTTGGGATACACGAAGTTTAGGGGGATCCAAAGCGTGGCTTGATGCCTTGTCTTTGTTTGGGATGCACCTGGAATTCTCCAGGATGTCACGAGTAAGGATCAGATCCTGTTGGAAACCTCTGGGTGAGGATGGCAGAATTCCTTCAGCATTCCAGAATGACTCTCCCCCTGAGGGCGAGGCTCTTCCCGGTGGAATATCCTGAGTTCCCTGTGGGAATTCTGCAGGCCACCTTTTCCAGCCTCCAGGATTCCCTGGAATTGTGCTGCTCCCTTTGGGTATTGGCTTGCTGAGGCACCAGTGCTCAGAAATCCATAGGGAATACAGCCTGAACTCCCAGCCAGCGGGGCAAAAAACCTGGAAAAAGGCTGGGAATAAATCCTCCAGGCAGGCAGAGGAAGGGAATGATGGGAAGGCGCTCCAAGGGAAGCTGGAGGATGAGGGAAGTGTGATGAGGGGGGGTTTTTTGGGATGAGCCTTCCTCATCCCTCTCCAGCTTTTACTGCTTCCTGTGGAGAAGCCAACTCATGGCTCTTGGTGCAGGAAGCAAAACCCATCCCATGGGCTTCCCATTTCATGGAATTATGGAATTGTTGGAGTGGGAAGGGCCTTAAACACCAACCAGGGACAGGGAAACCTGCTTGCCCAGGTTGCTCCAGCCACTTCCAGGGATGGGAAGAACACTCCGTGCCCTCCAGCTGGTCGCTGACATTCCCGTGGGAATTCCCACCTTTCCCTGGGAAGCAGCTTGCCCTCTTTTCACCGGAATCCTCACGCTCAGCTCCACAAAGATCCAAGGGCGGCACTGAGGGCAATCCCAGGGCCCTTGGGGATTCCCAGTGGGATCCCAGAGGGAGCTTTGATCCCACTGGACCTGCCGGCTGTGCTGGGAATGACTTTCCCTTCTCTTTTCCCGTTGCTCCGTAGGACTTTGCCGGATTCTCCTCCTGATTCCGGCTCCGAAGCCTATTCCCCTCAGCAGGTGAACGGTGAGTCCTTAAAACCGGGGGGAGAAGGGAAGGAAAAATCCCATCCTCCAAATCCCAGCCTCCAAATCCCAAACCCAACGTCCTTCCCCCCCCCCTCCCCTTCATCCCGAGAAAGTGGTTGGCTCTGGAATCTTTATCAGGCGGGAGAAAACAGGCGGCTGCTCGACGTGGGGAGATTATCAGTTAGCAAATATCCCTCGGCGTTCGCCCATTGTTCCGCTCCCGGCCTCGGGAAAAGTGGGAGAAGGGAGCGGGAGGCGAGGCCGGCTGGGAATCCACGGATCCGGGGGGACATTGGAGGATCCACGGGCAGGGTGGGATGTGGATCCCGCTCTCCCAATCCTCGCCCTGCCCTTGGACTTGGGAAAAAGGAGTGGGAATGTGGCCCTGACATGGAGCGGGGCTCCGGGAGGGACTCATGGATCCGCCGCTCGCCTGTAAGTTCCTTCCCATTCCAGCCCTTCCCTCCCCTCCGGCTCATCCCGAGCCTCTCCTGTTACACGGGGATCCCCTCTGGAGTCATTCCCAGCTCCCCCTGGTGACCTTTGCCGTTCTTCCATGGAAAAATGTCCTTGGGAAGGAGGGAATGAAGGAAGGAGGGAAGGTTTTCCCAGTCTCCCTTCCCCCTCGCCAGCAGCCCCTCTTCCCCGGGCTCCAGCCTGCTCCCAGCTTCTTTTTTTTTTATGGAAGAGGTCAAGAGTTCTGTTTATCTTGCTAAAAAAAATCCCTGGAATTCCTCCTGGCCCTTCCTTAAATATAACAAAGAGGCCGGGGTTGTTCCCCATGGGAGATCTGGCAGCTCCTCCCGGGGGATTGAGGGGGCTCCAGAGGGCACCCCCAAAGCTGCTCCTGCTTCCCCAGGGGAGGGTCACATTCCCAGAGGTGGCTTTTCCCTGGATTTGGTGGCTCATCACTCGGCTGTCCCTGAGGCTAGAAGGAGGAATCCAGCTCCTTGTGCCTGGAAAAGGGCAGGGAGAGGTCCCAGTGGGAAGCAGAAATCCTTGGAAGGATCCCCGGTGGGAGGACCCAGAGTAAACCCCTTTCACTTTTCCAAACTTCCCAATGGGAGGAGTTTCCTGATCCCTGGTCAATCCCTGCCTGGGTGTCCTGAGGCCAAAGTCCAGAGGCTCCTGCTTAGGGAAGCAGCCTGGAATGATCCAGCAGATCCTTCCCTGCATTCCCAGGGTCCGTGCCTGCCTTGGTGGCTCCTCGGGTGGGTTTTCCATCACCTTATCCCTATTGGAGCCTGGCAAAGCTTTGACTTGACACCTGGAAAGTCGCTGTCCCTTCCCTTTCCTCGTGTCCTTGGAGCCAGTCCCACATTCCTGCCGGGATCTTGGTCTCCTGTGGGGTCACTGGAAGGTGCAGGTCGATGGATCCAGCAGGGAAAGGCTGGGAAAACTGATGGGCTTTGTCCTGGTGAAGGGAAAGGGGGATGGAGGCTGGAGAGGGAACTCTGGAATGCCAGGACACAGGGAATGGCTCCCTGCAGCCAGAAGGGCAGGGAGAGATGGAATATTGGGAGGAAATTCTTCCCTGTGATGGTGGGGAGGCCCTGCAATGGATTTCCCAGGGAAGCTGTGGCTGCCCCATCCCTTGGGAAGTGTGCTTGGATAGGGGTTGGAGGTGTCCCTGCCCCTGGCAGGAGTTGGGATGGGAATGTTGAGGTGCTGAGGAGCTGGAGCAGGGCAGGGACATGGAATTGTGTGTCCCTCCACATCCAAACAGAGTCAAATCCACCCTAATCCTGGCAGGGCTGTAGGATCCAATTCCATACGAAGGGAGGAGAAACCGGGGATTGCATTTGAATATCCCTCTTTATTTAAATTCAGGGATCCCATTTGAATATCCCTCTTTATTTAAATTCAGGGATCAAAG